>JAWMRA010000001.1:10519887-10570192 GCA_035584735.1 Pseudotriccus pelzelni
TGCATAAACTTCTCTCACCTTAGAGTAATTTGTGGGGGGTGTGGTAAAAAATTGTCCCCTAGGCAAACCCATGACATCCAGCTAGTCTTGGCTGTTGTTCTTACTTGGGGAACATTTTGACATGACAGTAGAAGGTGGTAGCTGAGCTGCCCTTGAAACAGGATGATGTTTCCTGTAAATTCATCCAAGAGTCAAAGTTTTAATAGATTAATTAAACTTGTCAAAGTCTTTAAAAGCATTTTTCCCTAAAGAAATTTATCACCTATGAAGTAATGAACTAAAGTGCAGTAGCTAATTACCTGCAGAACATCAGAAGTACAGAGCATTTCACTGTAGGGTTGCCTTGTTGCATTAGCCTATGAATCCGAAAAATAACCCATCATAATATAGGAGGTGCATTAAGAAAATACCTTAAACTAAGACATAGTCTTCCAAAATAGTTGTACTATAAGTTTCAGAAAAAATCCAAGTGATTTATAACAGTGTAACCATCTCTAGTTCAATTTTATCTAATTTTTGTTGCCCATGCCTTCAAGTTTGTCTATGTACAGCAGATGTACAAAGTGACATGCTATATATTCATATCTCCTGCACTTGTGTTCCAGCTTTAGGCCCTTGTGAGGAACTATGAGCCATTTTTATTTCTGAACACATTCATTGTTACTTTTTTTTTAGCCTATTCCTGAAAACTTGAGCATTGAAATAAAAAGAAAGCCAGACTACATGTTCAGTGTGTTTTGACCCACAAAACATTCTCCCTCCAAAAAAAGAAAAAAAAAAAAAAAAAAACAGAAAAGCCAACAAATTGAAAGATTGCCACCAAACCAAAAAGTGTTACTGGCTGAATAGCCTCATTTAAATCCATCACACTATTTAAGTGACTGGTGTAGTCGACACCCTTAAGATGTCTGCATGGAATACATATTTAAACTTTCCTCTCGCTTGAATATTTAGGATTTGCACATGGTTCAAGGCATCAATAGGTTCAAAGGTAAAAAGAAATATGAAATGTAGCTCATTAATGATTTGGTTAAAAATGTGAAATAGAAAAAATAATCAAGAATCATATGCCAAGATGGCCTGCTTCCCTCTCATTAAATCTAACTTAAGGTGATGTGTATGTCAAAGAGGGGTTGCAATATAATGTAAGAACATTTGTCAGTTTTTATATTTTTGCTTTGACATGAACTAGCAATCAAATGAAAATTAAATCTACCAGCACTTATATTTAACTTCATAGTTAGTATGTCAAAAGAGCATTTTTTTCCCTGAAAGAGCTATTTTAGTGATGTTCAATCTACTCATGTAACTGATACACATTTTACATGGTCCAATAAAAAAAACTGTTCCTGAAGTAATGTCTTCATTATTCATATCTCCCTACATTTTTCTTTCACCAGTACCAAGCTATTGCCAGGACAAATATTAACATTTCATATAAACTTGGGCTCCGCGTTATACAATGTACCTGTGCAGATAGTTTTTACTAAAATTTATATTTTACCCAGTATCCTGTGCACAAGAAAGAATTGTTTGAACACCACATTTCCTTAGCTTTGTGCCACATTCTGTCTCAGATTTACTGACATTTCCTTGAGGGCCGTTATTAGTATCTGTTGTATTTTTACATTCTGTAAGTTTGCTCATGCTTTGCTACATGGTAGCAAGTTTTCCACATTGTTTAAGCTCCAAACTATTTTTTCTGGGGGGAAAAAAAGCCCAAAAAACACAACTTGAAAATTTCTTCCTTATGGGGATTGATTACGAATGCCAACAAGAATAATAAAGCACAGTATAGGTTGTGTTACTGAGTAAGTTTTAAGCACAACTGATTAAAGAAACTCTGATATGTCTGATATCAATACTGAATAACCAAGTGCTTTAGCTAAATGCAATATAATTTACTGTAAACAGAGATTTACTATATATAAACAGCAATATTTACAGCTTTTAATACAAAGCAGTTTAACACAATTAGCCAAGAAGACGAAAAGTTTTCCAAGTCTAGTTCTTTACCAAGAAGAAAGAAATAGTACCTAAAGCAATCAGAAGTGCCAGCATTTCACAAGAAAAGGTTAACTCCTGCACACAACTGCTCTACTTACCAGAATTGTGGGGTTTGGGGGTGGGTTTTTTTGTTTTATTTTTTTAATGGCTTATCCAAAAGTCCCAGGAGACACAGGAATTTCATGCAGCCACTCGGAAGAACAGCCCAAAAGATATGCTGCAATCCAAATGGGGAGCAAATACTTAAAGGAAGGCAACGAAAATAAAAGTGAAAGGGTTAAATTTAAAGGTAAGTAATCTTAAAATAAATGATAAAGGAACAATGGAAGGATGATACTGGAGGTCTCAGTCACACCTGGTAACTTCAGTGGTTGCAAATAGGTGAGATTGCATTGTATCTTTCGCATATGCAATTTAACCAGGTCAGGGTGTTGCTATGAATAAACTGAGGCTTGAATTAAAAATTCTTCCAAGTCAGCCATTAACATCCCACTTCTCTACTTAAGGAGTGGAGAGCTCTTCCCTGAAAAAGCTACAAAAAGCTTTTGAATGACATCCATCAGAAACACATGTATAGTACAGGATCTTTCTCCACAGCTTTGTGTTCTGAGCAGTATCAGCCTGGCTTTTTAGCAGGAACAGATATAAGCTGCTGATCCAGAAACAAATCCATGGGTTCTCCAGTGTCTCCTACTACTGCCCCTTAACTGTTTTACATATATACTCTGGGACCAAAAAGAAAACCCCAAAAAAAACAAAAATCTGTTTTTTATTTCAGTTCTCCCTTTGGAGTCTGGAGAGTCACAAAGGAGATACAACAAGCTAACCTGTTCCCTTCATTTTCCAGTAAAAGACATGGACACGTGAGTTTAGAGGAGATTTAGCTGCCAGGCCAGATATTCCTATCACCAAGATAAACCAAAATTACAGGTGCTAATGACAGCTAGGGAAGATAAAGGAGAAGGAAGCAAACCATTTATCAGTCAGATTTCTAGGTACTTGCCTTATAATTAAGATCAGGCAACAGCCCTTAAAAGAAGCTGAAGTAAATATAGGCTGAAATAGTTGAATATGTTGGCAATGCCATTCCTCAAAGTATGAGTGAAGGACCCAATGCACTGTGATGGTATGAAAGACCTTGAAGTGATTTGGTTTTTTACAACTTCAGGTAGTTGCTGACACATCAAAAATGTCACTCAAGGTAAAAGGGAAAAAACCAACACAACACCAGAAAAAGAAAAAAAAAGCAAAGACAAGTCTGTTCGCAAGCTACAGTTCATCACAAACTGGTCTTACAGAGAAAATGCAAAGAAACATGAAAGATGTAGGATCAGAGTTCACAGCATGAGAAATTAAGAATTACAGACAACAGCTTATTCTCTCACTTTTTAAGATTTTCTTCCTTTTTTTCTTCTCGTGAAGCAAAAGAGGATCTTGGTATATTGTTTATATGTACAAAAATTGAAAGGGCCAGATGTATTTACCTTCACTGTTTGCTTTAATTAAATGGAGTCCCTAGGTTTTTTTTCTTTTTTAATCTCTTCTCCCAAAGAACGAACGGAAGTAAATTAATTTTTTTTCAGCTATATCTGAAGAGTATGTGGTCATTTCTGCATTTATAAGACGCAGTCCCAAAATGTGTCCTGCTTTTACAAGGCAGGAGCCTGATGGGAGAGAGAAGGAGGTCATGAAATAGCTGTGCTTTTCCACACAAGTCTGCAGAGACTTGATCTGGCCTCAGCCTTAAGATCTCCAAGTGCACAGAGATTTACCATTATCAGCATTTCCTGCAGACAATCAAATTCAAATCACCTTTTGTAATTGCATTATGAAACACTGTAACCCATTTTCTCTCCTGCTCCCCTCCCACCACCACAGAGACTGAGTCGCCAACATGAGCACTTCCTTTATTAGGCTTTTTACTTATTCACAGCTATCAAATCCTTGACACTTGGCTATCCTTATGGACAGGAACCGCTCCAAGCAGTTTCATTTAGAATCACATTAGGAATAAGTTGTCCAGCAAAATAGTTTCCCCTCAGTACTGTGGACAGGATCACACCAGCAAGTGTGAGAGAGACACAGGCACTTAAATCACTGGCCAGACACTTCATTTTGCAGCTGGGGAAAGGGAAGTGTGTGCCCAGCTTGGGCAGTTCTGCCATTAGTCACCATCGCCCGTATTCACTTTGTCCACACTCCAGGCACACCTTCACAGAGAATTCACAGGACACTAATTCGCCGTTTCCAATAAAACCTCAAAGTTAATCTACTTCTACTCTACAACATACGACATGTCTCTTCCTCCTAAACAGCTAATGAGTCACATTAATGTGATGAAAATTACAGGGATGATGTGTGCATGCCGAGCTACTTGACATGAACGAGGACAAGCGAGAGTTTCCAGAGAGTATGCAGCAGCTTGGATGTGCATAGTTTTGTAATTCCCTATTTTGTGAACCTTCAGCAAAAGAATAGGAAAACATATCTACTAATATAAATGTGTATATTTTACAATTGCAGGGGTATGTTGAATAAACACAAAGCAAATCCATGAAACCTTTAACCAAAACATTCAATTCCTAGCCCAAACACAAATTTTTGTATTAACATTTCAGTAGCAAATTTCACTGTCATACTCAGTTATACAAGATGAATTTTATTTCAGCCCCCTACACCTATATTTGAGTATTTAATTCTAGAAAACCTGAATTTTTAATTTAGTTTTAAATTCCAATTCTAGAACATTTGAGATGGACTTTTCACAAGGACACGGAGTGATAGGACAAGCAGGGATGGCCTTAAGCTGAAGGACATTAGATTTAGATCAGCTATTATAAAGAAATTCTTTAGTGTGGGTGTGGTGAGGCACTGAAACAGGTTTACCCAGAAAAGCTCAGGATTCCTCATCCCTGGAAGTGTTTAAGGCCACGTTGGATGAGGTTCTGAGCAACCTGGTCTAACGAAAGGTGTCCCTGCCCATAGTAGGGGTGCTAGAACTAGGTGATCTTTAAGGTCCCTTCCAACCTGAACCAATCTGTAATTCTATGAAAACAGGTTAGAAGATCCCAACCTAAAGTCACACCTCACTGATAACTTTTCCATCAAAACAAATTAGGAATTTTTAAGCAGTAAGTAGAAGCCATACCCATTTACTGAAACTGTGACAGAGTTTACATACACGATCCCTCCTCAGCCTCTAGTCCTGAAAAGGGGAATGTATATCCTATCTCTCTTGAAGAAATTTTACTTCTATGTCAAGGAAAGCATTTACATTTGCTGCAGTCCTACACTGAAATACTGGCCAGTGGCATAGATAAGCAATACCAGAAAGGCATCCTGGTGGCAACTCTTGGAAAGCTACTCATGGTATGGGCCTGGCCCAGCCTGAAGAACCCCGACCTTTTCTTTACATCAGGCACCAATAACCAGACAGAACAAGCGAGCCCGGAAAGTGAATACAATTATGAGCATGGATAACCTTTTTGGTCGTGCTCTGGCACATCACACAAAGCTCCAACACCTGTAAGAGGCATGTCTGGGGAATGGCAGGTGTGACAGCTACGGGGCTGGAGGGACTGTGACACAGTGACACTCTACACTATTAGAAAAACATCAGCCATCAGACAACAGATGTTGGTATTGATCCTACAGAAAGGGTTTGTATAGTTCATTCTAAGCTACTGGAACATTGTCAACAGAACTCCTGAAAATCATGAATCATCTCAAAGCTCTTTTTCAAGCTCTACCCATCACCTGTTCCCTGTGAAGTTTATGACCACAGAACTTTTACTTTGTAAAACACTTCAAAACAAACTACCTCCTCTATCTATACAACCCCTGAAAACATAAAAGAGATGTAGATTCTTCCTATAACCAACATGGATATTTCTAACACTAACACTCCTAGTCATGATATCACCTCTAAGCTCTATGTACAGACTATGAATGTTCTTCTACTACACAACATATACAATGCATATGCATTTTATATTAAAACACCTTGGCCAATGACAAAAGGCCTACAAATAAATAGCTGCAAAGTGGAAAGAAATCCCTTCTAAGAGGAGCAAGTAAGGGGAGAAGGGACTGTTTTCTATTAGATTTAACAGCAAGATTTGTTATCATTTAAATACATGCTCTAATACACTCAGTGTTTTGTGCTACGTTTAACGAGATTAAGTGATCCTACAATGTTTCATCTCAAATCTTTATTGGAAATCTCATGACAAGCCTCATTTCTTGCCAAAACAGTGTCCCATCGTTCATGCATGATGCTAATTCCAGCTGAATGAATAAATCTGTTTACCTAGGTGTAACATAAAAGCGCTATTTATCAATTAAAGGATTCCTCAAGGAACACCTTTATTTTTTCCCCCCAGACCTCTATAATTTCTCTTAACAGGTGCAGCTTTGCACCAAAAAGGTAGGTTATGAAGTTCTAAGGCACTACTGAGGTCTTTGATGTGGGTAGAATTGGAAATATGGTTAGCTTTACAGTCAAGAACTTAAAAATCAAAGCACCTTACAAAAGGCATCGAGTTTTATAAGTATTAATTACAAAGGAACTTTTTAAAAAAATTCTACATGAAGGTGGACAGAATAGCAATGCAAATGGACTGAACCCAGAGATCTTCAGGGCGCAAATGATTGATGTGCATACTAAATGTGAAAATAATACAAGCATCCTGTTACACGGACATGTGCCAACTCCTAAGTTACACCAAGAAGCACCATAGGTGGGGATAGGACTCCCTTTTTCAGGTTTTCATGCCTGCTGAAAAGGAATTCTACAGCTATGAGACCAGGAAGCAATTCATTACTTTTAGTGTATCTTTAGCTAATATGGCTTACAAATCAATTTCTATCCAGCCGATAGAGTGTTACAGACCTGCCCTGGCTGTACCTGAACTTACAGTGACAAAGAGGGATCTTCAGTTTCTAGTCTAGATACAAGAATTTTTCGAGCCTAGACTCTTGCTATATATTACACTCTTCATTTATTGATTTTTGTACCAGTATGTCTAAAGGTTCAGGTGCGTTAAGTTACACAAACATGTAGGGGAGCTGGACACGTTGGGGTCTTTGGAAAGAATAACATCCACAGTCACTATTAGACAGGGAATTTTTGTCAGCATACTTTAATGCATATAATGCAGATAAACAGCAGTTAAACGTCTTTCATACTTCCAAAGCAAGTGGTATGAGTTAAGTCACTATTTTGTTCTGTAAGGGAACAGTGGGGTAAGTAATACACCATGTTCTCTAAAAGTAAAATTCAGGCTATTGTAAATCAGCTTCAGCTGGTCTCTTCTTGGCCTTAGACTCTAACAGACAGATCTAAACACAAGGCTCTCTTTTTTCAAGGATAAGCCTGAACTAATGTGTTGAAAAACAAGAGATTATATGCTGTTATGAGTGCTTTGAGTCAGTTCACAGTCCCACTTTTAATGAAGGCAAAGTGTACATCTGATACTTTGGTGTTAGACATGCAAGAAGAATTTCCTAATCCCTAATAATTAGTTTCTTCAGAGTGCATTTTCAGAGTAGCCACCTGAAAAATGGATTCCAGCCAATGCTGGAATATTCACTTACTATGCGAAGGGATACTACAAGCATTCATAAAAAACCAAATAGTCTGATGATTGCAGTAGCCTATTTAGGAGATGGAGAACATGCTCATTTCCAGACTATTGCACAAGTGGGCAATGACACAGCAGCTTGTGAACTCAGCCTGCTCTTCTCGTGTGCCACGCTAAGACTACTACTGTGCCAAGAATTAATTAAAACCCAAACCATTTTATATTTACTACAGTTTGAAAGACACTTATTCAGTCTTGCTTAGCTAAAAGACAAATCAAAAGAAAACTAACAAAACTCTGGGGAAGTGGGATTTGTTGTTGTTTGTGTGCTTGGGTGGGGTTTTTTGATAGTGGGACTTTTGGGGGCTTTGTGTTTGGAGTTCTTTGGGATTTAAGGTTTTTTTTGTTTGTTTTCCTCCCAATACGAATTGCATGTCGGATGTCATCCTCACACACCTACCAACTGGAACAAAACTAAGCTCCAACAGTGATGAAGGAAAGCTTTAGAAGCAATTATTGGAAGTAGGTGGGGCTGGTATTCTGGCCACACTTTGGATGAATTTTTCCTTTTTTTCTGAGAAACAGGCATGGCCCTGTGATACCTCCTGTTATTTTCAGCTTTTTCTGCAGTCTGAACAGACCTCCTGGTAACACTCATTTGCCAGCCTATAAACCTTTAACATGTTTCCTGCTAACATTTTGGAGAACTCTTCAAAGTCAGTTTACTTGTCAAGTTATTTTTCCATCCTGTACTATTATATTTTTTAATTAAATGAATTATATTCATCAGAGCTATAAAGTGTTCTTTGAGGAGTTTTATGAACTCTTCAATCATCAAATTATGTTCTTCATTTAACAGCAAGGTTTCCCCCACTAATCTTACATTTTTATATTATTCTTGCTGTTAAAGTGTTTGTTAAACAATGTTTTCAGCCTACGTCCCCAGAATTTCTCTCAAAGAAGTTTAGGCTGAATCACTTGTCCTGTACTTTTCTGGAAAATCTCTTTCCTTTTTTTAAGCTTGAGGACCTCAGATGGAGAAGTGCTCAAGGTTGGACATATTTTCCCTGCATTCAAAGCATTCATAACCCCAGACCCAAAAAGTACACGATGCAAAACTCTCTTGTACGAGCAGCAATTCCTCTGAACGCTTTCCAGCAGACTATTTCCCTGGGGTCTGTTCCAGGAGGCAAATCAAAACTTTTCTCTGTGTCTCCAGAAAATCACCTTGCGCAGACCTCAAGCTGGATATTTCCATTCCCCATTACCTGCTGCTGTTCCTCCCAATCAGCTCCCCACTCCAGTCTATTCTTCAGCCCCTGTTACCACCTACTGCATTTCCTTCCTATGCCTTTATCTGCCTCTGCCAGTACTCCAGTGGGATCTTGACACTGTGTCATTTTTGTTCCCTTTACCTACATCTGCATTATGGGTTTATTTTTTAAGTCACTTATTTCATTTTGTAAGGCACTTCCATATGCATTTGACAGGGAAAACAGCAGTATTAGGGACTGTGTTGTTGTTAGTTTGGGGTTTGTGGTTTTTTGGTGGGTTTTGGTTTTTTTTGATGGCCTTTTAGTTTGGTTTTGTTTGCTTGGGTTTTGGTTGGTTGGTTCTTTTGCTGGTGGTGTTTGGTTTTCTTGGCTTTTTGTTGGTTTTTTTTAATTTTTTTACCAGCTCAAGTTACAAAACAGAATATGATATTTCAGCAGGCCTAAAGAGTAAAAAAGCACAACAGTTACCTGCCATCCATGTGATACAACTGTCTAAACGACCAACAAGAGCATGGTCTTTCCATTGCTTCCTAAGGCACAGGTTTTGGAATCAAAACTACAACCTTTTTCTGTGGCACAGTCGCCTAAAGAGTCATTCCCCACTTGATTTTCAAATAAAAGTCACGTTAAAGCAGCAGACAGCAAAACATAGTGTGGTATCTTCACCTGCCTCCATTTTAAATCCACAGAGAAGAATGGAATTTAAAATTGAAAATATTTTTTTTAGAAACCAAAAGCATTTTTGAACTCCTGGAGGCAAAACCACCACCAAATACATAGTATTTAAAATAATTATTCTTTTTTAAAGGCTAAATTTATAAATACATTTAAGATGTATATAAAGCACTGAAGAGAAAACGTCAAAATTAAGGCGAAAACATTTAGAAACATCAGGAATAATCTTTTTCTTTTTTTTTTACTTGAACAATTTCCAGACATGAACAGATTGCAAACAGAACACAATTTCTATTTCCCTGAGGTCAAAACTGGTTTTGCCCTAGTGAGAACCCTCAAAATTCCTCAAAGTTTTTGTTTGGTTGCGGTTTTTGTGGGTTTTTTGTTTGTTTGTTTGTTTGTTGTTTAAGTTCTTTCTTCCATGACCAACTTTAAACAGGAAGGAATCTTGCAGCAAACTACCCTGGTGATGAGTCAGGAGGGAGTCACCCTGTACTTCAAAGAACAACTCATTTTTCTTTCACTGAGGATGAAACAACACTGAGTGATGGAGCAGCATACATCACTCTGCCTCAGTCTGCCCAGTCTGAAAGGATTACCTTCAAATGTATTTTTATATTTAGAGAGACTGAAATAGCCTCTTCCTTCTGCCCAATGAAAAGATTTCAACTTAGCTAATAACAACTTAGCTTCGATTAAGGCTTGTAATACAAATTCAAAATCACATTTATCAGGTCCTTACAAAAAGAAAAAAAGTAATAACATATAAATAATTTTCCAATTTAAGTTACTCAGAGTTTCCCCAGAAAATCGGGAAATACACCTTTTTGGATGTCTGTGTGTCTCACCAACCTGACACCAAGCACTTAAATACAAAGCAAGCAATTGTTCTTCCTGAAATAAGGGAATCCAGACCATGAAAAATACACTTTGTCTTCTGCACAATTTACTTTTTTCATCCTGTACTGTGGAAACTACAATAAAAATAAGCAAAACGTTTTTCAACTCGGGGTAGTATTCACTCTGTGTGGCAGAACACCACCACAGATATTTCACAGAGCAGCAACAAGGCTGTTCCTTCCTATCAGAAGTACGAAATTCGGAGTGCGACTGTCCCCCAAGACCACGTTCGCTCTTTGACCGCCCCTGTGCAGCCTGTTGTTCGTACAAAAAAAGGCATCTGCCGTTTCACAGCCGTGATGAAATGCATGGCAATGTACTTGGCAACGAGGGTGCTGAACGCCGACACCTTGCAAATTTAGCTGCGCTAGCGAAAGCCATTATCACCTTTTTTCTTCTTTCCCACCCTTCTGCAAGAGGTTGCTGCCCCCACAGCACAAGCCAGCGGATAAGAGCACACTGTGTGCCTTGCCCAACCTGAAGTTAGTGCCAGCTCCCTCTCATGAGCAACTTAAAAGCCTGAAATCTGCCCTGCAGCAGGAGAGGTGCAGAGCCAGCTCCTCTAGCTGTTGGGGATGCTGAGCTGTACCTGTCAGCGCTGCTGGTATAGCTGTCTCTGCCCTGTGGATCAGCTCCCTCCTGACAACTTGCAAGGGCAAAAACAAACAAGTTTTGAGACGTCTTCCACCTTCAGACCTTTCTCATGAAACACTAATTAAGAAGTTTCTTTTCCTGTAAACATCCTTCAGTTAAACATTTAATTTTGTAACAGGTCACGTTGACAAAGAGGCAAAATAGAGCAATTTTAAAGCTAATAATTTTTTAATATATATTTGCGTTTATATGAGTATTTCCTTAATATCAGATGAAGCCTAATGAAATCCAAGTTAATCAAATTTGAGTTCCACCTCAGTTTTCCTCAAAAACCCAGTATTCTTCCCCTGCTATATTAGGCTATGTTATATGACTCTCTACTAGAGACTTTCTGTACCTGGTAAAAAGAAACATGTCTAAATATGTTTGAACTTTCTTGGTGAGTTTCTAATGCAAACTAACAACAGGGGAAAGTGAGAAATACCTACGTTTTAAAGACCTCTGTCACTTTTCCTACTCAAATAAATATTGCTAAACTTGGAGCAAGGTCAACTGCTGCATGAAATATACAGTTGAACTTCTGCTAAAATAGCATTTATCATGAAAAATAAATTTGCATGAAGACTTACAAGATATATATGGATGTGACATTACATAAGAACTACAACTTGATTAGCAACGTCAACAAATGGATTTACTCCAATTTCACGGGGGGCGTATTAAACCAATTTCCTCTAAAATCACTTATGGTGCCTACTCTGTCCTCCACACACACACAAATGGTATCAACAACTGCCACTGAGCTAGATGGCTGCATATTTATTGTCTTTAACTATTCACAAATGCAGTAATGGCACAGACTAGTTTAAAGGGAATAAAATAGAATTTCCATAAATATTTGGCTCCTATACCATTAAAAATGCTCTCCTCCTCTTCCTGGAAGAAGTTTGTACATCAGCTTTTAATAAGGCATTGTATCTAGTTGATTGCATGCTTCAGACAGCCAAGGGACTGTATCTGCAAGAGATTCCCCTGAAGTTCATTTTGAAATTGAAAATTTTTACTACAGAATTCAAACAATATCATGGGGCTTAGAGCAAAGATTTACCTATTCTCTCCAGTGGATGCAATCCTAAGTAGACCTTTATTTATGTCACATCAGTCACTTTGTTTATATCACTGTGAGACACGCAGAATAACATTTATTTAAAAAGTTCTATCTTGTCCCCATGGACTATGCTTTCAAGAAAGCACAGTCTAGTACATACATATGTACCTATATTTCAACTAAATACGTATTGTGCTCGTCTAGCAAGTCTGAGATTGACAAATGCTCTGCAAGAACAGGAACCAGGTCACTGAAATTCCCATTTGCAGCTGAGATTTTCCCAGTGTACGTACAGAGATGTGACAGAGAAACCTACCACAAGTAACTTTAAAACTTCTAACACTCAATGTGAAGACCCAGATTTCCTAAGAGACAGGAAGAGGAAAGTATAACTGCCTTTTTCCAGGCTGTGATTCCTTGGCTGACACAGGCAGGCTCACAGTCACTGCTGCAATCCTGGTTTTCTGTCCCTTCCTGTCACTTGTCTGTGATGAGCTTTGAGTTTGCAAAACCAAACTACTGACACAAGACCATCAGCTTTAGGTTAGCTTTCTGCCCGTTTGGTACACTGAAATGGTTTATTCAATGTCAGAAAGGACAGAGGAAAAGGAGCACAGGTTGCATTCAAGGGCAGCATTTATTTTTGGTTTCTGCCATTTGTGAGGTGATGGCCAGATCCTGAATGAGCCCAGACAGCGAGGGGTGACATGCGATGGGAAGAGCCCTCCCCACAGCTGATGTGGCTAATGCACCCCAACTCAGTTATGCTTTCTCTTCAGCTTTCTTTGTTACATCTATTGGTTTTCTTTTAAGCAAAAAAGGGAAAGAATTCTTTGGTGCAAAACCTTCAGCATCTCACCTTACATCAGAATATGACCTTCTAACCTGATGTCAATGGCACAGCTCAATAGATTTTCAGACAGTATGTAGGTCAGTGTGGGTAGATGGATAAAGAAGTTACTATTAGAATAATATAAATGTAAATATAAATATAACAGTGTATTTTCCCCTCCCCAGTTCCTCTTGCTGTAAACGCCCTTTGCTTACAGCATTGGTTGATGTTTTGCTACACGTGGAGGAGCATACCCATATAGAAATTATTCAAAATCATAAGTGTCATCTTCTGTCAGACTCTGGGGACACTGTGCTTACCACAGCAATCTCCCTGCAGAGAGGTTACAAATAAACTCACATACAGTGCATTTATCATGTGCCCACATGCAGCAAGCTTCCTCTACCTCCAGTGCTAAAAGGATTATTGCTCTGCAGGAAAAGTTATTTTGAAAACTGAAAAGCTGTGCTGCTTCTGACTCTTCCTTTCAACGGTTTCAGCTGAGGGTCTGCAGACACTGAGTTACTGAAAGCATCCCAAAGAGAAACACTAAAGGATCAAACTTCAATGCATTTGGGTCACAGCCATGCTTTCCAGTCCCATGCAGCACCTCTCATGTGCACTGCACTAAGGCCCCTGACCTCCAGGCACAGGAACATTAGCCATGGTGGCTCTGGTACAGTCCCAGGCTCTGCCATTCCCTAGAAATGCTCAGGCCATCTCTAGAGAAGATTCTTAGAATGGTTTGGGTAAGGGAAAGGACCTTAAAGATCATCTCGTTCCAACCCCGCTGTGCCATGGACAGGGACACCTTCCATTAGACCAAGTTACTCGGAGCCTTATCCAGGCTGGCCTTGAATGTTTCCAGGGATGGGGCCTGAATCAGAATCATGCTATGGATCATCCTAAAATTTTTAAAAAATGAGCAAATCATATGCCAGTTCTCAAACTATACTTAAACCATATTTTTTTGCTAATGAAGACATATTCTTGGCACCTGCATGCTAAGAGCAAACTCCATTTTGGCAAGCTTAGGGGGGGAGAAAAAAAATTAAAAAGTGTGGGTTTTTTTCCTTCCTGCTCCTCTTAAAAAAAAAAAAATCCACATTTTAGCTGTCTTCAAGGCCTGATGTTGAGACCTACAGATACACCTGAAGAGTACCCACTTACATTCCCTCCATTTTTAGCTTAATTCATGCCAAACAGTTCAGGGATGGGTGGCACAAAACCAAGGAAAAACAAGGGGACTGAATCTGGTTCTTTTATCTACAGCACGATCAAGGCTTTTATATTACACAGGAGTGAAAAACATCAAGGTCTCACCTAAACACCATAAGCTCCTACAGCACACAGCAATAATTCCAGGGGCACTGAGTGAATTCTACCGCCAGCACTTGAGAGCACACCGATAGCTACTTCCAACTGTGTCCTTTGAAGCAACAGACTCAGGCCTCTCAAGGATGGTTGGCTTTGATTTCCTACTAGATGTATCCATACTCTCCTGTGTGCAACAGATCTGATCCACAGAAATTTTAGAGCCTGCTTTGCTGAAAACAGATCAATGTAAAACTAGCACTTGAGAAGCTGGTTGCACTGCAGATAATCACAGAGGAGAAACCAAGAGTGCTTTGTAGTTGAAAAGGAATTGAAAGTGAGCAACACACCATCCTACAATGAGTACAAACTGATGATGAAAACAGCAGTGGACTACATGAACGTGGAAAGGAGTTTTTCATCTTAAATATTTACTCTCCCATCGCATTAAGACTATCTCTCAGTCTTTGGGAAAATCACTGGCCCTACACAACGAGTTTGACATTTCTCCTTTGATACCATTTTGGCAATATAGTCTTACAGGATTAATAGGCTAGTTAGAAAAAATAATTGAAAATAGTAGGGGAAAAGCAGCATGGGATTAATACTGTCAGTTCTAGTACCAGGTGTCCTATAAAAAAAGTTAAGTTTTTTATTGGACATGATCAGGATCAGTGCTAAAACACAGCCCCCTCCCCCAAGCATTACTCAACCCAACATCTTTTCCCTCATCAGGCTTATCCTTATCACCATCAATAGTAATTTTCTACACAGCACAAGTATCTCCAGGCTTGTAATCACTGCCAGGCTCCTCTGGCAGAAAAATCACTTTCTGACTCACTCTAACAGCTTTAGAGAGGCTGTGACAAGCATGGCAGTGATATGCTGACAACCATTTTGAAATGGAAAGAGCTGCTTATGGGCACACACTAGAAAAAAAAAGTTTTCTGTTTTAAAAATGCACATTTATTTTTAGAGAAATATTATTCCTAGTTAGGTTGGTAAAAAAAAAATATCTTTTCATCTTTAGGAAAGGAAAGGAGATGAAAATGATGGAATAGGTTCATAGAGTCTTGTAGAAAACCATGTCTAGAACTAAATGATTTTTCTTAGAGAGTAATACTGATTTTAGGGTGGGCAGTGCACAGTGTCATCTTATGGAAAAACTATTTGAGCTGGCTGAGTTCAGTAGGGGATGGTTTGCTAACTCTGCAACAACAAGAAAAAAAATACTCCCTTAACCAGAATTTCAGCTCCTACTCTGCAGGGTCCAAGCACTGGCTGGGTACAGAAACCAGTACAGGTTCAGAGCAAGGAATTGAAGAGCAGATTAAGCTGCAACAGTCACTCTGTTCATTGCATATTTCATTCATACAGGAGGAGCAAAATAAAGATGACTTCTATCTCAGAGTTCAGGTAAGTGTCACCGTGACATTTTCCAGAGTTTGGGAAGAAACACACAGTCTATGAATCCTTTGTGTCTCTTCATGTTTTGCCTAAAAAAATATGTCTTATTTCTTCCAAATGAAGTTAGAAAAAAAAAATAAATAAAAGCTATGCTGAGGCAGAAGATCTATTTCTGCCCTGTATGTTGAACACTTGCAAAGATCAACCCTAAGCCTGTATGATCAAAGCCCTTCAGTAACACCACTGGGTAATTATTACTGATTTACTGCAGTATACAGGTATTTGTCGAGCACAGAGGAGGGTAACAGGGTTTTGGAGACTAATCAATGGGACAGTTATGGGCTCAGACAGCACACAAACTGCATAAATCTGGGGAAGAGTCAAATACAAAAGGTCCATCTGAGGTTTAACTACAGCACAATTCACATGCACAGCCAAATATAAGGCAGGAAAGTCTCTGTATTTACACGTATTCTGAATAGAAGGAAATCTTCCATCTAACTTGTCTTGCAAAATATTAAACAAAATTTCAAACAAGAACAACAAGGTGACCTGAGGATTTTTTTTTGTTAAAGATCTACAGACTGTTATCAAATTCTGTATTCTTTCATTTCAGTGATACAACTAATTCCAAGCTAGAGGAATTTTTTCTATCTCTTTTCTTTCTCTCATTTCACTTTCTAAATTTTTGGTATCCCAGTGGAAATAGTATTGAACATCCAGAAACTCATTATACCACAATTAAAAACCAGTTTCATTACCTATTTCTCACCATATGTTCAAGTAATTACAATCAGTGTTAAAATCTTGTAATTATAGTTTGCAAAAAAAATTAACTGTCTGACAGACACTTCTTTGCCTCATATTTTAGTAATGTTAGTTATTAATTATTTGCACTTCTGCAATGCCTAAAGGCCATTTCAGTAGGAAAATACATGTAGTAAAAAGACAGACCATGAGGGATCTCTTTTAAAAAGTGGGATATATCTTTCTTAAATCCATCTCATCTAAGACCAGAGATGCCAAGCTGTACAATTACCTTAAACCATTAATAAAGGGTAAAGTTAGTTTCCTGTATTTCCATGTTTTTCCATATTTAGTTTGAATGAATTCTAAATTCTCTGACTTTAACGTACAAAGGGTTTAGACCCTTAAGGCTGCTTTCTTAAACTGCTACCCTTCTCTCAGCCTTAACTCTGCTGGGACCTTTTTCTCACATTAAAGAAAGAAGTCCCTCTTCTGCATGAGTTACCTCATTTTTTATTTCACTTCTTTAAATCTACATTTTATATTTTCTGAGACGTAATAACAAATCGAAAAAAAAAATCAATTTCCCCAATTTGCACCACTTTAGATTCTCAAGCAACTAAGGATATTCATACACATATATAGAACTGCACTAAATGCCTTACCTAAAGAAACAAGAGCTTAGCTCCAACTAAGTTCTAAAACACATCTGCTGTTTTTCTTCTTCCATAAATAAATGGAATTAGCCTTCCACAGTAGGTTCCACAGTAGAATTCTTATTCACTTATCTTTTTCACTCAAATTACATAGTACTTTTTTTACAGAACCTTTAATGAAGATAAAGCACAAGCGACTATTGTGAAGTGTATGGTTTTTTCTAATGATCAAGCCTTATGCAGAGAAATCCTTATTGCATTTGGATTCAGGTTTCATTATCTTTATTTCATACAGATGCTTGAACTGGTGAGCTGTCACAGTGGATGACGTGTTTCTAACAGCAACACAGCCAACATCCTTCTAAAATTACATCCCTCGGAACTTCTGAGCTTTAGCATACACATCTTTTCAGAGATTGAAAGCCCATTCTATTATCTTTGAATATTAGTAATTCTAATATTCATCTAATTTATCTACAGCATCTGCATTTTTTTCCCTCATAAATGGGTTGGAAAGGTGGAGTGGTTGCTGCTGATTTAGTTTTAAACTACAAATGACCGAGATGATATTTTAAATTGTTCTGATATAGCTAATTTTTGTTGCTATTAAACAAAATTTTCTTAGCACAAATGCATAAGAAGATAACATTTCTGCTTGGACCTGCAGAAACTTTCCTACACTTCAAAAAAATTAAGACACATTTTCCCATCAAAGTCTCTAGAAAATTGTTTCCTATGCTTTGACCACCCACTGACAGTCTTACACACTTGCCTGTTAATTCTCATCATATTTCTCAACCGTCATACTCTTAAAGCTGTATAAATACACGGATGAATTTACATACATATACGTGTGTATATATATAAAATGCAACCACAACAGAAAGGACCATCACTCAAAAAATAAAATATCTCTCAAGTTTTCCCTTCTGAAATGAAGTTAACAAAAACAAGATAAAATCACTGAATATTTCAGTACCTCTGAAGAAACATTACCACCAAAAAACTGTACTTAATCACGTACGGTAATTTTTAATCATGACCTGATTGTGTAATCCTCCTGAACTCTGAACTCACAGCACTCCTGGGAAACAATGTTCCTTTTCAGGCTTCATAAGAGATCTCTTGAAGACACAGTAAAAACTGAAGATCATCAACTAAAATTTAAATTCTACAATTCTCAAATGTTCCCAACTCTTCTGTAACCTGTGTATTGTCTGTTCCTAATAATGAGATGCAACATACTCAAACTTTAAAACACACACCTTAAAGACAAAGGCAACACATCTAAAAAATGCCAAAATCATGTGCCATTTACTTAATTGCTTCTGAGATGTGAAAGATTATTATCTATTCTGCTAGTCCATGTATTGATGTTCAAAATCTTCACATACATAAGACTGTCTCTTAAATATATTTTTATTAAGTATAACTTCATTTTTCCTTTGGACTGAAATTTAGAAGCATATATGAGCATTCAATGCCCCCAAAACAGGATTCAAGAGACCCTTCTAAAGCAACAAACAATACTAAAATAAGTAGTAAATAGGAATTAACATTCCGGGGAGGAAGACAACAAGGGCAGGCACAGCATCACTACATGGCTTTACTCTGAGATGACCACACATCAGTATGGTCAGGCCCACTGCAGCTCTTGTACTAAAATGAACATACAGGGACATTCATTTCCTACAGAGAAATTCTCAGAAACTTCAGTGCTTAGGTTTTAACAGATGACACCCAGTTCCCAAAGTCAAAGACATCTCAAAGAACTCAAGTCCATCATAAACCTAGCATTCCTTTTCCTAGCACTGGAGCTAAAACAAAAATAGCGAGCTGCCTGAAGCCCCATGTCAGACTTCACTGCCGAGGGGCTTGTTGCCTTTCAAGAATAGAATCTGCGATGGGGACCCTTGATATTTTGGGCTTTTCTGTCTTCTTGTGTAAGTAGAACTCGCCCTTCAGATACTTGGTCCTCTACCCCGCCTTCAGGGAACTTCTCCATAGCATGGAGCCAGGCTGGAGGGGAGCCAAAGCTCAAAGCCTGAGTTGCCCCCAGGAAGGTCAGAGTGGAGAGGAAGGCAGAGAACAGTCACACAACTCCAACACTGCTGCTGCAGGATGGGGTCCTGTTGTACACACAGGGCTTTGGCCATGCAAACCAAATGCTGCGGTCTCTCTCCAACTCTTTCTAGGATACTGTAGCACATGCATGTACAATAATCAACCATACCCTTGCCTACAAACCAAGCAGATCCTTCACGATGCTATCAAACCAAACATATTACGTCATAGATATTGTCACACTGGCCAAGACATCGTGTCAGGGCTGCCTGCAGGTGACTGGGCTGCTGCTGAGCCCTGAACTGGCAGGGTGTGACAAGCTGCTGGACACGGCATAAGACAATTTTCCCACATGACAGCTCACAGGGTGAGCAGATGACAAAAGTTACAGACAGCAACAGAAGGGGTTGCTGACCTTCGTAGGTAGTTATTGTGTTCTTACATGAGAAACAAACTGCACAGATCATTCAAGTGGAAACATGGGAGAACATTCAAAAGTTGCCCTCCATGGCCAACAGTACCTAGGCCACCAGCTCAGTGCTACCATAAGGCCAAGATTACCGAGGTAACTGTGTGAAACAACAAATTTGGGCATGGATTTACTAAAGCTGGCATCAAGGAGGGAAAAGTAATTATGGATAGGTTAATTGGAAGAAGGACAAAGGTGATAAGAGAAAAAATAAGAAGAAACCTAATAAAGAGTGCAAATGTCCCTTGCAATCAGGGTGGTCTGGGGGATACACTGCGCTCCATCTCTGCAGTCTTACCGAGCACAATAAAGCAAACCTGTCTTTCTAAACCTTCACAGGGGCTAAATGCATTTCTACAGTGAGGAGGAGCACGAGCATGGCAAGAGGGGATATTTCCCCCTGCCAGCACGTGGGAGCCCTAGGGGGGCTGATCCAGCATCCTGTTGTCACCTTTCTCAATGACAAGTACAGTACTCACCCTCTCCCCAGTAATTTCCTAATACACTGCTGTATCCTGTCCACTTGTGTATTCTACATCTGTTAAAATTACATTTTAGGAAGGACAGCGATATTACTGTAGGTAGTTTACAAGCAGCTACGCTGTCACTACAAAAAAGTATAATTAGATTTTCCCCTGTAGGTTGATTTTTCTCTCTTTAGTTTATGATGGGATCACACTATATAGAATTGTCATTCAATATATGACAGCGTACTGATTTAGTTTCATGATTATTTACTGGGTTACATAGTTAGCAACACAACATGAATTTTATGCTCGTTAATGAAGTATCTGAAGATTTAAACTAGTTTAATTTTTTGGAAATGCTTTCTTTTTAAGACTGCATACTTTAATTTACTTTCAATTTTCTGTTTAACCATGGCTACTTCTATCTTAAATAAATTGTTCCAATATTTAATGGACAATACAGATGGATCCTACAGTTTGTTTTTCCTGACTAAGCAACCATAGATATGAACAATCTTCTGAGTCATTTTGTCAAAGATGCAAGGGATTACTTTGTTTTCTGTTGCAGACATGCCTTAGCATGACCCTTTTATTCTGGAGTTAACCCATCTGTATCGCCAAACCATTAAATTAAATGAATTGTCAAAGCTGAATCTGACAATTCTGGGCAGAAAGCTATTCATCAAGAGATTTGTAACGTAACTGTTAAGTGAACAATGAGAACTTAAATCTGCAATATTAAGGTCTGTAAAAGCAGTGCCAATTAGCAGCGTAATATTTCTAATGTCATACTTTTTCAGCTCCTAATAGTGCCATTCATTTAACATGTTCAGTATGGGCTTTAATCTGAAAGCTTTATGGCAAACATCGTGAGCTTTGATACAGCTCAGAGGATAACTTTTTCCAGTTTGTATTTTCAAAGATTAGCCAATCCTTTTATAAATTGCATGTTCAAATACAGTGTCTAATGCATACAGACAGAAATCTCCCACGACTGAACTATTCTTCAATATCCAGCCACAATACAGGTAGTTGCCATGAAGTTCTGTTGTAACTCTAGCAACACCCGTTACCTCTCCCTTCCTGCCCCTTCCCAGAATGGTTCGGTTGGTCCAAAGGTGTCTTCAAAACCACCTTGTTTTGCTTGAAATCTGGAAGCTACATGCAAACTCACACCTATATTGCTGCTCTTGACTTCTTTGCATTTCAGATACCAGAAGAATCTTGTCTGCTTATTTCTGATTTTGTTGCCATCCTCATCCAAAGACTGTTACTCAGTCCCCCAGCTGTCAGTCCGGAGGCCTCAGTCCTCACACTGTACAGCCTGTTGGCAAATGAGCCCCAGCATCCCCATGGTTTGATCAAGGGAACATTTCCAAGGCCACGGGCAAGGTTACATTTTGTCATTGCACAGACACACATGGTACCTGAGAAATGTCAACTCTAAACACCTGAATTCTCAACTTCAGTACTGCTTTCACTACTTTTTGTCTCTTGGGAGACTCAAAGCAAGAGATATCCAATACTGAAACACAGTTCTAGTACCGAAGATAAGGCCATACTGCGTGCAAGGTCTCATTCCTATCAATAACTCCAACACCACAGGTTTCAAAAACTTAAGAGGAACTGAAATACGAGAGTCTGCATATACCTGTGCATGCAAATGATGCTTGTGATACAAATTACTACAGGTTTGAGCCCTTTGGGCTGCAGCAGAATAGTCTCAAATTTCCTAGAGAAAAATCAGCACAAGTATCAGTGGGCCTTGTCTTAATGTTCTTCAAGGATGATACACGGTGTGACTGAGCACAGTGAGGAACAACAGGGAAATATTTAAGATTTAATCAGGCCACCTTTTCCTTCCTGATGTTAATTCATTAGTCTCTGCATCTCTTCCAAGCTGTCAAAACAGGATTTTTCTTCAACTGTTTCTTTGCTTAAAGAACAAAGAGATGTATAAGTCCTTTTCTTTTTCCCTCCTCCCCCACAAATTGCCCAGAATATTCACAGGTTCTGGTAGATCCTGTAATCACTGAAGATATGTAAAATAAAGTCATCCTTTAAAATAAAGTCATCCTGAACTTTAGCCTCTACATGCAAGTAAGCTCCTTTGGTAAGCTCAAACCATATCAGGCAAATAAAACACTTCAGTTTACTATATAAACAATTAAAGACTTGGTTTCATGAACTAATATTCTGGACATTAATATTTTTCAGGGATTTTTTTTCATTCTGACAAAGAGAAAACATTTCATTTCATGTAAAAGTAGAAAAAGACAAAGTTTATCTTGCTTGCTCCATACAGAACTCATGAAAACACCCAATGCAAATTCCAACAGATTAGTTTTCTGTTGGGTTCTCAAAAGACTTCAACATAAACTAATGAGATGATTTTGTGAAAATATTTTTTTTAAATCAGCAATAAAAGAAAACCTTCAATTTTCATTACAGGAAAAGTATGCACTTATATTATTTGCAATTTTTTTTCCCATTAAAATATCATTTGATTTCTTCTTTTTCTCAGTTTGTTTAGGGAACAGAAAAACAAATTATTTTTCATTTCAATAAAACAGCTAAAACTTGCTGACTTTCTGCATAATTTAATATAGAAAATTTATAGCTTCAAATGAATTAATCACATAGACAAATTACAGACATCATTAGTCAATTATGCACACCACCACAGGGCATGCAAATGCAAGACTAATCATACAAGGTATCTTCAAGTGTTACTGAAAAGAACATTAAAAACTATGGGTTAAAATCATAATGGTCACAAATATCTCAAAAGTTCCTTTAAGTTTACATGACTTTCCTCCAGTGGAACAAAATCAAAATTTACACAGTTACATCTAAGCTTTTTAATAATTTCGTTTCCTAAAAATCGGATCTGTTTGTAGAATATAAATATAATTAGCTCCTCAACTACAGATTGTTTGGGGGGGTTGGGCAGCGGAAGTCTTAGCTGCATGTTTGATTAAATCATTATTTCTTTCACCTGCTGTACATTTTAATGCAATTGCAGTTCTTTGGAGAAAAGGGGGTTTTGTGTCAGAAAACAGATTCTTTAAGATACGCAGCAGAGCCAAGCATGCCTATTTAGATGCATATAATTAAAATCTTTATCTAAGGAAATAATTAAAAGTTTGTTTAATTAAAACATTAAATTTGAAAGTTATGTAAACAGCTAAAAGACACTTTCTGTAGCGTAGCTCCACCAACTACAAATGCTGCATTCCACTATATATAATTGGCTTATTTGAGTCAGTAATTCCCTTCTTTGTCTTAGAAATTACTTTGGGGCACATTAAGCCCTGGTATGGCTACGTGAGATAGTGGCAGCACATCACAGCTACTACATCAGGGCCCCGAACTGGGGCCACTTGTCTCCAGTACAGCCTCACACTGGTAGAGAAATGCTGCTTCTAAACCTCATTTTGTTGCAGTCACATTATTTCTGTATCCTGCTCCCCCTGGGCTGGCCTGGGCAGGATGTCCCACTGCAGGTGTCCTGCCATAGCACCACTTCTCAGAAAGGAACTCCTGTAAGAGCAGCACCTGTACTTTGCACCCCAGCTACAGGAGGATGGCTTGGCAGACACCACCTCTTAAAAGCCTGTGAATGGCAAGCACGTAGAGAGCTTCAAAAAGAACATTATATGCAAGAATAGAGTACCCCACAAGCAAAGAACAGTACCACAGTACTATAAAGAAGAGATAATGAAAGCATGATTAACAACTAAATGAGACTACAGAATTCAGACTACATTTCTTAGGGTTTTTTTTTCCATAGTTGGCCTCAAAGCCACCATCTCAAACCTCATAAACACACGATGAAATCTTTTGTGTCTTTAAGCGACCAAGCATCAGCTGCAGGGGAAAAATCACAGAAGCACATGAGTTGGAAAAGACCTCTGAGATCATAGGGCCTAATCAATGGTGCATCCAGGGACAGAAAACTCACATGACTAAGCTGAGATAGTCAGGTTGGTACTGGTTCTGAAAGTCTAAATTTTAATTAATGAGATAATATTAATTCTTCATGGTCTTCATTTAGCTGTTTACATCAATATTTTCATAATAAAAACCATTATGCATCTATTGAGCAACATACTGATCTATCTTAACTTGCCTGGAGAAAGACAGCTCTGTGTTTGTGAAAAACTATAGAGCCTCCCATTACTTATTCCTCAAATCCTCTCCTGTCACCACAGAAATAATTTGTAGTTGCTCGGTGGGGTTAAGGTCAAAATACCCAAAGGCCACTCTATCCTAACTCATTCTCTAATCTCCCTTTTAACCTTGTACGTTGCCTCTACTTCTCAAAACCAGGTAAGTTTTAAAACGATGTCGTCTTCAGTCTGTGGCAACACCATCATTATATCAAAGCCGAGGCACAGAAAAGCCCAATGAGATTCAGTTCCTCATTTCATTGAGTTCACATCTTGCTCTTTCATTTTTCTCCTCCCTTCTTCACATAAGTTTACTCTTTACCCCCAATCCATTATTTATATTATCAGCTATTTTTCCAATGATACAGCTAAATTTAAGACGCTAAAATAGTGAAGTTTGTGGCTGTCTGACCAGTTCAGCTTTTGTATGGGATGCAGTCATAAAAACTGCTTAATTTGTTTACTTTTGCACCAGCACCTAGAAAAGCAACTAAGCATTACAAGGGAGTTTGCACTTCCTTTGGTTATTTCCCCCGGTGCAGAGTCTTTTAAATGCTTCAGAGTGACCAGACAGAAGTGAATGTTTTACATGAACTTGCCAACAGAATGCAGTTTGGCAACTCCTGAATTTGAAAACAATACTACAAAGAGATATGGCAAAGCTTTTCCTCTCCTTTCGTGCGTGAGTCAATAAACCCCTTAACATGAAAAATTTGTGAGCCTAACTATGCTGCAAAGGAAGCCATTAAATACCACTGCAACAATAAGTGTAAAAACCAAGCTTGTTAAAGTTCACAGGAACGAGAAATTAAAGATTGATAGCAGTTCTATCACTGAAACCCTGCACACATCCACCAGCTTACAGCACAGCTTAAAACAGGCTACGTGAAAACAAAATTAGCATAAGAACTGTGACATTTTATGAGGTGTTTCCACATTCTGTATTGAGAATGAGATAAACCTACTCAAAAGAAAAACAGCAAGAGCAAGGAATATCTTAGTTTTGCATCATTTTCTATCACTTCTGTTTATTTAGAGGTACGGTGTCTGCTTTAATATTTCTACTCAAGTCTGTTATGTTAACACCAAATAATTAGGTAGCGCAATTCTTTCACATTAATTCTAATGAATCTGACCTCAAATACCAATCTGTTAAATATCTATGATTCTAGACTGAAGGATAAAGTGTTGGGGAATTTTAACCTTAGCTTTAAAAACGAAGACCTTGAAAATCTCCCTCAAATATCAGCTTGCGTTTTTGAGTTCTGTGGTTAGTTTAGCTGTTGACCAGGAGATGGCAGCAGTTCCCACTGAATTTATTTACATGACTACGAAATTACAGCATATTAAATCCAACACAAATATGAACCATATGCAAATTATAAGTATGAAATCATAAATCCTGCAGATGCTCTTAAAATATAATTCTTCATCAGGGGACTGTATTATATGTGTATTTCTATGGTGATCATTTGCTTCTGGGTCACCTTCAGAAATGAATTAAAAATTGATGTATTTTCATATGCCGTGGCATATTCTTTGCAAGTCAGAAACCAATGATTTATTCCCTTATTTATAGATTCAGTAATAATACACTGCAGAACACAGAATGATCTGTGGGCAGTGGGGGATAAAAGTTTTAAAGCATGATTTACAGCTGTAAGGAAATATCCACAAGTCAAGGATAAAGAGGGAATACAAGGTACGAGGATGTTACTAGTCTAAAGGAACTGGACTTTGAAGTGGGGGAATGGGGTAACAACTTTACTACTGGAAATAAGGAGCAGAGATCTGGAGAAAGAAGGATGAAACCAAAAAAAACAGGAAAAAAAGGAGGACCTCCATAAGCTCTTTAAAAACAAAACTCTCATGTAAATCCCAAAAAAAGCTGCTTCAAATCATGACCAGTGTACAAACATGTAAAAGAGAAATGCAATTCAGAAATATGAGCAGCACAACGGATTTTAAGGTGAAGCTCATTAGTGACTGCCGCTGTAAGGGACAAGAGTACCAGAATCAAGAGGATGCTTATGGTTTTTCTTCCCATGGAAAATTTCACAGGCCTCACCATTATACCAGTGCAATCCCGTCAGCTACCATATAATCAGTGTATTACCTCCCTCACAGTGGGCAAGCACACCTTGAAGGGTTAGTCACCACTGCTGTAAGCAGCGCAAGTCAAACTCATCTACCATTTCACAAACTGGAACATCACTTACCCCAACAGAGCAAGAGCAATAGCACGAACATATAAACAAGGAGTCACAGCAGTGCTGGTAATTTCATCTCCTCAGGTCAATGTATGTACTGACTAGCAGTATCTTAAGCCACTGATGAGTAATAGTAGAAAGGCCAGGGTTGGAAGGGACCTTCAAGATCATCTGGTTCCAACTCTCCTGTCATGGGCAGGGACAGCTGTACCTAACTGCAAGACCCAACACACAGAAGTGAAGGGACATGAAAAATTCACCTGCATCTAATTATTCCACAAACGTGGGCCAGGAGATGCAAATCTAGTTTTATTTTTCCACCTATGAAGAAAGATTGGCAGCACAGTCCAGCTGGACCAGAACTACGACTGCAGATTTGTCACAGTAGGAATATGAACCAACCACAGTCAGCATTTATTTCATGCCCCTGCTCCCTTGCACTGGAAAAGCACCTTTGGATGAGAGGTATCATAACTGACCGAAGGCCTTCTCCCTCTCCTAAACCCTAGACAGATATCACTGACTTCCCTCTCACAATGACTGTTACAAAGGCTAAGAGTTCTGTGGAAAAATGGTAAAGCCATTCAGTGAGAAAAATCAGTCTTTCCATGATGGTGCAAATCTTCAAAAGCCAAAGGCAGCCCCCAGCTTATAGAACAGGGAGGGAACTGCTTCCCCTTGATTTTCCATGGATAACACTGCTTTTGTGTACTTTATCCTCTGGACTCTGATGATTTTGGCTGCTCAAAACATCCTTTGGGATCAGCCTCTCACCAACCCAGACTTCCTCCCACAATATTCACAGTCTTTTCTCAATTACAGTAGCTTCTGCTAATTATTGTGGTGTTTCAATGCATCAAACTTAGAGTTTCTAGGCAGGAAAAAAATACAAGAACAAACTTCCTTTATTCAAAGTTGGATCCTGGAGATCATGAGATTGGAGAGTTTGTCTGTTACTTGCAGAAACAAACAAAAAAGGCAAATCAGCAGGAAAACTAATATGTAATATTTCAGTTGCTTCCCTTCTGGCTGCATGGTCTTTTTGGCTCCTCCATTTAGGAAAACAATACTATGTGACTAAGAACATGGAAGTCAACCTTCAACGACTAAATCACCTCATGTTCTTCAAATGGTAGTTAGCAAGAGCTAATGGCATCTGACACCCATTGAAAGGTTTAGCCCTAGTTGCAGATGGCATTTGATGAATAATTATGTCTTTGGGATGCCAAATCACTGGTCATCTGCATTTGCTAAGAGTGCTAGACCTCCAGATATGGCAGAATAAAAAAAAATAGCTCTACATCCTGCTGTCTACATTTCTTCTAATATATTTGTTTATTTTTAAATGTGATAATGCCTAATCTGTCATATCTCATGAGGCTGAAAGCTTGTCACATCACTTCTTTACTAGCTAAATGAAGCAAACAAATGAAGAGCGTGTTATAACATCGGGTAGAAAAACATCAGTATTCTGACAAGAACAAAATTTTAGGACCTTTTTCTCTGGCCTCAAAAGGAAACGCTTCATTATGCTGGCAGGAGGATAGGCCAAAAGAGGAGACAACTGGCTGACACACAGCCCAGATAACAGGAGGGTCATGCTGTTTTGGCAGGTGGAAGCCTTACCAACAAGGGGCAGAATTTACAAATATCACTTCTTCATGTGAAAGCATCTGCCAGTACATCAGTAAAGCCATGTACATCTCTGTGCCTGTCAAATCCGTCTCAGTTTGTCTGATGCCCTCCTTGCCACACATATTCATGCAACAACGTGCTTTCACGAGGCAAAAGCATCACAGGCTTTGCTTCAAGAGTAATCAGCTGCAGTGTGTTTGTGACAATTCATAAATCCTGCTCAGAACTCCAGGCAGTGGAAGCAGACGCAACTTCAGACAGCTGCAGCTGTGCAACAGGTATTGATCCAGTCACAAGGAAAACTGAAGGTCACAATTACATATCGTGAGTCAAAAGGGGGCTTTTTAATGCATGTTAGAGTAGGGCTACTTTTTCCAAGAATGACAAAGTTTATTTTCTCATTATGAACAAAGTTGGGTTTTTTTTTTCAGAATGTTAAAGTTATCTTATGCAACAACATTGTGAAGAAACAAGAATTCTGTGAAATTTTGCACTGTCAATTTCTTGACAGAAATAGAACTTTTAAAGCTCATCTTCCATAATGTATTTCACAAGGTTGTCCTCAGCAGATTATAATTACATGATTTCTGACACTGCTGGTAATTTGACTTTAGGTCAATATTTCCTATTTATAACTCTTTACTGAAATAAAAAATTATCCTCTACTAAAATAACTTGTCAGTTTATTATTCCACTAAAAAAGCAACTTCAATAGACCTTAAAAAGAGGCTTTAGGAAGTATGCATCTTCTATTTGTTCTCCTGAAGGTTTAAATCTCCTATATTAACATATTCTTAATCTTGACCACTTGATAATAAGAACAATCTACTACATATTAGCAATTGGGGCTCAAGCATGGGAAATACTGGTAGTTTTTGTTTGCATTTTTTCAAACATGGAATGGGGGCTGTGATCAGCTCATCACATTTCTCTGCTGCTCCTTACTCCTCGCACTGCCCCACAGTCCTCTACAAGCTTGTCCAACAGAAGTCCTTGCCATGGACTACAGTTCTTCATTAAAAAAAACCCACATTAGAATCACACAAATCAATGCTTTAACTTAAACTTCTGCCTTAAAAAGACATTTTTCTTTCCTTCAATCATTCTCCTCTCAGTAACAAACAAGACCTATGGGAGTCTTCGGCAGCTTTTGCTTTTAACACCCTGATGTAAGAAGGCCAAGATCACAGCCACAGTGAAACTGAAAAAAAAAATCCACAAGAAAAGAAAACAACTAGTTACTGATTTCTTGAGTTAAATCAGATACTTGTCATTTTACTTATTTAAATGCAACAGGTAAGTGATAAGAAAATGTGTGTGGTGAAACACACTGAGACCTTTCTTTGCTGGGAGGCAATCGCAGATATAACCAAGTGACAGCCTCCTGCTAAAAATGCTTTTCGAAAAGAGCCTTTTGTACAAACTCCACACATCATTCAGCTTTGCTGAATGCTGAAATGAAAAATAGAGGCCCCCTGTCATACAGCTATACACTGCTCATGAGTGAAAATGTGATCATTTTGCATTAACTTGCCCCACAGCACTGGAGTTCCATCAAAGCATCAGAGGGAAATTAATGCTTTCATATAGCACCCAAGAAAAATATGAGATGTTGCTCACTTTGCCCTCCAGACAAAGAGGTATATACCAGCAGCTGAAAGGTAATAGCTTTCAGAAGAGAACATGAACTCTAGACTTTTATTAAAATCATTATTTAATGTGAAAAAAAATAATGAAGTCGCAGCCTTGGCATTTAAAACAGCAATTTTTAGTCATTACATCTTACATCATGAGGCTTATTTTGTAAAGAGCCAGTCTTTCTCAAATTAAAAATTCATCATAAACTCCCACAGATTATGTAGCCCTTTAAATGATGCCATTTCATACAGATTTATTCCAGCTAAACAAAGAGCCTGTAAAGTAGCACACATAAAACATCAATTTCACTGCTTTCTCTCTGGAAAGACCTTTTTACTCCTTAGACTGTTACGAAATCTCACACCAGGCTTGACTAATGCATGGATATTTTAGTAATTTCACCTTCCAGGGACATTTTAGTCCTTAATTTGTCATTCTACTTGCCCCCACTGTAGACTGAACTATAAAAAAAAAAAAAAAACACCTTCAATAAAAGGTTTATTTCTTCTCTTTTTGTACTTAGAACAGCAGTTTGCAAAGTGAGTGACAATAAGACATCAACAAGCCTAAGTGGATCCCTCTAACTGATGAGCGTTTAATCCATTATGAATATTAGATTTACTTTTGATAGAAAAATAGGCAGTTAAAATATGTTCCTTTCCAGTAACAATCCTGTTAAGGATTTGTGTGGCAAAGTGATGCAGACCAACGTAACTGATGTGTTAATTCTGCTTTATACAAAACTGTTATGTCTGATTTTCTCAAAGCAAAGTCATTTTTACTAAACATAACATCTTAGCACATGTATATTTTCACGTTTTATTAGATAAATCCCTTTTAAGATCACTGTGGCCTGACAAGAAGATGCAAGATCACACATTCCTTCCGTATCTTACTAGTAGAAGAATTTACTCAATAATTTGGGGAAGTGCAGATGAGATATACATGTGTATCAGCAAGAGAACAAAAATGCACTGCACGTTTTCTCTCCTTGCTGCTTCAGGACTTTTAATTACCATTTGAGCTATAACACTGTCAAGAAGTTGGGATCCCTTTTGAAAAGAACATTGAAAGAGCCGGTTCCTCCCCCAGATTATTTTAACATATGGACCCGAATCAGCACATAACACCACCTGTAATTTAGTTTTTCTGTGTTGAATAGGTATGCTGATTTTGATCCCCCTCCTCTTTTCAGCCGAAACAGTACATTTAAATTAACGTGTTTCAAAGCATGTCCTCTGTCTGCCAAACGTCTACACTCAAAACACCTCTCCACAGATGGCATTGCAGCTTTTTCTATACCCTCTGGTGTCCTGTACACCTGCCACGTTAGATTTTAATTAGGGGCTATAGCAAGGGGCTAACAGTGTTTTATTGAGATAGTAAAACATTGCATTTGTTACTCTACTTCCCATCTAGCTCAGTGGCTTGTTCTTTAGCTATATCCCAACAAGTCTCTCCTAGACTTACCTCCACGTGCCTGCAGTAAAACTTTTTATTAACCCTGCAGAAAAGTTTTTACTGGAGTTTTACAGAGTCCTGAGATGTTCCACAAAACCCCCCCCAGGAGTTTCCCTATTTACATTGCAAAAGCCAAGAGGCCTCACACTCACTGAACTGCTGCTTGACAGAGATTTGTGCAAAACTGTAGAGTCGAGTCGAAAAATAGTTTTTCAATAAAGACAGAAGATTGTGGGAATCCAGAAAAGAACTGCAAAATATGCAGCCTAGATGATATAAAAATATTTAAGCTTGTTCTGCCTAAAAGAAGCCTGCTATACTCTTAATAACAACCACCATTTCAGGAACTTAGAGAATGGTCCTTATGACAGATGGGGAAAAAAAAAATTGAGGTCTCTGATAAGTTTCTATAACCAAATTATGGCAGTGCCCTTTCAAAATTACAATCTGAAAATCCATTTAAGATACTTAATGAAATATACCACTTAAAGGAAAAGCAAAAGTTAAGAAATTTAATCAGTGTTTCCAATTGGAAAGATATAATCTTGCAGTTACTGCACAATACTACAATCTGAACAGTTTCACAGTGAAGCTGACAGAACCCTGCACTAGTTCAGAACAGCTACTATACGGCCACCAATGATGTTTTGCTCCCTATTTTATTAGTTCGATACTCATGAATCTTGGCGTCTTTGAAGGAAATACAAATATTTACTTTTAGCCAAGAAGCAGATCACAAATTATGAAAATAACCAGTTCCTTGATAATTCAGGAACTAGTTAAGGGTTGCTTAACACCTTGGCATCTACAGTTTTCCTCATAAAACTGTCATGAATTATTCTGACAGTAATGGAAGCTTTATTTCCACATTTCTGAATTTAACTACAGATCTTAAGAAAACCCCAAAGAAACTTGCATGTTGATGCACAACCTGTAGGATTAAAAAAATTCATCTCACTTGGAAGGACCTGCTGTCTAGCAGGGGGAACTGCAAGCTTGCACCACTATCCAAACAATTTTGCATGTCCCTTTACCCTCCACAACAACATTATTAAGGAATATTAGTAATCAAGGCACCCCTGCTCAATATCCCTAACAGAGTGCTGAATCCCCCCAGACAGGCATCTGTTTAAAGATTCACCTCTTAATTACTTCCAGTTTTTTCACCCCAGACTGAGGCAAGGCCCTTTTAAAAGGCTACCGCTCATTTTTTAAGAGAGGGATCTTTATAAGTAATCCAAAGAGCTATCAGATTAAATTCTCTGTTCATACAGCTTCTTGGGTGTTAGTGCTATGGTCTTTAAAGCTTATATTCCAGCAAAATATTAAAAATTATGGTCTCCTTTCACTATACGACGATCTATTGTAGGATTTCTAAGTGAGCAAGCACGAGCAGCATTAATGGAGCTGTGTCATTTCAAAGGAGAAAAGAAATTTTTAGAACCATAAAAAATGGGTTATTAATTAAAAGTAAAGACATTGAACTGGTCAGGCAGACTGTTATTTTCAGTATATCTTTTCTCCTACATTGTGCTCACCTTTTCTCCCCAAGCCCAACAAACATTTGAAATTATTATGTATTCAAGAATGGTGTATTTGCTGAAAGAAAGACAAATACTTCTTTAGCTTGAAACTCAATTTGTGGTTGAATGATTAATGTCATCTAGGTCTTGCAATTACAGAAGTTTGGATGTCACCCAGGGGGTTCGGGTTGTCATGCCAGTAGAAGTACATATATTTCTTCTCAGTTCAGTGCACCACAGGGCACATTTCCCTAGATGGAGTACAAGCTCCCTCTATAGTTACAGTCTAGCAGCCAACACTGCCTGATCTGACCACAACAGCTTAAATTTAAATTCTTCTTTCTTTATGGCAAAGCAGAAAATGACAAGCAGACATTCCTGCATCATCTGTTGCATCATCTGCCTTCCAGTTATTACTGATACCCATCAGAATTACTTTTTCACAGGTAGTTGCTAAATACAATCCAAAAATACATAACCAAAAAGTAATTAATCAAATACAGAATTTATATTTAGCCACTTCGATCGAGTCTTGCTTCACATTAACATTTCAGATGAACTCTTCTTTTATCGTGGTCTCATTAATAACCTGTTAATATCAGTCTTAATTAACAAGCAGTACATACCTTTTGTTCTCTTCCCTCAGTTTATTTTTGTGCGTGTGTGTTTTCACAAAGTAGATAACATGCTATTTGCATCTCCCACAACAATCATATCTTCTCTGTGCAAAAAACCAATCACCCCACTAGTCTAAGTCTGTCCCAGGCCAGGGTCCCCCAAAACAACATCTGGCCACTCTATACCAGATGCTTGCTCTGCTGCCAGGCTGGCTACTAAAAGTGACCACGCTTCTAAGCTCAGTTTGAAATTTAACCTGCAGAGTAACTTGCCTTAGCTCAGCTGTTCCGAGGGGATGAGTTTCCTGCCCACATTGATGTTCCTGACCTATGCACTCCACGTTCCCCCAGCTAGCGTGCCAGGCAGGTAAATAAGAGGGACGGATTTGCATGTGCTTATGCCAAGCTATGTTTGCAATGAGCAACATGCAGAGGGACAGAAGACTGCAAGAAACACTGAAGAAAACGTTTCCTCATCCAGATGGCTCCTGCCCTTTACAGCATGAGTGCTTCAGTCCACTTTGATGCAAAGTCACCTAAGCCAAGTTAACTTCTTCCTGCCAGCTGTGGGTCTTGGGTCCAAGAAAAGTTGAAAGCATGTACTCAGGGACAGTTAAAAAGGTGTTTAAGATGCAGCTCCTAATTCCTGTGAGCACCCTGAGGGCAATTTCAGTGAGAATGTTTTGAATTCCTCCCAGAATAAATAAATTAGGCCTTGAAAATAACTTCCTTAGCTCTGCCCTGGAAGGGCGTAGAAGTATTCACATATCAAATTACTGGATCTCAGTGAGAAGCTAAAAACTCTTCTACAATGCACCAGGAGCAGTCCCACTGGACACCTAAGCAGATTCCCTGCCAATATAAATCTCTGCCCCATCCCAACTACTGAACACCTCTTGCTAAGGCAACTCTCACATGTTGGATGCTGAGGTATTTAAACACCAAGTCACAGCCCATCAAGCTGGGAAACTACCCCTGGGGCCACATTTAGAACAACACATCCCTCCGCAACACCCCAGAGCCTTGCAAACCCTCTCACTGCCTCACAAAAACCTTATTCTACCACCAAGGTTCACCCCTTCGCTCTCCTTTGTCAGCTGTCACATCAGCCAGTAGATCCCTTCCACAGTCTCATCACTTTGCGAGCCTTGGATAACCCCCTCAAGTGATCTTTCTGTACTCCAAGAACACCACTGACACAAGCATGTCACATGCAGGGAGGGAACACACAGCAAAGCCTCAGAACCTCAGCAGTATTGTTTAAGGGAAGACTGAACATAAAAAAAAGGATAAAACAGTTTACAAACACCATTTAATTCACTCACTCACAGCCAGGAAGAAATTATAACACTTATTATAACTTCAATTATGGAATCATGAAATTACCTAAGTTGGAAGAGACCTTACATGTTGTGTTACACTCTCCTGCCATGGGCAGGGACACCTTTCACCACATCAGGTTGCTGAGAGCTCCATTGCACTTGAACACTTCCACGGATGGGGCATCCACAGCTTCTCTGAGTGACCTGTTCCAGCACCCTCACCTTCCTCACAGTACAGAATTTTTTCCTCCCTTCAGGTACTGAAAGACCTCCGGTGCAATTATTTGTGGTTTATTATAGTGCTTTTTTTTCCCTGGGGCTACCCATTTCACTGAAGCCTGGCTGTATTTATTGAATGATGTAAAAATTAACAATAGTTGCAGGTTTGTCTATGTTCCAGTTCACCCTTGCATTCAGGGAAAATCAAGTTCCTCAAAGATAATCCATAAATTTCTTAATGGTAGTACTGCAGTATCGTAGTTTCTTGCAGAAATTGGAAGTATCACCCACTTGTAATTATAATATACCTGTTGTAATTACATTTACAAGACATTTTGAAATAAAAATCTACTTAGAGTAACACTAATTTTATGAAATATCAAAGTGAAAACAAATCTGATTTAGAAGTACTAATCTGGGCAATGAATCATCATCTAAACCAAAACCAGCTCAGCTAACACAATCAGTTTAACTTTATGGCCATCATCCATGGTACATCAAATGATTACCAAAAAAACCTAAGGTATCTGAGCACAAGACCCAAGCCAAAAAAAGTGAAAAAAAGGCAAAAAGGACTTATAACTGGCATCCAGCCATTCTGAAAAAAAGCTGAGCAACAGTCTCAGCCTCAGGGTTGTCTGCATTCATGATTTTTCAATAGAGACAAAAGTTTAATCTTTACACACAAAACATGACATATTTTCAGATAACACAAAACTGGGAAAGTGGCTGATTCACCAGAGGGTTGTGCTGCCATCCGAAAGGACCTCAACAGGCTGGAGAAATATGCTGACAGGAACTGTATAAATGGGAAATGCAAAGTCCTGCACCTGGGGAGGAATAAAACCACATTCACCTGAACAGACAGGCTGGAAACCAGATATGTGCAAAAAAGACCCTGGGGGTCCTTGTGGGCACCAGCTCAAGCAGTGCCCTCTTGGAGCAAATAAGGACAGACAGACTCCTGAGCAGCCCAATGACAGGAAAACAGGAGACGAACTAACTGAAACAGAGGTAAATTTTCACCTAAGCTTAAGAAAGCACTTTTCCCCTCTGAGGGTGGTCAGGCACTGATAGGGGTTGCCCAGAGAAGTTGTGGAGGCTGCACCCTTGAGATACTCAAAACCCAGTGGGACACAGCCCTGAGCTGAGGAGAAGGTTAGGTTAGATGATCTCCAGAGGTGCCGTTCTGCCTCAAAAAACAAAATCAAGCTCACAGTGAATGGTTCTCTGTTTACTCTACCATCCCAACATCGCTCTTTAACTAAAGTAAAATAAACACACATGCACACACACACACCCCCAAAAACCAAAACAAAGGAAACAAACCACAAACAACCCTCCACAAAAAAAAACAAAAATCCAAAAACAAACAACTCGCCCAAAACAAACACAAATCCCCCCCCCCAGCAACTACAACGAAGGTAAAACCCACTGAAATTCAAGGAATCTTCTTTGAAAATGAATAAATGAGTTTTTCCTTCAAGGAATGTAACTACTGCACCAAGACAATTAGCCCACTGTTCATCTACACATTTGAAGAACCACAGAAGCAATCAGAGTATTTCACTACTGAACAGCAGCAACATATCTTTTTCCCCCAGTTTTCTATAATTACAGTATTTGACCCAAAGCAAGATGCAAAATATTTACAGGAGATTTCTCTCTTACCACTTTCAAGGGAGAACAAACACTATCAGCAGTCAAGCATGAGGCATAAAGCCTCCCACACTACCTAATAAAGCAAGGAGAAGACTTCTTGCTGTACATCCCTTTTCTTGGGAACTCCATCTATTGAAGCCAACTATATAACTGACACAATGCTTAAAATCAGCCAAATTCTTCACTCAAAAACAGAGAATGGAGTTATTAATGGTTTGAACCTCTATTCTTAATATTTTTCAGCTTTACTTGGTGGGTATTTTTCATTCTTGTTTTTTGTTTGGTGGGGAAGGGGTGGAAGAATCAAATCCATCAAATGTTTTAATATTAATAAGAATGCTTAGCTGATCCAAAATAGTATTTCTCAACAATGACATGGAACAAACAAGCCTCAGAAAGTTGTTTTTTCTTTTCATTTGTTTTAAACAACATACTTTATTCAACCTGACCCGTTTCAAAGATCCTGGCATATACAACTGCTTAAATAGCAGACAAAAAGGTTAAATACTTTTATCTCCCATCAAAAACAGTTTAATAACCTGAAAAAGTAAATGCATTCTTAACTCCATCACCCACTACCCCAGGTGCTGCATTCCTCCACTGCCTGCAAGTACAAGTCTATAGGCAGGCCATGATTACTCACTGGTTACATACAGAAATCATATTACTCATAGTGTAACTTCGCTAAAATATTGTTTGCAGCTAAAACCAGACACAGTGATAAGACTTATATGCTGTACTGCAGCAATCATCTGATGACAGCAAAACCAAATGCAATTCGTATGTTCTCTCTTCCACAGAGTTATCATCCTAAGCCATTTAGAAAACTTCATCCGCGAGATGTATGTTGTCACAGGCATGCAACACGAAAACAAAAAACCCTTAAAAAAATGCACGTAGCATCGCAGCAAACAGGTGGAAGCTGGATTTGACAGCAGAAATATGGGCTGTTCCTCTGTGTGGAAATGCATTCAATAATCTCCCTTGATGATTAATATATCACATGTGTGAAAGTCTGCATAAAAGACCAAGCAACAGCTGTAATTTACTGAAGGAGGCAGGACAGCTCAGCAGTAGAAGCCATCCAAGTTGTAAAATGACAGTGTATTAGTAGTTCCCATCCATCTAATTACAGTTTAAACTTTCCAAGATGACACAATAATAAATTGAAAAATGCTGCATTACTGGCTATTTTTTTCTTTTAGACAGATGTTGTACATGGTATATTGTGGACCTTTTCCATCTCTTCCTTTCTTGCTGGTTATTGCCTGGCTAACAGGATGTTTCATTTTAATGAAAAATACATTACTGCATTAAGATAAGGTCATCAGTTCTTAAGTTAAATGCAATTTCTGCAATAAAATTAATTGCATGGCCCACATAAAATTTTTTTATGTGGGTTAAACACTTTTAATTACTACCTAAATTTTGTTCAACTGAATGTTAAATGGAGTATTCCCCTATAAAAAGAATGCATACACTGTGAAATGTCTTCACCGTTCTTTACAGCATGAATTCTATATGTTACACAGTAATACAGTAAGTGGTCAGCAGTGTTAAAGTCTTCCTAAGTCTCTTGAGCAAGGCTTGAGGGGAAGAAAGCAGAGCAAAGAAAACTTTCAGGCTCTGCAGTCTGAGAACTAGATTTGAGACTGGACCTGATTGTTCAGGGCCACGTCCAGTTGGCTTTGGGGTCTTTGTAAGGACGGAGACCCCACAACCTGTCCAAGGACCCTCATACCCACCATTATAAGGTATCATTTAATGATCGCAGAGATCATTTAAGCCCAACTCCTGGCCTTGGACAGGACCAAGAATCACACCACATGTGGTTATTCGTAAATCCTTTTCTGTTCCATATGAATAGCAACCATTTGATGTAAATATCAAATTGTCACTGTGACAGAATCTGGAGCTCAGACAGCAAGACACCGTGCTTTTTCAGTAATGTTTGTGTACTTCACATGAAGTGGAACAGGATTTTTTTTTCCTAAGAAAAAACAAGGTTCTCTCTCATGAAAACAGTGTTTCAACCAGGATTCAGATTATTTCTAATATCTTTTTCTTTTTAACTCAGCTCCAGAACCTCTAAAACAATAACCAAGTATTAATTGAGATGCTATTGAACTGCATAATGATAGGCCCTGGAGCACGAACAATGGATTTATGGGTTAATTTAACCTGCATACTTTTTCTAGGATATTTTTAGTTTTATGCCTACAACTTGATGCATATTATTCAACCAATTGATTTATGAAAACAATATTCCTATGCTAACTTACATGTGGTCCATATTTCAGAATCAGATTAAATTTGACATTTTATGTTCTCTGCATTTTAACTCAACTAGCTTGTGTCAACAACAACAAAAAAAAAATATTACATGGAGAGAAGAATTGTTTTCATTAAAGGAAGCTTTGGAAATATTTGCCTTTTGTGCCATCAACCCTAACAAATCAATAGTTTAGCTAAGTGAATGTATCATATTCTATGACAGAAGAGTTGATACAAGCATCTTATCAGTGTTCCTCATTGTCATTTCTAAGTGTACTTTAGGTATGCAAAGAAAGCAGCATCCAGGAGGGAGGATTTTGTTGCAGCTGCATGAATGGTATATAAAAATCTTTGGATTATTGCCAATAATGTGACTCCTTAAAAGGGCCAGTTCCAACACTACTTACCTGGAAATCATTGTTCTTCTACAGAGAGTGTGACATAATGACCCAACAGAAAGCCCAGTAACCTTCCTCAGCTGAAAAGTAGATAGAGAAATAGACCAACCCAAAGATACTTGGGCATCTGACCTCCAAATCCCACTCAGTCTGTAGTGCACGTGAGAGAAGGGGAGAACAGAAACAAGCCAGATACATGTGGTCATACCCAAACACAACACGAGTATCTGGGTGTGCACTCAGAAAAATCAGTGAAATAAATCAGTGCTACAGCTCTGCACCATCACACACTGCTGGTAGAACACAGTGAGGAAGGGCTGAGTCCTCTGAGTCCTCCCCATACTGATGAAGATCCTATTCTGAAAAACACACTTAACGAATATCCCAAACAAGCAGCAAACAAGCAAAAATATTTCTTAGGTTCTTTCCCTTTCTGAATTTTTTAAATCAATTCACCCATGTTTTCTTCTCTTCTGACTACAAGGCATTTTTGAGGTTTTGTACTTTCCTTAGAACTAGAAAAGAATTTTTTAAATGTCATGTACAACTAACAAATTTTTCCTTGGTCTCTCAAATTTTTAATTACCTCTGACATATAAAATGCAAATTTGTACTCTGTCTTAAAAATAAGTACTTTGTTTCAAATATGTTTTGTACAGAGTTTTTTTGGAATTCCTTCCTTTGGTTGGCTTCTCTCAGTTATTTAAACTAAATCGAAGTCACACAAGTTTGTGGTGATGGTTTTGAAATTCTAACTGAATTACTAAGTTGGAAACTAATGAAATAAAAGTTAATAGCAGCAGCCAGCACAGCAATTATTAGGTATTTCAAAAATATTAGGCCTAGATGATGTCATTACATTGTTTAAACTCAACAAGTGTTTCAAAAATTGCTTTTGTATGTCATATTTAATATAAGAAGTTTATCAAGATTGTTATTCATTCAAAGGATTAAAAAAAACTGCACCCACCTCCTTTTGGCTACAATATATTCTCATTCCCTTATCAAATTGCTGTCATTTGGCTACTTCGTTTTGGTCCCCCGCCCAGAATGTTTTATCCATCTAATGAAATTTCACAGGTGCAAGATTTACAATGAAAAAATGTATCTCAGGCATTTTTTATCACCTGAAAACTTTCTCTCCATAAAGTTTTTTTATTAAAATAAACATAGTTTGAATCCCCATAACTTTTTTGCTAAAGTTATTTAAATACACTTAGATATGAAAACTGATTTTCGACCAAGTAGTTTGACTAGTTTCTCCCCTCCTCCCCACAAATCGTACTTGTTCTTTCTCCTGTTTAAGGGGGAAAAAAATCACCTTGAAACCCACAAAAATTCTACAATATGCTCTCCATTTTCAAATTTACTTCTCTTTGCTAATGACCAAAGCTAATATCATGAAACGATTATGATAACCACAGTGTTTTCCAAAACATTTGAAATCCTTTCTGACATTAGTAGAGATAGAAGCTCGCAAACACCCCCTATGTGAGCAGATTTACTGCACTCCCTCTCCTACTAACAATATTTGCATAGGAGCACACAGATATCAATATCTGGGAGGGGAGAGCCTTGGGCCAACTGAAAATTCCAATACCACCTCTCACAGGTGGGAGTGGAAGGCTCAGACAAATTTATTAAAAAGCCAAGCCTTGCTGGTGAGTCTCAAGGTACAGAAAGGACTCCCCTGCTTTCTAAACCTCTTCTCAGAGAGGACCCTGGGTGCAGCTAACCCCAATCTTAGCCTCAGATTATGTTAATGGTTTAACTTTAAGGAATTATAGAGGTATGATTGAACAGCTCTTGTGCCGAATGTTTCAATAATCGGCAAAATCAAAACACTCATATGAAATTAATAATTCATTTTATACAAACGATCAGACAGGAGATCTTAATCAGAACTATTTACTACACAACATAAACACTAAAAATCCACTTGTATGGTATAATATAGAATAAAGCAGTATAGTGCACTGTGACAAAGTTATTAAAGCAGTTCTAGCAAAAAGAAATAATTATTAAGTAGAGATCTGGGGAGATCTTGCTCTCAACCTCTAGGAGTAACCTTGGAGGACATACCCAGCCAAGGGAGGCATCTCCACACATACATCCCAAGAAGGGTTCACTTTAGGTACCAACACCAGTTCCTCTCTATTGACCAGCTGGCTGCAGCTTATTTTGCTTTTACTTTTGCTGGGCAGAACTGGTTTACCAGGATTAAAATAAAACCAAGCTGAGGTATCTAATGTGCATTAAAATGAAGGAAGAGCAAAATGTAAAACATAAAATTGACTAAGTGCCTCCTCGAGTGAGGATCCCACCTAATGCCAGAGTGACCTGATTTTCCAATTCACTAAGGAAATCTGCTTCAGGTGTCAGTACAACTAGCACTAAAGAAAGCTGGACAAACCAGAAGTCCCATGAGGAGATCCATTTTCATCACCAGCATGCATTATAGGAGTTTCCTGGGTAACCACTGCACATCTAGGAGGGATATTCCCAGATGTGCTGCCCAAAACTGGAGGGCCTAGAGCATCCGCAAAATGTGTTTTCAGAGGTTGCAAATGCTCCAACAACTCTTGATGAGAAATTCCAGCCGGTGCTATCCTGGAGCTGATCTCACTGAGCTGACAGAGCTTTTGTGAATTGATATATTAGTTCTTAAAGAAGGTAATAGTTTTCTCTAGAGGTATGACAAATTGTTCTCTTCTTCAACATCCCATATATTTATGAACATATTTGTTCAGGACAGGACTACAAATCTCAGTTTACGAGGGGCTATTTTAATTTCCTAGTCTCAAAAGAGCAGCAAAGCTGGCAAACCCGATCACTCTGTCTTTGATCTTCTTTCCTTGTAGACAAGCTGTAAGAGATTAAGCTCTTTACCCATTACTTAATCATTTGAAGTGATACTCTATTATTCCTGAGGGTAAATGCATTAGGCTCCTGATCAGTCTGAGCATTATTTAAAAAAAAAAAATAATGGGAAGATTTATAAAATAGTGTTAGCTTGTGTGGTTTGGATAGATTTTCAGAGATCCTTTGAGAATTTAGGGCCACAACTCTTATTTAAACCAACATCTAGAAGAAATTCAAATGTCTACTTTTTAGTATCATGTAACTGCTTATTTTTATGATTAAACTCTTCCTATGTTTCCTATTATGCATATACTGTACAGCAACAGTTTAATGTTTGCAAGGGTTGCATCCATTTAGGTACTCTATGTCCACTGTATCTCAGCTCCAGGTGTCTGAAGCCTTAGGGTGTTCTCAGCCTGGGAAACAATTTCACCCTTAACGAAACTGCCTGAACAGTGCTCACCTTGTATGCACATTTTTTTTTAACCTAACTGCATTTATATCATTCTAGAACCATTAAATTCTCCCCAGGGAAGCCATGGGAAGGCAAAGGAAGCCTTCCAAAGGAAGGATTTTTTTCAATACTAGACACGGTGACAACCGTACAATATAGTGACAGCAAATATATGGGATTACTGCCAGACTCTCATCCAAGACACTGATGTCTTCATCTAGTCAAGTATCTTCTCCAAATAAAATTCTATTATGCAGAGAAAAAAGTGTTATATTATGGATTTTGGCATGAAACCGTAGTGATTTTTAGCTCAGTTGTCTGCCATGAATCAGGATATTAATGGGTGTATAAATTGTACAGATGTACATTTTGCATTCAAGTAACCTTTTCCTTTCAAGGTCTTACAGAATCATTTGTATCTAAAATGACCACCTATAAAACCAAAACACTCATAATACAATCAAGTACTGCTTAATGTAAATATCTGTAAAAGTTACTGTTCTTAAAAAATGAAGCATTCAAGCATTTCCAATGGCTTTTCAAAGAGATCTTAATGTAAGAGAACTTCCTTTCTATGTCTTGATTATACCACTAAAAGGTCCTCTTTGAAAGGTATAAGCAGGTAATTACTAAAATGTGCACCTATAAATTCCAGATACAGTGCTTGCAATGGAAGCTTGCACAGCTATTCCCCCTTGCTGGCTGCCCTGGGAGAACAGACTTTTGGGATCCACTGCCTTCATTCTTTGCCAATTTAACACTCAAATTGTAACAGTTCACTAAGGACTTTTGATATTTCCTTATCTGGACTTGAAATTTAGTCATAATTAAAGAAACTATTCAGCAAAACCCAAGACACTTAAACATATGAATATTACCAATTTAAATGTCATTATTTCCACGGGCACTGAAATATTCTCAAAATATAAACCCATACATAAAACATCTCTCACATGCAGCACTAAATGTCTGTCTCAATGAAGGCTTTGGTGAGGGAGATTTTACTCCTGATGGTAAATTTTAGAACTGAGGGTTCCTATAGCCTCTGATCATATTAGTGCTACCATATTCTCATCCTCACATTAAGAAAATGGGTGGAATTCACAACTGCCAACTGCATTAGAAGGAAGCCACTGAGTTATTATCCATTTACTCTTCAAAAGAAAACCAGAAATACACCATGTTAACATTAAAAACGCCACATTATTCCTAACTGTAAGCCTTTAAGACCAGACATACAGTGCTTTAAGAAAAAGCAGCAGCAACAACAAAAGGGCACCAAGCTTCCTGAACTTCTCTGTACAGAAAAAAGAAACCAGCTATATCCTAAAGAAGAAAATGTATCCATAGTTTAGAGAAGCCTGATACAGTCTCACAGTGATAGCTAGGTGGTGTAAACGTCCCAAGTCCAGGCAAGCTTTTAGTTCTGATGCTATTTCTAAAATAATTGAGCAGTCCTTGCCCCAGATACTTCTATGGAAGTACCACAAACACTGTATCTGTCCTATTTCATTCATTTTCATTAAGGCTTAAAATTGCTACACTCTTTAAATATTTTAATTTTCCTTTTAGACTTCAGAAATTCCTGACTTTTTTTTTTTCATCTGGACAATTAAAATAAAAGTCAGACCAAAGAACAATACTCATCATAGGAAACCAATTTCTCAACTGACAAGCTCCGTGTCTCTCTTGTACTGAGGAGCCCAGAAGTGGACACAGCACTCCAGATGTCTCACCATAGCCGAGGAGAGGGGCAGGATCACCTCCCTCAACCAGCTGGCAACACTCCTCCTAATGTACCCCAGGATGTTTGTCCACCAGGACTCCCAGGTCCTTTTCTACTGAGCTGCTTTCCAGTAGGTCAGGTCCCAGCCTGTACTAGTACATGAGGTTATTTTTTTTCAGGTGCAGGAACCTTTCATTTTACTTTGCTGGATTTCAACAGAAGGGGGTTAACTGGTGATATCTGCTCCAGTGCAGGGAGTGGGTAATTAAAATCAAGTGTATTCTTGTTTTGCTTGGGGTATTCTCTTCTAAGATTTATCTGTTTATGCTCATGACTAGTAAATTAAAATAAGAAAAAGGTACCTGGATTAAAAAAATAGGATTTTGTCAGGAATCCCATTTTCTTATGTAAGATCAAGTAAGACTTCCTTTCCCTCCTAAAAATCCAACATGACTTAATGCTTACACACTCCACAATGGGAGGAAACTGTTCTGAGCCTACACTACGAAGACCTACTTGAGCTTACCAGTTCATGATGTGGGATTCAGAGCAGGAACTAAAACTTCCTATTGTTCAGATAATCACTCCAGTAACATCCCTTGGGATATGTTAAGTAAAGCTCTTATTTGCCCTAGCACTGCCAATCTTGCATCTCATTTTTCTAGATGAAAAAGTCATATAAGTTTCCTGGAAACTTCCTATTGCTTTGATTCCACTTAGTAGATTTCATTAGTTTTTAGAAAGGGACAGTAAAACCTCATCCTTTTTCTGCCCAGCCTGTGCTTCCAGATTGAGCTATTTTTCCTGTGATGTCTGTTCAAATTACCTAAAGCAGCACTTGATGGAAATCACACACCTGTACCCATTGGTAACAGAGTACATGCCTCATAAACAGCAACTGTGAAGGAAAAACCAGCACACTTATACCTGAGAGATATTTTAAAGTAGAACTGAACTGCAACATGCTTTCCCTCTAGTTCCACTCAGAAAAAAGAACAAAAATTTCCTTATGACAAAAAGTCTGACTCACTTGAAAATGTTGCAGATGTAGACTGTGGGAAGATATATTGAATCATGAAAGCAAAATATAATATTTTAATATTTAAACCCAGGCTGCCACAGAAATCACAATTATTGCTTTGACCTCTTAAATGTCCACCCGTTTTAATAAAGATCTCAATTTCGGTCAGTCTCTTTTTTTTAGTGTTGTAAAATGAACACAACACTATGTATTATGCTCAGGTTACATGCTATATAAACTCAAAATCAAATCTAAATATTTCTCATGATCATTAAAAATCTACTTCTGTGTCTGTGAGAAAAATTAACTTGATAAGGCTGTTGATGGGCTGAATCAAATAGATATTTCTGTTTTATTATTTCTTTGTATTTTCTCATCTGTCTGCAGTCTTCCCTATTCTCACCATATACTTAGCAGACAATGCAGGTCAAGGATCAGCATCAGTAGTATCTGGAATACCTCTGTGTGTAGATGTCCAATTCTTACCACACTGGTGTCCTGCACCCTGGTTTGGATTCTTTGGTTTGCAGGAGTTAATAAAAAGTCATAACTGCAGTTTTAGAAATAACCACAGCATCATTCTACAGTTCATCAAGATGTATGGGGTTAGGGGAGGCTGCATATATACAGGGCATACTTCCAGGGAAAAAAATTCATAACCTGAACTATTATACAACTTGTGACTGTTTTTAGCATTCATTTCAGCTTTTTATTTCACCTCCATTTACTCCATATGGCATTAACTCTTGCTATTTTACAGCTATTGGCGCATAATTACAGGTACCAAGGAATACACAGCCCAGCTGTCCTTGGGGCTTCACAGATATCCTGAATTAGCAAGTGATCCTTTCAAAAGGTGGTTAAGACAAAAAGACATGATTGTTACAGATGACTCTGCTCTGTTCATGTACTTTTCTGCTCCTTCAGTTCTAGTGATGATGTCACTACTATTGAAACAAATTAAAAGACAAGTCAGCAGACATCCCATTTGAGCTGAAGGCCTCAAGTGATGTCTTATTCTCAGCTCCTGCATTCAGTCTCTGTAGCTATTCCTTGAGAAGGCAAGTTCACTGACAAAATACTCTATTTTAAAAAGTTAAGTCAGCAACTACCAGATAGTAGCTTAAGAGATTTTTTCCCCAAACTAATCAGTTTACTATGAAATATTTCAGGTTAATAAGCTTTCCTTTGTCTTTTCTGAGGAGCCCTCATTATGCTTGGATCCTGAACTTCAGATGATACAATTTTAACACTGTTTGAAATGTGATTGATTTATTTTTCTGTCATGTTATTTATTGGATAATATGATAAATTCAATACAATTCATCATAGTATTCTATAAATATTGCAACAAATTATTAAAGCAATAAAACCTCGTGGCAGAAATTTAATGAGATCATGTCACATTTGTGTTAAAGCCAAGTGATAAATTGTAACATCTGCAGCGGATGTCACCACCTTTAAAGGAGAAGTCTGCACATTTTCCTAGCACGAGGCAGAAGTCTAAATCTTCACTTGGAGCTACCAGACAGAAAAAGTGTTACAGAAAGTATTAAACTTAAATGCCTAATCACACAGTACTTTCTTCTACTGATACATATCAATCCTGCCTGGATCACATTCAATGTAAAACTCAAATATATGAAAACTCAGCAGTGTAGGGTAGACCTGTATTTATAGCCTTAGTCAGTGAATTGACATCTTAGTTTTACAGGTTTCAAATTACTGATTTAATTTAGCCAATTTTTGGAGGCAAATCCTTTTGTAGTAATATTGTTCCCTAATTTTCTTCTGCCAGATAAAGCCAACATGGCTTATGCAAAAGCTCCTCACTGTATTCCTGTTGTCATATATGAGTCAAAGAAAAAAAAATAGATTTAACTGGAAAAGACACCCATGGTAAGTATGTAGAAAAGATGCCACACTATTTACAAGTCTGGAAAGGAATCTGTATTTGCATGTATTTCATTAGATGACAATTGTTTGAACTGCTTATGGGGCTGGCTACTCTTTAAGTGTATCCACATGCAAATACACACAGATGTGCTTCACAATAAGTTGATAACAATTCTGACAGGAAGCTGGTCATTTTTTCATCTTTCTCAGTTTTATATGAGCAACTAAGGTAGACTATGCCTTAGGTTTACTAAAATACTTGTATAAATTAAAGATTTAGTAGGTCTTACCATTATTCAGCCTGAGCACTAAATCTTTGATTATTAAACATTCTCCTAATTGTCTCCTGGAGGCATTCAAAGTTCCAATGATTGATTCAGAACCTTTTCTACTTATTAAAAATCAAGTCCTCCAATAAAGAAGCAGAAAGCAAAACATCTGGTTTAAAGACCCAATTCCCCCCAACCAAACTCCTTTTGAAAAACAGATTACAGTCCATTCAGAGGTTAATCAACAAACTCATCTCACTTCACTTTATTAGACTACAAGAGACCTACCATACCTTCTGCCAAGCAATTTCTAAAATTCAATGCAGTGTGTGCATTTATAAGCACATTGTGATACTCGGGCAGGTGTTAATCATACATACCACAAGATACTAGTGCTTTGAAGTCTCAAGGACTTGTAAAAACAAAAAAAGGCATTTAAAAATAAATCAGTTATGAGATAGCAGTAAATGAGAAAAATTATGCTTTAAAAATATTTTATATAGTGATCATACTAAAGAGTATATTGAAGTATTTGCCTTTTAATATGCAACTGAGAATTCTAAAAAAAAAAAAAGAAATCAATATATTTCCTGTATACATTAATTTTAATCTAAACTTTCAGATGAGTATTAATATTAGCAGCCTGTTGGCTTTTCATCCTATTCTTTTATCAGGGTAGCACTGCAGCAATATTTTTGCACATCACACCAACTGCCAGCCAGCCCTGCCCTCAATGCTTTCCACAGATCAGTGACTTTCACCTCAGGTTAGTGGAATAAAATGTTGCCTTCTGTCACAAAATTCTTTGGACCAGAGTGAAGGCTGAAAATGTTTCATTCTCAACCATGTTTCTCTTCCACATCCCGAAGGAAAGCAATTGCAACAATGAGGTCTTTAAGCGAAGCAACTCGATACAAAAACCTAAGGCTTGGCCATATCCTCAGGCACACACTTACACCCAGATTTTCCATCTCGTGGCACAACCTAAAATCTGCACAAGACCCAACCCTCACCTTAGCTGTGCATATGTTCGAGGAGGGCTCATACTTCAGGCTTTCATTTTTTAATGTTGCCACCCTGTGGTCATTCATGGCAGAGACAAAACTGTTCTCTAAACAAAATCAGGGAAAAAAATATATTGGGAATTCAAGGAGCAACACCTCATAGTTAAAGAACCTGAAAGAAAAAGCTTTATCTAAAGTTATGTGGACTAACTCATAGTTTGCGAGCAGTAATTTTATTTTTTATAGTTCTGTAAGAATCTCATTTTCACTCAATCTAGCAAGAGTTCTCTGTTTCTTCATCCTATCTACTGCAACATCCTGAACCTACAACACAAGTTACTCACAGAAATACTACCTCCAGCATGAAGGTTATTGCCTTAGTTGTGTCAGTTTTGCCATCAACTGTCTTAGCAGGGATAAATACATTAAGTTTGAATTTTATTTAACTGCTATCTTGACGCTTTAATTTCTTTCACTCTTTAAAATTGTAACATTCTTTACTGCGTAGTTTCGGCCACGAATTCTCTACCCTCAGGCTTCATTGCCTTTATGTGTGCAAGAGGAAGGGATGCATTCAGTCCTGTTTTCAGTAATTCAAAAATATATCAAAAAGGAAAACAATTCAACTTCTATCTCACTGTAGTTATCAGTCTAAATATACAGCTTTTTGCAAAAAAAAAAAAACAAACTAGAGAGGGAGAAATATTGATTTAAGAGCTGTAGGTAGTCACTTTGTGAAGCACAAAAAGTGTACTTAATTTGTCATTATACTCCTGTAAAATTATTTACTGTTAATACAGGTTTATCTTGGCTTTTGCAAGTTTTACTGTTGAGATACATGATTATAACAACAAAGGGAAAAACATCCCACAAAAACTGACATACGAAATTCACTTCAGCAGCTGTAATTGTACTCAGAATATATAAAGCCAGCAACATCCTATCTAAACTCTTTATGTCCCTAAAAGGTCTAATGAAGAAAGCTGATTTCAATAAGTTTATTTTGCTTTTTTGTAGTTTTGGGGCATCCTTAAAGTATATATTAAGAAAATGAGCTCCCTGACAGCCAGTATACCAGCATGAATTGTGTTGGCCTCAAAAGATCCCCGAAATCAAACACAGAAACAGCCCTAAAATATCATTCTGAGCAAGGATTAGGGCATCCACCTGTAGTGCAGGAAAACACTCAGACAAGGAGACCACAGAGCCTGTGGTGCTCATCCTTGCACAAGTGCTCTAAACACCTTTACTCCTTTGCTAAGGAAAATTGTAATATAAACCATTTCATTCAAGCATAAGTTTCTTTTCTTTTTCCTTGAAATTTCTGGCAACATACCAGCAATTTAGGATTAAGCTTTTCAGGGGTGTGAAAAGGACACCTGACACTCACCATCCTGCACATAAACACATTGATTTCAGCCTGGCTTGGCATGATAATTTTTCAAGTTTTCTGTCTACCTGCTGAACTGAAGAGCAAATTATTCCTAAACACTTTAGACTCCATGAATATTCTCTACTAGGTTCCATTCTCACAAGTTTTACAGAGTTAAGTGAATGATAGCCTGCCAGATTTAATTTCTAAGTCTCTATATGAGGACGTAGATCATTACATGAAGAGATGAGATGTCAGATACTTCCCTTTCTTCATTAACACAAATACCTAATTCTGTCTGCATAGCTAGACCAATTGAGTGTTGCAGTATATAAGGAAAGCTAAAGTTTAAAGGTTTAAGTGAAATGTTTCAAAATGGCTTTTTACAGCTTTTGTAAAGTCACTGTTTCTTCTCCCCCTTCTGTAACCCCTTATCTCATCCTTAGGAATGTACTGAGAAGATAGCTTGAGGCC
>JAWMRA010000001.1:10570292-10585365 GCA_035584735.1 Pseudotriccus pelzelni
AACCCTATATAACCCTGTAACCCTAACAATAAACTCTCTTTCGCTCGTCTCCCTCTCCTGTGGTCTCTGCGTGGGCCATGGCCAAGCTCATGGGGACCACGTGGCGGGGGGGGCGGCGGGGGAGCATCTCCCCCTCTGGGTCATGGACTGACCACCCAGACCCCAGAGGTTCCCCCTCCTTCTTCAGCTACCACAACTGAGCAGCCTACATTTTGCAACATCAAGAGTTCACATAATTTTAGGAAATTTGCATAGAAAGAAGAATGCAGTGAGCTTTACACAAATCAGAAGGACTCTTATTATCATGAAAGCCATAGCAGATTTCTTTTTAGCTGAAATCAGGTTAATAACAGGCCCTCCTCTCATGCATTTTTATCAACTCTAAATTTTTAAATATCTTCCTAATCCCCTAGTCATCATGAAGGTGCACTGACCCTCAGCTTTACCAGGATGTAACTTCAATTACACAAGTCTGTGACAAAAGTTAATTAGAATATACCTCCATAGCAGTAGAATATAGTGGCAATATAAATGAGAACACAGAAAAAGAAGATGTGACAGCAGACTAGTAAAAAGGACTTTAACAATAAATTAATTAACCTGAAACGCACAAAAATTAATCCATCTCATTGTTACAACATCACATCTTTAGAATTTCCATTGCTCATTTCTGTCCTGTCATCAGTAAACAACATTCTGGTTCTCAAGCTCAGATGTGGCCTCAGGGTTCACTTAGCACACTGCATTCATAAAAGGCTTCATTTCTACCTATTTATCAAGTCTTTTCCACTGAGATATAATAGAAATCCTCATTCCCAACAGATGAAGAGGACCTATCATATATGGCTGGTTGCTGAATCCAAATGAACAGCCAGCCAAGCCCCTGCTCCACCTAACTGGGTGAAATTGGATACACGGGGAAAAAGAGGATGCATGAGAAAAAACTTTGGGGATTTGAGCCTCTGGATTCAGATGATGCAAATTCAGTTGTGTTGCCAGTAGATTAAGAAGGATAACACAGAGCCTAAGAGAGAATGCTTAGTAGTCATAGATTTATCGAAAGAATTAGACATTCCTTGAAATACTATGGTTACAGATTTCTAGAAATTATCTGTATTACAGGAAATCCCATGTAATTTGCAGAACTCCAGAAGTGTGCTTTAATAGCCATTTCACAAACTGACACCAGGTAACTGCAGTCATTTTATGCTCACTCCCTCCTCTTTTTAAAATCTTTTTTTACCCCGCTCGAATAAAAGTGCATTTGTCTCAGGATAGCACTGTGCTTCGTGCAATAACACCGCACTTCACATAGTGTATAACACTGCATTCTAGAAATTACTTTCCACTGATTGATGTTTTTCAAATTGTGTATATATACAGCACACAATAACATGATGAATGTCCCATTCAGAATCCAGCTATATTATTCCATGTACAATGTGTTGGCTATCACCAACTTTGGAGCAAGCAGGTAGCTCAGAGCACAATGGAAGAAAAAGGCAGAAAAGCATCTGGTGGATTGAGCAGGTGATTAGACAAACGATCCAAGTTTAGTGTTCCCAGCAAAAATATTTTAAGAGAATCCTATCAAATTGAATTGTTACCTCAGCAAGGAGAGGAGAAAGGCAAAGGACACTTGGTGGAACATTAGCAAAAAAGCCAGACTTATTGGTAGACGACAGTGATCTACAGTTCTGCATAATAGGCTCTTCGCTCTATAAATCTGCTCCACTCCACAGCACTTTCCTGAGAAGGTGATATATTTCTAAAAAGTTCCATCTAAATGTCACCCTGAAAGCTTCCCATGCTGAGGACCATTCTAAATGTCAGAATGGTCTCATGTGACCTATGACAGAATTTAGGATGAGTCTGTGCCACATTTTCCTAAAATGGATTTTAAGACTAAGTTATGCATTTGGAATTTGGATTTTAATCTGTGCTGTTATTCAGTCTCCTTGTCTTCAAAAGTACAGACTTTTTTTTTCAGTTCATCTCAGTTTTCAAGGCTCAATATGCTTGGAAAGAGCAATAAGGAATGTTACAGTGAAACACATTCCTCCTACATCCTTGGAAAGAATTAATCTGAATCACAGCTGCATTTTGGATTTTCATCTTTGCACAAGTACCAATTCCTTTACAGAACGCAGAGAAAAGTAAACTAGCAGCTCCACTGTCCACAGAACTGAACACGAAGAAATACAAAGAGGCTGGAACCCTACAGCTCTCATAACACAGAAACAGACAAACCTTAAACACCTTTATAGAAAAAAGCAATTGAAATTCATTAGATATCTAGCTTGATAACCTAACCAAGATGAGGAGACATTAAAATGAAGGCACAAGCATATCAAAAGGGAAAAAAATTACAGAAAATAAGTATGAAATTATAAACTTTCACAGTTCATACCTATATGAAGGAGAGTCACACATTAGCTTAGAGAAGATCACCACCTAGGTTTCAATGGATTTATGAAACCATTCACATTCTGTTCACTTTTTTGGGCTCCATTATCATTAGCACCCATTTATTCTTTACTGTCAACTCCTTTCACATAGTTACAAGAAAACCAGAGCAGGGAGAACCATTGCCAGAGGAATGATTCTTTCATATATAGGGTACAAACTCCATTTAAAGCTTTTCCGTGCTTTGGGACATTTCATAAAATCTTTCCTGATGAATTCCATGGGTTTTAGTAAGAAGTGAGCTTAAGCTGAAGCTTAACCCTTGAGAAAATTTTCATTCTTTTACAAAATATTTTTCCACAAAAACTGTAGAACACTCACAGCAAAACCTACCATTATCTAGACTGAGAAAGTTTAAAAGGAAAAAATCCTCATTAATGAAATGAACAGATTTTAAAAAAACGCCTTCTATACCACATTGTGCAAAAATTCCTTTAAGCTACAAGAGTGCTTTCTAGAATGCATAGAATATTTGACCATATAACTTGAGAATAAATCTTCCTACACATCTCAAGGAGCACAGTTGAGGAATATGCAATGGGCAGCTTCAGCTGCAACAGCATCTGGCCTGTGATGACAAAACTACCTAAATATAGTGCACTTGGGGTTTCTGAAGTGCTGTTCTTTCCTTAGAAAAAGTTGTTCAAACAGGGCAAAATTGTAATACGAAATATTCCGGTCCGAGCTTAATTATTATACAAGATACACTAAATAAAACATCAAACTCAGGCTTAAGTAGGACTTGAGGGAATCATAAGCCATATGCTGGCCCTCTGAACCAAAATTAATTTCATTTTAAAGACTATATAGGTCATTGTCATTACAGTTTGGATGAGAAAATTGAATTAGGGGGACACAATTCATCTCATACTGCTGATAGTAGTCCTTATCACTTATTACTGCAATAAAAGGGAGCCCACAAACTAGAGACGATATATGAAAGAGGTTAATAGCACAATCATCTAAGTGTACAGTTAGTACTCTGCCAAATTCACTGCATCGGGTTTTATTTAGTGTTAATCTACTGCATCTTGCATTACCAAGTAAAATAAATTGCACTTTTATAGCACAGTGTAACTGTTTTATGACTTCTATTTATCAGAAATACTTTTACTGTTTTCAGACAAAATATGTAGAAATACTCAAAATGCACATGTTAGTCTCTCACTTTTGTTATTAAGAACTCGGAAAATACTGAAAATTTGCTTTGCTTGTTCTGTTAACACTTGAACTCAGTGTATGGGTGTAAGTAATTCCACAAATTCCAGGCAATTTCATTGTGTTACTATAGAAATGCTACCCTTGATGTTTCACAAAGCTTTTAAGATTTAATTTCTGTGCTAAACCATGAAGTTGCTATGCTTTACACACTGTCACATGGTCAGCAAATCTGATGGGTTAAATGGCACCACCACCAGAACTCACCTTCAGCTAGAAGTAGGAATATATTAAGCTCCAAGAGAAACTAAAAGTAGCAATCACATTTACATTGAAAAACTCCTGAAGGACAACACAGTCATTAGTCACAGTCAGCACATGTTCATGAGGGGAAAGTCCTTCTTAATAAACTTAATTTCCTTTTATGACAAGGTAACCCACTTAGTTGATCAAGGGAAGCCCGTTGATGTAATCTTTCTGGATTTCAGTAAAGCTTTTGATACTCTCTCTCACAGTATCTTTCTGGACAAAATATCCAGCCCACAGCTGGATAAACACATCATGAGATGGGCAAGCAGCTGGCCCACAGGTCGAGACAGGCAGTAATAGTGAAGGAGGCAACATCAGACTGGTGACATGTCACTGCTGAGGTTCCACAGGGCTTTTTCTTGGGCCCTGTGCTCTTCAACATCTTCAGAAATGACTTGGATGCAGGACTCAAAGGGATACTAAGTTTGCCAGTGATACTAAATTGGCAGGAGCTGCTGATTCCCTCAAAGCAGAGGGACCTTGGCAACCTGGAGGGCTGGGCAATCACCAACCATATGAAATTCGAAGTCAAGCGCCATATTCTGCACCTGGAATGGGGCAACCCCGGGTGTATGGACAGACTGGGTAACAAGAGGCAGGAAAAGCAGTGGCCATGGAAAGGGACCTGGGGGTTCTGGTTGATGACAAGGTGAATCTGAGTCAGCAGTGTCCTGGCAGCCAGGAGGGCCAGCCATGCCCTGGGGGAATCAGGCAAAGCATTGCCAGGTGGCTGAGGGGGAGGACTGTCCTGCTCTGCTCTGTGCCAGTTCAGCCTGGAGAAAAGCAGACAGAGGGGAGACCTCGTCACAGCCCACAAATTCCTCATGAGGGAAAATGGAGGGGCAGGCACTGGTCTCTTCTCTTTCTTCTCCTGGGCCTCTTACAAACCCAATCCACATTTCTTCTGGGATACTGTTGGCATAGGCACCTAAATATTGACAAGACTATAATCAAATGAAGAGGGGGAGAGAGGTCTTTTTTCTTCCCCCTATTAATAGGGTAACAAACTAATTCAAGCAGCACAGGACTGCAGCCATAAAAGAAAAGAAAAAAAAACCCAAACAGACAAAAAAACCAAAAAACCCACACACAAAGTGAGAAACTAAAAAAAAAAAAAAAGCCACTTCCTCAAAAAATTGAAGTAGGACTTGTACTGTCTTTCACTGGGATTAGTTCATCTTCAGCTATTACCTGACCCTCTTGCACACTCTGTGCGTTATGTGACAGGACACACACAGAACGACTCTAACCTGTCAAGTTTAACTTTGGAAGGTATTACTGAAGTGTCCCTGTTCATCAGTCTGTGGCCTTCATCTACCTGGGGACCCAAGGTCTGAGAATTACAGGTCACATAACTATACATGAGCTCTCTAAGATCCACGCAATGTAAAGCGTACGGCCAAAGCCACCAGTGTGTGCTCTGAAAAGTAACCTCCTCCCATCTCCAAGGGAAAACTCCGAACAGTGACAGGTGACTGACAGTTTGGATAACGTTATGCACCTTTCGATTGTTTTATGCAGCATTTTTTTTGTTGGATCAGTGTGCAGTTTTCAAGTATCTGCAAGTAAAATCTGAAATATGCTTGAAAATGAATAGCTAAAAGAAATAAGGACTCTTACAAAATAAATTCTTGATATACTTTGAAGTATAACAAGAGCTGTGTAACAAATGATACATGGTCACCCAAAACTACTACTACTTTTTTTTTTTTTAAAAGCACCATAACAGCAGATCACACACACACACCCCCCCTGGATGACTTCACTCTTCAGCTCAAAGCAAAAACTTCAGCCTCACTGCCCCAACTTGTGCTGCACTGGTCAAGCCATTGGCTGCAGTAAAGTACTTCATCCACAACCCCCAAATGTTTTCTGTGAAAAACCTAACCCATTCTGATGAGGAAACAGTCTTTTTAAAATATACTGATTTGCACCAAAAGAATTTTCCTTACTATGCCACTGTATTTTCTATTGAGTTTTAAATTCCCAGCTGGTTTGAGGGGGTGGGGGTGCATGGGCCTTTGAACTAGGCCCTTGGATGTTCAGGAAACCTCTTGAATATTAAAGTAGGAATGTGCTTAGGAGGAGCTAGGAGCCACTGGTTTTGCTGGGGTTGGTACCCTGCAGGAGGTGCTGGGACTTGGAGCAGCAAAAGACTCAGCTCATGTCTATACTTCATCTGCTGTCAAATCCAAGGAACTCCAGTACTTACAGTTAAGGAGGAAGATTTTTGCTGGAGAAGAAAGGACTAAAATCTGCACTGTTTTCAAGCAAGGAAGCAGAAAATCCTCTTTAAGCAGAGGCTAAACATTGGATGAGTACTGACAGTGTTTTCCTCAGAGGCTGAATACTGACTGCTGGCAATGCTCCTGACATAGGGGCAACCCCAGCTCACTGAAGAAAAATCAAACCGTGCCAAGATACCCCTAACTGCCAGGTGGGGGCAGGTAACTGGAGTGAGGGGGGAAGTTTTCCCAGTTAGCAGTAGTAATGGAAAGAGAGAAAAGTAAAGATGTGCCCGGTAGAGGGAGCCGGCTACTACTACCCCTGGCTGGACGTGGCAGCTTCCATCCCTGGCTCCCTGGCAGGCAGAGCCAGCCTCACCAGGCACCCCAGCCCTTCTCCAGCCTGGCTGTGGCCTCACATGGGAGCATCCCACAGCTTGGCTCAGATAGGGCTGTGGCTGTCCATTCAGCCCCACTGCCTGCAAGGCACATTCCCACCCTGCCGGTCACCTCCATGGCACAGCAGGAAAACACTCCTGGCACAGTGGGCTACCACACCATTTGTAACCTCTGAGATGTGAAGCAGATCCACTACCATCATCCTCACCTCTTCCAGCACTTTGGGGTTTCTCAGGAGAGAGGAGCACCTTTATCCAGGAGTACCTGGATAAAAAGTCATTTTATCTCAAACTCTTCCTTCAAAACTAAGTGCAATCTTTTTCATAGTCTACCTTTGCTTTTCTCAATTTTTACACTCCCTCCTCTGTGTTCCTCCCAGGCTTTTCCTGAATCTCTTCCTCCCACATTTTTCCCCCACCTCTTACTTGCAATTATGTTTTGTACTTATTTGTTTATCCACCTTGGCCTGTTTCCTACCCCCCTTTTCTACTCATACTTTGCCTATTGCTCCATGACACACCTCATCCGTGGGCAGCCATCGACTCACCTTTCAACGCTTTGTTTCCCATCTGTGTTCCTTCTTTACATTGTTTTTCCCCCAGCACTGCACACATCCAGCTGACTTTTCTCTCAACTCTGTTTAATTCTTTATGTTATTTACAGAAGATCAAAACAGGTGGCACTCGGGTGCCAGCATCCCCCATCCTACAAAGTATTGGTGAAACGCTCCACTGCGTTCCCTGAGCACCCACAGCACTGTGCTGACTCCCTGGGCAGGAGCACATTTCTCCCCATCATCACTTACAATGTAAAGGAGATTCTACACTGCCAAATAAAAGACCACAAGAAAGCAAAGAGAAGAGGAACCTATAATGGTAAATATAAAGAACAAAATGGAAAGACAAGAAATACAGAAAGAAAATCTCCACAAAAAACCCCCAGAAGAACCCACACCACCTCAAATCCACATAAAAAAATCAAATGTAAACATTTTCATAGAAGTTAATGGTTCTAAAGCATTTTAATTATATATTTCAAAATTTAGTTATAACACCATCAAATATACATCCTGCCAAGCTACTGCAGTATCTCATGCTAATGACAGCTCTGGGGCTTTTTAGACATTATTTTAACATTTTATGTTGAGTACTCTGCCAGCTCTCCCCAGGAGATTGCCTCTGACCAGCAAGGTGCTCCAGCCTGTCCAACACCAGCCTAGAGCAGCACAGCTGTCACTCACCGTGTCAGCTGCTGTGCTGACCCAAATCACAATGTGCAACTCCCCAGCAGCCAAAAGCCAAATCCAATCAGTTCTGCCTCCCCTTTAGAACAGTGTGCAAACTCATAATACTTCTAAAGAGAGTCTTTTGCACCAGTTCATGCTTTGCCTGTTTGGTTAGAGTTTGATCATGTACCCAGATGCTCATCAAGCTTCCAGTGTCAGGCAGCTCGTACATTACAACAATAGTTGAGGCAGGGAGGGGCAGTGAAAAACTGAATATTCCATTAAATCAATTAGATTATAAGTACTCCGGGTTTGCTTCTCTCTACTTCTAATTATTCCACTCTGCCAATATTGCCAGTGTCAGCACATTTCACATAGCAGATCATGATAATTAGCAGCACAAACTTCTGATCTCTGATGTAGGAATTTCCACCAATTAACAAGTTAACAGTTCATTAGGTTCAAACAAAAAAATCTCATCTGATGCTTGTGTAGCCTGAAATTCTCAATTACACTGTGGCAGTCTGGTTGCAAGTAGCAAGGCAGGTAAGGAGCTGTGAAGTCAGGCAGATTGGGAACTTGAGCATCTGAGAGGTGCTGTGAAACAACAGGCAGATGCTGAGATTACAACTGATAATGATACCACAGAAATAATTCCTACTTCCCTTAACAGAAAGCTCCATCCAGGGTTAGCACCCCAGCTACCTTCTGCATTTTTTTTATATTTATTAAACCAACAGCTATCTAAACCAGAAGTATCTATGATACCTACCAAGTATCTACTATATGTGACGTGTTTAACCTGTTATGCAGCAGAAGTCAGAGTAAGGCAAAATGAATGCAAGAGAAAAAAACATTATAAAAAGGCTAAACATCAGAAAAATAAGATGTCTTTGGTTTTACTTATGACTTGAATAGTCTTGTTTTTCAAATAATCAGAAAAAAACCCGAAACACCCAAGGTGATTTATTGTTTGTGAAAACTGTCCTCTCAGACAAAAAAAAAAAAATCAAGATATCTGTCTTGCTTTACAGATTTGTTAACTCCATAACACAAGGAGAATTTCAGCAATTCACATGCAGATCCTTAGAGCCACCACACTGACAAACCCTGGCACAACCTGCAAAAGATCCTCAGCTTAAACAGGACTGCAATCATCCATCTGAACCTCTGAGTTCCTTAAATCTTCTCAACATGTTGATAAAAAGGGTATGAGTTCTCTTACATTTTCAGTCTGTTTTGCCTGTGCTGTTTAGCCTTCAACAAGTATAACCCACCTCCCCAAAAAAAAATTTAGAACCTTTATATTAATGAGTATTTCTCTCCTTAAATAAAGGGTTAAATATCACACAATTTACAGGGCACTACAGGCAGAGGTTATATTCCTTTTTTCTAGTGCTACTACTACAAATAAGACAAAAAAGGAGGAAAAAAAATCTCTGCATATTGTTCGCCTGCCCCATGCAGTTGCTAACCACCCATGAATGTGTTCTCCCTCCATAGCAGCTCCTGACACACCAGAAACAAATGAATATTTCAGGACTCTAGTGTGGGTACACAGAGCTTGGGTTGCAGTGAGAGTTGCCTGCTGTCCACTACCTAGGGGATGATGCCATAATGAGCTTCTATTACCATATTTCATCTTCAAGGGGCATAAGAAAGGGTCTGTTTTGACCACCACCATACACAGAAATTTATTATTTATATTTAAGCAAACTCCTTGTTAGCAACTTATAAAGTATCTTTCTTATCTGAACCTTTCCAGCTATCAGCACACAAAGAATAGCTTGATACAGATCTGAAATGACATCAACCTGTTGAAGTGACCAAACATAAGAGCTGGTTTTTTAAATGCAAAGTGCTGATCAACTGAAATGTTCATCTCTGGAGGTCCCACATGTAGCACACAGTGTTTTGACAGCAGCCATCACATTCATCCAATCTAAGTGAAAGGCAAGAGAAAATAAACTCCATAATCTTAGCTCCAACTTAACTTTGAACTTCATTTGGAGGAGGGGGAAAAAAAAAGAAAAAAAAAAAACCAGCAACTACTCCCTTAATTACAGACTTTCTTTCTTTTTAATTAACCAGAATAATTGAAGCATGACTTCTTAAAAGCCTCTTGCCTAACATCTCCCACAGTGGAAGTTTTCTGCTATCTGCCAAACAACATTAAGACCTGGGAAACTTCTGGCTGCATAATCTTCTGGCTAATACTACTGCAGAGGATACACAGTATCTTTCTTATAAGCCCTCATGACTTCAAAAGGTGTCATTTTAGTTCTGTTTGTTTTTCAGCTCTGATTATTCCAAATAAAATAACTAGAGATTGCAAAAGGAAAAATATCCTCTCTTGATCATTCCAGGTTCATAGAAACACTACTTAAAATCTGTTCTTTATGGTTTTCATAATTTAAAAAAAAATACAAAAAACCCCCATTAATGATAATGCCATTATTTAAGAAAAGCTGCCCCCTTTTTTTTTTTTTTTTGGAACACATTTCAGTCACAGCAAGGTTTTGCATTACTGTGTGAAGTAAAATGTAATGGTTCCATCCAGTGGTCCTCCCCAGTATTGCAGAGATCAGAAGATCAGAAAGTAAAACAAAGACACCCTTGCACCAAACTAATTGCAAAAATGGCCTACAAGCATGGAGAAGAGCAGAAGTGACTTCCTGAACTCACACAGTGAGTGCTTAGTAATGTAGCAGAATGATAAGATCACAGCCATAAAATAGCTTTCTATTTCTACAACAGATAAATGAAAACAATTACCTGGTCACAAGTATTTGGAAATAATAATGCAAAATAAAAACCTTAATTTCTTAATTATGGAAATTCACACTTCCATTGTGTGAGATTATAAGTAACTCTGAATTTCAAAAACCTGTTTTTTTCTATTTTTCATAACATTCAGCATTCAGAGGATCCAATAAAGAGCTTGCTATGCTGAAAATAAAAAAAATTACTGAAGCACAGACAAAGGGACTCTCTCCTAGGAGCTCTCAGCATTGTTTATGGCCCCCCAAACGTTTCAGCTGGAAGTGTCAACTCCAGATGTATTGGTCACAGATGACTGACAGCAACTTCTGTAGCACAGATACAACTGGGGGAAAAAATACCCATATTTTATCATCACTCTGACCCACTGTTCCTTCAGCATTTCAAAAGCAAGGCACAGATATGTCAGTGGAGTCTATCTGGCATCTGAAATGACAGGGAAAATATCTGTCATATGTGCACACACATACACATGTAATGGTCACAGAATACACCAGTGGATTGCACCAAATTGCCCACAAATGAGAAATGCGGAGCAGGAGCGGCCGATGAGGTTCAGGTAACAAGTTGCACATTTGGATGTCATGTTAGTAACTTTCACCACTGCATTCATAAACATCAGATTCTGTTAACGCTTTCTGGTGTTCTAGATAACCTTCCCCTGACAGCAACAGTTTCTGATTGCCCTGCTCCAGGTCATTAAGATCAGTCAAATTCACAAGACAATTCTTGACCCTGTCAAACCCAGTTGTTCACGAGACAGCTTCAGCTAGGAGAAAAGCAGGATGTGAACTGCTATATTCACATTCTCTGTGTGCTAGCACAGACAGCGTCTTTGCTATTAAATAAGCATAATGCTCCCCACCCACAACTGGTCTTCTCTATTCCAGCAATCCATATGATGCCATTCAAGTTTTCTCCCTCTCCTTCCCTTTTTTTTTTTTTGGCTGTTTTGAGTTGAAATCCTTAAGAGGTAAGCACAGAGCGTATTCTGAATGAAGCTTTGTTCACACTCCTTTCTCCCTATAAACCCTACCACTAACCTTGGAAGCCATTTCCAAGTTTAAAGATTAGCAAGTGAAGTTCCCTGAAGGTCCTAATCGTGCTTGTGTTTTCATGTCAGCAGCTCAACTTTCTGAGCAGAGACAGCAGCTGCTTGGCTTGTAAGGCTGCAAGCCCTTCTTTCAGAAAAGAACCATCAAATGAACAGCACGGTCTGCCACCGACTGCTCACTATGGCCCAGAGGCTTGCCACCATTCTACATTTTACACTAGGAGGTACAGCAGAGCAAAGTAGGGAGAAATTCAGGGCTGCTTAAAGCTCAGTGCAACTTTTTGACTAGAGAATCCAGAGATTTACCAAGTTCAGCCACTGGGAGGAGCTTATCAGTGCAAGCTTGTGCCAACAGGGAGATGGCGAGAGCAGACTGAAGTGCTGAAGGAAAAAAGTTGTACCACAAAAAACATTTAAAATTACTATGTATTGTCTTCTAATTAGAATTTGAACAAAAAAAAATCTATACCTGTACCAACAGAACCTTAAGAAGGTGCGTATGGGTGTAAATTCTTGAAATTCAGAATCACAGGAGGATCACCTCATGGCCTAATTGTCAAAGCAGTAGCACATCCCCTGGAGGAGTAGCCACTATGACAAATCTTCATTTCTTGGTTCAATCCAAGCACCCTGGGAGCCCCACAGCACTGGGATGCAGGCACCAAGCAGCTTTTGCACTTATCTCTCTGTACCGCATTCCCAGCCTAGTATCTGGGCTTTTTACCATTTCACAACTACATGTGACAGAAATCTCTCTACCTAGTAGAGTATTAGGCACAGAGATGTTAAAGCTACATTTACAAAGGGCACATTCATTAAAATGCTCAGTGTTGACAAGTCTGAGTGTCTAAGCACCTTGTAGCCTAGACACAGCCCTAAAATAAGACAGTCAGAAAGAACAGAGGCTTCAGCAGTCACTAATCTGAGTGGGATTTTACCAGACACAGCTAAGAGAAACCTGTAATAAGCATGTTTGAATTCTCCAGATGTTGCACACCTGTTTCTGCAACAGCAACCTACAGGAGCAAACCTTTACCTATAGCCACAGACCTCTCTCTGAAATTCAGCACATAAACACTTCAAAAGCTTAAAAAGCACAAAGCTTTTAAATTTGTAAGTAAGGAGAGAAGGGGACACACACACATTAAATGCTACCACCAGCACTGGGTGCAATACAATAAAAATGAACAAAACAGTCCTTGAAACAGGGACTGAAAACAAAGATTCCTTAACACGAAAGAAAGCAGGTAGCCATACAGCTTATATTTACTCAATTGCACAGACCAATGTACGTTGTCAAATTCCTTTATATTTAAAGCACAACAGGTTTCCCAAGCCTAACACTTGGGGTAGTTAAAGAACCTTCCTGAAGCAGCACCCCGTGTGTAGTATTTTTGGTGCATACAGGAAAGACAAGAGGGGAAATGAACTGTGGGCTCCAGTTGGCAGGACAATCACTAAGCCTTCCGCTAGCCAAGACTGAGGCTTAACCAGTTATAATATGTTGCATATAAATGCTGATCATTTCAATTCAACTTGGTACGTTTTGATAAAAACTTAGAGGGATTGTTTCCAAAAGACTTCCAAATATGATTTTTATTGGTGGGTTAATAATAAATTGACACTAAGGCAGAAAGATAGCTAGATTTATCAGGTAGTGATCTTCACACAGTACAGGGAGGTACTATCCTATCTAGAACAGAGCAGGTATTCCAAGATGTTCTTGGAATGCAGTGGTTTGAGGAGTTCATCTTTCTGTATCAAGCATCATAATTTCATTTCTGTTTCTTTGGATTAAAAACAAAATCTTCTTGTCAACACTGGGAAAAGCATTTTTGTAACCAATGCTTCCTCTCTAATCAGGGCTTCTCCTGGACAGTTGCTCCAGTTATGACACTGAAAATTAATTTCTATTCATAGTGACATTTTGCAATCAGTCTTAATTGTTTGATTTAATTAGTTCAGAGAGGAATTACAAGTTCCACTGATAACTTTTTTTCTTTCCTATAAAAGCCCAAGTGGACAGCCTCCAAATTATTGGGAAATGACTATTTACTGTATCATAAATATCTACAAATTCATAATCTAATTGAACTGGGGAACACCTCTTTTATTCCCTTTGAATTTCACATTTTCTAGATTTTCTTCTTTAAACAGAGATGACAAAGTTAATAAATCCAAACAACAGCACACTAAAGGCTATTACTTTAACTGGACTTTAGCTGCCCCACACTGTGTAAACAGGCTGATATGTGTAGTCACATGATTTTTTCCCTATAAGGTCCTTCCTTTGTTTCAGATCTGATCCACTTCAGAGTGGCTACAGATGAATTCTCATTTGTAGGACCCCTTTCCAGTTTCCTGCACACCTTGAACAGCACGAGAGAAACTGAAAAGCAGCAAGTTGTGTCAGGGTAACTGCTGCTTTAAGGCCCAGATTCTGGTCCTGCCAGAGGATGTTCAGGATGCTAAGGGATCAAGAAAAACTAAATATTGAGAGGCTATGAGAATATCTGTTCTACTGTTTTTCATTTTCCTCAGTTTCATGTCCAATGATAAGCATTAGCAAGCACTAAAATCTGGAAATGAAGAACCCAAGTTTGTGCCTAAAAAGAAACTGAAAAAAAATGCTTATCCTGACAGTGTCTTGGATATCTCAGACTTGGCACTGTGAAAGAGATATTTCATCTTGATCTCATTCTTCCTTTATTGCTTGCTTGTAAAAGATAGATAAAACTTGCACAGCTCAAGGGTGTTATGAAGGTAAATTAATTATTTTGGGAGAAGCTATTCAGATATTACAGTGATGAACATCACAAAAAGCCCCTGAGGGAAAGAATCATTTTGACTTCAGAGGAAGGGTCTGCATAAAATGCAGGAAATGAGGCCTGAGGCCACACATTGCACAAAACAGTGAACATCTGTTCATTAAACAAACTCTGTCCATCCAAAAACCCGAATAAGGCAGGAATACTTTGGAACACAAATAGCAGGGGATAACATAATTAAGGATTGCTGTATAGCATACAGCTGGAAGCAAAGTTGTGTTGTGAGAATCATTAACCATACTTAGACTATAAACTCTGATATTGTTACTGCATGTAACATCCTTGTTTGCTTCTTCAAACCTAAAACCAAATTCTGTGCCTTTCAGGCATTGGAATGGGCTGCCCAGGGAGGTGGTAGATTCTCCACTCCTGGAGGTTTTTAAGATGAGACTGGATGTGGCACTGAGTGCCATGGTCTGGTAACCACAGTGGGGTTGGATCAAGGGTTGGACTTGATGATCTCAGAGGTTCTTTCCAACCTGGCTGATTCCATGATTCTATAACCAGTTTGTTTGTCCATTAGTGTGTGGTGGCCCCAGCTGGTTCTGGGATCTCTGAATAGCTGAGAGGTTGAAGGTGGAACGTCTATGCCTGGTCAGGTGGTAACCACGGATGGAAAAGGCTGTGA
>JAWMRA010000001.1:10585465-10787810 GCA_035584735.1 Pseudotriccus pelzelni
ATATAAGCAGTTGCACTGCTTGTAATAAAAAGTTCCTGATCTCCGAACATGGAAGCCTTGTCGCTCCCACTCCAACCGCGACACATTAGTAATTTCTGAAGCCTGTGTACAGCAAACACATCTCTTTCCCTTGAGATGGGGGAGTAAGTGGTAGCAGTTGCTACACTGTGGGTTTTGGGTGATAGAACTGTCCAGAAAGTTTTCACACATTTGCTGACAGGACTCGAGAATACAGACCATCACTGTGGGCTCTGGAAGCAGGCACACTCTTGGCAACAGACTTGTCAAACCATTCAACTCTCCCAAATAAACTTTGTCTTCTACTGCATAACACAAATCTATGAGTCACATGTTGCTTTTCCCCCTCCTCCCATCTGCTTACTATTAAAAATTCAGAATCCCCTTCTTTCTCAGCTCATCCCACCCTTTTGATCTATGTCACCCAGTTCTTGTATTAGATTTTTAGTTCCTTATCCTGCATTGCTCAGGCTACCCACCTTATGTCCATCATTTTAATCTCTAACAATACCCACGCTTTTTTCTTAAGCACCAGCTAAATTTGGCACTCTGCTATGGGAAATCAATGCTCTCAGCCTCAATCTCCCAAGTGTTCCCATTTATCCAGATCTACACTGAAATCTTGAGACATTTCCCTTTTCCGCTTAAGTCCTGTGCCACTGCATTACCTCCTTATCCCAGGTATCTTTGGCAGAGTGCTATGTGTCTACCATTATTTATAGGCAGGGGCCAATTCAGAGTCAGTTGCAAATTAATTTCTACCCCAGCTTTTCTCCTGTCTCTAGATCTGTTTCATCTAGTCTGCATTTATATGCGAATCTCTCACGCACTGAGAAGTGTTTACAGCAGAAAATAAAGGAAGACATCTTCCAGCTAAATATTCAACTATTAACTCCTCTTCAATCTTTAACAAAATATTTAACTTCATCTCTCAATTAAAAACTACAGAAAACAAACAAACAAAAAATCCTAAGACAAAAAAAAAACAAACCACAAACTCAAAATGTCTCTCCTCCCAAACATTTAAAGATACAAATTTAAGGCAAGAATTTAAGCTTCTAAAGTGGAAATGTGTTCAAATTTATACCAATGCACATAAACCCTGAATTTTACTGATAGCTTTTAATGAGCAAACACTAAAACTGCGGTAATGGCCAACTATGCAAGAAAGATGAGCACCCATTTGCATGGTAGTTAACCACAAAGTGGCATTATATGTTATTCCAAATGCAGTTGGAAATATCAAAGCTGTAGTGTTCCCAGTACTTCTTCATTTCATGATGCTAAACCAGGCCACAGAAGGAAGACGCTGTTACAAAAACAACCCCGCAGCCCCTCATCAGGCATGCATCACTTTCACTGAACACCCAACCTTCTGAAAGGCATCTTGGGGTCATTCATGTGAACATCCAGCTGCAGGTCAAGTCACCTTGCACTGCCTGAAAGCACAGGCACAAGACACTGTGCCAGGACCTTCTCCTAAAAGATGGAAAGCTCAGTGCCAAAAGCTCATGAGAGCCAAAAGGAAAGAGGCTTTGAACTCAGAAGGCAGTGGGAAGGAAGACAAAATTGCCTCATCCAAATGAAGTTTTTCTTCCCTACAATGTGAAGGCAAAGGGAAGCAGGCCCTCCTGCGAGGTCCCAGCCTTACACTGGCAGCTTCTGCCCTCTTCTTGGACCATCCATCGCTTCCCCAATGCCTATTTTTTAAGTGAAACACCTCAACCCTCCAAATGCAAGAGCCTCTGAGCATACACTGCAAGAGACAACTATACTGTCCCCTGGCCCTTCCTGAGGCAGAGGGAAAACCCTACTGCTCATCACTTTTGCACAGCTGTGACAGCCAGCAGATCCCTAACAGAGCCCAGGGAAAAATCAAAGCTCCTAAAGGACTTTCAGACAGTGGAGCAGAGCAATGTTGATAGGGCATATCAAAGCCAGCTGCCACGCTGAGAGCACTGCAGAGGCAATAGCAAGTACTACATCCAGGAAAATCCATCAGTTCTTCCTGGGGAATTCTGAAATTCTGAGGACTTCACCCACAGTAGGTCAGGCACTACCAAAATATGTTTCAGAGCATTCTAGCATCTTGAAAATATACCTTACACCTTTTAAAATATGAACCTGAATAATTTAGAGGTTATTTAAAGCAGGACTTGATATAGAAAACTAAGTCAAAGACAGTGGATTTTACGTTCTGCAACTCATGCAAGGAATTGATCCGTTTTTCTCTTCAGCTTATATCGAGTTTTTCAACTCGAATACATTAATCCCATATTTATTTTCAGAAGCTCAAGCCAAAAATTGTTCAAGTAGTGTTTTATACCTATGGAAACCTACAGGGTCAAGTGGCCAAGTAACTTGGGTCAGGCATTTAACTGAACAGTGGGAAATTTAGGCAGATAGAGAAAAGTTGAGGAAGAGATATTAAGAAGACTTGGTTCACACAGCTTATACTCAAAGTTCATAGTAGCTTCTTTCATCATCAAACCAGTCCCTCTAAAAAAATGTGAACCTCAACTTGTATAGCAAGATTTTATAATAAGCAGCTTAATTTTCAAGACTCCTGGCTTTGGTGGGTTTGGTGGTTTGCCCCTCCCTCCTTAAGAAGTATTCCTTTTTTAAAAAAGCTGGCTGAGAAAGCTGTCCTAATTAATATTCAGTTCAGTGATTAAGCACTCTCCCAAGTGACCTATATGTGTAATAGCATCAAGTACCACCTGCTCAAACTGTTGTTTTGCAGAGAAATATTAATCCCTTGTACCTTCTGTTACCAAGCTTGGATGCCATCTGAAATTCAGACGGGAATGATTCATTGCAGATGCTTTGTAAACTCACTGAAATTTATATAAAAATGTAGCAATTATGTACAAATAATTTGAAATAATTTCATACAATGAGCAGGTTACAGGATTTTAGATAATTTCTCCCATTGAAGTTCAGTTCATATTATGGAATGGGTAAATTACCAACATTTCTAATGAAATTAAATCATTCCCTTTCAGAAAATATGCAGTTTATTTTTAAAAACAAGTGTAATGAACACAGCTTACAAATGTTGTGCCTCTGTTCTGAGAGTAGAGGTGTTAAGGTAACAGTTGATAAAATATTTTTTTAAATGTGCTGGTACAGAAAGCTGCACTTCGTCCCTTTGTACGTGTTTGAATTTGTACATAACACAAAACACACGGATAACAACAGCATATTTTGTATATGCACCATGGGTGGAAAAATCCTTCTATTTCCCCCAACATTATACCTAGCATGCAAGCAAAATTGCCTACTTCAAACATGTTTGTGCTATTGATGGCACACAAGTGGAAGGAGGAAAGGAAACAGAATCAGATAATTGGCAGCTTAACAAATCCAAAGGTCAACATCTGGCTTCACTGACTGCAACTGAGAGTCTTCCTATTTCGCACAAGTGTTTATTTAGGGAAGAAAAATCATATCCTCACACTCTTTGTCTTTGAACCACATATGGAAGAGACCTCTAGACCTCAGCTTCAGTCCACATTGGTAAGCAACAGATCCTACAGAAGATTCAAAGGCAGGAAGCAAACCACAGTTATCAGTACAAAGGATATTTTGCAAGCAATCTAAGCTGCTCTTTATGTAGAAAAAAATACTGTAATTTCTTTGAAAGCATTCTCAATGTGCCTCTAAAAATTTGTGGAACAACACAGCTTTCCCTTGTCACGTCACATGCAAGCTGAGGGGTCAAACTGAGGCAAATAAACTGTACATAAATTATGCATAAAGAGAATTTTCAAAGACCACAAGTTCTGTACTTAGAGACTGAAGAAATCAGCAGCACTAATCAGCACATTCTAGAGTAGGAAAATATCTATTGCAATTAAGTAATAAATTAAAAAGTAGACCAACCTTTGAAATAGCCCCATCATTTGTAAGACAACTCTCTCAACATAATGAGAGGGAGCTTTAGGGCTCAGGAAGAAAACCAGACGATCTAGGGGAGTTTCCAAGTAGGGTCAGTTTTGGGCTCAGCAATGCCAACAGTATCAATGTACCCCAGTATAGAAGACGTCCTTCTAAAACTTGTACCAATATCACTTCATCAGTTCTCCTCTATAAAACGGGTTGCACTTCACTTCATCTTGTAGAGCAAAGCCTTAAGGATTTGTGATGGATTCTGGTTGTACAGCAATGCACACAGTGTAAGTACCTAAGCCCTGTTGTATAAACACTATATACACGAGGACATGTTTTGTTCTTACAGCTTTACCTCTTAACAGCTATCTTTGGGAATTACTGATGAAAGCTAAACCCGGAAAACTTGAAAAGCAGAACAAAAATAAGCACTGATTCAATGAGTGCCTTAACTAACATGATTATTATCCTCCCACCATCCAGCTAATACACATTGACTTGTGCATTTACAAAGTTCTTTATTTATGTGACTTTTATTTACGAGAGTTGTAGCTGGTTGCAATACACATGCAAAATAAAACCATCCGACAGATTTTTGGAGCCATGTATTCAGATACAATTTTATCATTTTGAGTAGAAGCAACTGAACCAAATTAATGAGATGTATAAAGATTTCTTTTTCAAAGACATAAATGGGAACTACATAGACAGCTCTCAAAGGTTAATTGCAGCTGAATTCTTAACTATCTTGCCTTTTCTGAGCTGTGAATGGTGGTGACTATACATTCCCACAAACTACATGTATAAGGGACAGTGTGGCAGAGATGATTGGTGGGGTGAATTCTCTCAGTTGTGCCCCATGGACAAACAGCAAATGGACAAACAGCTCACAAAACTCTCACATTTTCACTTTTGTTTATAGCTCAAGCATTCAAGGTTAATCATATCAGCCTCAGTTCAACTTAAATGTTAGGTTTTAAACCATGAGGGTGGCAATGAGATGCCTTAGTGCCCACTGTCATCCCAGCAGAAGGGACTGTGAGGCCCAAATTTGTTCCAAGATGAATTAAAGCACTGATTTTTGGAATGTATTGTCCATCATCTCAAAAGGGACTCATTTTGTAGATTTTTTTGCTACTGAATAGTAGCAATATCCTCCACCTACATAAATAGTAAGACACATTCTGATTTCTTTATTAATAGCTGGGCACACTTATTTTCAAAGTAAATAGCACCATGCTATTTGAAATCTCCAGACAGTACTGGCCTATGGAAGTGGAGATTTGATCTCAAGAAGCCTTCAAGCAAATTACTATCGAAATATACTTTACCAATTTCTTACTGATACAGACTGAAGCTGAAAGTCTTAGCTCAGAGAAGTAAAAGTATGCCTCAACTATTTATTCAAAAGGTTAAAATTCCTTTTCTTCCCAAGATACACAAAATATGTTCTTTGAACCTTCAAACCTATTTAAGTAAAACCAGAACTTGCAAACTATTTGTTTGATAGAATAAGATGAAAAAAGATGGAAAAGAAAAATCAATTCTTATGTATTAGTTCATGCTGCATTATTTTGTTGGAGTTTTGTCTGAAAAGCTTGTTACAACTCATCTGATACTTATTAGCTATTTGCTAGTTTTGATAGATACTAATTCAAACAGAAAGGCTTTGCTTTCAATTAAATTTTCCATTCTCTGCATTTCAAAGAGCCAAAAGAGAAATCATTAAGTTTTCAAATAAAATTGGACTCTAAAATGGAAGTTCGTGAAGTATTTTGCTAGTGCTGATAACAGAACAGTTTTATTCAAATATTCCTAGTAGCTCACCATTTGTCAGCCAGGTATATGAAAATCATCACAGCTATTCAAAGACGTATTACCTTATTCCTCTTTGATGCAGTTATTTACATATTTGCATTACCCACCCGAAAGGCACAGACCTATCTTAGTGATATCCCTAAATATATAACCTGCCTAACCAATTTTACCATCCAGAAGCACAGTTTTTCATTGTTAATATTTCAGTTGCAGCAGTGACTGTGGTAGAAGTATTTTCCATGATGGAGTCTGCTCTATTACTGGTGTCAGCCTTTCCCATCCAGTAGTAAAAAGCTGAGCAAGACACTCACTATTGAATCAGGAAGGCTTTTCCTCACCCTCTGGCTGTTGTGACATGCTGCCAACATTTCAGGAAAGTAAGCAGTAGCATGAGACAATTACCCAAATGCAGCCTGACCTACAGAACTGTATCAAGCCCAACTGTGACTGACTTGAATAAAAGCTGAAATTTCTTCAAAGTTCTCTGCACTAGGAAGGGAAAGGAAGAAATTAAATCTGACAGTCACTGGCTGCTGTGAAAATATTACAAACACGTAGGAGACAGGCTTAGCAGCACTGAAGAAGAGTTTTTTTTCTCTACAGCTAACGCATGACAGCTTTCTTTCTACCTTAAACCAAAGCATGTATTGCAGCAGAGCTCCACATCACCACGACGACAGATGCACTGTAACATTCCTCTCATTCCTAAAGCAGAGCCTCACAACCAAGAGCACAAAGCTGAGATATCAATACTTAACATAATATTTTCCTGCATGAAAAATATATCCAGTAAGTGGGGTTGAATTAAAAAGAATATATATACAATAATGTCCCTGCAAAAAACATACAATACCCCAGGAATGCTGACAGTACCATGGGGCATGTTCTTTAATACCACTGTCATGGGTTGATAAAGCCATGCTTGCTGTATTCCATCTATAAGCCTGTGACTTGAATTCATTTTATGCTGCTAAATCCTAAGTCTTAATATGGTAAATCACATACACTAAATGCAAGGGAAGCCACTGTGACAACCTATCAAAAGTCTTTCAAATCAAGGCCACAAAGGTAACCCCATTTTTATACTATAATAATTTCACAGTGAGTGAAGTAAATATTAACTGAGAAGGACTCAGTGAGGTCAATGAAAAGACTCCCCTTAATTTCATGGGATTTCCCTTAATTTCCCCTCATTTTCATAGGACCTTTCCATGCCTGACATAACTGCTTTACTTGCAAGATCTTAATAATTATCTCCTATTCTTCCCCTTACCAGGTAGGTCTTTATTTTAAAGATGACCCAATCAATCGCTCAGTTTCATTACTACTTTAAATAATTTTTTTAAAAAATCAGATTAAAATTATAAGAATAAAATTACAAATCAAGATTTTTTGCATGAAAACATGGTTTCATGAGATTTCCCTCCAGTTCTTTTTCACTTTGTTACAGACCATTTTCATAGTATTTTTTTGTATTTTCTAAGCACTTGAACACATAATCATGACCCTAAAAAAGGTAAAACAAAAGCAAAATGTGTTCAGTATTGCTTTGTCCAGCCACCAGAAACACACCAGAAAACAAAGAGCTAACTTAAAAAAATATATTTAACTGGTAACCCACAATATTACATGCCACTTGCCAGTTAGTAGATCCTCCACCTTCACTTATCGAAGTCCATATTTAATTCAATATCTGAACACGCCAAATAACACATCACCTTTTCTTGCTTGAAATCATTTTTCACTTTGCAAATTGTCTGGACCTCTGGTTGTCCAGTCAATGCTGATCTTTGCTGCTTTCTCTCTTTCTGCAAAGCAAGCAGGAAATTCCACCTGCATTCATTTTTAAGAGGGACCAGTCCCTCTTATTATTGAGCACTCAGCTGCTACAGATTTTTTTATTCATCCCTTAGTTACCAAATGCCAGGAGAAAGAATTTGTCTGAAACAGGAGAATTCATGCAACCTAGCCTAAGCCATTTTACAATCAATTAACCTGCACAGTTGGATTTGTGTAACTGTTTCTCCCAAGACTTTTAAATGGTTACCCAATCACTTCTATGTCTCAGCACCTGCCAGGTATAAAGTCAACAAGAACAACTGAGCATTGCAGGGATTCCAGAGTCATATTCCCTGCATGACTATTATGGACCAGCCATCCATTCAAAGGTACCAAGCTGTGCTCTTCATGATTAGTTACACAATTTGGTTTGACTTAACTGTCTCCAAAGCAGGTCAAAGCATATGGTATATAAACCTCCCAGCACTGAAGGTGAGCTTTGGAGGGTGGGTTTTTAAATTGGAAAGTATTTCCATCACAACACACATGAAATGGAACAAATTTTATCATTCCTAAAATAACCCTTGAGCATCACTCTCTACAGTTACAAGGACCCATTTTCTACTTTAATCTAAAATTCCTGGTAATGCACATATTAGAAGTGCATTAAAATGCTCTTAACCCAATTGGATTTTTAAAGGGGATGAAAGGTGAATAAGTGGGTAAACATGTTACAGAGAAGCCTAAAAATTGAAATTCCAGTTTTTGAATTATTTATGAAAAGGAAGTTGAGTAGCATGTCTTTCGAACTTGCAAAATGAATCTTGTCGGCAATTTTCAAAACTCGAGTTCAAGCCTACCTTTCCGTCACAGTAACTTCTCAAACAGACTTCCCACAGCTCTAATGCTAAGACCACATGTAACAAAACAATGCCCTTTTGTTTGGCATTAGAGTTGGGTACAGATCTTTGATGGACACAGAGGTCCCCCAGATTATGACCCTGACAAGAAGATGCCTCACTGCACAGCCACCAAAGGGGCAGATCCCCAGGGGCATCAGGCCACTGGGGAAAACAAACATCCTAGAGATCCTTGGGGGTTTATATCAGGTGCTGGAGTTTCTAGCAGAGCTTCCAGGGCCTCCCATTGCACTGCTCATAGAAATTACAAATCAGTAATGCTAGGAATGATTTCAAACCGTTCAGCTTTGAGAATTTCTAGTTTCTGAAATAATATTTCTTATGCAACAGTTCTCAAGGAAAGCATTTTCAAGCAACTTACTGCCTAAAAATGCCACTACTTATTTAAATTAAAAACAGCTTTAAGATGTACCATGCAACACTCTGCTTAATATTTATTGAAAATTTGGTTTCAAAACTACGATTTGTAAGGCTCTTTATTTGGGAAAGTTGGCACAAAAACTACATTCTCCATTTTGCTCCCAAGAGTGTGTAAAGCCTTTACTTTGCAAGAGGGATACAGGGAAAAAGCCCAGGTTGATTTGGTCCACAAGAAAAAAAAATGAACTCTAAGATTTGCTCAAAGCAAGTGGAATCAGTTCCTTAGCAATTTAAAATTTTTCATTAAGTTCACTGAAATGATAAATCAAGTTTCCTTTCCCCTTATCTTCCGCTATAAACCCCCATCACAAAAGACAACAGTACAGCTACCAAAACAAGCTTTACATAGCAGGAGACATCAGGACATAATGTGTAGAGAGAGGACAACTGGGAAAATAACACAAGATTTGTGATGTATAGATTCAATTCTCTTCAACAGTAGTTTCTGTTCTATTCAAAGATAAAAACCACAATTGCTTTATTGTCAACTTGGATATATAAAAGACCATTTCCTACTGTATTTCAAACAGAAAGGAAGTATTTATGGACACACATCCACAGAAAGAAAAGGAGAAGAGGACACCCAAGGGAAATGTTTTAGAATTGAATGTGTATTATCAACTAGTGCAACAAGCTGAGTAAAAGCTGAGTTAAATAAATGGATTCTCAATATTTGTGGCTAGAGGCTTCAGAATTAGAATACCACAGTAATTAGCTCAGATGAAATTTAATTACTTATGGAATTACCAATGTCTTCATTAGCAACAGGCCCTTTGGTATGGATTATCACATAAATCTTTCTCCATACTATCTCTAATTGAAAGTAAACAAACCAAAGCTTGGTGTAAACCCAGTCAACATACACAAATTAAGCCAGTATTTATGCTAGATCTTATTTTCTCTGAACTCCAATATCCATTTACAGTGCCTAATAAAGAATCAAATGCGACAGTAATGCTTAGCTGGTCCCCTGCCAAAATGCTTGATGGTGAGTCCCTGCCTAACTTAAGTATAGAAATTGATAGAGCAGATCCTCCAGCTCCAAACCTGAGGCAGCTACTTTCCCCTAATCGCAAGCTTTGTGTTATGAATTAAACATCAAGAGACATTTTCGAGACGTCAATGTGTGAGCAAGAGAGCTCAGGAAGCTCCAGGGTGGAGTGGGGAGCAGCAGTGCCCCTGGATGCACAGTGTCACACCGACCTACAGTGCCAGCATCCCAAGGGAAAACCCACACACATGCAAATGGCCCTGTTGGGAATGTGGCCACCCAGGCAGCTGCAGCAGGAGCTAAGGCACCACCACGCAGCTTTGGTCTCCTCAGGGAGAGGCAGCTTCAGACTGCTGCCAGAGGGATGCTGTTGTACTTCAAGGTTCTCTACTACTCTTGCACTCCTTGTTCCCTCAAAAACAAGCATGAAGCCCACACAGGCAGGAAAGGAGGGGAACCACATGGAATGGCTGGAGATGCCAGGTAAAGGGAACAGTGACATCAGTCTTCGGTACCATAAAGGGCAACAGATTCTTCTTCTTAGGGAGATGGCTCTGGACACCCAAGGCCAGGAGTCACTACTTTGAGACTGATTTGGTTTCAAAGCCTGGGGAGAAACAAATGCTGTATCTTATTCACAACTTGGGCAAGTTGTTAAAACAGCAAGAAGGTAATGGCATTGCTCTAGTCACTACTAATATTGTGCTTTCAGAAGACAGGACGCAGGATTTATTATCTTCTCAGAAATATGAGCAGGATCATTACTAGTACTCCAACTTAATTTCTTTTTCCAGTAAAGTTAAGATATTAAGCAACACATACTTACTCACACTTCTATATAAATAATATGCAAATCCTTCACCACTGCATTCCTACACGCTGATGGAGGAAGACAGATACATAAAATAAGAATTATTTTTTTAAAAAAAAGTTCTTCCTGTTGCCTGGAGCTGTCAATAACATTTACAGCATGCATGCAATGCAATAAAATTAATAGTGATTTATTATATGTGGGATTTCTCAGCACAGTACAAAGAAAAGTTTCCCTGAAGAAGGGGCCTGAAGCCAATCTCCAGAAATTATATAAGCCAGAGAATGGTTTGGGTTTAAGGGACCTTAAAGCTCATCTAGTTAAGCCTCTCTGCCACAGGCAGGGACAGCTTCCACCAGATCAGGTTGCTCAAAGCTCTATTCAGCTTTGAACGTTTCCAGGGATGGGCCATCTACAGCTTCTCTTATTTCAGTTTATAATCCAAACATTGCCCTTAAGGCAAAAAATTAGTGTTAAACCTTGTGTTACCATAGCTACAGAACTCCTTTTGCCCTCTGACGGAGGAAAACCCCTAAGTAGTTTCTTATCTACCATGTAGGAATAATTATAAATTAATTATATACCATGTAGGCTGTTAGGACACCACCACACTGGTTGTGTCCATCTGCTCACACCTAAACATAAACAGGTTAGTAGGTATCATAGCAGATCTAATAAAAGGTCAAAATAAGAGACCAGAGTAAAAAAGCCTATGAATACCTTGGCATCAAACCAGGGAGGAAGGCTGGAGTTCCACCTTATTGGTGGAAAGGTTATAAACGCACATCACTCCCCCGAAGTTCTTTGCTGGCTGGAAAGAGGAAAATACCAGACATGCATTGCAGTATCAGCAGCTCTGGATATTATGAAGATACTGTCAGATCATCTAGGTCAGGGCTTTTCAACTACAGGTGTAAAGATCCACTGGAGATTGGAAAGAAGTAAAAATTAATTCAAAGGAATTAGTGGAAAGGTTTTAAAATGTATGTGCTCCATAGAGATTAAAATACATTAATCTAAGACACACATGAATTTATGTGCACTTCCACAAGAAAGCTTCCAAGTGTTTTTTGAGAAAAATATTTAAAAAAAAAATCATCATCCTTTATCTGTGTTTCTACTGTAAACTTGACTAACTTGTCATGATTTACTTACAAAGTACTTGCAGCTTCCTTTGATATTAATTAGGTTTTTTTTTTGCCTGCTCATCCTTGTAGGAAAGTCATTATTACCTCTCAATAAGCTAAGCTAACTTAATACAAGTGCCCTAATGGAAATATCTATTTTAATCTCTGACAGTTATTACTGTGAAAACAAGAAGAATTAGAACCATTTGTTTTCATGCTCTTACAGTGAGAGGAGACTGCTGCCTTCAGCAAGCTTGTAAAGCATCCTCACTGAAATGCTTTCTGGATTTTTCTGTGGAATTTAATTAGAATGCATTACTTCCGAGCACCACCACCTCAGCAAGAGCCACCTCTTCTAACAATTGCTTAGTAACATTCCCACAGTATTAGTGTGCTTAGATGATCTGTATCCAGGTTAACAAAAAAAAATCCCATACCCCAGGTTCTGTACACTTTAAAATACAGACTTCCCTTAAGAAACATAAAAGCTATTAATTTGATGCTGATTCTGGAGGTGTTCTATGTATTATATCTAAACAATACTGAGGCATATACAGAGTTTCTTCTTTTTTTTGAGAGAGAGAAAAAAGTACTTCAAACATGCGATCTGTCATCAGAAAGTCAGGGGCCTTCTCAGTGTCTGGCCTTATAAAAGACAAAAGGCTATTTAACACGATTCAAGGACTGCAAGATTTATGAGCCAGCTGTGGGAGACAACGTAAATCACAACGCTAGTTTTCCCTCAGAGCTGATGTGAAGACAGACTGCACAACACAGAAGACCCAAAAGTCTTCTAATGCTTTTCTATTGTATTACATTCTTGTCAGACTGGTGGCCAATTTTACATATTTAGGATTGATTTGCTGGCTTTGTTAATGGAAATGAAGCTGGCCTTCTTATTTGGGAACTCAGAGGTAAAGCTTGCAGGTGTTTAGTTACACACAGCCTGCGCATGATGCCCTTCCTCACATTTACCCCGCATGTCATTCATTTTCAGTTTGAGAAGAGTCATGAAATTAGGTCTTTAAAAGGGTTTGGGTGAAGTAACACAGAATTTCTCACATTAAAAGACAACACAAGTAGCCAAAATGAAAAAAGTATTTTCCATAGAAGTAATAGGAGCATCAACTGCACACGAGTGTTCAAAACTATTGCAAGTGGGTTTAATACTTATGCTATGAGAAAGAGTAACCCTTAAAACAGCCACAAGCAATAGAGACCTTCTGCATACAATTCAATTTTCTTGCCTCGTGGTTGTAGAGCTTTTGTTGACCAAGATCAAACTCCATCAGATAGGGTGCCAATCTGGCAAAATATTCCTGGCTTCAGAGATTTAAACAGAGCTAGAGCACCTAACTTGTCTGCTTTACTGAACAGGGCCAGGCTGTAACTGCTATGAAACCAGCATGTCTAAGTCCACTAGAACAAAGGATTCCTCACAACAAGCACCTCACTTCAACACACAGGGTCAATGAGAAAGATTTGGGGGAGTGGGGGAATAAAAGCACTTCCAACTGCATTTCATGTCAGAGATAATGACAGTGACCTAACAGATGAAGCCAGGAGTTTCACACGAAAGCCTGTCATGCTTGCATTTATTTTCCTAACAGACACGTATGAGCTCATGCTGTGTACAGTGGCACTTCAAGCACAGCATCTGCCTTCTGATTTGTACAAGAACAAACATATTTGTTAAACTCATTCTCCAGCTGACGGACAGCCCAGTGAAACAACACGCAAGTTCACCTGCCACACACGCACATAAATTAATATGCAAAAACTACATTTAAAATTGCAAATGCCCTCCCTATATTTTTAAGGTAGTCTAGAGAGCAATCACAATTCTACATCTCCAAAATATTTATATTACAGAGGTGTCTGCACATGTTCCTTGGCCCCCTGTGCTGTCTGAGCCCACTTTGAGCCAGGAGGTTGGTGCAGATGACCTTGAGAGGTCCCTTCAGGTCTCAGCCATTCTGAGGACACCTGGCCACTTTCTGTACACTAAATATGTTATCTTTGCTGCTTCAACTGAGATTTTAAGAAAAAGTGAAATAAGTTTCACACAAGACACTTGGACCTTTAGATTCAGATGGACGGTGCTAAATATAAGCATTGTGAAACAAAGTCTTGTATTTCTCAAAGTTCTCTTGGGAACTATATACTACTCTAAAGCAAAACATCTCAGTTTTATTTATCAGGTGATTTATGAGTTTTACTACTGAAGAAAAATTTTCACTGCACACTTCAGGAGCAGTCACCTTATGTAAATGAGATTATCCATTTGTTTCAAATGAATAAATAATGAAATCTTGCAGCAAATCAAGCCAGCAGGCAGTAAGGGGAAGGTGCTTGGCACATACTCACACACATATGTATCTTACAATACACATGAAAAAGAATTGCCCTTGGCTACTTTTCCATAAGAGAAATATCATACGATTTATTACTGGTAATGATCAATGCCAGAGTTTTTGAAAGAAACAGAGATTGCAGATAGATCATAAAGAAAATAGCATGCTTTGGACTCTTACTGTACAACACAGTATTTCTTAGCAGCAAAGTAAAACTTCAGTACTTCTCAACAAGCTTTTCAACTTATTTAGTGGAAACACGTCTCTACTATTTGCCTGAACTTAGCAATAAAAAAAAAATCTAGCAGATGCTATTATTTCCTACCTTCAATGCAGACTGCGAAAATTGAAAACATTCATGGTGATAGATTTAAACAGATAAGACATAATCTGCATTTTCTACTACATATTAGAATAATGGAAACAACATTCTTATCCATGTATTTTTAATGATATGACCCTACAACTATGAAGCACAGTCACAGAGCACTGAAATGTCATTTAGCAAGATGAGAAATCTGTGACTTATTTTATCTGATCCAGAAATGAGCTGTCAAAGTTAAATTGTTATGTAATTAATTGTGCATTTGCTAGCAATTTTTAAACTGTGAAAGAAAGACTGTACTGAAATTGCAAATCACTGAACACTTTCATCTAATACATGAGATAATCCTTTGAAGACCATTTTCTCTGAACTGAGTGTTAATGAGGAGTTCCTCACTTTAATAAAATGTCACCTAATAAAGTATAACCAAACAATATCATTTCCTTTTTTCTTTTTTTTAATAACCTTTCTTAGCCCTGACTGGATATATTCCATAACTGGCACTAACATACAGAAAGACTTGAGATCTCCAAGAAATAATTCACCTCCAGAGTGAGAGCTGAAATGGCTTACGTGGGACTTGGCACAAATTTCAATTAACTGATTTACATGCAAGATAATGCACAGGACACCCTTTCTATTGCCTTCTGTTTATACCAGGTGACTTATGAGCTTTACTATCGAAGACAAATAGAAAATTTGTCTTCAAGTCTTTATTACTATAGGTCTGCACTTAAATAGTCTTTGGTTCCTCTCCATTCTACTCAAAGCTGAGCTGGAAGGACTGCTCATGACCTTTCAACTTTTCTCCTCAGCCTAAGGATGCCTCTTTCTAGTTCTCCCTCTCCCTGCCCCTTCTGTATCTTCACACAATTCATTAGTTACAGACCATTAATTATGCAGATATATTTTGATAGTTTTCCCCAGATATTTTCTTTTGGAAGCCGAGATTTGGTGTTCTGGTCACCAATGTAAAGACAACCCTTGAGGGGTTTATTGGGTTTTTTCAGTAAAGATTCACAATTCTAAAGCCTTTGCTGGACTGTATTTCTCCTGGAGAAATGAAGATCTAAAAAAAAAAACCAGCAAGTGGCAGAAGGAAAAAATGAGTATCTGTTTTCCAAGTGTCACCACCCAGCACAAGAGCTGACTGTGGAAACATGAGCAAATGTTGAACTTGTAATAAGTAGCTAGAACACAGGCTTGGCATTTTCACTTTAATAAGGCTTTCACAGCACTTATTCATGGGGAGATATGCTTTTAGAAATGCTAAAATGACTTTTCTTGTGGGTTTGTTTGGGGTTTATTTTAATATATATCTTACTTTTTTATGTTGGAAGAGGTGAACCTCAAAAAGCAGATGAAAAGTAAAGAAATCTCACTTAGAAACAAACATATTTCAGCTACCCAACACAGTAAATAAGCTTGTTTGAACTATGAGCTTCCTGCCAGAATAGCTGTTTAGAGGTTAATTTCAAGTTACCAAGACCTGATATTTAATGGGTATGGTAATTTTTAATAATCAATAATAAAGCGTATACAAAAGTGACAAAGAAAACTAAATCCTGAAATACCGTAATTTAAAATACACCATAAATATAACTCAAAGCTCTATCTCAATAAATATACATTAGGACACTTAGTACTTGTACAGGTTCCAGAATAAAGTGTTTTACACTACATGCATTGTATCATTTTCTTTTCTGCCAATTTTTAATATTTTTCATGAAGCTTACTACCACAGCGACTGCCAAGAACATTTTTGAAACCTCATACATTCTGTTAAAACATCAAGAACACCATATTTTCAAAAATTAAAAAGATTTACTTGAAATTATATCAAGTGAAACTTTCTAAATTGTACCAAGTGGTGGTTTTATTCATATCCTGTCATCTAATAAGCAAATTTGCCTTTTAGAAAGGCATATAAAAATTGGTTTCGAGTTTAGTACAAGGATCATAGGATCATTTTAAATACCTACACAATGGGTAGGGAGTTCTGGCCCACTTAGAGATCAGCTGAGGATTTAACCTACTGCAGACACGGAACCTTCTTCACAAACCAAACCAGTCACCCACCCCACAAAGTACACACCTGCTCTCAGAAACATCCTACCTGTACAGCTACTTGGGGCCAAGTAATTTACATCATGCTAAAAAACTGTTTGCATTTGGAATTACATTTAGACCATTATTAGATAGTTCACAGTTTCCATTAGAATTGTCAAGCCCTTTTTTTTTTACATTATACCAGAGGCTTCATGGTTCTGTCACTTCAGTGGTAAGAACCCTTTTGTCCTCAGCTATTTAGTTAGCACTATTGCCACAAATGTTCATTAATAACAGGTACTGTGCTCGAGTTCTCCTCCTGTACTTAATGCTAGGAGTATTATTACATTATTGTATAACTTCTGAGAATTATAGTATAATATAATCTATAATGGTGAAGTCTTCTGTTTAATTGCATACTGTTTGAGTTATCTTGGATCTCTCTGAAATAGGCAAGGCACAAAGTTTTTTCTGATTACTGGCCACAGAGAGGAATGCCTGTACACCCAATATCTTATACTTTAATGGAAGTCCATGAAAATTAATTCTAAAGAAAAACGCAATATATTTGTAGATTGCATTAACTTTGCAGTGCCTTTGGCTGCAAGGAGGATTTATGACAAATGGAAATATAATTGATTAAAAGTAAAGCAGGCTTTCTGATCAAATTTAAATTCCACAGTTCTTGTAGGAGTTCAGCTGCACTCCAAAATGTTATGTGCAGTTTGGTTTTTTTGCATTTCACTTTTCAATTAGCCAGTACTAGGACAGGTACACACACAAGGAAAGAATACCTAAAGAAACACTCTCTTTTACCATCAACAGTTTCTGCAAAGGGTATTGCCAAGACAAATGAAGACAACCATAACTATTTTCAAAAACGTAACATATTTTTGGTTAACAGCCTTTTTTATAAAGGCTACTTGCCAATTTTAAAGTGGCTCACATTAACCATCCCACTAAAAAACAAAACAAATCCTCCCTTCAAAATAGTGTCATTATCCATTAGCAAAGCTGCATAATGTACAAGAGATAAAGGTTAAGTACTAAATCATGTTCATTTACTTCAGAAAACTACCGGCACTTTGGTAGGGTAAAGGTACATGCTGATACGGTGTTTTCAAATGTATTTCAAGAACATTATAAGACACACCGCAGTCTGTTTGCATTAAGGCTGATGCTTTTTTCATTAAAGCTGAAGCTCTCCAATACAGACTGATGAACCAGAAGACTTCTCTTTGCAGTTTAAGCACTTTTTTATATATATATAGATATACATACAATCCACCTTACCTTTCCACCTAGAAAATGCAACACTAAGTTTGCCCTCGTAGAAGCAAGAACGTGAATCTTAGGTGTACTATCCACCACCATCTTCTGTTCTTTGCACCATAGTACTTCTTGGTCTCAAGAACAAAGGTTTTAGGCTTGTTGTTTCTAAGAACTCTCTCAAATGCCTCTAACTGCCTTCACATACGATGATACAGAAGGCAGATCTAGCCCCAATGTTACTTAAAGTTGTGCTGAGGAAACTAACACCCACTAGAACTCCACAGTGAGGAAGCAGCAAGAAAGAAGGAACAACGGTAATGTAACAACATACCTGAAGAGCTTGGGTTGTCCCACCCCAAATTACTCTTACTATAACAACCTGGATCCAGAACAGGCAGTAGTGCATAAGCAAAGACTATTTAAGCTTGTCGTCTGGGTTGAATCTAATTTTAGATCCAAGCAGAGGTCTATCAGACACTCAATATGGAATCCCAAGTGAGTGCTCACCACCTCTCTGCAATGGAATCCTTCATAGAAAAGCAGCATTGATTTGTTTCATTTTGCTGGAATGAATTTCATTGTCATTAAGAGGATATGAACTGATTACCTTAAAACAACATAATACATCCTACATCACATCCTGATAATGTTTGGAGAGACATTAAAAGTATGTATGTATTTCTTTAGTACCTAATTACTTAAAAAGAGATATGAATTGCAGGAGATTACTTCCTTTGAACTGAAGCTTTACAGTATGTTTAAGTAGAGTTTGATGTGCCCATGAGCTGTTACCCCCAGACTGCCTGCCATACTCCTGCTAATGCCACACAGACTGTGGCTCATTTCCCTCAGCTACAGGACATGCCACTGACTCACATTTGATGCTCTGCCCACCAAGACATCCATGATGTTTCCTGCATCACTGTATTTTATGTACATTATAGTCCTTTTAAAACATTTATAGATTACCTGGGGCTTTACACATTTGCTTAAAGGCTACTTTAAAAGAGTGATGTGAGAGGACTGATTTACAGACAGCAGAAGTTACACTTAAAACAAAAACCTTTAATCCACCTCACTTCCAACACCTAGAATGGATCTTAACTTTCTTCCTCCAAGTACGTAAAACCATCCTACACTGGTAGGTTATGCCACAGGCTTTGGTTGGGCTGGGTGACCGGTTAGCTAGCTGAGCTCTTTGTGCACGGTGGTGGTCTGGGCAGCATTTCTCCCCCACACCTGAGGCAGCTATGCCTCCTGCACCCCACTCCATGTCACCGTGGAGCTGTTCATCTCCACACTGGGAGTCAAAGCTAAGTTACACACACATGCACGTGACAGATTTGGCAGTGCTGGAGGCAAGTCACAGCACTGTAGCACCAGTGGACCATCAGGATTAGCTGAGGTGAGAAATAAGGAACCAGCTCCAAGACTCTTGCTTTCTGCATACAAATTTTACTTCTCTGGTGTTTGACAGTTTTTTTTTAACCAACATCACTAGTCATTTATAAATTTGGTGCCATACAACTGTATATGTACACACATACACTCCATACATACAGAATATTTCTGCCCTTACTTTGTCAGACAAACAGCTGAGATAGAGGAAAATACACACAGCTACTTCAGTCCACATCAACATGCAGTGGTTAGAAACAGGTATCATAGCTTAGACTTTGTAGTCAAAACAAGTTACTAAGGATAGGTTTGTGAAGAAATCTAGGTATCCTCAGTCTGCCTTCCTTAGCACCACTACCAAGTCACAGTTGTTTCAGGACTATGAAAAGGTGCTGTTATTCATTGGGTTTGGAGCATCTGTGAGGGCAGATTTAGTTTTTTGTCAACAAACAGACAAAAAAAAAAGGGTGAAAGTAAAGCAATTTGAATGTTTGTTTTCAACTTTAAGTATCAACCTCATAACTCTGAAGTCCAGCACAGACTCCTTTTTACTGCTTCTGAATGTACATTGGTACATACTGCTGTGTATTCCAAGTTAGCTGTAATGCTGGCTGAGGATAACCTGCTATATCATTAGTTAAAGTTACAAAATTAAAAAAAGAAATCCCCTACAATGTTATTTCAATTCAAAAGTTAAGATGCTTTTCTCCAAATAGGCCTAAATTGGAGGAAAAAATTCCCACAGGCGGGGTGGGGGGGTCAAAGCGTGGCCAGCCAGTGACACCCACTACTTTCTAGCACGTTCACTTTGAGCTCTGAAGCCTTTTGGCTGTAGGACATTGCACAGCCTTTATACTTGATCATTAAATAAAGCAACCTGTCAACACTGTACCCTGACAGCTCTAAAAAAAAAAAGATTAAAAAGGATCTCCTTCAGCAGGAAGCACATATCCAAGGACACCACATCACTGCTGTGTTCTTCAGAGAGCAGACACTGTTTCATCCAGCATCTCCCGAGCTTCAAAGAGAGCACCTGCTTCATCTATACAGCAGTGAAATTCCAGATATTAAGCAACATTTGCTTCTTTTGCAAGTCTGAGAATTATTAGAGTTCATGACTCCTTATTCATCTTCTGTCTTGAGTAACAATACTAACACTGTTTCAGAGTATCACTGAACAGTAAGTGTCTGCTTATTGTTCAAGTAGCTTCAGATTTCCAATTATGCGTTCCTTTCACCAAGAAAAAGTCTGACTCAAAGTATTCTTCAGATTACTCATGGCTCAATGTTAAAGAGAAATATTTTTCTAAAGTTACTTATAAGTACAAAATATAGGCCGGGGCTGAAGAGAGAGAAGTAAAACTGTAATATTCAGGTTAGTGAGAAAATCAGGATGGATGCAAAGTTCTAGAAGTTGCACATTTGCCTATTTTGCAAGAGTGCAGAATAAAACCAGACAGGTTCTTCCTTACTCCAGTCTCAACTGGAGACTTATATCGGGTAGGCTGAAAAAAACAATCATAAGCAGCACAAGCAGAGCAAGATGCAGCTGCGTGGACATCAAAAAACAAAGTGGCTTAGGTTAACTGTAAAAGGAAACAGACAGGAAAAGCTGTTAAAAAATAAAGGGGTTTTTTTTTTATTTGAGTTTACTATTCAGATTGGAAATGGAAGTGGAACAAATGTTGGTTTCTCTCTAACTTCCATAGCAACCCACTCATACTGAAGTTATGTGACTCAGAAGCTGTTTCCTTTAAATGCAGCCATATGGCTTTTAAACATTTTTGGTTCTGTGCCCAGACACAGAATAATTACTTCTTCATTTTATTGTCCTGATAGGCTCCAAATAATCCAAATTCATAATTTCACTCAAATTAATTAAGTTCTCCTTTACATTTCCCATGCTCCTGCAAGGCATGCCCAAAGGGCTTTGCTTTTTACCTTAAAAAAAAGTGTTAATAGAAACTCATAGCAAAATTAGGGATATATCCAGCAACTTAAAGACATTTCACATTTTCCAAATACCCTATGTAATTATACCAAGAAAATATTTGCTCCTTGTTTATAATTTACTACTTAATTGCCAGAAGACTAAAAATTCCCATTTCTCCAGTGAAGGTTCAAGAAGTCCACATCAGTTGCAATAAGTAAGTATGCTCATAATTCCACACGACACTTCCATCATAGTAGAGTACAGAGTCTACCAAGACTGAAACACAGCCAGCTTTGCTATACTGGGCCTGCTTAGAAGTATTTCTTAATATTCACAAGCTGCTGAACAACCTATGGAAGTTATTCAAAATTAAAGCAAAATAGCACAATGGAGGTTCATATCCCTTTTCCAGTAAGGTTTACCGCCAATTTTAGGGAGCCATTTTACATTCAAGACAAGGTTTCATTTTTCTAAGTTATAATTCAGTAATAATTAGAAAACCAACACATAGAAGTACATGACAAAGATCATTTCACAGATCAAGACTTCAATCTTCAATACTTGTCACCAGCCAGAAACTCAAAGTGGGTTTAGAATCACAGAAAGAATATTTCACAGCACAAGTGCCTTCACATTGGCCACTTGGACAACAAACTCTGGAGTTACTGTGTTTCTTTTCAGTACCATTCACCAGTATTGCATAAAAGAAAAATTTACCACAGCTGTCACATTTTAGCACAATACCACAAAAAAAGTCAGTCTTCCAGTATATCTGCTTTTCCAAGTCAAAAACAAAAAGACTGAAATGGAAGCTTTAGAAAACCAACCTACCTTTTTGTAGATACAGATTATACCACAGGAAAGCTCCTCTGCATGTCTGGTGATCAGCTGTAGAATTCTCATGGGAGTTTACATCCAATTCCTACACCTAGAACTGCACCAAGCAACTATACCGTTGTCCTTCCAAAAGCCAAGGACTGTTACTTTAGCCCAAACTGCCTGGTAAAGTGACCCAGCACAGAACCCATACACCAGTCAGTATGGTGCCTGTGGCCATGGACTAGAGCAGCAGAGAGCCTGTAGTCAGACAGACAGCTTTCCCCAGTTCAGAAATAAATTAAGGACATCGAAAGCTCACCTCAGTGGGCCTGACATACCTCAAAAGAGAATGCATATCCACTTCCCTTTAGTGTCAGTGCCCCAAAATTCTCACTTAGATTTTCCCTGTTCCCCAGCTTGACAGAACACACAAACATCTTTTATACTAAATACATATTAAAAATACAACAGCCTGTCATTACCAGCACTTAGATACAGTCTTCAGCTCAGAAACATGCAAGAATGCATCATTTTTCAAAAATAAAACCCTAAGAAGTTAGACTTTTTTTTTGCCTGTCTACATTCTTGCACCTGTTTTTATGCACCACTATCAGTGAGACAGGAAGACAACATGGAAAATATTTATAGCATGGCCACAAAAGCCTTTCAGAATATTACGTTCATTGCAGCTATCACAGCCAAATAATACAAACTGTCCATGTCTATAATCTCTTAAACAACTATTTCTGCTCGTCCAGAGAGCCAACAACAGAAAAATGGAAGATCTATTTCAAGCAACACTCCAATCACTGTGCACAAGAAAACATTCAAGCACCTGGATAATCTCTTAAAGCATCGAGACATTCTCCAAACAGCATTTGACTTCTTAACTGAAGTACTTCAGATTTTGATACTCTTTTGTTGTCCGCAATTCACACAAGCCCAGCATACCATCATACACCCTTGTTTCTCCAAACAGTGCTACAGAACACTGAGCAAATGGCCAAAGTTTCAGTAAAAGATCCTCACTTACCTTGTCCTTGTCCACCGATCTGGTAACTCCACAGCATCAAAATTGTTGATAATATCCAGTGCACCCGCCCAGCTACTCCACCACTTTCTTGTCTTCCAGCCATCGCATTATTGGATGCTATACAAAGAAATATTATTAAATGTTTTAGTTATACCTCTTGGGAAATATACCTTTGGGTAGAGGAAAACAAAACCCCCACAAATTTCTTCAGTACACACTTACTGCCGTACTTTAATAAACACTCACTGGTAAAAATGCTTTCTCATTCAGAATTTCCTTGACTGTTTGCTCAAGACTGTTACCTCATAGGCTACTATAAAACCACAGTAAGTTGCTCTGAAAATGCTTGAATTTACCTTTCATATAAAGGTCCTGAACTTTACAAAGGAAATAGGTTCCAGTCCAGCTGGGTTTAGGACACCTGAACAAGCAGCACTTCACTAAGTCATTCAGAAGTCTTGCTGTACAGTATAGAAACTCTCTTGAGGCAAAATCCCTCAATTAACCCCTAAACTTGAATTTTTTAATGCTTGGGGGTTTAAGCACTTAGTTGTGTTACCAGTTGCATTTCACTGTGGGCTTCCCTGCACAAACATTTTCCCCATCACAGAATGGCCTGATTTGGAAAGGACATTAAAGATGATCTAGTTCAACCTCTCTGCCATGAGCAGGGACACCTTCCACTAGAGCAGGTTGCTCAGTGCCCCATCCCATCCAGCCTGGCCTCGAACACTCCCTGGTATGGGGCAACCACAGCTTCTCTGGGCAGCATCACTGACATATGCAACATTTGACTGTTCATTATTCCCCCCACCCCACATCTTACACCACTCTGACTCAGGTCTGCTTCTTCAGAAGGTCTGTTTAATCAAATACTCATTTGTCGAAATCATATTAACTACACATGCCTGGGTGGAAAAAATAAGATGTCAATTCTACCTTAAAGCATTGGCAAGTATCACAGACTGTGGTATATGAACAGTAGGGTAATTTATCCAGTATGTGGAAAATCTTGGAATAATTCTGTAAGTAGTTTTTTCTAATACAGCATTGTAAGAAATTCCTGTGATTTTACATTATAAACAACTGTAAAGTTCTTGTGAATAGTGTTTCAGTAATTAAAAAACCTATAAACCAAACAGGGAAAATGCTGCACTTACATACTGGCTGATTAGGTATACTTTTAATATTGCTATTAGAGTAAGTTTTATTTAAAAACCCATCTATTTTATAAACCCAAGGATGCAAAACCAATCCATAGCAAAGAGTTCAACTAAAATTATGCTGTACAATCCTCAGTTCTCAATTCTGACCTAAGAGCTCATTTCAGGCCCCACTAGAGCAGCTATTTCAGCAAAACAGTGCCCTTCCCAGCCAGCAGTCCCAGTTCCCCCGTCCCCTCACACTCAGGCATATGGAGAGCAGAGAGAGAGATGGTAAAGTTTTGGTTTGCCTTGACTTTTTCTAACTATTTAACTCCAAAAGGAAAGGAGAAGCAAACCTCTGAAAACAGGAGTTCCAAAGCAAAAGTACAGAACAACAAATATGAATAAATGCCAAAAAAATATATACACTTTACCACTGCAAGGACAAAAAAATAGTTTTGTAAAAACAGCCTCTCAGAAAAGAGATACTCTATTTCATGAATCTTCTTTTCCCAAAGTAACAGACACATTTTTGATTCTCAGTTTAAGCAAACAGATGGTATTCATTACTTATTTACCTACTTTACTATTAATTAAAATGTCCAAGATAATTTTTGTTTTCACTGTGTCTACAGAAAGCCAGAGTTGCATAAAAATCTGGTGTTTGTATCTACAACCCTTCTAGCTGTAATATAAATATTACAGCTCAGAAAGCAATGAGATGCTTTCTAGCAGCTAAAGAGCAGGGGGCCTACAAGAAACCTGGGGGGTAACCCAGGTTCTTATCAATAAATCCCTTGGGATAGATTAGAATGAAATGGCACTGAATAATCAGTGTTTGAAAACGTACATACGTATATTATTTTAGAACAATTTTTTTCCAAAGGTAAACAGGTACATTGCCATTTTGGGTGTTATCTCCAACACCTCTGACAGCCCAGCACAGAGTTCACGTGAAGGGCATGGTAAACATGGCTCTTCCTGCCTTTTTAGGACACGGCACTGGTGGGAGGGATGGTCCAGTTGCCTCTTCCCAGCCTGCACAAGGCCCCTGGCAATTCTGGAATGCCTAAATCATTAACCATTTCAGTCTCTGACACAGGTGCTCAGAGGAGCTGTGGATGCCCCATCCCTGTGAGTATTCAATGGCAGGGGCCTTGAACAGCCAGGTCTGGTGGAAGGTGTATCTGCCCATGGCACAGGGAATTGAAGCTGGATGAGCTTTAAGGTCCCTTCCAACCCAGGCCATTCTGTGGTTCTATCAGAAGCCTACAAGAAAACAGGAAAACAATACCCATCTAACTAGGGGGAAGCCTAGATATCAATACCCATAGTATTCAAAATGAGAACAGAAGAAGCAAAAATTGTGAGTTTTTTAGATATTCACAACACAGGAATCATCCATAAAAGACTGCAGGGGACAGGCTGAAGCAGCACACTTCACAAGAACACAGAACTCCAGTGAGAGGGAGGGGATCTAAGCCTTGTAGACACTATTCTTGTCATATTTGTTATCTTCTATGCAATAGTTTGTAAAGAAAAAGAAGCAAAGAACAGTGACTGACACACATTTAACTCAAAGTTCAAACTAGAGCTTCTGTTTCCCAAAGAAAATTCGACAGGAGGGCTTTCATTAGAGAAGCTGAAAACTGACTGAGAATCAAAACCAATCTCCTCTGAATCCTAAGCCTCACTTTCCACATAGGTGCAGGGAAACAGGTTTATCTCAAGCAAACACATTTTTTAATTACAGAACACTTGCTCTAACAGAGGCTACACTGCAGTAAAAGAGCTTAACTGGAAGTCTATAATCAACCTTTACTGCATTTGGATTTACATCAGTGCTGCTTCAGCCCTTCTATAATACATTAATAAAAGGACCAACAACAGAACCAAATCATAAGTATGCTGGATTAATAGGAACATCAGTTGCAACAGGTGTGAAGAAATGAACAGAAATCATAATTGAAAGTAATAGAATATCTCATTTTAAAAGCAAAACTTTTTTGTGGCAAGACCTATTGAAGGAAAGCCAAGAAATACATAAATCACATCTTCCAAAGGAACAAAAAAAAAAATAAAAAAGAAATCACTCTATCTCTGCAGAGAAAAATTTATTTTTTTATTTTACCATCCAAACCTGCTAGAACAGAAAAAGTACCAGAGAGGAAAAAATACCAGACTAACAGAAATACAAAACCTTACCTGTAGGGTTTCTTTCTCCCTGCTTCTTCTAAATCAACTACTCCCCTTCACAGAAAGAAGGGAAGAAAAAAAAACAGAAAGCAAACCCCACACCCTTTATAGTCATTCCACACAAGACTCAGCTAAAATTAAATAACACCTCAATTAACACCTTAATGCAGCTGTGCTCACATATTTCCTACACCAAAAAGTATAGAGGAAACAAAACCAAAACCAATCACCACCACTAGTAATTTTACTCTTTTTTTCCCCTCTAAACTTACGTATTAAACAATACTCCAACAGAAAAATAGCTACTTGACTCGTTAGCTTCACAGCCCAGAGAAAATGGCAAGGGGACCTCCTTCACGTTTATTGACAATTAACTGCAACTAATTTAGAGTGAACCAGGTGCAGTCAGTTGGCAGGAAATCAGTGAACACGGATAAATCTGTCATACAGAGGACTGTAACAAAGTTTGAAGTCTGTTTTAGACGAGACTTTTGCTGAATTAGTGTTGGCACGAAAAGCTTGGAGGCTCTCAGCTGCATTACCAGAGATTTGTTGCCATCTCAAAGGCATGGTCCATTAAAATCCATAGGCTTTGGAGAATTTGATTTGGGGGTAGAAATAACATCACTATTTTGCTTTCTTTCCGTAACTGCCTGAATTATTTTGTGTGCTTTTGTCTTTTTTGAATCACCGAGTATGTCAACTACGCAGATGTAGCATCCTTCTTAGTGCAAGTAATTTCCCAGTTTATTTATAAAGTTTAATTAAAAAAAAGCCAAACAATAATTAACCCACGCAAACATACGGTCAGTAAGTTTTTGGTAAATGACTGGTAAACATATGCCAGCTTTCTGGCAAATCATCAAAATGTCACTCGCCTCATAAAAGTGAAAGTTACTACTGCAGATGAAGTACAATTTAGCCATGTAACTCTATACTTAAAGTACAGTTTTCCTCTCCATACAGCACCTCTGAAATATCTGATATAGACAGCAGAAAGGGATATACGTCTTCTCCAGCCATTGTTAATCCAGCCAGCCACACATATCAGCTGGATCTCTCTGAAATGGATGTCTGATACAAGAGTTTTAGCAGGTACATGAAATGCTTGGAGTTATACAGTCATGGGAAAAAAGAAAGAGAGATATTAAAAATCGACCCCCCAAAAACTGACAAAAAATAATCCAACTCACAAAACATCCTGTTAAATATTCTCAATGCCGATGCCTAAGGAAATGTCAAGGACAGACTAAATTTTGCTAATATATATAACAAAATTTTGCTAATATATATAACAAAGTTTAACATGGATGCATTTTACATCCCTGAAACAAGATTCTGACCTTCCTTACATGCACAAAAAAACTGTGGTACCAGCAGGCCTGTTTATATCCATGTAACTGAAATCAGAACCTGGTCTGATGCATTTAAAATAATTGAATTTATCACTGATGTCTTACTTTGCCTGTTACAAAGACTGTATTTTTTAACCTCATTTCTGTTAGTGCATCATCAAAGACATTATAAATACAAGATCCCTCAGAGGGCCATCTGTGGAACCAGACACTATCTGATGAGGAGTTCCCTGAAGTATCAGGATTGTTTACACAGTGTAATGATAAAAATTTTCCTATTTAAATTCAGAAGCTATCAAGAGCAGCATAACAAGATTCATACCACACCAGACACTTCCAGTGCTGCCCTCACTGGGCCACAGCAGAACAGAAGAGATAACCCACTACACACCTCAGCCTGCAGATTATTGTGGCTCGACTTGGATACCACATCCATTGCTGGAACACAGCTTCTTGTGACATCAGGACATGCAGCTCTGTACGTCATAGAATCATGGAACCTTAGAAGCGCTTGGGTTGGATGGGACCTGCCTCAGGCAGGGATATCTCTCACTGGGCCAGGTGGCTCAGACCACATGTCCAACCTGGCCTTGAACACTTCCACAGCTTCTCTGGGCAACCAGTGCCTCACCATCACCACAGTGCAGAATTTCTTCCTAATATCCAACCCAAACCTACTCCCTTTCAGTTTGAAGCCATTCTCCCTTGTCCTTTCACTACATACTCTTGGAAGAAGTCCCCCTCCACCTTTCCTGTGGGTTCCCTTCAGGCATTGGAAGGTTGCAATTAGGCTACCCTGGTGCCTTCTCTTTTCCAGGCTGAAGAACTCTAGTTCTCTCAGCCTTTCCTCACAGGAGAGGGGTTCCATCCCTCTGATCACCTTGGTGGCCTCCTCTGGACTCGCTCCCACAGCTCCATGTCCTTGCTGTGCTGGGACCCCAGAGCTGGAGGCAGCACTGCAGGTGGGGTCTCACCAGAGCAGAGCAGAGGGGCAGAATCCCCTCCCTCCCCTGCTGCCCACACTGCTTTGGATGCAGCCCAGCACACGGGGGGTTTCTGGGCTCCCAGTGCTGGGTCATGTCCAGCCTCTCACCCACCAGCACCCCCAAGTCCTTTCTCAGCAGGGCTGCTCTGGATCTGTTCATCCCCCAGCCTGGATTGACACCAGGGGTTGCCCCAACCCAGGTGCAGCACCTTAGAACTTGGTCTTGCTGAACCTCATGAGATTCCCACAGGCACACTTCTCCAGCTTGCCCAGGTCCCTCTGGATGGCATCCAGTCCTTCATGTGTGTCAGCCACACCCCTCAGCTTGGTGTCATCTGCAATTTTCTGAGGGTGTGCTCGATCCCACTGTCTGTGTCACTGATGACGACTTCTTCAGTTAAGCATGCCTGCCAGAAACTTCTGTGGTGCAATTACAAACTTTCCGAAACAGATTCAGTAAGAGTGATTCAGAACATCAGCTAGAAATTATTGATTATCCAGTAACACACTAAATCATTAAGTCACTAACTTATAATCAGGTTTGCTTTCAGAACCTTTCAAAGTTTAAGTAACTATTGATTCTTCCATACTCTCTGATTAAAATTTGAAGTGAAAAAATGTAAGAGTTGTAATATTTTTAAGACTGAATTCTTTTAATATCAGATTAATGTTATAAAGCAAGCATCATGTGTACTGTTAAAAGAAATAAAAATTACTAACAGACAAACTGTGGCTGTGAATTAATGGTTCCTGAATGAAGGCAAATGTGTTTTATAAGCTGGGCCTTTAGAAATATAGTTCCTTCCATTCTTTTTTGTACTGAAACTTATGAATTTCACTTTTATGAAACACTGTGGACTTTCAAGGCAATTTCATTAAGACTGAAAAGGGTTTTTTTTTTCCCAAAATGAAAAAGAAGCTTCTTTTGCAATAGGAAGTTTAATTATTGGATGACTTTAGCTTTTAAGATTTCTCATACAGTTGTTCAGATGATAGGCTCTGACACAGGAATTGGCTGTATTACTTTAGAGCACAGAAAAGTTGTGGAAACAATACCCAGTGGTTGAAAGAAGCTCTGTTTCCAGCCACCACTCAAAAATACTGTTTACCTTCACAAATGATCAAATAAAAATCAAATTTTGTTGATTTTCTTCTGGTGTTGTAGCCTTTAGCTTTCACAATTTCAATATTTTCACAGAACAGCAGGAAAATTCCATCTCAGAAGCCAAGTTTCCTAGGTCTCCTTAAACAAATGCTTTAGAAAAATTATGAAATATCAAAGATCTCTTAAATTAAAAAAAAAAATTAAATCAGGTATGTTCTTTCATGCAAGAAAATGAAATTCAGCATAATGAAATATGCGTCATAGAATCATAGAATTAACTGGGTTGGAAGAGACCTCCGAGATCATCAAGTCCAACCCTTGATCCAACCCCACTGTGATTACGAGCATTTTACTGGCATTTTAGTGTATTTTAGTTTATTTTCACAAAATAGAACTAATCCAAGGAGTAAATAAAACTGTGACAAATAAACATAAGTTTCCCAATTACAATCATTCACACAATCTGCTTTTGCATTAACAGATTAAAATCAATATAATTGACTTTGTTCCATAAAACCATTTGTTTTGGTTCTCTTTGCAATCTCATACACTCAGAAGTAAACTTAGAATGCATTAAGAAATTTCAGGTAACTGGCTGTGTCAATGCAGCATGAAGGATGAGGAAAAAGTGAGCAGGAGAGTAATACATTTTTCACAAAGTATTGGATCTCATGAACAAGTTAATGATGTTTGAAAGGGAGAAAATGTGAGGATCAAAAGTTTTCAAGTTGCTGAGTGATAATAATGGTGCCATCTATTGTGCATCCATCACACTGAAGTGCTTGACACATATTTTGGACTCTTTTCATGCATTTTCTTTATGATGATTAATAGTGGCATTGTACCTCTGAAATAGCAGCCCATCACACAGAGAAAGGTGTACTAAATTAGATTCAGATGATAACTATTTTGATCTCAAACAATATGGAGAAAAAAACTGAAAGGTTAGAACAAAAAAAAAAACACCTGTGAGAAATGCTCATTTCTAAGATGAGGGTTCACAACAAAGAGCAGACAAAAAGGAGTCGGAACAAAATGCACTGTTTAAACACAAACACTTCTCCGAAGCATCCATTATTCTGATTTCTTATCCCTCCTCTACATTTACATTAGAAAGTCCTGAGGTTTAAGATGTGTTTTCTTCTGTTACACTTTCAAGGAGAAAGATAATTTTCAGATGATTTATCTATCCTCTTTTAATGGAGTTAGATAATTAAATTGCTGTAAAAGGAAGAAATAAAAGGTGATGTGTATCACCTGCCTGCCTCTCACAACCTGGACACGCTGCTGTGGTCCGGTTTGTCTCTAACATACATCAGAAGTGTATTACACATCAGTGTTTGTTTCCCTGTTGGACTTTAAACACTTGGGCTAAAGTATCTCTTCATTTTTTTTTAAGTGGGTAGGGGGAGTGCCTTTCAGTCTGGTGAGGCTGAAACCGGGATGTCCAAGCCCCCTGATGTGACTAAAGCAACTTAAAGTGCAGGTTTGCTTGTGCTGACACTTTCTAGCCTGCTGCCTAGGACGATGAAGGCAGACACTAGGGCTCAAACAAGCCCTAACCCTAACTTCCTCTCTTCAGGGGTAGGATTTAGTAGGGGAATTTTCAGTGTGACCTTTGTTCTGTCTCAGCAAGAAAAAATAAGGGAAAAAAAAATCCCTACTCTCATCAGAAGAGTGGGTATAATGACTATCTGCATGAGTGTCATAATGTATATTTAATGACTGGAAACCATTCAGAAATATCTGGATGCGTCATACACATACGGGAACGGTAAACCTCTGCTGGAACTTGCGCGGGAACCTGTGCAGTCCTGTGTTCTCCAGGGAGCTCAGAAGCAGAACTACACCACAGCTTCCCCAGCACGGGAGCACGGCTGCAGAAATCAATTATTCAGTCTCTTGCAGCAGTCAACAGACTTGCAAGCCTTAATGGAGAGCAAAGTAAGAGACGGGAGGTGGCTGGTTTGTGGATTAGCTCAGGTGCACACAAGCAGCATGGTAAAGTCTGCCACCTCCCCTAACCACCAAAAAATGAATGAGTAAGTCACAGTTCTGCCATTTGATATGCACAGGATTTCCAAATGTGTCTGACAGCAAGTTTAGTCCCTGCTGGCTTTTGCTTTTCTTTTTTTAATTTTTTTTTTGTTTGTACAATTACAAGTGTTCATAGTAATATTGTACAGGACTGTTCAGAAAAACTGAATTAGCTGGAAGCTGATTTATTGAATACATTCCAGTGAGGCATCACATAGTATAGCTAAGAGATCTGATCATGATTTAGTCAGTTATTAAATTATGGTGGTGTTTATTTACTACATATTTTTACGTTGCAACTAACAAGGAATACTGGCGCAATTATTCTTGCAAATTCCCTCTCCTAACCCAAAATAATTTTGATGGACTTGAAGAAAACAAACAGGGGAAGAATAACTGTGAATAATGGGAAAAAATCAAAAAAATCACCTAATTTTTTGAGTGGGAGTACCAACAGAGATAGAAACAGTTGGTTAGGGTTTTTTTTCCCATTATATTGAGTATGCAAAACCCAAGCAGGCATAAGTCCCAGAGGAATGAGATTGTTAATGTTCCACCCGTACCAGTAATCATACCTTCATATATTCAGAGAGTGCATAATTTACCAAAAAGTGCTCTGAGAGTAGTCTAGCAGGTTTTAATATTTATTGGAATTACGCTTACATCTTTTTTAAAGGATCTCTCCAGAGTTTAGCTGTCTGGGCTTCCACTGGATAAAAAGCATGGTAGCCAGTAAATTTTCAAATCCTCAAGAAGTTTCTTATGCATAACCATGTTGCACGTGGTGATTTTAAAGATCAGATCCACAGAAGCTAGAAAAATCTAGCTTTGAGAGCAAACACACTGTCTGTGACTTGAGGAGGTCTTTGTTCTGACCAAGCTTCCTGAGGATGTGTCACCTTCAATCCATCGTTCCCCCAATATTTTATATCCCTGATTCTAGGCTCTAGCTAGTGTGTGTTTGTGACAGAAATTTCTTGTTTACAGAGTGCACAGGGAAGGAAATGTTTCTGCAGCCATTTGTTTGGATTTATTGCTGTGGGGGCATTTGTCTTATCTTTAAAAGAAAAACCAGCCTTGCTGGAGGCCCCAGGTTTTGGAAGCTATCCTAAAGAAAAAAAAGTAAAGCTACTTTCCAAATCATGGCTTAAAACAGTTAGAAAAGGAGAAAACATCACACTGTGAACATCACCGCAGTATTTAATATTGTTTTTGCCATAGCCAAGGGCATGCTACCTTCCAGAGGCCCAGTCATGACTCCCAGTCAAATCCCATGAAGTTGTGAGGTGTCGGGTTGAGCTGATGAAGAAATTCTGCTGATTGAGAAGCAGACCAGCAGATAAAAGAAAAATCAATACCTGAGCATCAGTACAGTGTAATAAAAGCAATATCTCATTTTGACACCTTGACTGAGGGGTTTTTTTGGACAAAGACTGCCATTATTTTTCCACTTTCACCTAAGTTTAACCCCTGATGTCAAGTTATGCTTTTCTGTGTTGTCCAGTGTGAGTGACTCCTGCCTCATCTCCTCTTCTTATCTCCACATTGCTTGTTTCTCTCTTCCATAAAGGCTACGACTATTCTGTTTTCTGCGAAGACTTTTCTCTCTGTCACATTAAGGTAAACAGGCACGAGGAGGATATTAGAGGCTAATTAAATATTGAGGTTGTCATACTCAAATAAACACGTATTTAGGCTCCAGGGATTTATTCCTCCAAAGGTGCAGACTCTTGTCTCCTTCTCACCAACTATTTCATCAGTAGAAACTTCGTAAGTGGTTATTTATTGTTCCTTATAGCTTTTAGATGACCCTGTAACAGGTTCTTGACATTCAATGTTGAAAGACAAAGCCCTTGTGCTGAAGGCAGTGCTAAGTTTTTTCAAAGAGCTGAACCATGGAAAAAGATTTAATCTGATGCCAATTCCCCACATTCATTAAGATCAGTTATTCCACAGAAAAACTCAAATGGTCCAAGGGAATTCACGTCAGATAAACTGCTTCTCCACCGCTCAGATAACCAACAAAGAAATGCACTACTTCAAAACACTTTAAATAGATGACTTGACTTCCAGCTTTGTAGGCGTGTTAGGCAATTTCAATTGCTACTTGTGAAAATGCCTGGTGACGTCTCGCAGCTGGGAAACTTAATTTTAGCACAACCAAGGAGTCAATGAGGGACAAAGGAAGGTAAGAGTGCCCACCTAGTCCTTGAACCTGCACAAAAACTTACATCAGAAACACTAATCCTACTGAGTTTTAGTAAAAACATATTGAGATGTGGTTTTCATCCATGAAGTTATTTCTTTTCCTTGCTATTTCTCTAAAAGTGAGTATAGGATTAGGGTTATTTTTTAATAATTATTCTGATGTTTATAAGCTACTTAATTTAGGAATTTTGAAATAAAGGAACCCTCAGTGTAAGCCTTTTTCTCTGTTGATTTCAAGAGCTCTACTTGACATCAGAACAGATATTTTTTAATCCATTCTGAAGCCAGAATAAAATGTGCAACTGGCGTTCCTAATGACTCAGAGAACCAGCACACCATATGTAATCTATCAGTGGCTTAAGCAACACATAGCTCACATGGCAGTGCTCTGCATATAGGTAAAGGTCATTTAAGAGAGGAAAGACACATGTTTACACTCAGTTTCTACTTATTAACTAAAAAGAAACCTATGTGTGTGTGGTTTTGAGTTTTCCTCAATGGTACCTGGGTTAACATTACCAGGACTGCCAACTGAATGTACACTGTAACTTTTAGTTAGAGCAATAGTTATGAATATCCTGTGCCAATAGTAATCACTCCTATTTCACTGACTGACGTTGATGGAGTCTTGGATGGGAAAATGCAGGTGAACACCTCCTACTTGCACCAGATTTGAACTACAGTGGAGAGTACCTGCTTCTCACCGCCCAGCATGAGACACAAGACAAGTGAATTAATCCTTTTAAATTTTTTTTTTATCTTTTCTTCAGGTTTGCACTTTGTGTAATGACCAAAAGCAACCACCTATGTACTTTCTATATCCAGCTGCATGAAAAATGCCAGAGAAACAGTGAAACATGTACCAGCTGCAATGAAGTACCTGAAGTGTAATAACATGTAACTGCACAATAAATTTCCACTATTAATTTCCATAACATTTAGATGAAAAAATGGTTGATTTTCCACAACTATTTTAATTCATGAAGTATATTTATTGTAGGTTGAGTCTGAAATAAGTGACCCAGTATCAACAAGTTAAAATAACAAGCCATATCTTTTGCCAGAAGGATAGTTATTTCCCTGGATTTACAGATGGTATCCTGGCTATTCTTGACCTAAGATTTTTAACAACGAAGTTAGAAACTCTTTTTGCAATCCTAAAGGCCTGTGTAGGGACCCATCTTGAGTATCAGTATTCCTTTCTGACCATAAATTCCTTATCTAGACACATATATATGCAATGGACATATTTCCCCTTATCCAAAATTAGGAGAACTACCAAAAAAAAAAAAAAAAGCCCCCCTTCTGTATTGGCTGCAGAGCCCTTAAATTTATCAGTTTGGGTTTTCTTTGCTGCAACATGATGGTACTGAAGAGCCATCATACTCATTTGCATTTGTATTACTTCTCCCAAAGCTAATTACAACTATTTGTCTTTCCTAACTTTTTTCTTACTAAGATCAGCAAAATTTAATATATTATCCTGTTTCCAAATTAATAAAGGAGGTCTGCAATTTCCAATTTACATTCTACACTCTAATACCTTTTATGAGCTAAACTGCTTTGTGTTTAGTTATCTATAATTTGAAATAGTTGGCATTTTGGGGCATTAAATTGTAGGTAAAAGAGGATGAACCAGCTCTTTCTTCAGGCTGGCACGTTACTAACTCCTTCCTTAGCTTTGGCATCAGGAATCTGAGGGAAGCCCAGAACAAGCCTAACTGGAAGCACAACGCAGCTTTGCACCAGGTGTTATCCCCGTCGCCCTTGGGCTCCGCGGCCCCGCCCCGGAGCTCCCCCGAACCTCTCCCACTTCCCCACATCCAGCCCCGGGAAAACTTGTGGAAGTTAAATGGCGAGAGGCACCTGCTGCGGAGCACCCGGCGCCGGAGGGGCAGTGCGGGGACCCGGCACCGCCGCGTCCGGGGTGATGCACGGATGGAGGCGGATGCTCCGCCGCGCCCACCCCCGGCCCCAAGGGTGGGCTGTGCTGGGGTTGAACCCCAACCCCTCTCAACCCCTGCCCCCCGGCTCTTACCTGGGCGGCGGGAGCTCCGAGACGCGGTCCCGGGAGATGCGGGAGGCGCGCCCGAAGTTTGTCGGGGAAAGGCGAGGGGGCAGATCCCTAGGGAATTAAAGCCCCCAGGGTGCGCGGTCGGTAGTTCGCACCGTCCAGGCGGAGCAAGCTCACTTGCTCTGTTAAAGGGGGGGCGGACGCGGGGGGGGAAAGAAGGGGAGCGGATGGAGAGCGAGAGGAAGGCCCCCGTTCCTACGGGCTCCCGCAGCCGAAGGGAGGAGTTAGTTTAATTAGAGGCCGCGCTCCCGGGAAACGTGCCCGAGTGGGAGCACGGACGGGCGGGGAGGGAAAGTTGCGGCGCTCCGGAGCTTCAGCACCGCGGACAGCGGCACCCAGCCCGGCCGGGGTGTGCCGGGGTATCCGACACGCACATCGGGCAAAAACACGCGTGCTGGACAGACGGCGAATATCGGGCCACCTATTCCAGTCGTAAATTGTCATCGCCCTTCGAAAGTGGCATGTTATCCCTCCTGGGAATTTGCCAAGTGGCTTCTGCCAGCCCCAGCTGAAAATAGGGATCAGGTCATGAGAACCTGAAGAATCACTAATGTCCCCTAAACCTCAAATAGACAGAAATTATGTTTGATTGTACATATTCTGGAGGATTAGTGATCCACTACCACTGGCTGGTAAATATTATTAATCTTATTCTGCAGGTGAGGACATCAGGACAGAGAGATTAAGAAATAATCGAGGTTATACACATAGAGCCAAATCCCCGCATGACCCCAGATCTGTGTGTCTGTAACCTGTGAGATCATCTTCCTCTTTAGAGAATTACTTTCCCTCCTTCTTCCTCCCTGGATTTAGTCACAGAATCAATAGAATCACAGAATGGCCTGGGTTGGAAGGAACATTAAAGAGCATCTTGTTCCAACCCCCCTGTCATGGCAGGGACATCTTCTGCCAGACCAGGTTGCTCAGAGCTCCATCCCAACTAGCCTTGAACACTTCCAGGGATGGGGCATCCACAGCTTCTCCGTGAAACCTTAAGTGTAGTGCCTCAATTGCACTACCAGCAATAGCTTGATCATCCACTCTTGAAGTGTTTATAGACCTCTCCCAAGCATTGCAATATGACTTGAGGTCCTCCAGATTCAGTAAGTTGCTGTTGTGAATGTAATGAAGCAAAATAAAGCCGCACAATTTTGTGAGGAACGGTCAATAGGAGCGTGAGAACAGAACCAAACCTTTTATCTGCACAGAGATGATTGTGAATGAAGTGGGATAAGAATTCACAGTTTAGATTCTCTCAAGGAGAAGAGGTAGAATTGACCTTTTGTAAATCTCAGCAAACAAAAAAAATCCAGAAATTGAATGCTTATTATCTCCAGAGTACATGAAATATTAAGTAAGCATTCCGGGACAACAAACAGTTTGTGTTTCAGCATTGTAGAAAAGGCATTTCTACAGGAGTGGAGCTGAGTTATTTAAAAAAAAAAAATCAAAATATTACATGGAGAAAGAAAATTTTCATTACTAATAATTCATGTAAAGTGTAAACAAAAAGAACCTACTACTTGCTGGTTGTAGGAAATAGTTTAGTGATTGAAAAACAACAAAGGCAGACTTAGAGGAAATTGATTGATGATCAAGAATGGAGGTAGGTAAGGTGAATCTTAAAAAAAATCACAGCATGACCCTTCAGTTCATCAATATTTACATGATGCATTTATGTGCATGCCTTTTCCAAAGAGCATGAGAAAACAAATTACAGCTGTGAAAACAGAAGAAAGCATGGAAGGCTGAACAGATGGAAATGATAGCCCATGCATTTTCTGCCTAATCTTAAAGTATAGAAACTATGAGAACTAGAAGGCTGAGCTAATTTTTTAAATTCTCTTTATTATGCTATGGAAACTTTCCTGTGTGACCATTCAGGAAGCACTCTGGCTGTCACACTCCCACAATCAACTCCTGCCATGTGACCTGGGTGCCCCACAGGTCTCCATGTCCTTTGCTGGGCAAAGACTTGTTGCCATTTCATGCATTCTTCAACATATATATGCAAATATATGTATTATCTATTTTTAACTATTTTGTATATATGCATTTTTAATTTTTCCTAAATTACACACATAATTCCTCACAGCCTTCCCAAGGTATTTACTGTTACTTCCCAACGTGCTTAAAGTACATTCTAAAATGTCTTCTTTTTCTACTGAGCTTCTTTCTGTCAGCTAAGAAAATAAATTATATATATATATTTGTACACACACACACTTACACACGTATGACAAAACCTCATGCCAGGCATTTACAACATTTTGCAAAATGGAGCAAAGCCATAGGGAAGGCAGACTTTGCAATCTCAGGACCTGAGAAGGAGGCAGTAACATAAGCTTACAAGAGGGTTTTCAGGACAGTAACGTGCTTAAAATCTCATGGTGCAAGTTTTCCCAACAACAGGCTGAAAGCAGGTGTGCCAATCAGGCTCCTCACAGATTGGGCAGTGAAGACAGAGGCCTCTTTAGTGAAAGTGTTTTGGAACATATCCAGGGCTGATACCTGACTTTGGATGTGGTTGTGTCCAAATTCAGGCTGCTACGGCTTCAGGCTCAGAAGTCACCTTGCTATGCAGATGGTCTGAGAGATGAAGCATGGAAGGAGAAAGCTGAAATGCTGGTGGCAGAAGTCATGAACTGAACGGGACCAACTGCACAAAGCAACGTTCCACATATCCTGCTGTGGCAGAGAAGAGTTTCTTTGCTTCCCTGGGCTAACCACTCATTCCCAGGCAGGAGGCTCATCTGGGGTATGACCACTTTGGTATGCTCATTTTACAGGACAATCCAAACCATCCTTGTGGTTTAACATTTCACAGTGTGGGTAATATTGCTCCAATATCTCACAAGTTCTCAGTATCTATGGTCCCAGTGCAGTTTCCACAGGAGAAATTTTTTCTCAGGTAGCAAAACATCAAAGTTAAAAATGGCCAAGCAGTTATTGTCAGAAATTATTAAGGACTGAATAATGATCAGCTTAGAGTAGAATTAAAATTGTAAGAGGTATGTGCACCTTATTTTTAAGACAAGATATCTTCTTTGCTCTCCCCCACTTTTTCTATACAGCAGAAAGGGTCCTCTTATGTTAGACAGCAGACAAGGATGGAACAGCAACAGCAAAAATCTTCCTTCATTGGACAGCTTATAGTCTAGTAGGGTAAAAGACTTGATAAGAATAATGTACTTACTGTGTGGGCAGCATAAGTTTTATGTGTTCTTAATTATTCATTTCTCTGCTGCTAAGTGCTTTGATTTAAAAATGATGTGATGTGTACATGCAGTGTTGATACTGAGATAACTTAATTGTTTTGGTAATATAACAGGGCATATGATGTAATGTCAATAGACTGCACCTTGTGTGCATTACGGAGCACTTCCATGTGGATACTTATCCTCTAGTGACAAAGTTAATGATTCCTAATACGTGTATGGGGTAAGAAAGAGACTGCTGTGATAGACACTTAATAACTGGTTAAACAGACTGGGGGGAGAGCCAAGAAAAAAACTCCAAATCTTGGCTCTGAACTGGTTTTGGAATGATATAAGCAGATGCAACAGATTTGAATGCGAAGAAAAGAAAAAGCCCAAGGGAGAAAGACATCCAAGTAATGCATAGTTTTCCTTACATGCAAACTTATCAACTTCCCTGCCAAAAATACGCTCCAAGCAATACCAACTTCATGGCTTATTCCCAGCAGTAATCCAGGCTCAAATATATTAGTTACTGTAGGGCACAATGAATTTTCTTTTCCAGGTGTTTCAGTAAAGGAGTACAAAGCATCTAATTAAAATGTAAACATCCAAGTGGGTATTCATGCCTTCCAACTGACGTCGTAGGAATTACTCCCTAGGAAAACTTCTCTTTAGCAACCATATAGAAATAGATTTTTCTAGTCATATCACCTAAACAGCATTAAGTAGATGCCTTTCATTCTTCCCCCCCACACACATATATATTTGTGCTGAAGCAAATTAGAACTAGAATTACACAAAACAGAGAGAAAAGGAAATAAAATCTAGAAAATTGCTATCATTGTGGCTTTGCTACTCTGGATCAGTAGCATTTATTAATCAGGTCTTCTCAGAGGATAAGGGTCTAAATGTGATAGGTGTCAACACCTGACTGTTCCAAGCAAACAGGAAATTCTCACCTTTATGTAATAATTGTGTTCTATGTAGTCTTTTTAAACATATATGGTCTGTATTATTTACTGTGAGGGTGGTGATACTGGCACAGGTTGCCCAGAGAAGCTGTGGATGCCCCATTCCTGGAAGTGTTCAAGGCCAGGTTGGATGGAGCTCTGAGCAATGTGGCCTAGTGAAAAGTGTCCCTGCCCATGGCAGGGGTGTTGGAACAAGATGCACTTAAGTTCCCTTCCAACCCAAACCATTCTGTGATTTTGTGATTTTATTCAAGAACATTTTTGTAAGAGTCATCCAAGTTCTGCTGTAAAGTGTATCTTTCTGGGCAACTTGTGAAGTTTTTATTGGCTTGGGTTTTGTAGCTGTTTTAATTTACTGTTTGGAATTTTTTGTATGTTTAGGGATTTTTAAGATATTAGTGTATTGATAGGTAGCAAAAAAGAGCAGAAAATCACCTCCTGAAAACAGGAAGATCTATTAGAGCAACTGTCTTTCCTCTCTATCTGTTTGAACATTTGGCACACTGAAATTAGTTGGTCTTTTGGCAGTGATTTCAGCAGAATCAGAATTTTATTAAGCAATATTTAGTAGGTATGAAGTAGGAACGTGTCAACAAAATGACAAGAGGATGGACAATAGGCTGTGTATGTGAAACATCTTTCATTAAACCTGTAACAAAATATATTCAAATCACTACCATCACTGCTGTGATCCACAGTTTCTTTTAGAAGCACATTTACTGACCCCTTTCTTTCCCCCCAGTAAGCCTCAGCTTAAAAGTCAGATTTACGTTCTGCTTGCCCAAAGGTGCTGCCCGTTTTGAAGGACATCTGACACAGCCAACAGGAACTGATGTGACAAATCAAAGCAAACCCGTCATTGTGCTGTCAGTCACGTCAGTAAAAAACAAATTATTGGATTATCAGAAGGAGCTGAGAGGTCAGTCACCTTTTTCCAGTTACTCATCTTAACAATTAAGACTTTGAATGATAATTTGATTCGAGTTGTGCTGCAAGTAGTTATACTACTGTTAGAGTACAACGTAATTACAAGTATAATCATGCTTTTGTGTGAAAATTAACCCCTAAACTCCTTACAGGGTAGAAGGTTAAGCACTTTGATTACTTCATACCTAGAATCTGACCCAGAATCTCAGTTTCATAATGCCAGACCAATTTCTAATTGATTTTATATCACCATTGATTATTACAGCAATGTAAGACTTCATCCAATTGAGTTATAGAGTAGGGGAGGGGGGAAAAAAATCTATCACAAAGATACAGAAGCATCCATCAAAGATGCATTTAGAGCAAATGGACAATGCACTTTTTTTTTTTTTTAAGTTGTAATTGTATTCAACTGAAATGACATTTAGCAGTCATCGACTGTAGGTTATTGAAATATTCTGTGACCTTGCCTCGACTTCCAAATGGAAAGCAAAACCACAATAAAACTGCAGGGAATGCAGAAATCAAATTTTGGTCTCTATTACATTGTTTGGAAAATGTTCAATAGTATGTTAATGATCTTAATTACTCTCAGAGCTACCAATTTTGGAACCAGTGCTTAACCAAAACCCACATGTTGAATAACCCCCTAATCCGTAAATAGGCAGAGTTCAAAGTGAACCTGTACATACTTATTAGAGCAGCCCAACGGTTTTGGTAAGAGCAGGGCTTTCTTACCGAAGTAATTGCATCATTATGCTGCTAGACTTGTACAAACCTAATGCATGCACACAGCACATTATAGGTTAATTCATTACTATATAAGACTGAACTCTGATAATGCAGCTACAATTACACTGGATGGATATTTTCCACACTACTGTATCCTGGCATTTAGAGCAGTAATCTCAGGTTTATCAGTAATGCTTTTTTTTATTCACATCAGTAGTTCTTGTAGTGCAAAAATCATAATCTAAAAGAAAACTTTTTTTTTTTTTTTTATTTCAGAAGGGATGGGAATGGATAGATGTTGAAAACCAGCCACCGAAGCCCCAGTTTATTTAAGAGTTATTTATTTACAGCTTGAGACTGTTCAATGAATTTAGCTAAATAAAGGAGTAGCAAGAGCGGAGAGAGAGAACAGAAGCTCTTTGCTTGACAGCAGTTAGAGCAGAACTCCTGATTATTGTAATGGGTTCACTTGTCAAATGCCTTTCATACCAAAAGCAAGCCCGTTAAATGTGAAGTTGAGACTGTGGGTTTTCTTTTTTCCTCAATGAAAAAGCACTCTCCACATCAACCCCCCACAGATGAGCATTAAAAGCATTTTGATGCTTGAGGGAATCTGATTTCCAGGGGGATATCACAGCATCTACCTGTCCTTTGTGGCTTCTGGTCACTTTGTTCATAACTTCAAACAATGAGTCAGTACAGAGGAGTCCTTTCAGAATTTACTAATAACAAAGGCTTAGTTTTATCTCTCTTGACCAGTAGCATTTATAAATAAACTGTATTTCTCCCTTCCCACTCCATGAAAACAATGAGCATTCTGCCAACTAAACTGAAAGCCTTTGCTCACCTTTTCAGCTCTTAAGTAGCAAAATTCTTTTTAAAAATACAATCAAAGGTAAGTGCTGGTTTTGAATCAGTCAGTAATCTGACCCTAAAGCTACATATTGACTAAATGAATATTTGGATACTTCTTCTTTAAACTGAAGAAACAAACAAAACCCCTCAAACTTTAAACACTTCTGCTGCCTCAGAGGCAAAAAAGACTTGGATAGGCAAAGAAGAAAGCAATCCTCTCCCCTGCCTTCATCAGGACACAGCCTGGCTGTCGTAGCTGCAATGAGTGAGCACAGCGCTGGAGCCAATGCCAGTGGCTGCTGCACCGCCAGGGAGAGAACCTCAGGCCTTTCCCCAGCCACAGGGGTCGTGCCATGCTGGGAAAACACACCGCAGGGAACAGAGGGACAGGTGGGAAAAGGCACAACTGGAAAGACTGAGGATTGTTGCTGTGAAAAGGGTGGCTGAGGCAACCACTGCACCCTTGCAGTCGTGCAAGCAGAGCGGTTTTAGCCATCACAGCAGAGCTGAAAATGTGGAGATGCATCAAGAGGAAGGAAGGAAGCCACGCCATAGCTAATGCTTTCCACTAAGCAGTGCTCAATAAAGGTGATTGTTCACTGAGTACCTGGTAACACAATCGGAAATGGATTAGGGAAAATAAATCACCGCACAACCAGTGACTGGGATTCTGACACATAATTTTTTATAACAAAAAAAAACAGTTTTAAAGAAACCAAACCTCTGCTTTTCAACTCCTCTTTATTTCGCAGGTGCATTCCAAAACTTCAGCAACATTGCTAGGCCCAGTTTCACACACAAGAATGTAAGGACAACCAGAAGACTTGGGAAGTAGAGTTGAAATAGCTTTTTTTTTTTTATTTTATTTCATACTATTATTAGACGCACTGCTTACAGTTGCAGATATGTGAAACCATGTTTCTAGGAGACAGAGTGTTCTTTGGCTTCTGTGTTTCGCTTGGAGAGTTGACTTTCTTCCTTCAGTGCAAAGTCCTGTACCTAGACGTTAACCAGCTCCTTTCAAGCACAGCAAAGAATAAGGTTTGTGTGCCGCACAGATTGAAAAAATATAACAATAATATTTTTTTTCTCCTGTGTATGAAGAAAACAAACTTCCAGTTGCATTTTAGAACACAGTGAGTATAAAGATAAGCAACTCAGCATTGCTACAGCTTTAATGGCAAATAACGCTTAGAATTATTGCTCCCAGCTTACCTAACTTAATAAACTACCAGTTTATGAGGCATTTCTGATGGGTTTTAAACCATCAAAACTCACTTGCAACTCACTTGAACCCTTGCAGACCTGCAAGTGCCTTTGCTGGCACATTATGCATAGATTTGAAGTGTGATATTCCATTACAGGTACTGCAGGCCACCAGCCTGCTGGCAGAATTAAAAAGAAGTAGAAATGGGAATTTTAAAGGCAAATTAAGAGGAGGAAGAGAATATAACTCTGTGTGGAAATCACTCCCAAAACTGAAACTAGATTTTCAGCTACTTTTATAAAGCATTTTTAATCAAGGCAACAAAGAGAATGAGCTGGTATATTCAAAGAAACCTCAATTCCTTTTGCTACTGTCCCGCAATAGATGTACTCAAAAATCATTAATATATTTCTGAAACATGAAGAGTTATTGGTTGTCCTTTATTAGAAAGTCTATTGATTGCTCCAGGTTTTCTTACTATACATATTGAAAAAGAAAAAAAAAAAAAAAGAAAAGCTGCAAAAAGGATTAATTCTGTAAAATAGCACACGAAAGTAGAAAAAAAATCGATAGCAACAGGAATCTAGGGAATAGATTTTAAAAAATCACAAGGGCTAGAACAGTTGCTTATAAATGACAGATAAAAAGCATAAATCAATAGAAAGCTCTGAAGAAGGTACCACAGGAATAGATGAATACATACTCCAGAAAAATGAATGTCTTGTGTATGGCAGACTAAACCCATGGAAGGAGTCATCCTGAAATGGAAGAATAACATCACATCCCATAACACTTTGTAATGGCCTTGATGGGCAGAATCTGGCTGCTGAGAGGTTACATCTCACTTCATTAGACAGGATTTTGTGCAGCTTTGAAAGCATTTACTTGATCTTTGTCTCACGTTGAGAACCCACTGGCAGGACAGACCTGATGCAGATGTCCTGAGAAAGACAGACTTAAGCAAGGATGTCCTGAGAAAGGTTTTGTCCCATAGCACCTGTCTTGATACAAGGACAGATAACCTGGACAGACAGAAATATAAACAACTGACTGGTATTACTCAGCTATTGATGATGTATCTAGAAACTTTCAGTCTGGAACACTTTGCTCCCCAGCAAGCCTTACCTGGCATAGTAGCTTTTCAGGCCCTGTTAAAATGCACTGTATTTTGAGCCATTTAAATTAGACTGGACAGGAAAAACCTCCAAAAGGCAAAAGGAGAACACATGCACCATGGAAAGCAGCACGGGATCACACACTTGGCAATATCTGTACTTCCTGAAATCTTAAATGGCTTTCTCAAAAATACTTGTGTGGAGGTTGCATGATTTAAATGCATGATAGTTGTATTTCCTTCTTGCTAAATCTTCCCTTGCTTTGCTGATCCTCTTTTTCTTGCTCCTGGCTGTTTTATCCTTGAAAGAAGCCAAATTGGAAGTTCACTTTTCCCTGTGGACACGAGGCAGAACACAACAGTTTGTGAAATATTTGAGAATTAACCAATGATGGAAATGAGTGTTCATCTTCTACTCTTCCTTAGAGCTCACATCCTCAGCCCTACCCAGCAGTGCCTTAGCATTGAACCACTTGGTGCCTCACAATCCACTGCGTGTATTTTTGAGAGGTTTGAGTTTATTCCATTCTCCTTCCATGAACAAACAGTTCTGGACAAGCAAGGAGAGGAATCACAGGATCTTCAGTGAGTATATACTTACAAAAGACTGAAGTCAGAGAAATCTTAAGGAAAACCTTGTGAAAATAGCCACAGATTTCCAGGCTGAGCAGGGAAAATACAAATACTATTTCCTCAGATCTTTAATCCGTTCTTTAAGCTACTCTCACAGCTTGTTTCTTTTCATTTTTTAATATTGGCTCACACTTATATTATTTATCTAAAGCTAGTATTCAGCTATATTGTATAGGCCTACAATATTGCTTCCCCTTGTGTCAAAACCACTTCTGCACTGCTGCCTCAGGCAATCTCCCTAGACTTCCCTCTCACATCACAGTGTTTGAGAAAGCATTTTTCTCTCCTTTTCCCAACAACTTCTCAGCTGTACCCTTGACATATTTTAATCAGGGTTTCTCTCCGACCAAAGGACGAACACTTCTCTCCTCCAATTAGTTAATGGTTTCCCACTTTCTGCTGCTTCTGTAGTTCCCATTTCACTTGCCATCCTCCTTGACCTCACAGCAGCTGGAACTCTGGAATTAGATCAGAGAGATTCATGCAACTCTCTCAGCTGCACAGGGGCTGCCAGAGTAGTTTTGTTATTTGTGTCCAAAAACATGACTGAATTCTTATTTCTGCTGTGTAAATTGCAGCAATTGTGGGTCTGTGTGGATGGATGTGACTATTTCCAATACAAATGAAAGCATTTGTAGCACAAACACATGTAAGACATAAGCCTTCCCAAAGTCTGTATTCAAAAGCCTGTTCATTCAACACTGCCCTAGTAACAGCCTTACAAAAAGAGAACTACTAATGGTAATATATTCCAGGGACTAGGAGTGGTTTATTATTAGGAAAGCTATACGGAGATTATGACTGGTAAGGAACTAATCTTGCAATTTCAAGTATGCTGTGGTTTCACTGCAAGGCTTATAACAATGTTAGAATGGTAGTGTGGGGGCAAAGGATTTTACAGAGACAGACAAAGCTCTGTTTTACTAACTTCTGCCTCTTGTGAAGCAACATTAACTTAGATTGACTCAGGTATGCTCTCTAAATCTCACTGCTTATATTTTACAAACATTTTAGAGGGATATGGGCTTTTGCAGCAAATACTCACAGAGAGTCCTTTACTGCACATCACGTGCCCAGTTTTGAAAAAGTGGAGTGAAGGCCATGGAAGGAAAACACCTCATGAAAACTAAGACTGAGTAAGAGGAACAGAGGGCAAAGCCGTTGGTTGAATGTGGTGGTACAAATTTGTTGCCGTTCAGCAAGTCCTGTCGCTTACTGGAGTGGGTGTGGCAGTGTCCATACCCCTTATCACACAATCACAGAACGGTTTGGGTTAAAAATCATCTCATTCCAACCCCCCTGCCACAGGGAGGGACACCTCCCACTCCACCATGCTGCTCAGAGCTCCATCCAGCCTGGCCTCAAACGCTTCCAGTTATGGGGCAGCCACGCCTTCTCTGGGCCCTCATTCCAGTGCCTCACCACCAGCACATGCACAGTAATCATTAATCTATTCATTAAAAAGAGAGAAAAAAATAAAACCAACAGTGAAAGAAGTGGCTCTTACTTCTTCATGCATTCTGCTGTTAAAGTAGGGCAGCATCAAAGAGAGTTGTTTGTTGAGCAACTCTTTGAGCACTTTCATATTCAGTTTGAGTCCCTCTGACTGTGACATTTCAGTTTCATGCTTAGGAGGGTCAAATGCTGCCTGACGGAGCTCTTTCTAAACGCTCGGGAAGCATCCCACCAGCCACCTCCTCTTAATTCTGTTACATTTGGCCAAACAATGCAGGATCCACACCTTGAATCAGGCACTTGAGCTCTGAAGAGTGCATATGGTTTAATATAAGAAGCATACTTAACTGAGGTTTCTCAATTCAAAGAGCCTAAATAATATGCTGATTATTATTATTGTTATAGTTACTATTATTATTACTACATAGAGTAATTTCCATCATTTTACCAAAGTAATACAATGCTTCATGAATGTTAGGGATTTCATCCTTACAAAAGACCTGACAGATACATGTTACTGTGCAAGAAAGTGAAATAACAGTAAGTAACAGTCAGTAAAGGTAACTAACAGTCAGTCAGTAACAGTAAGTAACCGACAGTAACCGTCAGTCACAGTCAGTCACAGTAACAGTAAGTAACAGTGAGAAACAGTAAGTAATAGTAAGAAACAGTAAGAAACAGTAATACATAGTAAGTAAGAGTAAGAAACAGTAAGTAAGAGTAAGTAACAGAAAGAGTAAGTAATAGTAAGTGACAGTAAGTGTCAATAAGTAACAAGGAGAAACAGTAAGTAACAGTAAAAAAACCCAGTAAGTAACAGTAAGAAACAGTGAGAAACAGTAAGAAACAGTAAGTGACAGTAAGGAACAATAAGCAACAGTGAGAAAGAGTGAGAAACAGTAAGTATTAGTAAGTACAGAGTAAGCAACAGTAAGTGACAGTAAGAAAAAGTAAGTAACAGTAAGAAATTGTAAGTAAGAGTAAGAGACAGTAAGTGTCAGTAACTAACTGTAGGAAACAGTAAGAAAAAGTAAGTAACCGTGTCAATAAGTAAGAGGGACAAACAGTAAGTGACAGTAAGAAACAGTAAGAAACAGTAAGCATCAGTAAGTAACAGTAAGAAACAGTGTCAATACGTAACAGTAAGAAACAGTGACAGCGTCAATAAGTAACACTGAGAAACAGTAAGTAACAGTAAATGACAGTAACAGTAAGCAACAGTAAGCAACAGTAAGCAACAGTAAGTTGCAGTAACAGTAAATAATACTAACAGTATAACAGTAAGCAGCAGTAAGTAACAGTAGCAGTAAGTAACAGTAAATAACAATAACAGTTAATAACATTAAGTAACAGAAAATAATATTAAGTAACAGTAAATAACATTAAGTAAATAACAGTAAGCAACAATCAGTAACAGACAGTCACAGTCAGTCACAGTAAATAACAGTAAGTAACAGGAACTTACAGTCAGTAACTGTAAAGAATAGTAAATAACAGTAAATAACAGTCAATAATAATCAGTCTCAATCGGTAACTGTCAGTCACAGTCAGTAACAGTAAGTAACAGTAAGTTAAAGTAAATTACAGTAAGTAACAGTAAGTAACATTCCATTGGCTACAAGTGTATTACTGCAGGTTTAGGAAACCTTGTGTCCATGCCACCTTACTGGTGAAATACTGATGTATTTCAAGGCATTTCGCTGAGTTCAGTGCATTCCGACACTCCCATTTAGAGTTTTGCACTTCCTTTTTAATTCTCTGCAGTGCATCAAACTTTGTTTATTATAGTTCAAGTTGGGAGGCAGATAAATACTGTCTGCCAAGATATACTTTCAATTTAGCATGAAGGTACCTGCTTAAAATTCCCTTTGAGTAAATTTATATTTATTTAAAAAAAAAAAAAAAGCGCTTTTTGGCAAGCCATTAATTATCACACAATTATTTGTGCAAGATTGTCATAAGAATTGGATGTAGCACTATAAACACATTTTATAACTGAACCACAAAAATATAATGGCCGTCTTTCCCACTGAAGAATTTGTCGCACAATCCTAAATAAATAACCTAAGTGTCCTGTGTAAAAAAGGACTTTAGGCACCTTTTTCTGGACATGCACTCTGTTACAAAATCTGGCTTTTTCCTTTAAAACAAAGAATCTCTGCCCTCAGAGGCAGGATAAGCCATATTGCTTAACAGTTTGCACATGTAGCTAATATTTTACTTTATATTGCATGTAAAGAATGATCTCTGCAGCTAAAACCTACAAATACTCAGAGAAGTATTGAAACTCTTCCCATAAGTATCTTGCAGGTGCTTTTCAATAAGTCATCTTCACTTGAAATTTGGTAATTAAAATTCTGTTTGCTTCATACATTGAGGTAAAAAAAATCTCTTTTTTTTTTTTTTACCTTGATATTCTCTTATTTATACAGGACTCAAATAGGGACAAATGTGGCTGAGTTTCTACTACTCTAGGAACATCAAAAACATAGATGCCCATTTTTAGTTTTTGGCCCTGACCACGTTTTCTTGCTCTACTGGGCTGAGATGGAATTTACTTTCTTCACAGCAGCCTGGATGTGATGCTGGCTTGGATTTGTGACTAAAACAGTGTTGCTAACACATGAATATTTTGGCTGTTGCTGAGCAGGGCTTTCACAGAGCCAAGCCTCTATCTTTTCTTTCCCTGAGGAAACGAAGATGGGCAAGGGGGGGTGTGGGGGGCAGGGTCACAGCTGAGACAGCTGACCTGAATTGCCCAAAGGGATAATTCATGCCCCATAATATCACGAAGTACAGGAAGAAAGGGCTGCAGGTTGAGGGAAGAAGGAGGGCAGGGAGAGGTGGCTGTTGCTCAGAGATTTTTTGGGCATTAGCTCCCTAGCAGCAGGTGGTTCATGACTACTTTTTCATCATTTTCTGTTTGTTTGTTTCCTCTCCTCTTTCCTTCACCTATTAAAATGTCTGTACTCTGACCCATGAGTTTCTCACTTTCTCCTCTTCCCCTTCACTCCCCTATACCATTATAGGAAGGGGGAGAGCAAGTGAGTATCAGCGTGGGTGCTTGGCTGCTGGCTGGGGTCAACCCATCCCACTTGTGAAGTTATTCCAGGTATTTTCTCGTTTCCTGTATCCTTTCTTGCCTGTTGCACAGGCTTGATCAAGGTCCTTGCTTAGGGACAGAACTGAAGGACATTGTACCGAGAGCAATCCCCTTCTCTCTTTAACTGTCTCGTACTACACCCTTCAAACAAGTCAAAAGTGCTACACGGGACACTGAGCTTTGAATGAAGCTTAACATTCTGCAGCTGGCACTTTATGGTATAAACTGATCCCAGTGTCACCTTGTCAGTAAACAGGTTTTAAACTGTGTCCCTTTAGAAAGGCAGTCTGCTAAATTCACATAATTAATTCCACTTATGTAAACTGATGTTTCTAGTACAGCCACCCATACCTGAATCTTTCTTCCAGTGTCTGCCTGAAACACAATCCAAACAGTAAAATTACACTGTAATTTTAATCTAGTTCATTTGGGTGTTTGTAACAACCTAACCATAGCAGAGCAGATTCAAGCTTTCATATTAACTCACCTGACACCCCAGGAGAGGTTCTTGGCCAGGCAAAACTGTAACTCTGCTCAGCATAGCCAGACAAACCCAGCACAAGGTGGCTGGAGTAAGGGAAGAGAGACTATCTGCCCTGCCTACTAGCCTTGAAGTTTCATTAAATTCCTGGAGGAATTATTCAGATATTTGGAGGAAAAAAAGGATCATTGAAGATATTTCCAGGCAAGAGAGTCTGTAACCGCTTATTGGCACAGTATCTTCCAAAAGGTCATTGATTTTTACCTACCGTGTCTATCAAAATCCAATTTCACATGACATTTCAAGAAGTGTGTTGGGCAATAAATTGGCAGGTTGAGAGTGTTTTTCCAAAGAAGAGAAGGCAGCCACAAGGGCAGATATACATTGCAGACCAGTAATATTGCAATAAACTAAAGTACACCCTCAATCTGCTGATTAGTGCTGATCCGTTGTATTTGCTGAAGCAGAGACAGTTGTTACATTAAACGTACGGCATTACAAGGCTCAGTAACTACTCCCGGCATAGATGCTAATAGATAAGGCCATTCTTGAGGTGCCCGTGACAAAGCTGACATCTAACTTTTTTCAGATGTGCCTGAAAAAATATTTTCCCACTGCCCTTCTCTTCCAATGGACTCTTAACGTTAATGACCACTGCCTGGTCAATATGAGCCTGAAAAAGAAGGCTGACACTTCTTAGGATTCTTTCCCCACTAGCCCATCCTGCAACCAAATCTGGTACTGCTGGAAGCTAGGAAATCTACTGTCCACACATGCTAGAATAGGGACAATCATTTTCCAGGAATGGATTATCCAATCCACCTGCAATTTTCAGTGATCCAGTGCCTCTCTGGTATGCTTTTGTTTACCTCCAGCTATTATTATCTTATCTATTACCCAGGAAGACAATATTAACTAAGAGAAGCTACTATTTACAAATCTGCTGATTTACAGGAGCAACAGAGCTCATGAAACCAAGTCTCGTATGATGTTGTTTCACATTTGAGCTCTCTGACGTGTCATAACACCGGAATTCTGGAAGAAGTCTTTCTGTGAGGTAACTTCTTTCTCCCTCATAGTTTCTCTGGAACTTAGTAAGGACTAAATTCACCCCACGGTTTTTTTTTTTTGTTCCCTCAGGGTGAGCTAACAGTGCCTGTCTCCTCTGCAGAACTTACTGTCAGAAAATGCGAAAGCTACTGTCTCGAAGCCCACAGTATCTTCATTAACAGAAGATGTAGATTTTTCAAAGGAATTGTTGGACAGAGAAGCAGCCCGATACCATAACCTACATCCTTGCAGGAAATCCAGCTTTCTTCTCACCTCCCGAAAGGAAACACTTCAAATTCTTGTTTATACTTGGTTTGCTCTTTGAAATTTAATTGTTAGAGGGCTACTAAGGCCAAATTATAGCTGTTATACATTTTGCTGGTGTAGAAACTGCAGCAACAAGGGAGTGGAAAGGCAAACAATTCCAGCAAATCACTTCTCACTAATGGCAACATAAATCTGCTGTTACCCAGTTGACTTCAATGAATCTACTTTACATTTACGCCGCTGTAGTCAAGCATGAAATTCACACCAGTGATTTATTCCATAGATTGGAGAGATCTAGGCTGGATTCAGTTCTTCACCTAGAAAATGGTCTGTAGTTGAAAAATTCCTGGTAACTGGAGATAGAATTCATGTTTGAGGGGTTTCCAGCAAAATTTTTGTTAGTGTTTCAGGGCCTTCATGACTACAAAGAGCCAGATGTATGCAGCCACCGATGGCGTAAAGTGTTAGTGTTTCAGATATTAAATAGTCCTTAGGACTCAGCTGTAGGGAATAGGTCTGGAAAGCTGTTTGCTCCTCACATTTTGACAAAGGCTTCAACTTCATGTTGCATAATTCCTGTATCTGTAATCCACTTCATACACCAAACAAAACTTATAATCTAAGAAAGAGAGTTGAAGAAGGAAATGGAATAAATGCAAAACAAAAATCTGTTGGTCACTTTACTCTCTATTTTGGAGCTACAAATACTTAAACCAGTTTTGTCTTAATGACATAGGCACTAGGGGCGTAAAGAAGCCAAACTATTTTCAGGAGTATCCAGTGACACAAGAAGAGGCAGTAGGCAGCACAAATTGTAATACAGGATATTCCACTTAAACATACGCAGAATCCTCTAAAGATGGATGTTTAAGATTCTTATTAGGTTGTTGGAAGTTCCTCAGCTATTCCTGGTGCAAAGCAGTATTTCAACTTCCACAAAAGTCAAAGGATAACACAAAATCTTTTATACCTCATAGTTCAACAGTTTGGGCATTATTGTTAAAATAGATCTGCCTTTTGGAAATTAACTCCTACTCTGCAGCTCTTATTCTGCCTCTGCAGAGAAACTAGATGAACACTCAGTGTCTGCCACTGGTGGATCACAGGATCAAGGTCATCTATATGGAACCCTCCACCTCTTCCCCAAGAAATGCCTTTTACCTGATTGAATGTAATTTATCATCTGATGAAAACTGAATTGGTAGGAGTGCTGTACATTGTCTTCTCTGAGTACACTCAAAAGGAGGTTTCCTGCCTCTTACAACACTGATCTGAAACTTATTTAGATGTAAAAAATATGCATTTCCTCTGAGTTCAATCACAACATTGGACAAGGGTACCATGTCCGAATCCGTGAAAGAACTAGGGAGAAAAATAAAGGACAAGGTAAATTAGAGGTTTTCCCTTCAACCAACTACAGTCCCACCCTTTTCCATGGTCGCACAATAGATGCTCTGTAACAAAGTTCAGAAGAAATTTACATACCCATCTGGAGAAAATATAAAATTCATTAACACCTTATCTTATAGATGAAAATTGCAAATTCAAAACCTTTCTTCTTGTGACGAACTGGAGTCTTTTTTTTTGTCAGTAGTGTGAATTGATGTTTCCCATCTTTTACTTCAAGTGTTCAGTGGGAAATGTACAATTTGCACTTCAAAGACTCAATCCAGATTAGTCCCTTGCTTTGCAGCTGTAGGAAAGTCTTGCAATTGTATCATTGAAGTCAAGATATTTCCATATATTTAAAGTGACAGGCTTACATTCATTTCATTCCATGGGAAGCATTAGACTGCATATTGTTTGCAGGAGCATTTCAGTATATTTGGACCTCTGATCTATTTATTTAGTCATATAAATGATATGCTGGGTGAGCACTGCAGTAAAAAGTCTCGTGTAGGGGGGAAATAGTTTAGCAAACAATCTTAACAGTCAAGGCAAAATTAAACCAGACTCCACGGCCCAAAGCAATCCTCTCAAAACCATTCCTCCTGCTTTAGGCCATTATTTGATTGTACAAGTAGCTTTTAAATCCACGTGCTACCAGACTGAACCCTGAGAACTTTGTTCATTCAGTATTCCTGATGGAGAATGCCCAGCACAAAGATTTCATGTGAAAGGCCATCAGACATTATTCCTGCCATGCCTGCTTACAGAAGCAGTTCTGTAATCACATGCAGGCACTGAAATGGTCATGTTTCTGATTGACAGAGAATATTTCTTCACAAAAGGATTTGAAAAGTGAAAGAGCCATAAAGCACTATCATAGCAAGCAGCTGAGGTGGCAGGACATGGGGCTGAGGGATCTACTTATCCCTCCTACACGGGAATATATCAAAAAAACAAAACTCAAGGCAGTGTTGTCTAGGAAGCAGGCTGGATGAACCTCTCGAGATTATTTCCAAGGAGCCAGCGGTGTTACAGTTCCCGGGAAGTGTATCAAACACTGTAGATAAAACTGTGCCAGGCAACATGGGGGCAGTGGCTGGGATGCTGTCCCTTCCCAACAGTCACCTCCTCCTCAGCAAGGTCTGAAGGTCAGGGCAGGTGGTTGCTCACAGCCCAGCTATTCCCAGGCACTGCCACAGGCTCCGGGCTGGCCGGGAGAGCGATCCCTGCAGGGAATGCGGTCAGGGTGGTGCAGGGACCAGTGACAGGCAGGGGCAGGGCCGATGGCAGCCCCCAAGATGCTCAGGTCCTCGATACCAACATTCCCCCCAAGTGACACCAGCTAACTTGTGGTGTTTTATTAGACTTTTAAAGCTTCGATTCTGGGTTGCTCATGGCAGTTTAACCTCAGCATCCTCCCCAAAACAGCATCCAATTAGCAGGGGCAGGGAGGAACTGCAGAGCTCTTCCATCAGCTCAGCAGGGATGGTTTGAGTCCAGCACAGGGTGGGAATGGCCACAAGCCAAGTTTTCCCATTACCAGTTCAGATTAACTTCCTCCTTGTCAGAAGTTTCACCAGCATCAGAGAGAAGTAACCCCAAGCTACTATGGCCATTAGTTGCTAAGTAAAATGTAACAAGAAGTTAAGTCCACACTTGTGATTCTCAAGCATTTTGTGGGAAAGTTTATTTCAAGGCAATTCATGGATGTTAGCAGTATGTCGAGTCACTGCAAAAGTCAGAGAATGCAAAGAAATCTTGCAAGGTAAAGGTCTTAATTTGCCATAAAGTCTAGTACAGCTCAGTCTAATCTGGAAAAGCTGATGGCCTTGTAATAAATAAATTTAAGAAAAAAAAATAAAAAAGTGAAAGAAAAAAGCATACATGTCTGAAAGCTCTACTACTAAAACATTGTCTGCTAAAACTGATTGTTAGGGGTAAAATAAATGCTATGGAGAATTCCTTAATAGCAAAAAGCTTTTTTTACAAGGAACTCTACCCTCTACATTTTTGCATTCCCCATCACTAAACAGCAAGTGTTTCTCAAGCCTTAGTGCATTTATAACATTTCTGGGAGTTAGAGGAATACCAATTTTTTTTCATTTTATAGACGGAGAGCTGAGGCGGAGGAAAGGAACCACTGACAATGGTCATCAGTTTGAATCTTCATTTCTGGATTCTTGGGCCACTATCCTCAATACTGGGCAGTGCTTTCTAACATTATCAATTATTTTTTTCCCTCTTATTATGGATAGTCTAGACAGATGTGTCAATAAAACTTCATCCAAAAAGGTAGGGTGCCCATGGCACCTTCCTTGGGGAACCAGAACTGAGATCTCTCCCTTTTCCTTAAAATGACTGGAAGACAATTTAGTATTAATTAAATTATTAATTAATTCTTGAACGGCTTTCAGGAATTTCCACACTTGATCATGTTAGCTTAGAGCAGAAAAACCTGTTCTGGTAATTTTGACATCTGATGTGGCTTCCAAGACAAAAAAATGCATAGAGCAACAAGGTACCTCTTGAACATGGTTTCAACCCGGTGTCCTCATGCTGCTAGCCAGAATAACTTGTGGACACAGGGATATGGGCAAAAATCTTTCTCCAGTGCTGGCAAACTGTGATACTCCAAGCATCCCTCACTCATATGCAACCCAACTTTTTGTCTTGCTGGTAACTGCACCTCTGCAGACTCATTTGCCGGTGTACGGGTATATTATTTAGACATCTGATGCTTCTGGGTATAATATTAGCTGGATGAAATAAAATTATGCTTGAAACTATTACATGAAAGTAGGACAGAGGACCTGAAAGCAGGATGGTTTTATGCTGTTATCAAATCCATGTAGCGTCCACAGTAATATATAACAGAGCACATGAAGGTAATGGAAGGCAGCACTTAGGCACCCTGGCACTAATGCTGCAAACCACAGTAGCTCCCTTGCAAGGGACACAGGAAACACAGCACCTTTCCCTTGAAGGGACACCACCTGGCCTGGGATTTGACTCAGTCAAACCAGCGAGCAGGTACAGGAATTCACAAAAGGAGGCAAGTAACTTACAGCTTATTCCGTTTAGCTGTACACATATGTAGCATATCCTCAATACTGAACACCCGCAGTGTTCTTGCCTCTTTTCTCGTGCAGCCCTGATCCCATAATACAACAGCTCTTGCAACAACAGGCAGTTCAGCGCCTCTAAATCACACCACTTTTTGGCTGCCGACAGGTGTCACCATAAGGAAGGAACAGATTCAACCGAGATTTGTTCTGCATGACTTGCGACAGAACTGTTCTGGGGAGCAGCTTGAAGACACGGCAACAAACTCAAAGTTACTCATGGTTTCTGTGGCCGTACTGCCTTAACCCATCAGTATGGATGGAAACTTGGCACCAGTAGTAGGGAGAATCAGAATATGTCCCCAGTGCTGACTTTCTGACTGCCTTTCCCTGCAGCATTTTCTATTGAATGGTATTCTTCACAAAATCTGCATAGCTTATATTCCTCCTACACATATTTCTCCTACACTACCAAATTCTGAACTCTTCTCCAGCTCTACCTATTCTCCTTGTCTGCATGTTAAAAAACTTTATTTTTTGAAGTCTTTCTGCTAGACAAAGCAAAAGCATATCAATTTAGTGAATTACTTCTGATGTGAACTTCTTCAGTTGAACTGTTCATGTTCATAAACCTATATTGCTTATGAATCCTTAATACAAGTGGATGTAATCAGAGCTAGTCATTGCTGCATTGATAATTTTAGCACTTCAGCTTAAAAAAACCCCTGATTATAATGATCAGTCTTTGGAGTTTGTTTTATATTTTCTGATCTTTTTGTTTTAACACTCTGTATGGCTCTAATAAGATTAAACGAATGCCTACTTAAAGGAAAAAAAACATGTTCTCTGCTTTCTTCCTCTTTCAGAAACTGCAACTCCTCCAATACCTTACAGATAATTGAATAATGAAAATGATGTGCTCGTTTTTAACTGAAAAAAGAAAACTCTTGCAGAGCAACCCAATCTAGGAAGCCTGAAAGATAAGAGGAGCCGCTATGGAGCATTCAGATAAGGTCCTTCGTGGTGCTTTGCAATCAGACAAAATTCCTACTCCTTTTAATAGAAGTTTGAAGAAGGGCAGAGTACTTTGATACTGAAATCTTTCACAAACGAAAAACATGGGCATGAGAATGGAGACTACTTATATAATCAGTAAAGCGCCCAATAAGGAATTCAACTGGAAAGAGTGGAAGTCAGGGAGAAGTAGAGCTACTGTCACCTCTACTAGCTGTAATGGCCTAGGATTGAAAAACATCATGAGACCATAACTTATATATCACAGCAGATTACTTTAATAGATAACTCAGCTGATCATCTATACCTGCACAATGGAGTATATTGAACTGAAAAATTCCAAGATCACAGCTGAATGATCATGTTTCCTTACATGCATAGCTACATTGTGACAGTTTTCCTGCTGAAAAAGTGTTTATAGTAAACATATATTTTAATAATTATTATTATGCTGGCTTTAATAAGAACTGCTGTAGAGCTGTTTTTTAAAATTGGAATCTGCTGATGGCAATTTTTTTAATTTGATCCAGAAAATGTTAAAATGTCATGGTAGACTGAAAATGAAATATTATTTTGTTTCCTTTCAGGCTTTATGTTCTTTTTATGTTCTTTTCCTATTACTACATGACATCTGAGAGGCAATAACTCCTACTGGCACGTCATAACAACTGAAGTGTTCTGTTAGTCATATTCTCTTTCTAAAAGCAACACAAACAATTGAATGTTATCTTCAGATCCAAAGACAAAGAGATTTATTATATTCTTTGGAAATATGCCTCCTGTGTCTGCTGTAATGAAAATGCTGCAATGGGCATGCACCCAGGCATCTTGGTATTGATTCACTGAACTCCTACTATTTACCATCTAGCTGCAATGATTTCAAAGAAATCCTAAAATACAGACTCAAGGTGTGTTTTAAAACACATTTCTTTCTTGAAGAAAAAGCAGGCCACTCTTATATCCCTCTTTTATTTAATCTTACCCAAACCATCTCATACAACTGGTTGGAAGGCAGTGCAATGAGACATATCTCTGTGGTTTGCTGGGTTACAAATGTTTCAGGGATGTTTTTTACCTTATTTTAGTATGTATTTTTTTCTGTTGGTGAGTTCTCTCCTTTTAACAGCTTGCTGGCAGAAATATGAAAGCAATGAATCACAACAAGAAAAGGGGAAAGAGAAAGAAGTGGAGAAGGGATGTTTCAGACCAGCTTCTCAAATTAAGACAAGCAGCTGGACCAGAAAGCTGAAGCGCTGAGAGACTGATCTGCAGAGAGCCTGATTCGACTGGTAAGATGGCAAACTGCTCCAACCACGGCAACAATTGCCCAAATCCTGGGAGGGCTGCAGAGCATTCAGCAGCCATGGTAGCATGACCTCAGAACTAGCTAGGTTTGGGACACGTAACTGGAGTCTCAGCAGCCAGAGGCTCAGTTGAGCTGGGATGACTGTGTATGAGAGTATACTATGAACTGTATCTGAGAATTAACCTGGCTCTGCCAAAGGTCTTCTCTGCTTTTGTTGCTATTATTTTCAAGCCAGTCTGTCCCCCATTCAATTCAACCATACACTGAAACCATAGTTTGGGCATAATTTAGGCAGCGGTTTCAGCTTCTTTCATTTTTAATTACTCAAAAAAATTGGGTAAGACAAGATCCGAATTAAGCAGATTGATGCAGGCACAAGACCATTTCTTGAGAAAAAAAATTTGTAACCCTACGTGTTTCCAAATAAGCACACATCCATAAATCTTCAAAACACTCAGGATGGAATACTTCACAACATAAGCATACAAAGTAGGTAATTACCGGCTTGCTCACTCTCCTTGCCATTCTGGAATTTTCATTCCACTTTTTTCAAAATGCTAGGCAGGAAAATATGGAATAAGAATGACAAAGAAAACAAACTTGAAGTGCCACCCTTAACAGGGTTTAATGATATTTTTTAATGATGTTTTCTGGGATGACTGCAGTGTCAAAGCATATTGAAAGAAACTTAGGAAGAGACACAGAATAGGTACATAATAGACATTCAAATCCCTAAACTTTGCAATGTGCAAGCATATAATTAGGGCAGTGCTATATAATAAACCTCCAGTAAGCCAGAATAATCGCAAGGAGAATAACAAAATGAATGCTAAAGCAGGAAAGTCAAAGCTATCTGCACACTGAAAAATACCATGAATTCAAACCAGTGTGTGCATAACTGAATACCTGAAAATCCAAACTGGGCAGAGAGGGGGAAAGGATGCCATAAGAAAGCATTCTTGTTACAATATTCTCCACCTAGGAGAATTTTAATATATTTAACATATTAATATATGGGTGCTAAATGAAAAACTTTCACAAAAAAACACTATAGAAAAAAAAAAAAGAAAAAACAGAGTAAGAGCACATACAATCAATTGTTTAAAATAAGAGGTTTAGGTCTGCTCAATGCCAAGATTTAACCTAAATAGTTTAACCTAATACATTAACAAGAAAAGTAAGTTTAAATTTGCCTCTGGGGATTTACTGAAAGTCTTCTTCCAGCAACTCAGCTGATCATAGGCATCCAAAATATGGAGAGCAACAGCCTGCATCAATAATAATTACAACACCCTGTTCCTAATCAGCAACAATCCACCTCCTTCCCATTCCTCTTAACCAATATTTTAAGCTCCTAATTACAGTACCTAAACCAATTAGACGTATAGAAGCATCTTATTTTCCCAAACATGGAGCGTTCTCGTGCCCTTTGCCCATTAGAGTCCTCATTCTCATGAAGACTTAAATCTAATTTCACAAGAAATTACACAGGTAGTAAAACTCACACCAACTGGTACCTCCCCTGAAGTACCCAGCTAGTTATATTTAGTGCTGCATCTGCCACAGGAAACAAAACTTCAACCACTATTGAAAAACACGGGAGTTGAACTGATGGCTTTTCACAGGTGAGTTATTTACAGAACAATACTCCTTCCATTTCATCAGTGTTGCAACCTGACATACAACCTTTGGGTGCCTGTGAATGCAGGTGGCCAGTGAACTAGCAAATTCGCCTCCTGGAGCTCTGCAAAGTGATGACATCACCAGTAGCACATCAAGAGGGAAGAAAATAAGGTAAAAGGGAAGAAGGACAAGGTGCAGAGGCTACAGTTTAATTAGGCTGCAGCTTCACTAAATCTGGGATAATTTCTTAGCAGTAAATTGTGCCACCCATGATTGCCCTAATCTATTTGGGAGGGTGCTCTTCACCCTACTAACATGCTGACAATCTTTCAGTCCCTCCTTGGCTAAAAATCAAAGGAGAGCTGATAGCTGTTATTTGTCACCCTGCAGCCTCACAACAAATACATATTTTGATGCCCTTTGCCCTCTTCCTGACAGCCCATTTCCAACCTGGCTTATAAGAAAACCAAGCCCTTCTACTGTGGATACAGTTGGAGAAAAACCAAAGCAGAACAAAACCAAGAAACTTGACCAATCTAGTGTCATAGGAAGAGAAAATGTCCCCCTTTTTTGCTTTCTTCCTCCTGCAGAGTGCAGCATTCCTCAGTGTGCATTGTCAAACACACAAACACCAATGTGGGGGGCTGGTCTCCTCTGCCGTGTCTCAACTGAAAGGACAAGAGGAAACAGCCTCAAGTTGCACAAGGGGATGTTCAGATTAGATAGATATATATATATTTAAAAAAGATAACTGAAAGAGCGTTTTGGCATTGGATCACTTGCCCAGAGAGAGGTGGTGGAGTCCCTGTCCCTGGAAGTGATCAGGAGGTGTCTGGATGTAACACTTGGGGTTACAGTTTAGGGGTGATCATGGTGGCGCTCAGCTGACAGTTGAACTGGATGATATTGAAAGTCTCTTTCAACCTTGATGATTCTGGGATAAACAAAAAGGCTTCCACATAAGGTGCTGTTAGAAGATACTGTACTTTGGGTAACTGGAGAACTTACCTGGCAAGCAAGGTACTTTTTGACTTTTTATGTCCATGCCTCTTCTGGATCCTCCTAAATATTTACCTGTCTCTTGTATAAAGCTAAATGAAAAATTGAATTTCAGAGTTCTGTATTTTTGACAATACATTATTTCTATAAAATGAAAAGTCATGAGCGAAAATAAAACACTATACTAACAATATTGATCAGTATAAATTATGCATGACTCATTTTGAATTACTTCTATAGCCCAATATTCTTGTCTTGCTAGTGGGAATAAATTAATTATAACATTAGAAGCCATTGTGCAAAGGTTAAAAACAGGCATGCATGCATTCAATCTACAGAAAACTAAAAAGTTTAGGTTAATGAAATGTCTGAGGAAAAGAGTCTTATTAATTAGCAGGTTCACAGCATTCTTCACAGCTATATTTTAGAGACGCCAAACTGCAATATATTAACGTTGTGGGCAAAATCTGCATCTCCATCTTGAAAATCATTTCAAGCTTATTATATTCAATCTTGGATCTTTTTTCTAGTGATTTGTATGTCCAAAAGCACTATCACTTCTTCAAAGTCTTGCATGAGGCAGAAACCAAGTGCAATGTTTATCACCCTGCAGATAATGGATAAAACTACAGAAAGAGCTCTAGTTACATTTACTATTTTTAAATGGATTGCATTTTCAAAGTTTCATTAATATTGTACGTGATGTAGATAAGCGTTTATAGATTTTTTTTGCCCTTCCTTGGCTTCAGATTTGATGTTGATCTAATCACTTGTTTTCTTTGGTTTTTTGGTTTGATTTTTTGAGGGGGCTGGGCACGTGGGCCTGATCCCAGCCCATTGCAATCAGCAGGAATCTTTCCACTGACTCTGCTGACTGCTTCAAGACATAGTAAACAAAACCAAAGTACAGTACCTTGCAACCTAACACACTTGGAGCTTTCTACAGAACATGCAGAGAAGGCACCAAGTGAGGAGGATTGACATTAGGTATGACACTGTTCCAGGCCTTCAGCTGTAACCTAAAAGCCATTCAGGAGTATATATTGTAATGCTTTATTTTTTTCTCTTTTCAGCCTTTGCACTTTGAAGACCACTGATAATTATTGTTCATTGGGACTGTTTTTGCGTGATGGACGCTTCTGTTTTTTAAACACCAAGGTTATTCTGTCACTGAGCATCACCTCTAAGAACCCAGCAGTAAAGTAAAATCTGTGGTCCTGTGGGTTGTTTTTGTTGGGAGGAAAAGTCACTGCTGGAGGGGGGTGTGAGAATGGGAGAGCTGCCAAACTCACAAAAACTTCCAGTGATGGGGACTTCTTGTTCTGTGCTTGAGTGGGCAGGGGAAGGAGGAGCTGACTGCTGAGCCAAGTTTGGGTGGCATGGCTCCCATAGAAAGCGTACCAGCCTGGAGAGCTGCACTTTTCCAGCTGACAGCTCAGAATCCAGCTCTGATTTTAAAACTGACTCCTCTCAACTAGAACTAACCCCATTTGGCTCAGCCTGGGAGCGAACTGTTCTATGAAAAAAGTCCATCCAGCGGACAAGACCCTTTTAAGCAATTCAAAGTTCTTATCCCAGATAAGACCACACCCAAACACCTCCCTCCTTTTACCCTGAGCACGTCCCAGAGCTTGTTTTTGTCCTTATTTTGCCCATATCTCCTTCTGAAAGACCTGCTACATTTCTCTATATTTCTCTCTGTTTGCAGGACAAGGTTCGGGGAGCAGGGAGGCTACAGGGGTGGCTTCTGGGAGAAGCTGCCAGAAGTTTCCCCCATGTCCAACAGAGCCAACGCCAGGAGGCTCCAAGATGGACCCACCACTGGCCATAGCCAAGCCCTTCAGTGACAGTGGGAGAGCTTCTGGGATAACATGATTTAAGAAGGCAGGGTGGGAGGGGAAACATCCTAATTGCAGCTGGGGAGGGGAGTGAGAACATGTGAGAGAAACAGCCCTGGAGGCACCAAGGTCAGTGAATAAGGAGTGGGAGGAGGTGCTCCAAGCGCTGGAGCAGACATTCCCCTGCAGCCTGTGGTACAGGCCGTGGTAAAGTAGATGTGCCCCTGCAATCGATGGAGGTCCATGGTGGAGCAGAGATGCACCTGGATCAGCGGAAGAGTGTGAGTTCTCCCCCTGTGGAGGAAGGAGTGGCAAAGTGTGATTAACTGACTACATCCCCTGTTCCTCTTTCCCCTGTCCTGCTGCGTGGAAGGAGGCACAGAATTTGAGGGTGAAGTTAAGCCTAGAAAGAAGGGAGGAAAGGGGGGAGGGTTATAGAATTTGGGTTTATTCCTCGTTCCTGTATGCTGATTTGATTGGTAATAAATTCAAATAATTTCCCCAAGTCAAGTCTGTTTTACCTGTGACAGTAACTGGTGAGTGATCTCTCCCTGCTCTTGTCTCAACCCACGAGCCTTTCATTTTGTTTTACTTTCCCTGTCCATTTGAGGAGTGACCCTTTCATTTTATTTTCTTTTCCCTGTCCAGTTGAGGAGTGACAGAGCAGCTTTGGTGGGCACCTGGCTTCTAGCCAGGGTCAATCCACCACACATGCATACACACAGGCAAGTCTGCTACCTCCAACCAGGCTCAGAAGGAAACGTCTTAACAGATAGTGTCATGCTGCTTCTGGAAAATCGCCAGTTTATATGTGCCTCTTCAATAATCTGGACCTACCAGAATCCCATGTGTTTTGCTAGCCAAAACACTGGGAAATATCCAACATTCAGCTATCTGAAAATATGATAATATGTGTTACATGTACTGCTACACCTTCGAACTGTAAGCACAGTTCCTGATGCCTTTCATATGGCCCTCTGTTCCTTTAAGGAAAAGCAGCTGGAAATCAAGTGCTTTAGAGTGAAAAAAATTGCCTTGAATAGAAAAAAACTTGAAACCCCATCTCCTCTGCATTCAGTGAATATGTCTTGCTGTATTTTATAGAAATTGAGGGGTGTCTTGGCATCCAATACACGACAGTGCATGCACCTCATATTGAGCAGTATGCCATGCTATGATTAACTCTCTGCTTTCCCCTTCGACTTGCCTGAAGGTTGGAAACCACAGACCAAAAGCATCTATGAGCACGGAGTAAAAGGATAGGAGGGAAAAGATCAGCAGAGCCTTTAGACACCCTTTGCTCCTTCCTTATGCCAGGTGTTTGTTTCTTGGAACAATGGCATAATATGCATATTATACACAAACTAAATATTTTATGATGGTGCTGAGTGCTAAGATAATCTTTAATCTCTGAGTAAAAAACACTTAATTGCTTGAGACTGCAAATCGGTAGGCTTCTGTTACAGTGCTTACTTAATTCTCATCTTAACCAATCACTTAAGTCACCTGGTCTTTAAGTGCTTTACTGAATCAAGGCCTAAAAACTTCTGCCCTCACCTTTGGAGCTCCTGCCCTACGACAGGCTATTTTCCCTCAAAGAGGCACAGCCACAGGGCTACTCCTTCCTTTCAGGAATCAGAAATTAAAACAAACACAACTTCAAAATCTCTTTATCAGTTCAAAAATTATGTTCATTCAAATTCCAGCAGTGCAGTTTCCACTGCAGTGTTAAATTCACTGGAATACTTCCAGACTAGCTGCAACTGAGTCTGACTGCAATGAGTTCTGTAGGAAACTGGTGTAGTTTGCCAACTGTTTATGACATAAATTTCACTATTTGAAACAGTCTTCATAACTACATATTGTATTTGAATAAATACTGAGACAGATTGATATGATTAAGAATACATTAATAAAGCATCATTCATTTAATTTGCTAGTTCTTTGTTCATTCTTAATCTAAAAATTGGCTTACCTCTGCAATATTTAAGCAGGCATATTTTGCCCTTAATACCTTAAGTTCATTTCTCCTCAACTATAAATAAAAATAAAAAGAAGGATGATTGCATTTCCTTTTGTTTACTCACCTTACAATCATTTCTAACTCTATTGTTTGAACATAACAGGAAAAAAATACTGCTACAAAGCCAGGCATCTGTCCTTTGAAGATAGCACAAAAGAGAAGCATTCTTCTTGTGATCAAGTTCTGTGCATGTTCCAGTTTCCTTAGCAAGGTTAACCCCACACTGGCATGTTAAACTACAGTGAAAGGAATAATTTCAGATATTTTCTGTATTGTTGTTGGTTTATAGTTTATGTGAAAAGGCTGCCCTCTTCTGACAACTTTTTAATGTCTTCTAAAATCTTAACACATTTTTCTAATTTCTATTTATAGTTTATCCTTTGGTTCTCAGTACATTGTGTCAGTAGGACTATTACCCCTTTTCCTTACACTCATATTCCAAACAATATAAGAAACATAGGTTTAAATACACTGTGTAATTAATGTGTAAACTGCATATGGTTGATAAACATAATAAAAATCACCACCTCTCCATCCTCAAACAGTCAATGAGTAAGCAAGTGAATGTCTGGTATTCTAAGCTATGGTAGGAATATTAACAGCCACGAGTGTCACACTTCCACTTTTTAAACAGGTGTCATCTTCCCATTTTTCAGATATACCCATTATATGGACACCTTTATCCACTGCACCCTGGCAGAGTCTGCATAAGCCTTTTTTGTTTGAATCAGGACCATCCTGACTTACCACATCCTAGTTCTCATCGCAGAGCGGCCTCAGAGCATGCAGAGCGGGTTGCTTGGAAATGAAATTAAGTTGCAAGATGCTTTTCAGCAGCACACCTAATGGACTGTGATCAGTACTGAGGAGTCAGGCAGCAGGACCAGAACAGTGGGTCCAGGGACTTGCTCAGGCTAGAGCATTTGGTGAGTAATCCAGTCTCACATCAATGCTTAAGGCTACCAATCCTTTCCTTCTGGGCCATGCTTCTTGATGGCCTCAACCTCTGTTTCCATCTTCACTGAAGCCACAGCAAGTCCAGGACCTAAGAGCTGAGCTTCTCTAAAAGGTTAGAAAGGGACATCTTTCAAGGTCATAAGGCTCTTAATGAGTGTTTCTCTCCTGCACTCCTGCAGTACACAGAAGGACGCACGGGCTGAAATTAAAACTGGATTTTGACGCCGCAGTGCAGAGCCTCCTTGGCAGCTGCAGCAGATCCTGAAGCTCTGTGGCACCAGGCGTACAGGCTGCTTCTTACCTTGTGAGAAAGGATAGACAGTTCAGCTGCAATTTAGAACAACTTTAAGAGTTAGTCCATTATACACATTCACTATTTAATACTAAAAATATAATAACAGCCCCTTCAGTAAGGCCAGTCACCCAGGAGTCCCTCTCTCATCGAGTACTCCCCTTGCTGGGATAGCCTGTACTTTCTCTATCCCAGTAAAACTTGGTCCAATTCTGAACACGCTCAGAAGAAACACTGGAAACTTCACAGTGAAAAAATAAGTTGAGGTACCCGCTGATGCTGTCAGTGGCAGGTGTCAAATGCAGAAGCTGACTCTGGACTTATCCTGTTTTAGCACCTCTTTAGGGCCCCATGTCTGAATCCTTCCTTCCTCACTCATACAAGCTGCACTGTATTGGCCCATCACTTTCCCTCTGGACATTATTGCCTCATGTGATTGTCAACAACCCTGAAATGCTCCTTTTGAAGCAACCTATGACTTTATTTACAAAAGTCGCATAAAAAAGCAAATGTTTTTACGGTACATTTTTCTTCCTCAAAAGATACCTGACCTTCTTACAGCATTTCCTGCTTAAATTTCTTTCCACTTAGCTGCATATAAACTTAGCCATTACTTCCACCATCATGTATCTGCACTTCACCTTATACAAGTAAGTAATTCCAATGTGAAATCAATCCTTATCCGAGGCAGAGATCATAAGCCGCAGCCTTAACTGTATATAGCATCACTGAAATCAATAAAGGCATCCCGAATTAAACTAGCAAGTGGTCTTGTCCTACATATCTTTAACGTAGACCATTTCAACCTATTGTGCATTGAGAGAGTGAACATCTCCTGTATTGTACACATTGTCTTTTATCTAGGTGGGCTCCTGCTCGGTCCACTGACCCTTAGTGCTTAATGAGTTTCTGGACATATCCTCACTGTCATGTCATTCAAAACAGAGTAGTTAAAAGATGAATTTATCAAATACTGGTCATATCTAACAAAAACACAAGAAAACCAAGTCTGTATGAGTTTTATAAACCTGTCACTTAACAGTTTAATCTCCCTGTGACTAAACACTAAATATAAATACAGCATTAAATCTCTCAAGCTTGTTGCATTTGATGGAAAAAACTCAGAGTTCATTACTATAAGTAAATACTAATGAGATCCCTTCGGTCTTACTACAATACAATGGTTAATTACAGAGTCTACATTTACTCATGGGATGTATCCTCTTTCACATGTGCAGAGATTGTTCCTTACTGTTTAACAAACTAGATACAAGCAAATTTTAAAATAAAGGTAACAAAATTTATCATTACAAATGGGGAAGTGTGTCCTGACTGGACAATTTTACATTTTACAAGTGAAAAAATCAAAGCCCAGGGGTATCACCAGGCCACCCAGCAGGCCAGGACTTATTGCCAAATACTGAACCAAGAGAAAATCGGAGCACTTAGGGCAGTTGTATAAAGCAAATATTTAATTTCAAGTCAAGCTAGTCTGAAATTACTTATTTCTCCATTTAAGATGTTTTTAAAGGAAATTGATTTGGGATTTTCAGCCCATTCTGAATTTCTCCAATCAAAAAAGTGCTAGTGGGTATTTTGTACTCTGATGGCAAATGCACAAACAGAACCGCACTGAGTCCGGTCTCTCTTTAGCTCTGATGCAGAAGTTTGATCCACTGAACTGCCATCACCACTTGCTTCAGAACAGGGAACTCCCTGGCAGATTTTCATTTTCTGACTGACTTAATTTTCTGCCTGACTGTGGCATCTTCTGCTGAGTCTGAGGGAGCTGACACAATTAGTACAAAGTAGCATGTGGCACTGAGCCATGGAAAGCGCTGCATTTCCGAACAATTACAGCCCATTTTGTTGGTGCTGGGAGACACAAGGCTGCAGTCCAAGTGCTTAGCCACTTGAGCAGTGCAATTATATGCTGGAAATGCACTGCCTGGAACAGTCCCTCTCACGGAATGGAAATTACCAACTAAAATTGGAAATTAGAAAACGAAAGTTTCTTTCTGCCTCACATTTGTTTGTTGGAACCTCCATTACGGCCCCACTGCTTCCTTCCCAAAGCTTTACCCAAAGCTTGTCAAAATCAAGACAAAAAAAAAAATCACAATTCCTGTCCTTTCTTTGTTCGTAGGATGTTTAAAATGCAGGAAAATATTATTATTTCCCTTATACCACACCACTGAGCAAACTTAGTCGTGTCTGTGTGCCTCCCTGCAACTTTTCAACAGCACCTTACCTCACTTATTTGTAACAGAACAATTCAAGGAAGGCATCTCAGTCCTCAGTTCTGCGCATTTTCTTGCTTGTGTCTCATGCTCAACCCCCCAACTCAGTACACCCTCACCACTTGTGTAGGCACCATTTTGCCAGCATATTTACATAAAGGATGCAGGAGGTGAGCAGGCTGGTGTATATGAGTTACGACCATCGCTCAAAAGCAAATATTAGCGCAAATTCTCCTTTCCAAGGGCTGCGTTACCAGAGCTCCATCCCGAATTTGGAAGCAAGCAAATGGCAAAGGATATCGGTTATAGTGCAAATGCCAACCTCAGGAGGTAGACTTTTAGTTGTTTCTGTCTTCAAATAGAGTAAGCTGCTGAAAATCAAGGTTGTATAGGTAAACAATCCAAAAAACAGGGGGAAAACCCCCACTTGTTTGACAGCTACATCAGTAATAGCTGCAGTAATAAACAAGCACTCAGTTCCATTACTGGAAAGAGCAGTGTATCTACCCTTTATGCTGCCAATTTAGAACTAATACAATTTCATTATTTTTTTCCATATATTAACTTGCAATTGAATATGCCAACCAAAATAAAAATGTTATTGTCAAAAACATATTCATACTTCTGTATTTCAGTATTTCAGGGCATAAAACCAATTTAAAAAACCAAGAATATAAAATAATAAAAAATGTATATTTTTAAAAACATATAAAAATATAAAACTTCAGAGGATTTGTAGAAAGCAACCTCAAAAGGAAACTTAAGAGCACACCTGATACATTTCTGTGCCTGAACATCTATGCCACACATTGAAAGATTCTAGTTCCAGACACCTGAAATTTAGTCTCAGGTCTGTATTTTTTAAAGGGATATAAGAAATAGGTATTTGGAGGCAAGATGATGACAGAAAGAAGGTTCAGATACCTGTTAAGGGAAAAGCTAGAGAAAGGCTTTACAAAAACCTGCAGAATGAAACAAGCAGAGTAACAGCAGTTTCAAAAAATCAGAATGCAGGAGAAATAAAAAAAAAAAAACAACCCACCCCTCGATATACACGCATATAAGCACACAAAAACATCTTTTCCTGTGTGTCTCCTAATGAGTCTCTCAAAGAAAAGGAACAAAGATGTATACAATAAAATTATAAAGCTAAGACATCACCTGAGAAAACCTATGGTAATGCAAATTACTATCTCTATAGAAGAAATACTCTTTTTTAAAAGTCAGTCCATGAGCATGTCTGCCCATGATTCTGTTCTTTTTTGTTCTGTCTAGACAAGTAAAAGCATGTGCAAGTGGCTGGTTCAGAGCTTTGCCTGTGCTGACCAGAATGCTGGAGCTTCCTCTTGCAGTGAAAACTTGCTTTCCCTTTCATAAAACACAATCTTCCAGCTTCCCTATAACCCAGCTGGTGACTTCCAGTAAAACTTACAATTCAGAGGTTTTGGACATCCCATTCCATTGACATTCAGATGAAATTGTTTTAAAAAGTTCAACCAAGTATTGCTGTCAAGAGTAGGGACAGTCAGGGCACAGGAAAGAGAGGAAAAGGATAATGTTATTCCTTTACATGAGAATCCGGTATTAAATACAACAACCTTACAGAAGAAAAATACACCTGTCTGTTCTCCAGTCAGTTCCATCAGGAAGGGCAATTGGAGACTGGAAAACATTTCTCTGAACTTAAGGAGAAAATCTTTATGTAGCATTTATTCCTGGTCACATCCCAACAAGTGAAAAGCTGGTATCAATCTCAACCTGAGCAGCACCTCTAATTCCAAGAGGCCCAACCAGAAAAAAAATTAAAATGCATTTATTTAACCTTTAAGTTATTCTGCTCAAAACAGATTTTAGAATTACTTCATATCTCAAACAACTCTGCCCTGTCCATAGCTTTCATTAAAAAAAATAAAGCTGAATGTTGCATGAATGTTCATCTACAATGTACATAAAGACAACTGATTTAAATAGCAAATTTACATATGTGCTCACAAATGTTATTGTTGCAGTTCTCGGACTGAGACATTATATGAGGATAAAATGTGGATTTATTTATCCAATGAACACAGCAGAGCAAAACTGTTATGTGTGAGATCTGTAGATCACATGTGCAGTATATTAAATTCACTTAGTAGACAGATAATTATGTTTCCATGTAAAAGCCATTACAAATAATAAATAATTAAATATATGTAAGACAAATAACGTGCCAGAATTATGCAGATAATTCATATTTAATTCAGTAGTTGCTTCGCTGCTAACAAATAATGATGAACAGACCACTGTGTGTTCTCCACCGTGATACATTTACTTTATTCAAATAATTTCACATACACATACATGCCTGAACTTTTCAATTAATTCCAGTCTAAGGCACTCAAAGCAAGTAATGCATATTACCAGGTAGACTTGAAAATAAATCTCATTTCCTTCCTTATTGCAGTCTTTATCCTGAGGAAGCATCAAAATGTCACTGCTGTAAGAGAAATTAAGTTAGTAGTTGCTCTCTCTTCATGTACCCTTCTCAGAGCAAGGGATAGGCTTGAAGGTCAGTTCAGTGTTCTCCATCAGTACAAAATCATATCTGCACAGCTGCAACCTACAGAAGGAGAAAAAGAAAAAGAAATTGCACAACAGAAAAGGTTAACATTAACAGAAAAATATTCCCGTATTTGAATTATTAATCCTCCAGTATTTACCAGCTCTCAGAGATGGTACTCAGAACAAGAAGTGTCTTCTTGTCTGAGTTTACACCCTGTTTTATGCATCCCTAGAGTAGTTTTGCCAGACTGAGAAAAACAACCATGCATCAGCTGGATGGTGCAAAGTGGCAGGAGTAAGAAATGTATCACACTAGTCTTAAGTATGAATATGCAACATTTCATCCATTACAGCTATTAATCTCAATTCAGAATGACTCTTTAGCACCATGGCACAAAATCTGCACAATTCTTGTTAGCACTGGGCCTGAATAATTTATTTGAAGTTCCCTAGGTAGGAAACTGTCTCTGCTTTCATTTCACAGAGGGAAGCAGAAAACCACAACATAATATTTTCTCTTCCCCTTGCAACGACAGCATGCATCAGAAAGTTTAATGCAAGAGAGTAATTTGTCTTCTTAACACCTATAAAACTCAGAACTGCATAAAAATATTACCCAAACATGTAAAGAGGTCACAAAGGGAATCACAGATACACAAAATCTCACTTTTTGAGGTCAGAATAGATGCAACAGCTTTTAGGGCAGAGACAGATCACACCTCTGCTCTTTGTGCACTACTATATGATGAACTGTGAGAGATTTTGAACAAGCAAGTGACTGCTATGCCCTCTGATGGCATCTCTAAGGGCATACAAGCTATTAATCTCTAAGGGCATACAATAATCTCTAATATAATAATCTCTAAGGGCATACAAGCTATGATACTTATTTTATTTAAAATTATCTTCTCCATTGCTCTGAACTCACTGATGTGGTTATACCACACAATACCCAGCCTCAGCCTGGGATGTAGCATACAGTGAAGTAGAATTTCATCCAGTCTTTCATCCACAATTTGTTTTGACTTGAATTTAATGGTTTACTATTGTATTATTTTTGTAGTATTATTTTTATCTAGCCACGGGGGACAAAATACCCAGACAAACCATAATGATGAATTATAGAAATAAAAGCATATGGTTTCCCACATATTGTATCTCATTTGAAGTGCAATCCATCTCGGCTTGTGGTTATTGAGTACCAGGAATGCCTTACAGGAGAGCAGCCCTGAGCAAGGAACAAAACACTAATAATGTTTTAGTTAGGTGAGGCTTTCATGATCCCTCACCTCACGTGGCTTCTCTGCTGTCTGCTAAAACACATGGGCATTCCACACTCTCTTGTTAAAAAGAGGTATTAATAAGGTCTTTTTTAATTATCACTGTTCTTGTTTAGGTTAAAAAACCCAAAGGTGTCTGGGCTAAGCATCTTTGAGACATTCAGCTTCCCCATCAATTGAGTTTGAACTGACTGACAGGATCACGAGCTCTTTGGTACAGCTAACATCTGGACATGCTCAGGTTAGCAAAGCTTTCCAGTTTTATGGGAGAGCAGAAATTATTTATCTCAGAATCTAGAAGAGTCTGAAAATGATAGGTATCTTTTAGCACTTCCAAATTCCCACACCATCTGTGTAAACAGTGGATATTCAGCCTAGCAGACAATTGTCAGTGACATTCCCCAAACTCCCCCAGATCTGGGGAGACAGAGAATCCTATTGTCTTTCAACCCTGCACCTGTCCCCTGGTTTTTACCTACGACTTTCTTTTGAATAATTTAAATATTTGCAATGTAATTTTTAGTTGATCATGCTGTATTCAAGTAATTGTTGCAATTAGATGAACTAAGGTAAATACAGGTAATTATAATTACAATGAGCAATTATGTAATTATGCCAACCAACAGTGTTGTAACATCTGCATTTAAATTGCCTTCCCATTCTGATTCAATACACTATTTTTCACTGCTATCTAAAAGTATCTAACATGTTGATATGACTGCAATCTGATGAGGCTCCATACGTAGGGCTTCAGTGTTTTCTATATTAAAGTGTATCAAGTGCATTCTACTTTTAAACTAACAAGAGTCAGACTCAGGAATGAAACCTCGAACCCAATAAGGGCTGTTCACTGAAAACCTTTCTTATTTGCTAGATCATTATCTGAAGAAGTCCCAAATGCTGACAGGATTACATGAAATGTATCTTCTGATTTATCACCATTAGGCTGAGAAGTAAAATTGAAATGTGATTTAGAACTTGGACTATCTCTCATCACCAAATGCTTTTAAATGAAATCGTGCCAGTTCACTGAGAGCTTTAGACTTATGACCTTCAACAAGTCAGTAAAGTCAAGTATATGCACATTCTGGAGTACTATTTTGATTACTGAGTGTTTTGTTTCTTCCTAAATCTCTCCCATCCACCTCCTCCCCTTTCTCCGTAAATATAAAATAGTAGATTAATATAACAAGGTTTCATAATTTTTACCAAGTATCAATACACAATTCCTACTAGATTATTATCACACACCACATCAGAAAGCCTTAAATGTTATATCTCAACAAAATATACTGACTTAAGACTTATTTGTATTGTAATATTATTCTCATTCAATACTTATTTGATAACCATTTTTAGGTTTTTATTTTAAATTCCGACTTTCTTGAATCTTCTATTCATAAGAAATAGATTAACAACTCTCAGATAAAGTACACTTGTTACTCTTGGATATTTCTTACCTGTTCCATGTAATATGCTATTTTCACAAGATGCAAATATAAAATTTAATTTCTAATGCTACTGTACAAGTGACTCTGGAGGTTTGAAAAATGAACATATGGTAATACTGATCATCCGTAGGATGAGAAGAACATTCATGCACTTAGGAGTATGCAATTCAAAACAATCAGTACAGGGAAATAAGCACTACTGAGGATATATCCCAAGCAGTTTAGTTGATATCCAACTTTAATCCATGACAAACACTTACCTCTCTGGATTATTAAGAGATCTCAGGGTCATCTGGAGAATCCTAAGCTTGTATTTTGGGCCAATTACAGTCTTCGTAGAAAAGGTCAAGGAAATTTTTGATATTTTTTCAATGTCTTGATAAAATCCAGTTAGTATTTTGACTCTCTTGTACTGCTGAAATGTTGAAGCTTCACTAAAGAAAAGTATTATTTCTAGTCAGATTTTTGTTAGCTGAGTAATATTCATTGTCGCTAACCATTATTATTAAGATCAGAAATCTTGCAAGATGTATCGACTTCGAGCATTCAGAACGAGGACAGCTAGAACTGGATTCAAACCAGTTCCATGCAAGGAGCTTGGAAAGGACCATTTCAGTATTGGAAGCATTGCCTCTCAGCCTGAGCCTTACCCAGAAAAGGTGCCACGGACAGGTGATAACAACCTCATGATACTTTTTCAACTGACAAGTTAACAAGTTAAAAGGTTTAGGAAACTCCGAAAATTAGTCCTCTAAAGTGAGAAAAAAGTTTTAAAGACAAAGAACCATATACCTATTCATCTCTGATTCTGCGGTGTTTCCGGCATGGTCTGTTATTTTAACTTTAATGAAACCTCTCCTATTGCTTTTATTCCAGGTAGTAATGTCCAGTAAGTAGGTGTACACTGCAGAAAGAAATAGAAAATCATGAAAGTCAAAGAATGACCTGAACAGGATACAGTTGTTATTATCATCCTGTTAAACGTATCCATTGGATGATGCTAGGAATAGTGACTCTTTACTTTTAACCTACCAGTTCAAAGCAGAATAAGAAAGCTATTAACAGAAATTATTTCTGTATAAGTAGTGTATTTTTTCCTCCAGTTCTTGCTTGGACAGGATGTGCATCAGAAAGCTGTCACCAAACTTAGCATGAAGAGTTTGACCTGCCTAAGGAAAAGCTACAAAAGCTAACTAGCACCTTCAGGTTTTGGCAAAGAGGGGATATTATTTCTGCATTGGCTGAAGGTTTATGTATAAGAAAAGTGGGCAGTTAGTTGGGTGAGCTGATTACTCAGGAGGTGAAAGCTGAAAGCATTCCCATGCCTTGCTTGGCAGGACAGGTCCTCCAAACAGCCTTCCCTCAGAGAAGTCAACCTGCCAAAACCTCTGTGTGGATGCTAGAAAAAATCCTGGGGAAGCCTGAGGAAGAGAAGAGGGATCTCCAGAGCTTTCTTACACTCCATCCCTAGATCCCACTACTCTGGAAGGACCACAGCCTCAGGAAAACAGGCTGGGTACCTGGGAAGGAGCTGACCTGCTCCACTGTGCCCTCAGAAACCTGTCCTGGCCTTCTGTAACCATCAAAAATACTGTAACTTTGCTATGACTATCCAGAGGAAACACACCTTTACTGCTCTCACAGTACACACAATTTTTTTCTTTTGCTGTCATGTTGCTTTTTAACATTCTCTCCTAAAAGACCAAGCCTCACCTTGTGTGAAAAGCTTGTCCTGCCCAGGCTTACTGTTTCACTTCTTTTTAAGCCCGCTTGTTTATTCTATTTCCTCAGGTTACCAAATATCCAAGGTAATTATTAGGATTTAATTAATCAATACTCTCTTTCTCAGACTGGTTTAGTGGAATAATTTTATTTCTTGACTTTGCATATTTTCCCTTACGTTTATGCCATCATTACAATATTTCTCATTCTGTTCCATGGGCCTCCTCCTATGTCTGATAATATTTCTCCCCCTCTTTTCTCTCCCCCACCACCCTAACCCCAGAATATTCCTTTTCCTTCAGCAAGATACTCTCTTTCCCCCACCAGGATTCTGCCTGGTTAGATTTCTGATGAATGCCCAGATTTTAATATGTGTAAGAGTGAAAGCAAAGCTGTATTTTTCTGCTGGTAGAATGAATGAGGAGCCAGACCTAGCAGCCTGTGCAGCCTTGAGAGCAAAGCCCAGGCAGACAAGAGCAGGGAAGAACAGTAGGAGCAGGTTTGGGATGAGCTGAAAGACGCACAGAATAGGAGTTATTTTACATAAATTTTATGTCAAAAATTTTATGTAAAATCCGTCACATCTTCGTTCACCTCTGCTCTCTCCTTTGGAAGAAACACTGACATAAGTAATGAATGACAGCATGTGTCCCTCACCACAAAACTTGCCAAGATGATGGAAAAAGCTAAGGGAAAAACCTAATTTCACATGAATTTCTTGTAAGCCTATCCCCATACCCCAAATCAAAGAACCTGAAGCATAACCAATTAGGAGTGTGTGATAACACTTGCTTATGGTGGTGAAGTCTTTTAATACAAACAGAAATTGGACAAGAATGTAAACTGGACCTCTACATGTATAGGTAGATATCTAAACTGTTGCAGCTAAAGCCCATGCCTGGAGAGTTCTTTCCCATAGAGTATAACCCTGAAGCCACCAGCTAAGTTTTCCCTCCACTGTTTTGCTTCTGGGGAGCCATGGAGTGCCTTTAGTTGACTGTAGGGTGATCTCCTCTTCGTGTGGAACACAGAGTGGTCCGCTTTTTGTCCCCCACCCAGGGCAGCCTCACTTCCCATTTCTGCTCTCTGAAAATGGAAGCACTGATCTCAGCCTAAGCAGGTTCTCTCAGACCTGCTTTTTCCCTGTCACTTGAGTCCTATTTTCAGGCTTTCTTCTTCTTCTTGGCAGTTCATCCCATTACTTTTAAAGTCATGTCAACATTTCTCAGTTCATGTAGAGCTACTTACTCTTCTGCCACAATCCTCCTTTCTCTTCTTCCTCCAGTCTGTGAGCTGCCCCTTAGCTAATGGTTTTTTCACCATTTTACAAAGTGGTTAACACACTAACTTTCTACTTCTAACACAGTTTCACTCCAGATCACCTAACAAACAACAGCCATAACTTTTTGCAAAGAGTTTTTTAAGTGTGTATTCAGACACTCACTGCAGAATGGGTCTTGGTCCGAGGTATCAAAATAAGCTTTCGTTGGTGAATTATTTGCCTTTAACCATTTTTTCCATCTATCAGCATGATAACCTAAAATCCAAAGTTTAAATATTTCATTTCAGACATTTAGCAAAATCACGATACACACATAATTGCAAAAAAGAATCTAATCCAAGTGAAAAATTTGGCTTTAATTTTCTTATATATTCTCTGAGAAAGAAAATTGACTTGGGAAATACAGGAACCACCCGAGTATAACAGAATGTATTATGCAAGTATTTCATTCCTCTAATATATTAGTATCAGCTAAATTGTCATTTTGTAGTAGTTATCTATTTATTCTAGAGTCCTAATTCCAAAAAATAGTGCTTACAGAGCTAATAAAAACAAATCCAAAAAAAGTAGCTCACATATTTGCAGAGAACAGATATAGAACAGCTTTCATTTATTTTTGAATCACTAAATAATTTTAAACCATTTTGTCAATAATTGTAGATATTATTTATTAAAATGTTAGATAGTCTGTAAACCTTCTAAGCTTATGGAGAAGGCTGCTGCTTCTCCTCTCAGTTCCCAGATTCAGCTGCCTGCCATTTCCCCATCGCTTTTTTACAGTGATATATAAAAAAAACCCAAACAAACATAAAGTTGACAGCTGACTGGTGAAATATTTCTCCACCTCTAGCTTGGGTATTCTGTGCAAGTGCATCAGGCATGGCTGATAACCATGCTGGGAAAGTCCTGAAGTCTTTCTGCTCTACTATAAAGTCCTGTTAAGGTTGGGTTTTATTATGAAATAATATATATCTGTATATATTATTTATACTATTTATGCTTTTTCTTTGAACCTGATCTAACTGAGGAAGGGTGCACATCCTAGTGTAAGGATGCTAAAAAAAGACAAATTACAAACTGAAAGTTAACTTCTAATTAAGTATTTTTGAAATTTCATTCTTAAGAAAACCCTTCCAGTTAGAAAACATTCACACTATTGTAGATCTTTTCAAATTGTCCTCAGATCCTTTCTGAGAGCAATAAAACCCCAAACAACTAAACCCCATTCCAAATCAAAACTTGATTCCAAAGGAAGAGTCACAGGATTCCTAAGGTTGCTATAAACATTATTATTCCTAAATAAAACCCACAGGCACTCTACGGGTCATAACACACTTTGGAAGCCTGAAGTGATGAACTAAGTAGAGGCAGTCTCTCTGTAGAGAGGGTGGAAATCTGTGAACCCGTTTCAGTCAGGAAAGCACAATGATCAAACATTAGGAACATTCAACACCTGTACCTAACAGAGATAACTACAAAATAGACAAAGACATGAACTTTAAACTACTTTAACTGTTGGCAGCTCTGGACGTGATTAGGCTCTACATGATCCTACAGGTGACTGGAATAGCCCAAGGAAGAGCGAGTCTGGATTTCCCAAAAAATCTCTTCCAGCCCAGAGCAGATTTGGTAACACTTACCCAGTACTGGACAGGACATTGGCTGGAAAGCATCACAGTCAACACATTTTCCTCTCTTGTAATCCACGTAAGACTCACAAGGATATGTTATTATGTCACACTTCCTTTTCAAAGATGATAAGAAGAGGAAAACAGCTCTTTGATGGTCACACTTAAAAAACTGAAGTCCTTCAGGAAAGAAAAAAAAAATTAAAAGATCATGGAATCATTTTTATTAATGAAAAAAAAGTGTTATAAAAGTAGAATCATAGAATGGTTTGTGTTGGAAGGGACCTTAAAATCATCTTGTTCCAACCTCCTTGCCTTGGGCAGGGACACCTTCCACTAGACAAGGTTGCTCCAAGCCCCATTCAACCTGGCCTTGGACACTTCCAGGGATGGGGCATCCACAGCTTCTCTGGCAACCCGTGTCAGTGTTTTACCAGCCTCTGAGTGAAGAATTCCTTCCTAATATCCAATCTGAACCTTTCCTCTTTTGGTTTGAAACCACTGCCTCTTGTCCCGACACCAGAGCAGATTGCAGAAGCTACTGGAACCTGGTCTCTCAGCTGTTATTTGGGTTTCTCTGACTCCAGGAACCCCCTGCTCAGCCTGAGTGGTGCTCAGCCCACCCAGAACTTACTGTAGCCACTGCTGCTGTTGCCACACCTCTCCTACTCAAGTAATCCCATTTCCCCAAGTCATTCTCAGTTAGCCATGCTTTCACTCTCTGATTAGTTGAACACCAAATGTAAAGAGGGGATGCACACACAAGAAGAAGAAACTGGAGACTATTTTGAACATTATAGATAAAAGATAAAAGTCTCCAGGGTTTTATTTCTAAGAAATGGTCTGCTAAATCCTATCAAACTTGCAAAGTTTTTTGTTAAAAAGCATGAGTCTGAGTTACAATTTGCCTTGTTGCGTTCAGTGCAGTTTGGGCACAAAAATTACCATGAGGAACACTTCAGGGACTCGTCCCTCTAGTTGCCTGGAGTGATAAGTTCCTTCCTCTCCTAACAAAATAAACTATGAGAATTTTACAGACGAAGATGATGCTGAGTCTGGAGGGATTCTCCTGTGTTCACAGACACACAAAGGGAAGCCCCCTGCCTTTGCAGCAGCTCTAATTGGTAGCAGCACCGTATGGATTAGTAATAAGAAACATATACAGAAACAAACATATCCGAAAAGAGTAAACAAAAACAATGGGCAGCAACTTTGCCTAACATTTATGGAGGTTGAAATGAGCAAAATTCTTTCTTAAAACGCTTCCTGTCCTAGAGTCTAAAGGACCTGTCCCAAGCCTAGTTCATCACTGCTGACCAGGAGGAAACCTAAGACAGAGGGAAGACTTGCAAACTTTGCCTTCCATGTCATATGCAAGTGATCCAGTCCAAAGTTGGTCACAAACATGTTCCCCCATGCCTAGCCTATATAACCACAGAAATATAATGATCACTACATGCAGACTGTGTATATAATATAATAACATAATTTTACCATACCCACATTAAAGATATGGTGGAATATGCATGACTATAGGAAGATTCATATTTCAAAAATACAATGTAAAATGTCTTTGTTATTTCTAATTTGCTGAGTTGGGATGAAAAGAAAGAGGGCAATGGTCTCAGCTCCTTTATTTCCCAATATGTGCAGTGTACATTCAATTCAATTTAACCTTTTTTTATTTGTTCTTCTCATTAATTAAACTCATTTTTATTTACCACTGAAAACTGTGTTTGGGCAACCAGGCTGATCTGTTCCTCCATTTGGATAGAAATCAATGGTTCCTAAAGGTTTCTTGAAACCTAGTGCTAGAGTAAAAACATCATGAATCAAAACACCATAAACAGAATTATGAAGTCAATTAATTGTCATTACATTTACTACAAAGTAACATGGAGGCATTAAAGGAAATGTTTGTGATTATACCATTCTTTATTTCTGCAAATCAAAGACATACTACGAGTTAAAATCCAAAAATTTCTTTCTTTTTAAGAGAAATTGTATATAAGTAAAAATGCTGTACACAAATGTATACAAATTTGTGTAAGATTCCTACCACCACAAAAAGAAAGAACAGAAGCAGCTGTAGCAGAGATATTATTTACACAAAGAAATTTATGGAATTCATGTTCTCTCCAGCAACCAAAATTCTTTCACAATGCAATTTTCATTAGAGTAAGATTTTCCACTTTTTGCACATTGGATTCTGAAGTACTCTAATACAAGCAGCATATCAAAGTAGAAAAATCTCTATCTGTCCTATAAAAGTAAGCAAGATTGTCTGAGTAATATTTAATTCAGTCTGACCTACCTTCGTTTTTACCATACATTATCCTTATTCACAAAATCAGAACATTCCAGAAGTTGGTATTTTACAGCTTCACATATAAATTTGTGTAGCAAAATGCTCAATTTTTAATATTATTAAAGAAACTGATATGAAACTATGCAAATAATGTGACAAGTGTGGTGGGTTTGAATGGTTTACTTACGGTTTTGAGGAAAAACTTAAATCAGATTAAAGCACAGATAAGGCAGACTTTACAATGTTCTTCATTTTACCCTTACAGGAACACGACTTAGAATTTTAAGCAGTGGCTCTGCAGTGTACTAACGTGATACAGCTGAGACTGGCTGTCTCAGAGGTGATTAATTCAGTGACAATCACGTGCTTACAGCCCCTGTGTTCACACACATTAGGACAGCAAAAGGATGCTAACGGTGACACAAAATACACTTCTGCAGCACTTTTTGGGTGTTACTGAAATAGCTTATCCCTTCCCTTTTGCTTTCCTGCCTTTCCTCAAGCTGAAAAAGACAAGTTAAGCCCCTGCCATTACCATCAGTATCTGAATGAATTACATCAACAAACTGGGCGTCAGAACGATCCAGTCTCCCCTCTGGTGGCTCGTGCGTGAATGAAGGGCCTGCTGGATCAAGACCTAAATGAAAACAACACCAACATTATAAATCTTAGCCTCTGTTCCTGTACAGATATATAAAATACTAACATTTGAGCATTATTCATCCATGACTTAATTTTCCTGGCATAAAAATGAAAATAAACCCCAGCACATCAATTCTTCTCTTCAACACGCTAAGCAAAGCAAAGGTTCCTATGACAAGACTGATCAACCCATATCTGTTAATTTCGCTCTCCTCCTAATTAGTTGTGCTCATCTCCCATTTATCCAGATTAATATAAGCCAATAGCATGAGGAATCAAATCAGGACAATTAATTTTGTCATTTTCCCCAGAAAATACCATACCTATTATGCACTTCATAAAAATGAAATGCACAATATAATGGCTCTCACCACCAGAACACAACTATTCAGCAACTCAGGTAGCACAGCATTTAACTTAAGTGGCATTTAGATGCAGCACTCAATTTTCATTTGAGAGACTAGAGGTAAACAGGTTGGAAAATTTAATCTGTAATTTGTGTCCTGAAGGCAGACTTTCACAATTTCCTGAACTTCTGCCAGGGATATGTTTCTCCTCACGTGTGTTATTAAATAGTCAGTTCTAATTTGTCAATATTTCAGTGCTAGCATCTATGTGATTTGCAGCTGTGGCAACAAAAGGTACAATAGAATATGTGTAATTGGATTAAAAAAACTTACCTGTAATTCTTCCAAATTTGCCATTATACTTCTGGCCAACAAAACCAGCTACATGAGCCCCAAGACTAACTCCAATCATATACATAGAGTCAAGAGAAGCTCCGTCCACCTATCATGGGGAAAAAAACCACCAAAGCCACAAACATACACAGAGTTAACTGAACAGAAATCAGTAGACTGATTTAGTTTTCACTTTTTGTCACTACTCTCAGTTATATTTCTAACTTTCTAGCTATAAAAACAAATGGAAATTACAAAGTTCTTTTTAGCATGCACTTCTGTGTTAGTTAAAGTGTAGTAATTGTGAAATTCTTTAACTAGTAAAATGTAAAAAGGAAGCTTGAGTCACATTTCTCCTGAAATGTCACACTAGTTAGAAGGGGAGCAGTGGAGGGAAGAGGAAGATGTTTATCAGATTTAAGAAAGATGAACCAAAACTGTGAAGTAGGAAAAAAAAAATCTTCCCCTACTTTATCCTTCCAATAAAATAAATTACAAGCATAATACCATTAACAAATACTTATGCCACACAACTGATGAATGATGGTGCCAAACACACACCTTCAGGGAAGTCTTAAAATGCCCATTCTACAAACCAGACAGTATTAAAAACAAACAAACAAACAAAAAAACCCCAAAACGAAACCTATTGAAGAATTCTGGACCAGTATCATCAGACCTGTTGGAATCCCTGTGAAATGATAGGATGACACATAGCATCTGACATATTAATATGAATTAAGAAAGGTCTCCCAACAGCTTATAAGTGTGAAAGTCATGACGACTTTCACATACTGTCATTGTTTACCAGGCAATTCTATAACCAGCAACTAACCAAATATCTGTATGAAGAAGTTTGCAAAAGACACCTTTTTAACCAGCTCTGGATTGGATACTGTTCTTATAGTCACCTTTTTTTTTTATTCCATATCAAATTTACTGGCATAATTACAAATTGTTATCACTCTATCTAGTCCCAGAGGACAGATTCTGATAGGCTTTCTCTTCTTTCACCTCAGCCTTTCTCAAAATGTTAGATTTTTTCTCTCAAATTCAACATGAATCTTTTCTTTCTGCACAGCAATGAAAATTTCTGAGAAGGGCTGAAAAAACAAGTAGTGAGAACAGAAGAAAGCACGTGATAAATAGCTGAAACAAGATGATAATATTTTGTTCATTTGACCAAGCAAAAAGTCAAAAGCCCAGTTTAGATCATTGGCATCAACTATTGCTTCAGCAACTCCCTCTAGAGTCAAGTTTATATAATTTTGGAATTAATATTTCTACCTCTGTTAATGTTTTCTTTTTCATTTGAATGAAATTTAATTATATTAGATTAATAGTAACAAGACTAATGCAACGCCTTTGTAAAATTTGAATTCTGCATATTATTTGAATCTCTCTCCCTTCACCTCCCCACTGGGGCATTCACTCTCTCTAGAAGACCTATAACTTCCAACTGGCTAAAGAAATCAGAGGCACTCTCAGACACACTTCGGTGAAATGGAAATAAGAACTCAGGTGAAGTTAAAGATATGTAGTAATAACTGCATGTAAATTCAGTAAATACTTCTATAAAGAAATGCCATTTGATACTGTTTACTGCACTTCTTTTTAGGCATATCTTAAACATCCATTCCCACCTAAACTAGTCTTTTGAAACTTCTTCAGAACCAACGCAACACTCTGCCTTACCAGCATCTGATCAACATAGCTCTTCAGTATTCCTGCAACTTTTCTGCAGTTTTCAACAGCAGTCAAGTAATTCACAGTTGTAGCACCACGATTCCAATCAACTATAATGAGATTAATATCCTCTGAAGACAGTAAAAGATCCTTCATGTCACCTAGCCACGCTGGAGGAGACCCGGTTGGTCTGAAGCCATGAATGACAAAGACAGTTCTCTTGGCTGTATTCAGGTACTCAGATGAGGTAACATTGTGCTCAGTGAGTCTCTCAGAACAACTTGGGTTTTCCCTGGTGTATAGGAGTAGCTGCACTTGGAGTTCTGTCCCAGACAAAGCATTGCCTATATTAAGATCTGTAAATTCAGGACATTTTTTCTCCTCATCTGAAAAAGATGAAAATGTTATAGTCAGACGATGGGTTAGAACAGCTGAAATACCACCTCTTCACTTTTCAGATTTTATCTGCTGAAAGTGAGGAACTTCCACTTTCTTCACTCCAGAGCTTTGGAATGATGTGACAAAAAGTGCACTGAACAACAAGGAGGCACAGTTTAACTAATGACTCTGTAGATACCACTATGCTCCTCTCAACCCTTCAAATACAAAATCATTCTAACTGTTCCTGAACAATATATTAACTCCATATAGATACAAATTAGTAGTCAGTGTTGACAAGATCATTGACTTCACCATCAAATTTAGGTTCTCAGAATTTTTTCACAACTGGTGTGTTGTATAAACAGGAAGACTGGTGTCGTTATTTCTTCCTCTTTGGGCCAGAGTGGCAGAGCTGCCAATCCTTAGACTGTAATTGTTTGACCTATCAATAAGACACAGCTGCCTGATAATATGAGGATGAACCAGAACCCTTTCCTAGTTTTGGATCATAAGGGCACCATTACTAAGAAACTAGAAAAGAAGAAACAAAGGATCTTGTTCTGAGTTTGAAAAAATAGGACTAACGCCCATGTATATGATGGCCCAAGCCAAACTGCAGTATTGAGCACTTCTGTCTGTACTAGGATAATTGGGGTGTACAAGGTTAAGCTGTAGATCAGTCAACAAGCAGATGAAGATTTTCAAGAAAGTTTAAAAAGACTTAATTTTCCCTCTGTTCAGTGACTGACATCAAAAGTCAACCCTTTAAAAAGTATCCTTTGGCTGCTGAGGTCACATCATGTGGATAAACCAACTTCAGGTGGTGGCACAACACCCCCTCCTGTCACAGCTCTTCTCTAAGGCTTCTTCCTCTTCACTGTAGTGTTACCTGGTTCTTGGCCAAAGAAATTTAGGCCAGTCTCCTGACTTCCAGTGGGCTACGTTACTTTACACAAAGCTTTTGCCTATCTGATTCTTGATGTCACCTTTCCCAATGCTTCTGTCATTAAAATACTCCTAAAACAAGTCAACTTCTTACAAGCAAAAGTCAGAAGAGAAATAGTACCTACTCAGTTCCTTAAAAAATAATTGAAAAAGTAACCTGAATTTCTCAGAATTTTTGAGTCACAAATTCTAGCTCTTCTCCTTTTCCCAGCTCTTCTCCTTTTCCCAGCGAGCACATAGCAGGCAGAACCAAATCCACCACATCTGAGAAGGAGAGTGAGCCTGTACCAGCCTATAAAGCTCTGAAGGCCAAGTGCAGGTGGCTTACAAGGTATCTGAGAAATGCCTTCAGTACAATAGTTCAGATCTAAGCAAAGCTAAACCGTGTGAATTGTGGCTCTTAAAGTGCAGTAAAGACACTAAAGACACTGATACGCTAATTTAGGGGACTAGACCAATCACCTCTAATGCCAAACCATGTATCTGCAATGACTAGAATGATCATGTCTGGACTGGACATCACAAAAAACAATGGATATATGCAAACCAGAGCAGCTCTGAAGTTACAGAGCATTAAAAACAGCCTCAAACTGCCTCAAATCAACCAAACAACAGTTTCATGGCCATCATCACCTTATGACAGTAAGTGCAATTATTAGGTGTGAGAAAAGGTGCAATTACCTTTATTTCAAAATAAATATCACTGTTCTTCTCATTTAGATACTGAGAAATTTAAGTAACTTTTACTGAAATTACTGGACAGGTTATTAACTAACTAGTGATACAGGAAGGCAATTAATTTCATTGCCTGAACTTATCCAAAAGATGTTCTGAAACTGAGGCAGTGGCCTTGAATGTAATGAAAACGATAATCAAGAACCTGGTAAAATGTCATACATGTGACATGATATGAGATGTTAATATAATGTGTCACATTTGATCTCTAGTTTTTCTATAATTATATATGATGCTAAAACTGATATATAAATTCTATTACCTGAATGTCATCCAAAAAGCTAAAATAAAAACCAATCACTTGATTACAGTTTTGCTACTTGGATTCAAAGTATTATTGAAACTCTTTCAATTTTGCCTAGTGCTGTCCTTAAAAAAAAAATGTTTAATCACTGATCCTTATAATTTACCCCTTTGTATCTAACATACAAAAGATTCATGCTAAGATATTGCTCTATATCCATTTAAATATTTGATGTTTTTATCACTTGATTGGTAGAAATAAAAATTGCTTCCTCTAAAGCCAGTGAAATGACAGTGAGATAAACCAGACACAGTCTGGTCCACAGGAGTGAGAAATCTATCACAAGGAAATTATTTTAACTGACAAAACCTATTTACTAGCTGGCAAAAGTCACAGGGAAGCAATTTATTTACTTATGGTGGAGAAATGACAAAAGTTACTTGAAAAGTAAATGGAAAAAAAGAAAAGATGGTATCTTTACTGTGGAATTAGATAAGTACTAGATTTACATATTTAGTACTTTGAATTGTTTAGCGCGGAGTCATTGGGGAAGGTTTTTCAAATTCTCATTTCTGACTGAATGCTGGAAGGAATCCCCAGCTGCCCTATGAGAACACTTGTCGGAGTACTCACTGTATCTGTACAATCAGAACATCCACACAGGCACTGGGCTGTGACACAGGCAGTTTAAGTTAATAGATAATTTTAATATTCCTACGTAGGCTTGTAAGCAATTTAAGTATCTTCTGTGGTTGAAAAGGGGAAAATCTTAAGCATACACTGTCTTTTATGTAACTAAGTTTTGCTATTTAAAAGCATAACACGTGACTTGAAACCCTGTACACCTGTCAAATTAAGACACACATTAGTGTCAGTCTTTAACTCACATTAGTATATTAAGACTGTCTCACAATTATGTCTCCTTTGTACAAACTGCACACACCTGACTGTGACTCTGGGCAAAGTCCAGCCAGAGATAGATAAACTATCAGGCTTTGGCTTTGTTCTATTTACTTTAAAATGAAAACCTACGCCTCAGTTCCAAAGGGATTGAATTTTCTTTACTAATCATCTGCTCCATTAGGCATAAATCACAAGGTTTAATGTTAACCTTTTGGCCAATTTAAATCAAGGAAGATTCGGGGTTTTTTTAATGTTTGATTAAAGCCAAGATTGCAAATAAGCTAATGGTTCTTACCTGATTTCACCCAGTATATCAAACAGATGAAGAAACACAGTTTCAGCATGTGGAAATGGAGAAAAGCAATATGGAATATCCACAGACAAGTGGCAAATTGAGTGTTTCCTTACGCTGGATTTCTAACACAACTGCATGGCACTAACGAAGTGAAGAAAGTAAAGCTGTTGACAAGCTTCTGCAATTCGTGACTCCTCCTATTGAATGACTTCAGTAGGTAGGGTGGTTTCCTTAAGGGTTGTGACTGACTTTTAATCTATTTCCCTCTCTGGCTATCAGCAGATTTTACATGTAAGCAATCAATGTTATATATTACTGACAACTCCTAAACGCATGGAATTTAGGAAACGGAGTAACCACATTAGAGACCCACTGTGTCTCTTCTTTTTAAGTGTGTCACTGAACTGCAATTAAGGGCACTGAGACGGGCAGAAGGAACTTAGAACAAAAAGTCATTCTGGTGACAGAAGCATTTTTTCATAAGAACTTGAAAATAATTCTGAGAACTGTATCTCCATGGATTATTTTTGCACAAAATTATCTTCTGGGATTTTTCCACAGATTCATTCTCTAATCTAACTTCAGAGGAGGTCTGTGAAAACCTCTCTGGAAGAGAGACGGAGTCCCACAAATCTCTCCCAGACACTGATTTGCTGTGTGGTTTGGCTGCAATTTAACTTCAATCTCTCTGTATCCCAGCTACAAAACAAATGAAGAAATATTTATTTCTGTGAAGCTCATTTATTTACAAATCAATTCCCTGGGTAAATACAAGGGGGCAGACTACAGTTTTTTCAAGTTTGTGGTGAGGTAAAGAGGCAGATGAACTCTGCATGTGCAAAGTCAAGAGAAAGAAAAACATACCCATTCAAATATGGGGCAAATACATCCTAGAAATGGGGGGGGGGGGGTGTTTGCAAAGTGCCTGCTTCACAGCGCTTCTAAACATAAAGTCTAGATCCACTTCTTTTCCTTCCACAACAGTTATGGGTGTGGGTGTGCATGTGTGTTTCATTACTTAATTTTGAGCGATCAGTCTCTCCAGCTGGCTTTATGAATCTGAGCAGCTCAGCAGAGCTATGCTGCACAAGCCTCTGCCGTGCATAGCCTTTAGGGGGTCTCTTCCAAGGACTTTCCCGCTTTGAGGGCAGCCACAAGGAGAAAAAGATGCACTATATCTGCTGGTGCGAAAATGCACTCAGATCAACAAGTGATCTCTTATTAATGTTTTGTTTTAATGTCTCAAATACGTCACTTTATTTGGAATAAAGTTCACTATGGCAGGTCCTGTAATTCATTTGCATTTCCTCTTGGTCTCAAATCTTTGGCACTTTGTCAAACTATTACCATAAAAGCCCAGCCCTACTGACACTACGTATTGCTTAGAACACGTAACGGTGTAGCGTCACTCCGGCTCTTTCCCCTCCCTACGTTTTAAATCCAGATTATTGTTACAAAAAAGTTAGTGCTCCCAAGCAACCAGCAGTCAGGCAGCCTCAGGATGCACTCTGTGTACAGTACACATTCCTAAACCAGTTAAAGCATGGAGAGGTCACCACCACTAAAACCCAACTGGTAACAGCCCCAGTAAATCATCCACTGGGATTATCCAAGAGCCAATCACCTAGTCTTAGAAGAAAATCTTACATACGCACCTTTACGTGTACCTAATGCCAGTAGTTGTGAATAAACTGCTAACACTTGTTCCTTTACATAGAAATGGGGAAAAGAAAGGAAATTTTAAGTTACCTCTTAAACTGAAAAATTAAATAAGCCCAGCTCACATACAGTAGAGTGCCACCCATGTTGATATAACCCCCCCATGAAACACTTTCAAAGTCCTGTGAAATCAGTGTCAGGAAAGGACTCCATTACCAAATCAACACCCAGAAAGTTTAGTGGTATTAATGAGGATGTCGAACTGTAGTGAACTGTTGTATGACCAGTGGACTTTGCTCACCCACGGTGGCACTTGTGCCATGGAGAAACTCATAAATCTCCACTCCTAAATCTCACTGCAGTTTCTGCTGACACCCCACTGTCAGGTAGGTCCTTCACAGAGACTCTGTGTTTCAGGTTTGCTCTCACAAACAGATGCAACACTCTCAAAGCTCAGCCATTCCCCATCCTGCTTTGCTGCATTGTTGTTACGCCCGCTGCTTTTCTCACAAGGATACACTCCTTCTCACACCAAAATTCAGAGTTATCTGCTCCAAAAAGTGCCTTATTATGCAAACAGGTGCAGGATGCTGGCACTGCCTCTTCAGGGCTTTTACTGTCCCCCCAGTGCTCAGGACCAGCAACTCCTGAATGAACCCCAACACTTTTCAGGGGAGACCACAGCTTGTCAGCTATTAAAAACTACTCAAGACTGGCCAAGTACTCAAGCTGAAAAAAAAATTATAAAAAATATATATAAATCCTTCATTTTATTACAGTCCAAGACTGCTATGACTTACAGGTAAGAGAACAGCACTATTACAGTTTAGCCCCCAAAAGTTTTTGATAAAATAACAGCTAAAAACATTACATTGTGGTTTTCAAGACCAAATTTTTACACAAGCCTTGATATGCTGATGTGTGGTCACATGCAAATAGTATTTCCCCTTCTAACCTTCTTTCTACACCCAAGGTTTTCGTAGTCTTGGGAAATCCCATTCCCAGAAAAACTCTTACAACTCAAGCCACTTCTACAGAAAAACTCTTCACTAACCACTAAGCTTAAGAGAGTTTCTCCCTTTCAGGCAAGAGGAAATCATACCCATCTTTTGCAATGCAGTAGGTTTAACTAGGAAAATAGGCTGTCTAAGGATTACAAACAGAAAAACTCTGACGTGGTGAAAGAAATGTAAAACTCAGCATTTACTCTACACTGAGGCTTGTCATTCCTGTAAATTGATAATCCCTTTCTAAATATACTCAACAAGTTGGTAACTAATCATCCATTAGAAAATATGGGCACTGAGGCAAAAAACACCATCTACGCTTTGGCAAATAAATGACTTAATACTTATTTTTCACATTGTTGTCATAGGAGGACTATTGAAAATGCACTCCTTTGCAAAATAACACTTTAAATATATATGATGAATGCTGAATGTATGCACATGCTTGAAACCTGTTTATAGCAACCTTGCAGCCGTGGGTTGTAAGGCAGGTGTAACTTCAGCTTTAAAGGCAGCAGTCACATTCCAATAATTTTTAATTACTGAGAAATGCACAACATCTGACACCGTACACGTGTATTTTATTAGTAACAATCATAATGCTTTACCACGCTGATGGCTGAAACACTTGAGGGCTCCAAAGGCTTCGGAACTATCTGCCACCCAGCCGTACTCCAGCAGCTGCAGCCTCCGCCTGCTCCCCAGGGTGGCACCGTGGGGACCTCAGCTTCCCAGCCCCATTTTCACGTGGTTTTGTGGTTTCCTGCTAGTTCTCCACTGCTTGCTTTCAGTTTCACACAGAGGAGAAGAAAATACCCTGTGGCACACACACTTCTTCCCAGAGCCATGTTTCTGTGTAATTCCTGCTTCCGCTGCTAGGCCTGACAACAACAACATTTTCCGCCCGTCAGCAAGTGAAACCGTGGAATGTAAAATTGAATAGAGCGCCTTAAAACATTAAAGTGCCCCCACAGGACTCCAACCCACTCACACATCACTCTTTTCTGACCTATTTCTGTATTTGGACTATGTATATTGTATGCATTTTGTACCCTATGGACTGTAGGAATAAGCTGGGCACCTGCTGTGTTGTTCCAAGCTCAAACCTGTAAAAACACTGGACCTTGGTGGAATGCCTTGTTCCACACTGACTTTAAAATTGGTTAAACCAGGTTTAAAAAACCTGCAGATATGCATGCCTTTGCACTAACTATAGGCACGGAAGTTACAAATGTTTATAAAATATATCAATGAAGAACTGAAAGGAATGCCATGTTTGGTTACCTTACACAAGGAACTGGCAGTTTAATCCTAAATCAGATTATGTCTCTGTTCTAACTTTGCCATGAAAAAAATTGTCTTCTTTTTCCAACTATGGTAGTTGTAATAAAATAGATCTGTCTTATTTTCAAACATTCTGTGGTATGTTACAGTTTGTCAGTCTTTTAATTGCATAAGCCATAATGCATGAAAAAATTAAACTCTTCAGAACTTCCTCTTCACAGAGTTAACTCAAGTTTCTGTTTCTCTGGATGCACTCTTTTTTAGCACAGCAGCACACAGTGTAGAGTCCATTGAGTCAACAGTTTCTTTATTATCAGATGATTCAACCAAGGCCTTCAAATTTATCCTTTTCTCCTTATCAGAATCAAGCTGCAAATGTTAATACTGCACAGAGTCCCCCTGAATTGGCCTTGCCACATTCAAGTGAATGTGAAGCGCATCTGGTGAATGAAAGACCCTCTGAAAGAACAAGAAAATGGCTAAATTGTGACAATGACATTAAGATAACTGAAGATAACAAAAGGAGACAAGTAGAGAATGGCCAAAACCACAAGGAGTGCAAAGCCAAGAAAAATACACACTAATACTGGATAACTGGATTAATCTTTTTTGTTTTCTATTTTTATTTGAGGGAAATGTTCATCTTTGAAACTTTATTCAAAAAGGAATGCTAAAGATTCATATTATCTTCGAAATGTGTTATGCATAGAATCATAGAATATGCTGAGTTGGAAGGAACCCATCAGGATTATAGAGTCCAGCTCCTGGCACTGCACAGGACAACCGAATCTCACCCTGTGCTTGAAAGCGTTGTCCAAACGCTCCTTTAAATTTGTCAGGCTGGTGCGGTGACTACTTCCCTGTGGAGCCTGTTCCAGAGCTCAACCACCCTCTGGGCGGAGAACCTTTTCCTAATATCCAACCTAAACCTCTGCTGACACAGCTTCGGGTGCTGTCACAGGTCACCATAGCCCAGTAAAAAGGGGGTTTATGCGCTCAGTCACAAGACGCTTGGGCTGGATTGCCGGCCGCGGGGATGGATGATGCTGATACTGATGCCCGGCCAGCAGCAGCGCCGCCCTCCCCGCTCTCTGTTTCCCTCCTCCGGCGGGCGGGGCGGCGGCTGTCGGATCCAGGGCAGCTGGGGGAATCATGGCGCTCTCCCGAGGGAAGCGGGGCTGCTCCTACGAGCGGCTGAGCCCCACGGGCACGGAGGTGACGGGGCTGGCGCGGGGTCCGGGCGGGCAGCGGGTTCTCGGGGCCGCGGGGCACCCCGAGCGGGCGCCGCCTCCCACGGCCGCCCCAAACCCACTGGCATCTCGGGTGGGATTCGTGCCGGGGCTGTGTCCACAAACCGGGGTTTGTATATCCTGGGGGGTGTGTCCTTTGGATGGAGCTCTGGTACAGATGGGAAAGGGCGCAGGATTTAAGCATGGAATGCGTGTGACCAGGGCTTGCGCAGTGTAAACACTGCGTGCTGCACCAGCAGATTTGCGATTGTCGGAGGAGGACTCTTTGTCCCGAGCTTTTTTTTTTCTTGGGTTATCATGCAATCATTCGGCTTTTTACTGAAAGCACAAGAAAAAGTTTTGAAAGAGACAGAGGAGCCCCGGTTGTGTCGGCGGGTGTCCCACGGCATCTGCCGGAAAGGACTGCAACTGCGTCCTTGGTCAGGAATTATTTAAGGACGTAATTGCCGAGGGACAGAATTCACTCCCTGGGTGTGCTGGAGTCATTGCTGGGTGTGGATAAACATTCCTCAGGAAATACGGAGAGTTTGTTTGCCTTTGTTACACTTACCTCCAGCTCCGTATGAAATTGGCAGCAGTGCATAAGGCTCATACTCTTCTCGTTTATGTGCGCATGTTTGCAGTGCTTCATCTCTTAGGCTCCGAAAGGAGCTTGCTGTCCTATTTAGGTTTTAGCAGCTGATAACTATTAATAGCTATGCTTTCAAATGGGGAAAAAACCCAAACCCACAGGATTTTAACCATTAAGATTTAAGGAAGGTTCGCTTGTGTCACAGGTGGGATGGAACAATGTATCAGGCTGGAAGGGCCCATAAAGGATGATCAAGTCGAAACGGACCCATAAGGATCATCAAGTCCAGCTCCTGTGCTTTACTTTTAGTGTGATGATACTCGAGGATATGTGTAAACAGTGTGAGATCAAGCTAAAGTGGTGGCTAATATCCTCTTACAGCCACTTAAGTTGTATTAATTCATGAGACTCTGGATCTCTTTCATTCTTCATACCTTATGTTAGAGTGTATTGCTGCAAGAAGGTGACAGGCAAAAAAAGTGTATGTATAGGCCTTACTATAGGTCAGAATTAAATATCTTCTGAAAACTACATGTTTAGTAAAGACATAAAAAAAAAAAGCCACCAACTTTTTCTTCATGCTTTCAGGTATCATTGAAACTTTTTCCCTCGTTCTTTTTTTAAACAGAAATACAACACTGAAGAGAATGTTTTTTTCTTCAGTAAATTAACATATTCCTGGTTTAGCAGGTGAGAATTTAATAAACTGCTTGTTGCTGTTCATTGATGCTCAGAAAATCGAAGACTGCCCTTACTTTCCACAATATCGTTCTGTCTTGAGCCTAAGATTGCTTTAGATTTTTGTACAAAAATCAAAGTTTGTAACATGTAGAGGTCATATTCAAATCTGTATTATTTATAGATAGTAGCAATCATTTCATACATTATCTAATGGCATTGTTTAAAACATATTTTGAAAACTAAGCACATTGTTCTTGTCACAACAGGTAATACTTTTAGACAATGGGATATAAAAGGCAGATTAAGCTATCCTTCTTTATTTGTTGTCCTTTTTTATTTATTACCTGTCTGTGTAAAGTTTGGCAATATAAAAGTAAGGTTTCCTTTATCCTGCATGTGGTGATAAAACTAAATCTCCAGAAGCAAATATTCAGTAGTGCATGTAAGGTTTTTTCCAAGTAGCCAATTTCATGCTCATTTTCCCGCCTCTTTTATGGCAGGTCACAAATTATAACTGTAACTCACCTGCTCACATACAGTAGGAAGTCTCTCTGCTTCTTGAAAAATTTTCCACCAAAAAATAGAAACTGAAAACTCAACTCTATCAAATCACGCAGCTTCCTGTCACTTAAAATTTTGAATGTTATTTTAGACAATTTTGTATGTTATGTTTTGTGACCATTACTAATTTTTAACATTTTTGTTCTTGAAAAATTACTTGAGTCACACTTACACACTTCAAAAATCCTAAAGTGGGAAAAAACATGTTTCTTGCTTTATTCAGTATTTGTAATTTTAAGGAAAAACTGAAAATTATATTTGCTGTTAATAAGCTGAGACAAAACATCAGATTGTTTCAAGGATTCAGAGTATTCAATTAAACTCTGACCTTGTTGAAGTTATAGGGGTTCACTTTTGTTTTTTATCAATCCTTACACCATAAATACAAATTTTCAGTTTTTCTGAGAAGTTGTGCGGTTTACTGAGTGCTTCTGTATGATGTTATGTGTTCTTTATGTCACAGTGTTCACCCAAATGTTCAAGCTAGGCTATCTTTTGTATATTTTAACCAATTTCACAATGTTTAACAAAAGAAGAAAAAAAAACCAACTGAAAAAGGATTTCAGTTATTTAGCTGTAAAGTAACTAGTTGCAGTTGAATTCATATTGTGAACATTAGATATATTCCCTCTTTTCAATCACGGGTAAACAGGATAAATTATGGTTCATATGTTCTCACCTTAAGTGCTTGCAATCACAATGAGGAAGTTTCAAATTCATTGTTGCATAATAAACCTATAATCGTATATTATGTTTCTTTAGAGATCAGGCAATCTGAAGATTATGGTTTAGTAGATCTGTTTATCCTCTGGCAGCAGTGAATTTTAGAACTGAGATGCATTATGCAGAATTGTAGAACAACAGTTCCTACTCGAGTACCAATCAGTCTGCTTCCCTCACCTGTCCCTAAAATGGGTGCTTTTAGTGGGAAACTGTTAATTTTTTGCTTTAATTTATCATGCTTAAGAGGAAATCACTTTGTACTGATGTTACATCTTCAGTAGATGTTTGGGTGGCCCCTGGGGGTAATGAGTGTTATAAGTTACTAAATGGCCGAATAAATTTAAAGAGCCAATTTATAAATAAAAAAGGTAAAATTTATTAACAAAACAGTAAATAAGCAAAAATTCACGCATGGGGCTGGTTCGCCCCATGGCTAACAGCGCTGACTGTCTTTTTCTCTGGTCTTTTGTACCCTTTTAGCTTCGGTTTATCTCTTCTTGTTATCAGCAGCTGTCTGTCTTCTTGGCTTCCTGTCAGTCTTTAAATATGTATGTCAATGAATGTTTATTGAGGTCTAGGTGTTTCCAGGAATCACTCCTTTAAAGGATTAAGCTGTTAAAGAAATGGTTATCGTATAGCTATAACTAGTTCCTTATAATTTTTTTACAATTTTTTTTGGACAAAACCAATTTATTACAATGAGGTCTGCCCCCACCAGAATTTCTCAACCTCCCAAAAAGCATTTTTGAGTCCTGTTTTGTGTCCTGTGATAAGCACAGTAGCACACATGGTATCCCCAAGGCCAGCACTGGCACTGAGGGGCACGGGAACGATACACAGTGGAAGGGCACACGTGAGGAGATGGGCACTGTGCTTGTGTTGCAGCCTTCAGGTAGGGAGAGCCTCACCGGCTGGAAAGCCTGAGAGCTGGCACTGACATTCTTAAGACCGGTTTTAGTTTTTGTTGACGCTTAAGTGGATGAAAGCACTTTGTTAAAACAAAATGTCAACAGCTGAAGGTCTGCTGTAAGGAAACTTCCATTGTACTTGTGCTGAAACCCCATAGTTTAATGTTGTTACCTTGCTTATAGAGGAGTTGCAGCGTGAGTCACCATCCCTGGAGGTATTTAAAAGATGTGTAGATTGGGCACTTAGGGACATCCTTTAATGGTAGACTTGGTGCTGTTAGGTTGACATCTTCAGGGTTTTTTCCAACCTAAATGATCCTGAAACTCAGTAATAACACACTCGTGTGATAGAAATAGCATTTCATTCCAGATCACAATAGTAAGTGGGTAATGGTACTACACATGTCTGTTTATAAAGTAGTGTATTTTCCTGTAAAGAAATACAGGGTCAGAAATGTGGACAGATTCTGAGGTACAAAGGTTCCTCAGAATTTGCTGTTCAGGTGTGACAGTCTGCTTGGGCTCTCCTTACTTCAGGTGAATTTCAGTGTGTTGAAGGTAACTCTAAATATATTCCACTGTTTAGTCTGTAGCTTTTATAGGATTACATATATTATTTTGATTATAGAGTTTATTTATATACACTATATAATGATCTTTTTGGATTATTAATTCTGTTTGCTTTATCTGTTGTATTTCAAGCTGCCTAAATTAGTTGCTTTCTTTCAGAGTGATATCTACAGGCTACAAGAAGCCATTGGAAAGGGAGGACCTGTTTGAACTCAATGAAAGTGATTCACCATACAGTGTGTGCCCTAACTTTGAAAAGCAATGGAGAAAAGAAATCCAGAGGTCTACCTCAGGATTAATGGTAGCTATAATTCTGACAGTTGGCAATATCCTTTTCCAAAACTAAGGAGTCTGGAAGCTGGAGAAGATTTCAAAAATCTTGTTGTTTATTGAACAGCCTACATTTTGTGGGACACAGAGGCCCCTCAGTGTTGGGATCAGTGTTCTCTAATATGGCTATAGAATTTTCAAACTTACCTCTTAGAATGATATCCTGTTACATTTCAACATTTCAAGTGATGAGGAATGTACTGTGATGGGTATGGAATGTACAGTGACTTTTATTTGTTGATGAATTCCCATATTATCAAACTGTCCAACTCATTTCTCTCTGAACTTTTCTGCTTCCTTATGACTTATCTTTGCATCTGTATTTCAGGTAGCAGAAGAGTCTATGAGCAGCTTGTTTATTTGTAGTCACTGGCTTACAGAACACGCAAAACAGGCTTCAGTTTTCTTTAATTTCAACAATATTGAGTTTTACAGATATTTGGGGTTTTTTTTTGCTTTAGTCTTGTTTTACATTTTTAGGTAACTCCTTGACAATTTCAGTCACAGTTACTATTTGTTGTAGTTCCAATGCACAATAGTTCCAGCTCTGTAATGTCAGGAAGTTCACGGGCTCAGGACCTCACCTGTAAGAGTGTGGCTTTTGCTTTTTAACGACTTATTGATGAGTCCTACAGTCTCATCTTACTGCATCTCATCAGTGTTTTTCTTAGCTATTTGTGCATTTGCCCTTCCTTCCACTGATGATATAAACCCTCAAACCCTTTCTACTGGAGCATTTAAAAGTGTTTGCCAGTAAGTATAATTTTAAATTCAGGAACTGGTTTTATTATTTGAGTAATCTGAAAAAAAAAAAATCCTGTCATCATTATGATGGTGTTAGATGGACACTTTCATATTTTATATTGTAATGTGAGTGAAGTTCAAAAATATTTTTTTCTCTTAATTCTGTATATGTTTTTGTAATCTTGCAGGCTTCTTACATCCAAAGAATACTATTGAAGAAAACAAGTCTCCATAAACCATCTTTGATTTTGCCATTATGGCAAACATTTAAATATTTATTGATCAAGGTTGCATTTCTGAAAGTTGCAGCTGACCTTCTGGCTTTTGTGAGTCCACAAATAATGAAGTAAGTTTTTAATGTGTTTTGCTTTGTTTTCCAAGAGCAACGGTAATAATAAAGTTAAAGGGTTACCGGTATCAAAACCAAACTAAGCAACAGCTTAGATGTTTAAAGATTTTATCTTCCCCCTCCGTGATTACCTAAAAATGATTTAATGAGGGAAAGGTCAAAGCGATCAGAAATTTTATAGCTAAAGCAGAGACAAAAGCAATAGAAGTTCCACAGTATTGTATGTAAGTAGTTAATATGCATAAATAAAAAATCAAATGTTAAGAAAAAGGGACTACACAGATAGTAAACTTTCCTGATTTTTTGTCAGTATTTCTCCATCTCTACTTTAGAAAACCCTCAAAAATATAAATATATAAAGAGCTTCAGCATTTAATGGGAAATTGCGATTATTCTGTTATCATATTGTTTGCATCGTGAAGTTCCAATGAGATTGGTACCAAGTGGATTTTAGAAATTGTGCTTACCACAGAGGTGTTAAGAATTGATCAAACACTTGAGCATTTATAAAGAAAAGACTTAATGAACAGAACTATACTAAGCTTCAACCTACACCCTGAATTAGTGTAATCCTGAACAAAATGGTTGACCATAAAATCTGTTTGAAGATATCATGGTTGATGTTTATAGACAATAATCTTTTAGTAACACAAAAATCAGATTTTTCCTCTAGATTTTTTTTTCTCTCTAGCTTTCATGTTTGGTAGTTGCAAGCTTTCTAAGTGCAAATATCTAATTAATTTTTCTTTTTTTTCTTTTATGTAATAGTTTTCTTTTATTCTTTATTTGTACTCCATTATCAGCGAAGTTAGCAATAGCACATGCCTAGATTTGTATTTGAGAATTGTTTCTAAGCTAATAAATCGAAAAACTTATAAAACCGGTCATTTTTAACATCAAGTTTTATTGTGACCTTCCACCATACCTAGACCCAAAATAGCCTCAATTAAACAAGTTGCCAGTATCCCAGTTTACTGAGCTGTATTGTTGGTTGTTGACTTAATGGCGAGAATTTAAAATTCTTTTTTTTTTTCATTTTCAGAGCAATGATAGTGGCCAGTGAAAGTCAGCCAAGCTCGTACTGGAAGGGTTGTGGCTATGCTATTGCCCTGTTTTTTGTAGTTCTCTCACAAACTCTTCTCCGTGAGTTATACCAAGGTAACAACATTCTTACTGCAGTCAAAATCAAGACTGCAGTTGTCGGCCTGATATACAAAAAGGTAATCATGTGTTCTTCCACTTCTCTTTCAACACAAAACCTCAAGAATACACACAGCCTTAAAAGACGATGTGCCTATCAGCCTGATCAAAACAAAGGATGTGATACGTTTGGTGACAGAATAACAGACTGAGGTTATTTTTTGGTGTTTGTTTATTTATAATAATTTGGAACTACAGGGGAGTTTCTGTTGTAAGGCTCTGAGCCTGAAATTACAAACTCTTTGTCAGTTACATATACAGATATAATATTGGAGATAGATTTAGAAACTGAATTCTATTTCAATTATGGGTTAATTTCCCAAATTTGCTGAATGGCATGAGAAAACTGTTTAGGTTGGATGTCCGGGAAAAAGTAAAGGTATCAATGATCACTGTTGTTACTATATAGTAGCAGTGAATATGAGAAGCTGAAGTATGCCACTCTGTCTGCTTTGGAGGTTACAATTTCCCCCAATTTTAGTTAACTTGCTTTTGAGTTGAATACACAGTAGTTTCATTGGTTTTCAGATGTTTAAAAGTTGACTAACCACTGTGGAAATTTGTAGCTTATTCCACCTGTAATAAGATACACTGAGCATTAGCTAATTTAATAAGATACACGGCATTAGTTACAAGAGATGCAAATGCTTATAATGCGGAAGTAAAAGATGTTGTCTGATCTGCTAAACTTAAAAATATTTGCTGTCTTGTTGTTATGTAGGATATGAGATAAGGCTGGTTTCTCAATGCTGCACCTTTAGTTTACTTTGTTATGAAAAGGGGACATGGGTATTTTTACTGCAGTATTTAACCGTTAAGCGTAAGTTAAGGAAGGAAACAACCAAACACTAAATTACTGTCTTTGTTAATTTCAAATACAGTCTCTTTTTCAAGACTCAGACTGATTTTTTGACACAGACTTCTCAGGTATTTGCTGAACCAGTACGCAAAATTTTACTGGTACGTTACAAATGAGTTCAGTAAAGGAGTTAATTCTCTCAAGTCACATGTCAAGGTGTGTCAGTGCATCAGGTCATGAGCAGGAGAACAGAGGCTTCAGCTGGAGTGGGCGCGTCTTGTGGGCGGTTTCTCACAGAGATACAGCCTCTTCCTCTCTCTGAGCAGAGCTGATCAGTGAATGTCAGGCCAGGGCTGTGTTTGACACGTGGGGTGGATAGTGGAATGAGCTGCTGCAGCACTGTCTTGTTGCATGCAGGAGTTGGAGGTGACACAGCAGAAAAATGCGAGGCACTAACAGGGAGAGAGAGCATGTGTGTGTGAGTTTATCTGGGTGTCAGTCCCGAGACAATGGGGACTTGTGGTATCTGCCTGCCATGCTGGGATGGTACCTGTGCTTGTTGTGAAGCCTGTTGATGCTGGTTCCTGCACTGGGAGACTCTAAGCCAGGCCAAAGCTGAGGCTTTCTGAGCCCTCTTTCGGCCACGTTGCTATAAAGAGTTGTAAGTCCATTTCACCAAGCTCAGCTTTGCTCCAGTTATTGTCCTCTTAACAACGTGACCTCTGTATTTTCTGGCTGCAGGCCTTAACTTTAGCGAATTCCTCACGACAAAACTATACAACGGGGCAGATTGTTAACCTGATGTCAGCAGATGCTCAGCAGCTCCTGGAGCTAGCTATCAACATGAACCTCTTGTGGTCAGCACCTTTTCAGATCACCGTGGCTGTCGTCTTCCTCTGGAAAGAACTCGGCCCCTCGGTCCTAGCAGGTGTTGCGCTGCTGCTTTTGGTTATACCTGTAAATGCACACATTGCAGCCAAACTAAGAAGGCTGAAGGTGAGATGTTTGAATAAGCACAGTAATTAAGTTGTCACAAAGCAGTATTAGAATAGCATTGGTGCATCTAAGCTAACCCTCAGACAAATAAACTGTGCCAAGCTGCAGCTCCTTTTTGGCAAGGGGGGAAAGTGTAGCTGCAGAAGCCAAGCCATATGTTTGGTAGCTAAACCAGCGTGAAGGTTGGATACCTAAATTTTCGTTTTTCTGAAACAGTATGTTTGTGTTACTAAAAAACACTGTATGACTCAATGTAGGAAACAGCTATGGATTTTTTTACGTATTACATGAGCTAATTCCATTCAGTAAGGGATTTTGTAGGATTATGGCCCTCTTCAACTTCTATTATTCAGACTAAGCTGCTCGTTAAAAATTTAGCATGTTCCCCTGAGGTTATGGGAATTCCCGTAGAGATAGTGTGTGTGTTCTGACTTCTTTTATGCTTCTCTGATGCTACAGATCTCTTGGCACTGTGTTGCCTGTTACTGTTATAATTTCTGTGAGCTCCACTGGAAAAAATACTACAGCCTTTTACATTGCTTTCAAGGCAGTTAGTTGTCTTATTCTGTCTTTGTGTAACATGCAATGAAGACTGTCCCCATTAATTCCATTTTAAGGCTGTGACAGTTTAGAGACACTGAAAAAAACCCAAAAACTTTCTCACCTCTTTTGCAGGTGAGGTGCAGCAGCGGCATATGCACTTAGATCCCTAAGGTGACATGAGAGAGAGAGGAAATACAAAGGGCAATAAAATCATTCTGTCTAAAAGTTTTCAACTTGTTATTATATATGAATAAGACTCCAAACAGTAAAAAGGCTGTTAATGAATATTTTTGAAATGTGAGATGCAGAAGAGCCTGAGTGTAGCATATGAGTGAGGAGAATTTCTGGGTTTTTTTAGTTGTTTTAATAACAATATATTAATCAGTAATGAGGAAGTTTTCTTCCTAATTCCTGTATATATACATATATATGTGTACAGTGTTTTATATTCATATAGTTACATATATATTCATGTGTGTGTGTATTTAGTGTTAAACAATATTATTATTGAGTCTGTATTTACCTCCTTAGCAATTTTCAAGATTACAAAACATTACTGTTCTTGAACACCCTGGGAACTGGAAGCTTATTAAGATTTTATTTCAACAGAAAGAAAAATAAACTGGGCAAGAATTGAAATGTGCATTTAAGCTATTTTAGGGTAAAATAGTTATTTTAATGTATTTAATCCCATCTAATTTTTTTTTCACTATATCTGCATGAAAATGGTATAACTGAAGTGCTAGTTTGTTTTTCAGCAAGGTAAAAATAGCTTAAAAGTGTCTGTAGTGCACTGTATATTTTACTTTCCAAATGCATTTGCTTTTTGAAAAATTAAAATGTTGCTGTCTTTTAACCAGAAAAGCCAAATGAGGTATTCAGATCAACAAGTCAAGCTACTAAGTGAAATATTACATGGAATAAAGGTAATGACACAGCTAATAAGGGTGTTTGTTTTTTTTTAGTTAGGCTCTAAAGGTAGTAACTTATTTTAAAAACTTAGGTTTTATGAGTAATGTTTCAGCGAACAATGATAAAAGTTTAAAGATACAATGTTTAACATAATGTGCTAAAAGGGTTTTTGGAAAATATTTACTGGTTTAATTTGATCTGAAAAACACTATCCATGATGCATTAATTTTACTACCACATTTTTAATGAAAATATAAAATATGTTAATAGAGGTCTTTAAATATTTAGCAAAGCATGACTGTAGCATAGAAAAAAAAACCACTTTTAAAAGTTGTCTTATATTTGTTATTTATCCTGTTTTGAAACCAGCTCATCCTTTATGATACGTAAGGGACACTTTGAAATCTGAAGAATTGAGAGTGACTAAAGTATATATCCCATAAGAACAACCTAATTTAAAGTTACGTCTGGCCCTGCTTTCCTTTGTAAAACATTCACATTTTTCTGTTTTGTCATTGCTGAATAGTTTTAAATGACACTTGGAGATTAATTTGAATTTCTGAAGCCTGGTCACTGCTTTTTTGTTTTATTAAAATGTCTGTCTGATTGTCTAGATCCTGAAACTTTATGCATGGGAACCTGCCTATCGAAGGAAAGTCTTGAGCATTAGAGAACGTGAAGTGGATGTTTTGAAGTCATCTGGATTTCTGACAACTTACTCCATGCTGACCTTGACATGTATTCCCTTTATGGTTGGTTTTATAAAGATATTAATTTGTGCAGGACTGTTTCTCAAGTTCCCTGTTTCTTTAGCAGCTGACTGGCTCACAAATGTTGTCTCCCAGTACCTCAAAGCATTAAATTTTCAACACAATATATTTGAATTCTCAGGTTATAACAGTATGTATATGACTAGAGGAGAAGGAGAGAGATTGTGAATTGACCAAGGTTTTAAAGATCTCCACTAGAAAGTCAGAAACCAAATCCAAAACTCCTGAATCTCGTGTCACTGTTTTAATTATGCTGTTTCTGTTGCATAGAATTCAACTCCCTATGAGTTTTAAGGGAATGTATTTTCTGTATTTTTTAGCTATCCTGTCTCAAACATTAAAACTCTAAATACATGAAAAAGAAAAAAAAAAAAAACACCAAACCAAAAATGTGAACCAAATTCATCCTAGCCTTGTTTCAGTGGATTTCTATGAGGAGTGCATTCAAATCTTTGGGTCTTTACATCCCTCCATTTAACTCCATTGGAAAGTAAATGGAGACTTCAGGGCTTTGGGATGACTGATTAAGGGATCAGGAGCACAGTGTTCTCCTCTATCCTCCCAGTTACAGGGAATGATGAGGGAAGAAAGAGGATGAGCAAGCTCCAAGCCTAGTGTCACCAGCAGAATTTTGGATTTTTGGATTGTGGATTGGTCTATACGACAGCAGGCCTGCTGGCAACAGGTGGGGTGCACGTGTCTCAAAGCAGGAAAGGATCTTTGTGCTGGAGTTAGGGGGGATCACTGAGGGGGCTTTAAGCTAGATTTGAAGGGGAAAAGGGATAACACCAGGCTCACTAGATATTCTCCAGGGGAATGCTGTTGGTAACGGTGTCAAAGGCTTTGCTAAAAGAAGGAATTCCTAAAAGTGCGAGAACAGGCCATCCCCACCTACTGAAAGATGAGCTGTGGAGAGGAGGCTGACCTGGCTGAACAGAGAGCTTTAGCTGGAACTGGAGGGGGGAAAAAGGAGAGTTTATGACCTTTGGGAGAAGGCTCAGGCAACTTAGGAAGACTGCAAGGATGTTGTGAGGTTGTGCAGGGAAAAAATGAGAAGGGCCAAGATCCGGCTAGAACTTATCTGTCTGCTGCTGTAAAAGACAATTAAAAATGTTTCTATAAATAGATGAGCAACAAAAGGAGGGCTATAGAGAATCTCCATCCTTTGTGGGATGAGAGGGATACTTAGTGACAAAGGCTGAGGGAAAGACTGAGGTACATTTAATGTCTTCTTTTCCTCAGTCTTTAGTAGTGTGAGACCAGTTGTGCTCCAGGTACCGAGGCCCCTCAGCTGGAATACAGGGACAGGGAGCAGCAAGAAGCCACATAATCCAAGGGGAAATAGTCAGTGACCTGCTACACATCACTTAGGCACTCCCAGGTCTATGGGGCTGGATGGGATCCACCCAAGGGTACTGAGGGCTCTTGAAAGTGCTCAGATGTGACATCCATCTACAAGACGGGTCGGAAGGAGGGTCTGGGGAGCTACAGGCCTGTCAGCCTGACCTTGGTGCTGGGGTAGGTCATGGAGCTGATCATCTTGACTGCAGGGCAACCAGGGGATTAGGCCAAGCCAGGATGGCACCCTGAGATGGGAAATTTATTTCATATAGTTTAATGGGTGTCTGACTGGGCCAAACACAGTAGCCGTGGTTTTTGTTCACTAAAACTGTAGTATTTCTGCACTCAGTGATGCAGCTATGCTTTAACTTCTGTGTGCAGCAGCTAGAGAGTCCATGTTGATATGTCAGCAGAAATGGGATCTTCTAAATGAAAACAAAACCAATATCTGTGTATACATGTTAATTGTAATGTGATTTTACTTCTTAATACAGCTTTTTCATTTTTTTATTGAGAAGGTCTCATTGGCTACATTTGGAGTCTTCTTTTATCTGGACAAAGAGAATGTTTTAACAGCGACCAAAGTGTTTACATCTATTTCTTTATTCAACATCTTGCGACACCCTTTGTTTGATTTACCCTCTGTGATCTCTGCTGTAGCCCAGGTAAACCTACTGTGAACAAGTGCTATAAAAGGCTAATTTTGTATTCTGCCATGCTTCAGCCATTTCTAGGAGTGATGAAGTAACTTGATTATTTTAAGTTACATTTTATTCAGGTGAAACTGCACAGTACTTTTATGGAATGCAAAGCATGAAGGCTGCTTAAAGGATGTCTCTCATTCTTTTAAGTACAGTGAAAATTGGGTAGCACACCTAATTGTGACTGAGCTTTCTGTTTCTTGCTTTTCTTCCTTCGGTGGACTACACTCACCTTCTGCTTCTACTCTATCAACCTCTCTCCCTCATAGAAGATAAAGTATGAACAATTTGGGCTGCACGTGGTTAAATCCCTGAGCCAGTGTTATATATTGGAGCCCTCGATACCAAGTAGGGGAGACCCATTGTGGACTCTGCTATTCTGATTTTGTCAAGTCACCACTGAAGGAAGGGGAGAAAAAAGGAGTAGAGCTGCTGAGGATCCCATATCAGCAACCTTCAGGCCTAATGGTACACCAGTAGTGTTTGCACCTGAGTTGGGAATTTCTAGCTTTTAACACCCTTCTATTTATTATGGGTATATCATGTGAGGTGCTCATGAATGTACTCGGTCACAGCTTGTACACAACTCAGCCTTTGTAAGGGAGGGGACCACTGGGAGCAATTACTTCTCCTGATTTGATTTCATTTATGATTAGCATACTGTCAGATCAAAACCTTTTCATGTTGGTTAACTTCTAGTAGCTTAAAAGTAAGCACAAGCGTAAGTTAATGTCACTTTGTCCCAGCAGAGTGATGGACATCTTATGATGCGCTCACAGTAAAATGCTGTCTTCATTCTATGAAGAGAGACTTACTGTGCACTATATCTTAGGCAAAAACACAAACAAACTAACGCACCACAACTAAACCATAGGTTTATGAAAACAAACTAATTGAGTCAGAGGAACTGGACATTCAAGAATTAAATGTATCTTCAAACATTGGCTTATTGATCACTTTAGATTGTTTAGTACTGTAAGGAGAATGTTTTTGAAATACCTAAACACCTTTTCTGTCTGTCATTAAGATGATGAGTCTGCCTTTCCATATGATCTAGAACTTTTAAAATATTATTTAAAAATATAGGGATCACAGACATGTTATGGATATTGTATATATGTTCATTTTGTAGACCAAAGTTTCCCTGAGCCGTTTAGAGGATTTTCTGTTTGCTGAGGATCTTAACCCCGAGGATGTCAGTACAAACTACAGTGGAAGTAAGCAGTAGTTATTAACTTTTAATTGGTCATGATTTTATATGGAAGATTATTAAGAAACTCAACTGAGGGGATGGATTAACAACTCTTTGCTCTGTTTTCTTTACTGCAACAGATCATGCTGTTGGTTTTATTGGTGCTTCTTTCCGCTGGGAGAAAAATGGCTTGCCAGTCTTGAAAAAGTAAGGTATTTGTTACTCATTTTTATGAACTCCTTTGGCAGAATGTGATGTCTGTAGAGATTTTGATCAGGTTAAATGTATTCTGATTCAGATTAATTCATGATGTTACATACCAGAAATAACATAAATTATTGTTTTCAGACTTTCCCGCATGATCAGTGTGCTCTGGAAAGTCAAATCTGACCTATTCTCCCTGATGCTGCCAGAGGAGCCACATGAAAGTGCATGTTCCCCAATACTGAACTGTATAACTTTCATGGGAAGCCCTCTCTTCCTCCCTTCCTCCCTCTCTCCTCCCTTCTTTTTGTTGGTGTAGCATTTTGTATTGCTTACAAGTAAGCTAAGGTTGTTTATGCATCCTTGCATTAAATACTGATTTGAAAATTGAGCTGTGGCTTCCTTTGGAAAAAAAAAGCAATCAAAAAGTTTGCTTTTCTCAGAGTGGTCCATCTTGCCTGAAAACACCCCTCATTTTGTTTGTCATTTCTTAACAAGGTATTTCTTCGGTGTAAATTCAGCCACTTACTGTTTAGGCTGTCTCCCATTTGATTTGATTTTGACCAGATGAAAGCACAACCTCTAACTTGAGACAAACAAACCTTAAAGTCATTAGTGCAGTTCTTGAAAGGGTACATAACCAAACGATGTGCAAACTGAAGTAAGAATTTCTCATAGTTCAATGGGTAATACAGAGTCTTTCTTTCTTACAGTGGCCACAACCCATCCATGATGGAGTATTTACAGAGAGGATAACTAATTTTTCTTCCTCAATATTTCCAGCTTGAGTGTCAACATTCCTGAAGGCTCTTTAGTTGCTGTTGTGGGACAGGTTGGATCTGGAAAGTCATCTTTTCTTTCTGCTGTTCTTGGAGAAATGGAGAAACTTGAAGGAACAGTTCAGAGAAGAGTAAGATTGTCTGTCTGTGTCCCCCTCCCTGCACGCTCCTCAATACCTAAATTAAGCAGAACTGATTAATAGATTTTCAGAGGGCATGTAGCTTAATGTAAGAAAATGTGTTGAAGCATTTCCAGTTATGGTTCCTATCCTGTAATCTTAAATTTTAAAGCTGATGGGTTCCACAGGACATTATATAAAAATACAAACAAACTATTTTGATTTCTAATACAGACTTATTTTGCTGCACATAAATATTTGCTTATAAATGTTACAGTGAATGCCTGTTTCTCACTGCAGTCTTTTCCCTGGAACACTTTACTCCATATATGTCCCAGCTCTGTCTGTTTTATTTGAAGTCGTATGTGTTTTTATAGTAATGATAGGCAGGCTGTCATACAATAATACTAAACAGTTTGCTTTTATTACCAGACATAATAAAAATTTTAACAGTTTAATAATGTTCAAGTTTTGGAAGGAATTGCTGGTTATTTCGAGGCAAAGCTGGAATTTCAAATTTATTTTTAAATGCTATTTTATATGTACACAGCCCAAATAAAAAAAAAAATGTTTCCAATTCTTTTTAGGGTTCAGTGGCTTATGTTTCTCAGCAGGCTTGGATTCAAAATGACAGTTTACAGGAAAATATCCTCTTTGGTGCAGATCTAAACAGGCCATACTATGAACTTGTTTTAGAGTCTTGTGCTTTACTGCCAGATTTGGAACAGTTACCGAATGGAGACCAAACAGAAATTGGAGAAAGGGTGAGAATCTGAGATGTCAGAATTAATGCAGTAAGAGAAGTTATGGCTTTATGGTTTCATATAGTATCTGTTGGATAATTAACACTAATGACTAATCAGTACTCAGCCAAGTACATGTGGCCCATCTCCTAACTTGGCTTACATACTTTAAATTTCTGTTCAAGCTCTGAACCCTTATTAATTTTTAAAATGGCTCTTTTCTATACAGATGATTGTGTCAACCCTGTCCTGTTCTCCTGGGGGTTTCCTCTATGCTGTACAATGCCTCTATGACTGCAAATAAAAGTTACTGTTCAGTTTTCCAAAGTACCTTGCATTTGCCCATTTGGAGTGGGAATAATCAACAGAGCCCAAACTTTGCTCTAATTACTTAAAAATCCAAATGTTGCCTTCCTATTTTCATATGTAGTATAAAATCTATTTTGATTACCTGAGAAAAATAATGGTGAGCCTGAGTATGATACACTGGTCTTCTTTAGTATTTCGTATTTAAATTTGGATTATTTTGCCTTTGCTTTCTTTTCTTAGGGTGTCAATATAAGTGGAGGGCAGAAGCAGAGAGTGAGCCTTGCTAGAGCTGTGTACAGCAATGCTGACTTGTATCTCCTGGATGACCCCCTGTCTGCTGTAGATGTACACGTTGGAAAACATCTTTTTGAGAAGCTAATTGGCCCTTCAGGTCTCCTAAAAAGCAAGGTAAAGTAGGATGGCTTCCTTTCTGTCAACTGCTTTGCACAATACAGCAGACATGTAAAAGTCCCAGTCCCTCTGAAAACATTCATTTCTTACCTAATATTAAGAACTGTTGATGTGGGAAGGTAAGATAGCTTGTAAAAGTCTCTCCTCAGTGTTGTGAATTCGTACAGATTATTCCTGCTGGCTGCTGCCTGCAAAACACAGGTATTAACATGAAACACTTACTAGTGTGTCTGCATTTGTTGCTTCATAAATGTCCTTCACTTTGCCTCTCTCTCTTCTTCTTAATTTACCTGCTCGATGAATAAGTCTTTATACGTTGGTTATAAGTATTTGGCAGAAGCAAGAGCTCTAGTAATGGTAGATAATTTTAATATTGAGACTCTCATGTAGTACATTAAAACCTGTAATATCTAGGTGGGTTTTTTTACAGCATAATCTAAACCATTCCTGAGCAAGGAACAGGTAAGAAACAGGTAAATACAAGTAACAGTGAGTAGCTTTGAGCTTAAAGCTTAGCATTACAATTGGCAATTTAAAGAGTATTGTAGAAAAGTAGTCAATAAAGAACAGCAATAATAATGATAATAATAAAGTAGACAAACAAACAAGCAAAATCACAGAAGAATGCCATTATATCACTCCAGCAATCATAACTGAATGTCTGCTTTTAGTATATGTTTATACTTACATGGCAAAATGGAAAACATTGTGTTTCAGACTCGTATATTGGTGACCCATAACCTCACACTCCTGCCTCACACTGATCTTATAATAGTAATGGAGGAGGGCAGAATAAGTCAAATGGGGACCTACCAAGAACTCATTTCAAAGAGAACTAATTTTGCTGAGCTTGTTCAAAACTTCAGTGCAGAGCGTACAAGTGAAGAGACAACCCCAGTGGAAGGTGAGAAAACCTGTATACAGCGTTTGCTTAGTATTTTTGCTTTTCATTCCAGCTTCTCAAAATAGAGGAATAGAAGAATTGCTGGAAAATGTAGAGCATTCCTGTCTATGTTTTGCTATTACAGGTTAAAAGCTGGAAAAAAAATTCAGGCTTTAATGTCTTGAGATCAAATGGTACAATAAAGCCACCTTATGCAGCTGGTTTCAAGTTTTCCATACTGTATTAGTCATCATGTAAAGTTCCCTGATTCTGCTCAGGATTCATCACCCAATAAGTAATATATGGACATTTCAAATTAATCTTGCAGTGTCAATCATTTTGTCCTGGTCTGTATTGGATACTTCCCGTTTCTGTCACCTTACACTGCTGTTAACTGTGGAGCACAGCAGAAGGGGCGGGAGAACATGGTTCACTTGTAGGAGAAAAAAATTAATTAAACTTTTACTACTCTTATTAAATGCTTCCAGCCAACAAGTAGACAGTGTAAACAAATATTGCATAATGCCTTAAAAAAGCATGCAGTCATTCACATGGACTGGGACTCAGCTTACGTCTGTACCTGAGTGTTCAATGTGTGCTCTTTATGGAGCTGTGGGAAAGAAGCAGGGTTCAGTCTGACCTGTTTTTGTCATGTGTTTCAGGAGGAGATTAATTGTGGTTCTTTATTTTTGAGAGAAGGAATCTATCCACATGAACAGAAGAGTCCTGTAAGACCTAAGTGACTGCAGATGTTTATAATGCTATTTTCCAGTTATCTTAGCAACTCTAAATTGAGTGTCTGCTGGCGTGTACCAGAGCCAGTGCTCTGAAATGTTTGCTGGGGTTTGCTGGGGAGGAGTGGAAAGACAGAACAGCAAATTTGCAAAAGGCAGCAGTGGGCAATCTTGTGTTAGCTGCGTTGGGATGTCAGTGTGAGGCAGCCCTGTAAGGAAACATCCACTATTCACAAAGGGTAATAAAGAGAGGGAAGGGGAAACGAAGTCATGAGGAAAAGGAACAGCGTGCACTGTGTTGTGATACAAAATTGTACAGCAGAGGTACACTCAGCAGGATGGCTGGATGTGGAACACATCTTTGTCCTAATATCTGTTGACAAAAATAACATCAAATATGGACAAAAAAAAAGGAAGAAAAAAATCAGTTTCTGGAAGAAAAAAAATGTTTGGCTCCTTTTAATAACAAAAAAAGAACGGTAAGCTCAGTTTCCCAGATATGTTCAAAGAATTCTTTGAGATGAACACTAATGTTAATATTTGCAAGAATGCTAGTACTTTCACTAAGCAGGAATGGAATTCCAAGGATACTGTAGGCTCATGGGGGAGATTTACCTGCTCTCACAGTTCTAGCATTTGGTCACAAATGTGTCTGTCTTGTGTAGTAGCTGCCCCAATACTAGGTCAAGTTAAGGAGTTCCTAATTTAAAGTATCCCTATTCATCATTTTGTCCCCATTTTTTATTTCTAGCCTCTTGTACTGTACCTGTCTACTCATGGTTATAATACTGAAAAGATTTCTCTGCTTTTTTTCCATTGTAGTGAGTTCTTCAAAGGAAGAGGGCCAGCTGGGAAGGAGCCCGCAACCAAAAGAGCTGCTGAAACATAAGGAGTAGGTATTAAAAAAAATTAATTAGGCATTGCTTAACCAATGCAATGCTAGAACAACCCTAAGTGCTGAAGGCTGTGGCACTGTGCTTCACTGTGTAATCATGGGTTAAGCCTGAATGTCCATTAGCAGTTCCCTGGAGAGCGTGTGTCTACTTTCCCTTTATACAAAAGAAATCCAGTGAATGCCCCAGGAGTTCAGGAGATCCAGTCCAGGGGCTGCTTCACTGTGTGAACCAAAGTATTTTAGGCAAGAGTGAGGGGAGCTTTCAGAAGACCGGCTTGAAGCCTCTGATGTGGGTATACCCACAATTCCCAGACAGCAGTTTGACTTCTTTATGTATTATGTTGTTTATGCTCTTTTTTTTTTGTAACGTTGATTTGTCTTTTTCCACCTTTAAGAAGAGTCGTGGGCTCTCAAAGAGTTGAACGACCTCCTAGATCAATTTGTAAAGGACGGTAGTGGTGTATTTGCAGTGGCAGAGGATAGTGCAAAGAGGCAGTAGAAGAGACTCAACCCAGAAAGTTAAGACAGTGTAGGTCACTTAAGCTTAACCAGCCTGGTGCAGAAGTCATAGAATCAGATGTGTCAAACAGTAAAAGAGACCCAGGTTGCCTCAGGAAAGGGTGGTCACACATCTCTAGCAGGGCAAACTCAGTCTTCCCTACACATACAGGAAATGCAAAGGCCATACCTAGTGTTGTCTTCTGGCCATAACATTGTTCTCATAACACAGCCAGAACAGCTCAGGACAGTTGGTGTCTCCGTAGGAAAAATTTACGTGATTTTTACAGCATCCAGTTTTGTTCAGGAATAAATGGATATATTCCTTGCGTGAGTACTCACAAGAAGTGAGTTGAAAGTGTTTCTTGTTTGCAGCTCTTCCTTTGTTCAGCGGAAAACACGCACTAACAATAAAGAGAAAGTTGCTGCTGGCAGCGTAAGTATCAGTAATAGAAAAAGCTTTGACATTTGTCTATATAAAAATGTCTTACTTTGCAGTTGCAGTTTTTTGTTACTTAGATCTCTTTACTGAATTTAAAATAAACCTTACAGGTTTTTACCGGATTTTAAGGATGGGGTCTGAGATTTTCTATTTTCATGATCTTCTGTTGGCTGTATTTTCATATTACATCTAAGTTGACCTAGTTTTGCTTATTTCAGAAAGAAGATGATTAAAAAAGCTTTTATTTCTGTTAGAAAAACATTCTGCCTGTCTTTAGGAAATTTAAGCAGCTGTGTGCTGGAGCAGAGACTAGAAATTCTGCATGGGAATGCTGCTGCAGTATTGTTTTATGTTAGAAGCACACTTTCTGCAGTCTCCATTAAAAAGGTCTGCCGGTTGCAAGAGAGAGGGAAAAGAACAAGTGAAACACTATGGAGAAGGCCAGAGCTTCTTGTGAAGCTGTAGTTCAGTTGAGATAAGAACGGTGAGGTGGAGGGCTGAAGAAGGTATTAATTTCTAGCAAGATTGTAGAAATAGGCGCTTAGAAAAAAATGAATTTACAGAAAACACAGAAGAGTTTTTGCCAATCAGAGCTCATTTCACTTCAGATCCTGTAATTAAATCCAAGAATCTGCTTCTACCAGTTCTGCCTTTAAAGTAGCCTAGTTTACTTCAGCCCCGTAAGTCATCATCTACATAAAGAATTAGAACTTTCTCCTGCTGTCACTAATTTCCTTGGCTCTGGCAGCCCAGGGTGGTAGTTCTGAAGTTTCTACTGCATTGATAAACAGAGTAAAATTTGTTTCATGCAAACTGTCAGGAATTGCTCTTTTTGTTGGTTCATTGGTTGTCTTTTTATTTTCTTTTTCTTTCTTTCTTTGTTTTGTATAATCTACATGTGTAACAGTCTGACACTGCAAAGTATCTCGAGCAAGACTGCCTGTGATCTGTGTCATTAAAGAACAGAGTCTTGTGAGAGAGGAAACCTTTTCACAGTACAATTTTATATACCTAATTAATCAGATTTAATTAGGGAATTATTTGGATTTATTCAGAATTTAATGTATCCAATTCCCATTTTATAATGTGTATTTGCCTTCAAGAATGATGGTGATTTTCTGAGTAATTTTTATTTTCAGGGTGAGGGAGTTTTTTATGATTTAACAAGCACCTTCTTTTTTTCATGTGTTCTTTTTTTTTAGATGAAAATGTCGGTTGTCTTGAAATACCTCCAAGCCTTCAACTGGCGATGGATGTGGTTAACCATTGCTGCCTTTATAGGCCAGAATGCACTGGGCATTGGCCAAAATCTGTGGCTTAGCACCTGGACTGCAGAGACAGCACGAGTTAGTGATTTCACAGAGTGGAAACAATCACGAAACTATAAGCTTTGTGTCTATGGGCTTCTGGGATTCATTCAAGGCAAGAATGAGCCTTTATGACTCTTTTCTCACCATTTGTCAAGTTTGATCTGCCTGAATATGTGTCAGGAAAGAACTCATGCTAGTTGTTTCACGGTGTGCAGCACAGTATAATAGTTAAACCTGGGGGAGAGCAGGAGACATATTACAGATGTGTAGAAGAAAATGCTGTTTAATTTGATGATATTTCTGTAAATTCTTGGAATATCCATATGTAACCTAATGAAGCTGTGGTGGCACCTCATTGAGATGGGGATTCAGTATGGATGTGGTGTGCTAGCAGAAGAGACAACTGCAGGAAAATCACATTTCTGAAGTAGTAAGATGTATCAATAAAATGCAAATATTTACATTTGTAAAATTAAGAGAAGGAAGCACAACTATGGGATTGCCCACTATAGTAGAAAGCAGCGACAGGAACAAGGTCCATCCCTTTTTCCAACCCAGCCATTCATACTGTCTTCCAATTTATCCATTCCCAAGGCCTGCTTGTTTGCTGTGGTGCTTATGTGCTCACCAGGGGATCCCTGTCTGCTTCCCGGGCATTGCACCGTCAGCTGCTGGACAACGTGCTGCACCTTCCCCTGCAGCATTTTGAAACGAATCCAGTTGGTCAGATCATCAGCAGGTTCACAAAGGTAAAGGGATCACTCATGCAGAGTTTCCCATTTTATGGAAATGAGGCTTGTTAAAAGAATAATGATATGAAAGAAAAGTACTGCAGTATCCAGCAGTAGGAATATGTTCCAGTGCGTAAAACTTCAAGAACTGTCTCAAGCTATTTTCTTAAAATATCCTCAAAGCATATTACTGGTAGAAGTTATATAGACCCTAGCCAAGATCATTAAGAGGTCGTCAGAGACCATTCCTGCAGGTTTATCAGACCTAAATCTGATCGGTTTTTTAAAAAACGCCTGTATTTTTCTTCAGTAATATATTGCATGACAGAATCTAATGTTATTGTCAAAACTAGTTAATACATTAAATTCATGTTCTCAGAGGCATAGAGAAGTGAATGTTATTTCCACTTCAGAAGTGAATGTTATTTTCTACTTTTGTATGGCTTTGGCTATAAGTGGAACCTTTGTCGCACAAACAAGCGTTATTTTACTACAACTTTTAATGCTTGCCACTCTCATCATAAGTAGATTGTTGCAATGCATTACTAATTAAGGGACTGCTGATGGTTGTGTTCTCTGGAATAACACCAAGAGTGGGTTGTGTGATCCACGAAAAGATAGTTAATTTAGGTTTTTCAAAATTTTTAGTGGAATTTACTCACAAAATCTTGATTCTTCTGTGCACTGTTACAGGACTTATTTGTAGTGGACATCCGTTTCCATTTCTACTTAAGAACTTGGCTGAACTGTACACTAGATGTTATTGGAACCATTCTGGTTATCACATCTGCCTCACCACTATTCATAGTGGTAGTTATTCCCCTGGGATACTTTTATTTTACTATCCAAGTAAGTGCATTGCTCTTAATAGGGATTTCTAGATGTGTGTGGCTGAAATGTCTAAACCAATCAAGTATAGATCTTAAATAATTTGTTATTGTGGAAAAAAAATATATACTATACATATCTGAAGTTGTTTTCAGAAAAAATCTTCAGGCTCCTTGAAAGGAAATTTGAACACTTGCTGAATATATCCTGTAATACTTGGGAACTTTTAACAACTTACGACTTTCTCTTCATACTTTGCTTTTTTATGGGAAGATACAATATTGATAAAGATCCCAGGAAGGAATTTGCTGAAGCTACCTGAAGAAATGAGGTGTATATTATAGTGAAAGTTAAAAGTTGAAGGGGAACTCTGAAACAGCAGCTGTACATAGAATGATGCCTAAACTACCTGAGCTGCTTTTTGTGCAGAGTTTCAGTTATGCTGCTGAGAAGCCAAAAATTAATGTTTCAGAAAGACTAATGGCTACACTCCTGTTTCTTAATACTCAGGGTATGGTCTGGAGTTAAAGATGTTAAAGACTGTTAAAATAAGAACTTAGAGGAAGGAAAAGAGTGACACTGAATTCAGTCTCTGCTAAGGATCTGAAATATAGACATCATGACATGGAAGAAATAAAGGTTGATTTTCGTCTGTGAAAGAACTGGGATGTTCTAACTTGAAAGTTACGTTGAAGTTTTCATTGGCTGTTACACACCCCTGGTAGTACAGCACATTTTGTATAGAATTTGTAAATAATGTTCTGTTATTTTAACCTTACCAGAAATTTATATATGGCAGTTATGTCAGCATTGCAATGTTGGTGTGTCCCAAGAGAGTTGAGTTTTATTTCTGTATTGGTTTTGAATAGCTTTTTTTCTGTGTACACAGTTCCAACTTTTTTCATGTTCAAAATTTACAGGAATTCTTTCTGAGAATACTTACCTGGCTACTGTCTGTACTGTTTCATTAGCGATACTACATCGTGAGCTCACGGCAAATTCGACGTCTGGCAGGAGCATCTCAGTCTCCAGTGATCTCCCACTTCAGTGAGACTCTTGTGGGGAAATCAATAATTCGAGCATTTGGCCACCAAGAGAGATTCATTAGAAAAAACTACGATGTGGTGTATGAGAACTTGGTTTGCTTCTACAACAACCTCACCTCAAACAGGTACTTTGCAGCAGTTCTTCAGCTGTGCTTGAACCTTCTTCTGTAGAATCCCACAACTCTCTGTTTACCTTTAGTCAGAGTAGAGCCGCTGAGAAGCAAGGACAAGCGCAATTTATCCACCATTCTTTGTAATGAATGCATAGTGTTTAAGCACTAGGATGGTTTCTTCTCTATGTACCATAAAATATCAGGTTTATAGAAAATGTGCATGTGCTGTCTGGGATGAGAATATTTTAAAAAAGAAAATTAAAAAGAAAAGAAGTTTACCAATAGGTCATGAGCGTGGACTGTGCTACATTTCAACTAACATTCCTCTTGCAAGTTTATGAACAAATCAAATTTGCATTTCAGTAGTTCATGTGGAAGTAGCCTGACGTCTGTATCCACAGGCACCAGGTGGATGTTGCGAGTGGAATCTTGGGTTTAAGGGAACAAAATCCATTTCCCCACCTTCCTTTGTGATTCAGTTCAGTTACAGGCAGAGATTAACAAGGAGAAGATTTGCATGTCTGGTTTTCAGTGGTATACCTGAATCTTTTTCAGGCAGGGAGAGCAGCTGGCCAGGAGTTGAGACACAGGACTTTTCGTTTTAGTGGTGCTACGAGTTCTAGATATGTCATATTCCCTCCCCAGTTCCTCTGTAAAATGGGAATGATGGTACCTATCATCTGGGGAAGTGGGTAAATTGCTAATGTAATGATCTCAGAGTCATTAGATTAGAAATATCTTCACTGTGCTCTAAAAAATTTTGTAAGTAATTCTTTTTTTTCTTTGCCTTGATTAACTACAGGTGGCTATCTGTCAGGCTGGAGTTTTTGGGAAATTTGATAGTGTTCTTTGCTGCACTGTTTGTAGCACTGTCTGGAAATACAGTGAGTTCTTCTACAGTGGGTTTATTGATATCCTATGCTCTAAATGTAAGTAACAGTATAAACTTTTTGCTGTTACCACATTGCATATGAAAAGAGCAGTGTACATAGAGTGAAGCTGAGTAGTTGAATATACACAGTGGCATCAACAACACTAAAGCCCCTGGGCAAACCAGAGTTTCCCTTTGAACTGCATTAATTCTGGGAAGCTTCCATTTGATTATTTTCTACTTCTGAATGTAGATGGAATAATAACGATTAAAACTTATTTAAAAAAGAAGTTAATGAAGCTAGGTATAGTGTATGTTTTGTTCAACCAAATAGGAAGCTTAGTCATGTACAACTATACTTCATATTTGATTTCTTGTTCACTTACTGAACAAGAGGTATGGAAATGTAGGAACATTTACTTAGAATTCTGTTCACTAAAGTCATTTACTTTTGCATTGCCCTTGTAAATGTAGTATGTGAGAGCCACATTATAGTGTTTCTTGAAGTAAGATAAACTTTATTGATAAGTTGCTAGTTAAAATAAATCTGAAGTATGATGTAGACAGAAACTAAGCATCCAATTTCCTTCAATGTTGTGATGCTAAGGTGCCTAGCATTGTCCAAATTCTCACAGTGGTGAGTGCTTCAGAAACACAGCTGACAAATACTAATGAATAGAAATACAAAAAAAACCCCCTGTGGAGTCTATTATCTGTCATGGCTTGTCCACATCACAGCCAGCTCACGAGAGTCAAATTTCTACATTCTCCAATGTAACTATTTCCCCAGGTAATTCAGATTCTAAATGTTTGGGTGCGTAGAGCTTGTGAAATCGAGACCAATGCAGTTTCAATTGAAAGAATCTGTGAATATGCAGCAATGGATAAAGAGGTGAGCATTCTTCTTGACATGCAGAGCATTCATCTTGAATGTTTAATTTCTGTGTATAAAAAATGACTAATTCGATTGACTTTAATATTGGTGAGTAGTAATAGCAGGTAATGGTTATTAAATGCTTTCTGGGTTTTGTGGTTGGTTTTGGGTTTTTTTCAATTGAGAATATGTAGTTCTTCATCACATTTATAGTTGTAGCAATTTTATTCCTACTGTGACCAGTAAATTTTTTGTTATCATTCATAGGAGTAGATTTTGTAGTAGGACTGTAGCTGTAGCTCAGGTGAACTCTGTGTTATGTGCAGCCAAGAGGAGCATTTGAGGAGCAGGAGAGAGGAAGAGAGGCCTGTCTGACCTTTAACTGGTACTCACCTCATGTCTGGGGGTTGTTTGAAATCAATTTGCCTTGGCTGTTGTGCTCTTCTGAAAGTAGTGTCCATGTCAAGCCTGAAGGCAAACAAAACTGTCCTCTACTTCTTCATTCTCTTTTACCCTTCCCTCATGTTTATGTTTTTTGTTCATATCTTTGTGTTCCCTCCTACTCCTGAAAACAAAATGCTTCTCATAGAATACGCATTTTAAAAATCTGGGAGATTAAGCACCAGATTCAGTTTGGTTCCTGTCAGTTGATACCAGATACTAGACTATTAGCAGCTACCCAGTTAAACTGAATTTACTTTTTTAAGTAAATGAGTGTATAAGATGTTGTTAAACAACCCCACAAGCTTCTTCCTAGAGTTCATGAAAATAGGTTTTCCTTCTATTGCATTAGAATTACCCTAAACCTGCTGGGCTTTTCAAATATACATTGTATTTTATTTTGGAACACTTTTATTCTCATATACTGAAATACCAATGGTTTTAATTCCAGGAGCCATGGATATTGTCTAAAAGACCACCGATGGGGTGGCCTGATAGAGGAATAATAGAGTTTGTTAACTACAAGGCTCATTACAGGAAGGATCTTGGTTTAGCCCTGAATGATGTCTCTTTTCAGACACAGAGTAAAGAGAAGGTACTGTATGTAATAAGAAACAAATCAGATGTATAAAATTCTGTTTCACAACTTAGTACTTCAAAAATATTTCAGATAAGGAGACTACGAGATGCAGCAAGATGATGTTGAACAGGGAAGATGTTAAGTGGAGAAGAGAGTAAAGACAAAGCAAAAGAGAAAAGTATTTTGTAGGAATATGTAGAAATTCTTATCCTTGTAAGAAACTGAGATAAAGTTTTATGAATTTGGCAGTTTCAAGGAAGAAGATCCAAATTTGAATTTAAATTTCTTGTCCACTGTGCTGAATGTTTATGCAGAGAGATACACTGCCAGGTTAGTGCTAATCAACTTTGGGCTTGGGATCAAGGAACACCAAACGAGACCTAGTTTAGAGTCTTTGGTTTGAGCTGAGGAGTGCAGGAAAAAAAGGGAGAGGAAATGAAAAGTATTCCCACTGAACAGGCATAGGCTCTTATAGCTCAGAAACACAGAATCAGCTCCTGAGGGAGAGCTGGATTGAGAGCTGTGAAACTGAATTCATTATATCACTGATTCACTGTATCTATATCATTTTTCATTTAGAATATGCAGCATAGAAAGTTACACTTTCTGTCATAAACCCTTCTTTTTCAGGTTGGAATTGTTGGAAGAACAGGAGCTGGTAAATCAACGCTCACAAATTGCTTGTTTAGAGTTCTGGAGGGATGTGAAGGCAAAATAATTATCGATGGAATTGACATATCAACTATTGGACTCCATGACCTACGTGGAAATCTTAACATTATTCCACAGGTGAGATGTGTTTTAGAGATAACTACTACTGTGTTTTGACTAACACAAGACATTCTGGTTTTGGGAGAAATTATATCCTCAAAGTCCACAGACTGCCTAGATACAGAGGCTTAAAACTCCAATAAAATTTTGGCAATTATATGGAAGAATTTTCAAAACAGACATTAGGTTTTGGTATACCATGCTTAGCTTAGCAGAACTCATGTTCTCCAGAGGCTGTATATGTATGGTTATATAGAGGGTTTCCAAAGTTCCACTTGAGGGCAAAAATATTTTAATATACTTCCAATTATGTCTGAAGAATGTCAGGATTGTATATTGAAATGAATCTGCTATAGTCTGCCATGTAAAGCTGTCCCTGCTTACTCCAGAACAGGACAGAAAACTCAAGATTAATTCACATATCATTAGGGTTGTGTTCATACTGGTAAACAGATTTACACTGAAATGCTGTAATGATCACTGAGGACTTTTTGCACATTCCCTGAATGTCACTCATACAAACATTTTTGTGCATGAATGGTGTTAACATCACTTACATTAAATTTATCTGGCATTTTTCGAAGAAAGGTTTGCACAGTGAATGCACAAGAAATCTCTTGCCATTTACATTTCACCCTAGAAAAGAATTCATCTCACAGAGACCCCCACATTATTTTTGTGCTTACATTCACCAGCCTCAGACTGTTAAAACTTCCAAGATTATTTGTCCCAGTTCCCTCTGTTATGTAAGGATTTATGGCAGACTGTTTTAGGGTTGTGCTGGAATTGTGCACTCACATTCTGCTGCTATTTAGGACCCCGTCTTGTTTTCTGGGACACTGCAGTCAAATTTGGATCCACTTGGAAAACACTCTGGTCTTGAACTGTGGGAGGTGCTGGAGCTGTGTGACTTAAAGGATTTTGTCCAGTCGCTGCCAAAGAAGCTCCTTCATGAGATTTCAGAAGGTGGTAACAATCTCAGGTACATAGTCAAGCAAGTGCCATTGCAGTTATTTTCCAGTACTGTAAAACTCTGTGTTCCTTCCAGAGGATTTACTTCAGAAAGTATCAGGATAAAAGTGATACTTCTGTCATTCTAAGTAGAATTATTCTGATAGTGTGAGTTTCTTTGAGGTGGCGAACTGGTCACAACTGTATAAAGTCCTATGGTATATGGGAAGCCAAGGAAGTAGACTATTTTCAACTCAAGTATATAAGGAAGTGTAAAGAAGGGGGGTGTGGTGTTGGAATTCATGTAGCACCTGATTAGATTTGGGCAGAAAAGTACTCATTCATTTAAATATAAAAAAAAATTAAAACCAGGGGAGAAAACCACCAAAATAAAAAATTAAAAAACCAAACCAACAAAACCAAAAGTGACCAAACTCCAAAGAGCTTATTCCTTTGCTTTATTTGCATAGGCAAAGAAACTCAGCTTTTGCTTTCAAAACATTATGCAAGGAGGGTGACACTTGAAATAGAAGAACACTAAACTCAAGGAGACAAATACTGAAGCTTTCAGCAGCAAAGGGGCAGGTCTTCAGTGCTGAGTGTCCCGAATATCAACCTGAATTTTTTTGACAGATCATTTGCAGGAGGATGGTTCTAGGAGGCACATACCACAGCTGACACACAGGAGTATCCAAACTTGTACACTGAACATTATTAAAAAGTGGTTGGCATTCAGTGTGGCTTTCTCAGAGTGGCAATTATAATGTGAATGTAGAAACTGAAGACAAGACTAGGTTTACACCACAAAGTTCAGCCACAGGTGTGGAAAAGTCCCACCTTAATTACTATTGTAAATAAAACTTCCAAAACAAGGTGGACATATTTCACTGTTCTTTTCAGGAAGTGTTGTTAGGAAAGACAATACAGACAGGCTTCATAGTAATCTCAGCTTTACCTTGTTCTCCCATTCCTCCATGTGTCTGACCTGCCCTTCTCAAATGTGCTTTTGACAGTGTTGGGCAGAGACAGCTGGTCTGTCTGGCCCGTGCTTTGCTGCGAAAGACAAAGATCCTGGTCCTGGATGAGGCGACAGCTTCTGTTGACATGGAAACGGACAACTTTGTGCAGTCCACCATCAAAAGAGAGTTTCACAACTGCACGGTATTAACTATAGCCCACAGGTTACATACGGTCATGGATTCAGAGAGGTAAGTTGTGATAAGCCATGAGAAAAATGAATGGCTTCCTTGAACAGCACGAGTTTTCACTTACTGAGGTTTACCCTCCCAACACTTCTAACCTTGGTATCTTTGTACCTTTGCAATCCAAGATATCAAAAAAGACTTGTGCATCAATTTTAATTAAATACTGATGACCTGTGTTCTGCTTCCCCTTATGTTTTAATAATGTATGAATTTATTAATAAAAATTAAAATAAAATCATTTTTATTGATTACATAATTAATTTACTAATTTTCCTGATAAGGGACAGGTATAAGCTACTGATAAGACCACTTAATTCTCTAGAGTGAATGGACTATACTGTAGCATTATTACCAATTAAGCAAAAATGCCTTTTTCAAAAAGTTTAACATATTAGTTCCTACCTTTAGAATGAATGAACTAATGAATGAACTAATGCAATTGTATTTCTTCTAAATAAGCCTTCCCATTATCCAGAGATATCTGTATTAGGACTGGAAAATACAGTTGAAGATCTGATTTTTCTTCTCCTGTTATCTTTCTGCTTTTACATTGTAGAGTGCTTGTTCTGGATGCAGGAAAGATTCTAGAATATGATACGCCACAGAATTTGTTGCAACGAAAAGGTGCCTTTTCTGAAATGGTTGCAGAGGCTGGGATAAGAAGAAAACTAATGAATGAATTCTTAACGAACACTGAAGGGATCTCTGGTATTCCACATATATAGATGCAATATTTTATATTCCTTATAAAATACCTTTCTTAAGAGCTTATTCAAGAGCTCCTTGCAGCATTACTGGTTGCTACAGCTACAATCTGTATATATTGATCAGATTTTTTAAAATAACTTTCAGATTTTATACAAATCACTTCTTTTGATCGTATCAGCACTGGAACAACATAATGAAGCCGTAATTTTCATGGCATGTCATAGAATCAGCTGGGTTGAAAAGGACCTCTGAGATCATCAAGTCCAACCCTTGATCCGACACCGCTGTGATTACTAGACCATGGCACTCAGTGCCACATCCAGCCTCATCTTAAACACCTCCAGGGATGGAGAATCCACCACATCTCTGGGCAGCCCATTCCAATGCCACAGAGCAGGTCTGTGAGAAGTGAGAGTGAGGCTCAGAAGGGCACCATGACTACCATTTGCCTTTTCAGAGGTAGAAGCATGGAGCAAAACCTGATTATGCTTTGCTTCAACTCCCTTCCCCCCCAGCATTCAAAAATCCCACCATCTTCTCAGGTGCTGCTTCCCTCAGCCCTGCTTGTTGCCCTTAGTCTACACTTTCCTGGCAGTACCACAGGAGAAACTGCAAAGAAGTTGAGGGGAAACCCCTCCTTTACCTCACAGGAATGGACACATATCTTCCTTTTTGCCAGTTCTGAAGCTTTCATTTCCTAAACGCTGTGATTGCTCAGGCTCTCCAGACGTCGTACTTCCTAAGATGACAGAGATGTAGAAACCCTCTCAGAGGTGAAACAACTTCATCCTCCACCCTTCAGAGGACTTTGAAGACAGAAAATTTACTCTAGAAAGTGAAAGAAGACATGTCCAAGGGATAGAAATTGCTTTTATTAAAAACATTCTAAAATGTTATTTATAAAATGCATTTCATCATCTGCACTGGGAAACGACTCAGGAACATACAGCTGTTTAGGCCTCTTAGTACTTTCAGAATTTCAACTCACAAAACAGGCTTAAGTTAGAGAAACTTGTTACACATCTAACACCACAGGCAACTGTAGATTTCAAGGATTTTAGAAAGATTTCAGCCTTCAAATATCAATTTCTTTAAAGAGAGACTTTTGGTAAGCAGCCCATGTGCATACCTGGAAATACCCACTTAGTACAGCAGACTCATCTTTAAAATTCAATGGTTTGTGCCAAAATACAGTATTAAAAGATACAAAATAAATAATTTGCAGAATTCAGAAAATTTATTTAATAAATAAGGATGCATTGTGAGATATCCAATGTACAGTAACTTCTCTAATAAAAAATCCAACCTGTATAGAAATTTGAATAAATACCCTTTTGTGATTTTTTTTTTTTTACAAGTAAACAACTCACCCTTCCCTTCCAATTCCCAGATTAACACTAAAGGAGATTTAACTCCTCCAGAATGAAGGAGTATGTGAAACAAAAAAAGTACTTCATTTATTTTCTTCAAGAGTGTATCAGTTTAAAGTCACTCCTACATTCCTTGGGACAACTTGTCCCAAAACTGCAAAAAAGCTTTTAATCATTTAATTTACTGTGATGTGGTTCTGTTTTTACACAGGTCTGCTTATTTTACACGGTGCATTAAAGACATGAGGACTAAAGCCCTGCTGTAACTCCAGCAGGTTTTGAGATGAATTCCCAGCAGGGCAGAAAGAAAGGTCACAATGATTCCAAAGACACTGGAATGTATGTTGAACAGAGACATTTACATCTGTAAAGTAAAGGCACCAAACAGCAGCTGAGGACTGTACTGATTGGCATTCATCCAATCCACGTTTCCCTGGAGAGGCACTTCTTTCACTGCAGGAGTTTTAGCTACTGCAAGTTCCATATGGACTTCAGTGGGGTCACTTTCAAAGAGGCACAAAGGCAAAAAAAATCCTCATATTAAAAAAAAAAACACATCGCTTTGGCTTTCAACTCAGGGAAATGAAACAGATGTTAGCAGTATTCCGGGAATCCTCTGTCAAGTTCAACAATGTTGATGGAATGCTGCGTGCAGCTCTGATTCAATTTAAGAGGTTTTTAATTGGATTACTTCAAAGATACGTTCAGACAATAGCTACGCAAACAGCTGACTCAGCACAACTGATTTATGGCAATGCCATAAATCGGGTCTAATGCCAAGACAGTAATAAGCCTATTTTAATACAGTCATAGGTTAAAACAATAAATCTAAGCCCCACATTAACTTTTGGCAAGGTTTAATACAAACAACATTATTCTGGAGAAGACAAGAAAATGCTTAGAACCACCTGTTACTAGAACTTACCTGGTAAAGACTGGGCTGGTGGGTGTTGAGGCCAGTCTTGGCTGAATGACACGTTTTTATCATACAAACTTCTACACAGATAAAAGAATTCAACTGGCCTTTAAGTATTGCTTTATTCCTCCAAAGAGAGTAGAACTGTCACCAATTGGGGTTTGTTTTCAGAGCAGTAATTTTTTTTTCCTCATGCATTTTCAGGATAGCTGGATAGCAAACTCTTTGCCTAAAACTGAGTCCTAAGAAGTGCCACCTTAAATCCCAAGGCACACACACAGTTTTCTTCCCAATAGGACAGCTACAACCTCTGTTCAGTTTAGAGTGAGGACATGACAAAACTTAATCCAGAGACATGAGCTAAAAAGGATGAAGGAGTTGGGTCAATTTTCATTTACTAGGATTACAGGAACTAGACTTCATCCAGGCCATCCCTTCTGTTCCACACTTTCTCCCTGAGGACAGTATGGCTTGGGGTCCTTCAGGGGAAATACATCACACCCTTGTAGATGAACAACAGTGAAATTTGTGCTAGTTATATTCAAGGGCAGACACACAAGTGTGGCTTTAAGATACATAAAATTACCGCAGTTTTAAACCAAGGCAGGGGAGGTATTTGGCAATACAACCATTCGCTTTGGAGAACATCAGTGGTAGAACAGCAGCACCCGTGTGTTAACCATCACAGCCAGATCAGGAATTGAGCCCTTGGAGACACATCAAGTAACTATGCTGGCAAGAGCCACGTTTTCAGTAAGGTTTCCCAAAACATGAAACAATTCTCCATAGAGCCTCAGCAATACCATTATGCTGTTATGAACAGCAGAAGAATCAAGTGAATGCCTAAGTCTCATTCAAGCTGCAACATGCCTTTTAGAAAGGTGCTTAAATGCTCAAATGGCTTGATCTAATAAATAAAGGTAAGCTGAGCACTGCCAGTGCTCTGTGCGTTAACAATGCTTCACAGTTAAAGTAAATATACTGGACCTGCGAATACCTACAGTACCACATTATCTCAAACCTTTGGTCACACTCCCTTTATATTTTAAACACACACCGCTCCAGGATTTGCTAAGAAAATTTAGCAAGAAAATGTGGGTGTGTCATCACTGGCATTTTCATCCAGTATCCAATCTCCAAGTAAATACAGCACACTTCTGCACTCATCTGTACCTTTAAAGAAACATCAAGCTTTAACACAGGTAGGTGTCCAGTAACACCTCACTGGAACAGATAAAAATGGAATAGAATACAGCTAAGATTAGGCTCCATTGCCAGTCAGGTAAGTATGCAGCTTCAGAGCACACTTTTGTAGAGCTGGAATGCAATTGGGAAGAGTTTCTTTTCAGTTAAAATTAGTCTTCCGTAAATTCTTATTAGGGATTTCTATGGCGCTGACTTGAAGAGGCCAGGACCCTGCAACAATTCCTGCTTGGATGGCTACGCCTGTCACAACTGCCAGGTCAGGATCTACAGAGGTGTTGGGTTCCTTTCCAAAGAAGTCCCGAATAACTTTACGTATTTGGGGAATCCGCGTGGAGCCACCGACTAACACAATTTCATCCACTTCTGCTTTGTGTACGTGGCCATCCTGCAACACTTGTTCAATGGGCACAAGAATCTTCTCAAAAAGGTCTTCATTTAACGTCTCAAACAGCTTCCGAGAGATTTCCATTTCAAACACCACTTCAACAAAGCCGTTCTCTACTTCCGAAGTGTCTCCAAGACTGTTCAGGTCTCTTGTTTTTCGTGTAGGCTCGCCTTTTAGCGCACTGTTTGTTTTTACCTGACTTTTTGGAAGTGCTTCAGTAAGCCTGTTTTCTGGCAGAGTCAGCACCACACTTAGTGTGGCTGCCTCATGAACAGTCAGCTTTAATTTAACTGCTTCCACAGCCTGTCTGAGGTGGTGGATCTCTTCCTTTCGGGTTGGCAGAGAACCGTATGTTTGACGGAGATGATCATACAAATACTGCATCAACCTCTGATTGAAATCCTGTCCTCCAAGTTTGTTGTTACCTGAAAGATCAGAACAGAAGGCATCAGACACATCACTTTCAAAGCAGCACACATCTTCTTTACTGGGAGGTGATGCTCAAGGACCAAAACAATCACACAAACACAAGAGCTCACAGAGCTGTGAAAACAGACAAAACTGTTGTCCCCTGTAGAACAAATGATGGATAATAATTTCCAGTTTTGTTTTGATTGAGAACAGGAATTCACTTAGTGGACCTCTGTCTAAATAAATCAGAATGAAGCTGCTGAATCTTTCTTGCTGTTCCACCCTTACTGGACCAAGCGGCAGCAGCTCACATCAAAACTTGCTCATCAAGGGCAAGGCAGACAGTTGGCACTGCACCTCAGACCTGTCTGCACCCAGGTCATCTGAAAGGCCGTTGTGTGCTCACTACAGTCTGACTAAATAGTGCTGCCATTTGCCTCTGTGCTGAGCGATGAATCGTCCTGGCACACAGGAATCGCAAAACTTACTTCGGGGCATGCGAATTCCCAAAACCTGCTCCACTGAGCTGACATCAAACACAAGGCCAGGATGCTCCTCAGCCCCGGCCAACGATTTGCCAAGTATTCCCAGTTTGGCCATAGAAAGATTTGTAATAACCCCAGCCCTGCAAAAGCCCGGTCAAAGTAACTGTAATAGGCAGCAGCACTTTACTAGTGGGCACAAAAGTTGGCAGCCGTGGATGAAATGAAACCACAACTTACCCCTTGAGCCAGCCAAAACCTGTGACTCTGTGATCTTACTCACTGAAACCAGTCACAAACCTAATCCTGCATGAAAAGCAGCAGAGAATGCATTGGGAGAACATTTTGTGACACAGCTGGTAGGTTTTAGAAAGCTCCTCCAACGGCAACTTCACGTGCACCTTTCGTCCCACTCCTTCAGAAACGAAAGCATTTTTCTCACCTGCCATGGCTCGTGTGTAGAACATCCCTCCCATCTTGTTCAACAGAGACACATCCAAAGTTCCTCCACCCAAATCCACCACCAGAACATTAAACACATCAACTTTGTGGAGGCCATAAGCCATAGCTGCAGCTGTGGGCTCATTGATTACTCGCAAAACTGTCAGCCCTGCAAAGAGCAGAAACAAGAAGCAAGAGTCAGGTCCACTTCAGGAAACTGCAGTTCTCACATCAGAATGACATTTGCCATTACTTTTTGGTTGGTTTTGGTTTTTAATCAGAGTAATTTTAAGTAAAATCTCAGATATAAGGGAAGTAGTTTTCTGAGGAGTAAACCCCAATGAACTCCTTCCCTTATTTAATCCTAAAGTAGTACAGCTTCAGCATCAGGGCAAAGGCATGAGCCACCATTTGCCCAAATACACTTCTTCCAGACAAACCTTGCTAAGGAGCCTTAACTTCATACGTTCTGTTTCTGTTATTATTCAAGGGTCCTCTATATGGTCTCCCTATTTGGAGATTACCAAAAACTCTGTTTTTCCCAAAGTAAAGCTTCCTTCTTCTGGCCACCTCTGTCAGTATTATCCAGCTGCACCTATTGGGACTCAAGAGTTCTCTGCTGTTCCTCACACTCGATCCATTCTAAGCTTCTCTATCACTGCTTCACTGTTTCTATATCCTCCCCAAAGACCCTGCTGTTAGTGAAAAAGACCTGAAGGTTTCCTAGAAAAACACTGGAATACATTACCTGCAAGGTTAGCTGCCTTAATGGTAGCATTCCGTTGCCTTTCATCAAACTCTGCTGGCACAGACATGACTGCCTCGGAAATGGGCATGCCAAGGTTGGCTTCTGCCATTCTCTTCAGTTTCAGCAGCAGCTGGGAGCCAATCTGCTCTGGAGTGACGTGAATGGTTCCATTAATTGTCACAGAAAATTCAGCTGATCCGTTGTTGTTGAAAATCTAAAAGGATAAAGCAGCACAAGCCACAGCTGAGAAGTCTTCCCACCCTGCTCCCACCACGTTTTATTTGCCTACAGTGTCTTTAATATTTAAAAATATAAATGTGCTTTTGCCACTTCCTAAATCACATTAATTCCTTGACTTGGGGAATTATACAAAGCATGCCACTTGAGGGGTCCAAGTATATCCAAACATCCCACTGAACCCCAGTAAGACACATCAAAAGAAGTTAAGACCTGGCAACTGTGTAATCCATTTCAACACCACAAAGACAGAAGGGATGCTTTTTAATCATTAGGTTACCCTACTGATAAAGCTTCCCTCCACTTCTTCCTTCTGAAAGGAAGCAAACAGCTTGGTACTGGAACAGCTTCTCTTAACAAATAAAGAATTCAGGAACTACTTGCAGTACCTGAAAATTGGACTGTTTTCGGCAAGTATTCAATTAATGCAATACTTTTTTTTAGTAAAAAGCAGCTTTCAAGACCTGCTGCTGGTTCAAGTAAGCACTAGAAAAATGCTAGAGGATAAAAATGCACTGGGGTAGAGATATGACTTTTAAATTTTTTTAATCTTTTTTTAGAACTTCAGGGGAGAAGTGAAGTTTCAGCAAAGTACAGTTAGCATTTCAAGTTGAAATTTATCCTTCCAGAGACAGGGCTGGAAGGTTACCCAGACACACATTTCCTGGTAGGAAAAAACAGGGTTTTGTGGAAAATCACTGTCAGCTCTTGTGCAGAGGTACATAACTTCCACAACCATTTCTTCCCCTCTCTTGGTATCTCTCATGGTTTTCAGGCAGGTTTAGCCAAATGGCTCAAGCTCTGACAAGCTGATCACCCGTACAAATTGCAAGTGTCACAAAATCACAGCATGGCCTGGGTTGGAAGGGACCATAAAGATTATCTTGTTCCAACCCCCTGCCATAGGCAGGGACACCTTCCACTAGACCAGCTTGCTTAGAGCTCCATCCAACCTGGCTTTAAACACTTCCAGGGGTGGGACAGCCACAACTTTTCTGGGCAACCTGTGCCAGTGCCTCACCACCCTCAGAGCAAAGAATTTCTTCCTAATATCTCATCTAAACCTTCTCTTTTCTATTTTGAAGCCATTCCCCCTTGTCCTGTCATTACAGGCCCTTGTAAATAGTCTCTCTCCACCTTCCTTGTGGCCTCCCTTCAGGTACTGGAAGACCACAATTCAGTCACCCCAAAGCCTTCTCTTTTCCAGGTCAAACAATCCCAATTCTCTCAGCCTTTCCTCACAGGAGAGGGGTTCCATCCCTCTGATCACCTTGGTGGCCTCCTCTGGACTCACTCCCACAGGTCCATGTCCTTGCTGTGCTGGGACCCCAGAGCTGGAGGCAGCACTGCAGGTGGGGTCTCACCAGAGCAGAGCAGAGGGGCAGAATCCCCTCCCTCCCCTGCTGCCCACACTGCTTTGGATGCAGCCCAGCACACGGGGGGTTTCTGGGCTCCCAGTGCTGGGTCATGTCCAGCCTCTCACCCACCAGCACCCACAAGTCCTTCTCAGCAGGGCTGTTCATCCCCCAGCCTGGACTGTGTCCTGCAGCTCCCTGCCTGGAGGGAACTGAAGATGTTGGCTGCTTACCTTGAAGGGATACCTGCTGCTTTCACTTTTCAGTTCTTCCAAAGTGAAGATTTTCCCAATGAATCTCTTGGCATCATATATGGTGTTCTGAGGGTTGGCATCAGCCAGTTCCAGGGCATCATATCCCACATACACCCCTCTGTCTGTGAAGGAGACCACACTTGGGATGCTGTTGTGCCCATTCTCATCTGCTATGACATTCACCTCCCCTATTCCAGGCAGGAAGACGCCGACAGAGCAGTAAGTGGTGCCAAGGTCAATCCCAAGGACTCTGGGGGTGGGCATGGGCAAGTACTGCTGTGCCAGGTAGCTGGCCAACAGGAGAGCCAGAACAGCAGAGCCTGAAACACAGAGTGGTGAAAAACAGGGTTAGAGGATCTGCTGCTGCAAACCTCTCAGTCAGTGCAAATGACACGGTGTCACACTCCGCACTTCCTGCAGTTTTGTTTCACATACTGGAGCCTGTTCAGCTCCCTGATTAGTTTTTAATTTCTTCCAAGGTCGCCAGCAAATTCAGGTCTCTTAATTCAACAGAGAATGGCTGTCAAAAATCTCAGTCATTAAATACTAAACTGATTTTTAAAAAAAGAAAGCTCAAGAGAGACGCCAAACCCCAAAATATCACCACACTGTAATAATTCCTTTTCTCTCTGCAAGTTACTCCAGTAACACGGGCTAATTCATACTTCGGGGGGCGGAGTGCCTACGAATGGCCCCAAAAGGACACAGAGTTAATGGGGCTGCACCAAATCCCAGTGAAACAACAAACTCCCAATTCAAACCTCTCCTCCAGCTTCACTGAAGTCTGAAAATAAGGAGATACAAATCCATGCTGACTCATTCTGTTTCAGCCAGAGCTCTCGAAGAGCATCTTTTCTATGCCTTGAAATCAAGGGTTAGACTTGATTTAAGTGCAAAGTAGCTTGCTGTTTGATTGGGTTTGCCTTTAATTTTACTTATACTCATCAAGCACAACAGGAAACCCAAAAGTCAAGCATAAAATAATGTCTCGGGAGAGGGAAAATAAAAAGCACCAACAAACAATGTTTGGAGACGAAATTTAAATAGGTTAAATTTCAAAGCATGCCCGAGCTCTTTTTTTTTCCCCAGCAGGGAAGGGCTGTCACAACTGTGCTTCAAACAGACCCGCCAGAAAGCCCTGGTTTGGTCTGGACTGTGAATTTCTGAGCCAGGCACCACTGACCACTTTGGCTTTCGCAGAATCCCAGAACGGGTCAGGCTGGAAGGGACTACAGTGGGTCACCTGGTCCAACCTCCCTCCCAGAGCACACGGTGATCTGTTCCAGTGCTCGGGTGGACCTTCCCGTGCATCAGTTTCTCCCGTTGCCTCTTGTGCTATCGCTCGGCACCGCCGAGCAGAGCCTGGTCCATGCCCTGACACCTCCCTGCAGACACTGACAGACCTTGGTGAGGTCCCCTGTCAGTCGTCTCTTCTCCAGGCTGAACAGAGACAGCTCCCTCAGCCTTCCCTCCTACGAGAGATGCTCCAGTCTTTTATTCATCTTTGTCCCCCTCCACCCAGGAGCTCCGTGTCCCTCCCGTACCGAGGAGCCCAAAACCGGACGCAACGGAACGCACAGACCACGACAAGCCCGCGCGACGCAGCCCGGGGCGATTCCGCCGGCAGAGAGACGCGAGAGCCCCATCGAATCGCCCCCCGAAACCCCGCTAAACGCGTCCCAGCCCCGCCGCCGCCTCACCCAGCACCGCCACCTGCCCCGCCATGGCTGCCCGCGGCTGCTGACGGCTCCTTCCGGGCCGCGCGGGGCACGCCGGGACCAGTAGTACGCGCGCCCCGCCCGCCCTGCTCGAGCGGTTCTAGTGCGGGGCGAGCGAACCGCAACTCCCAGCACGCACCGCGGCGCCGCCGGTTCCGGCGGGTACCGGCCAATGGGCGTCACCCGTTGGCAGGGGAGGGGCGGGCGGATGAGGGAGCGGCGCATGCGCTTCTCATCCTTGGGCGGTCGCGGTGGCTGCTGGGAGCGGTAGTTCCGCTCCCCCGGCGCCGTGTTGCGTTCGCGCCCTGCGGCCGGCGGGCGGCGGCAGAGACCGCGGGTGTGGCGCTGCCGAGTTCATTGCGTTCATAAACACAGCTGAAACAGTCGTTGCTATATTCCTGATTGGAAGGGGGCGGGGGATTTGCTCAGACCCTTTGTGTCTGATCAGCCTGTGAGTGCCCTAGGAGAGACGAGGCCCTTGTGCCTGGCCAGCCCATCCCACCCCGGCACGGGCACCTTTCACTGGATCAGCCGCACGTCCACTGAATTGGCCAGGGTCACACACCAAACAGAGAGACCTCGCACGGATCTCCACACCTTTACCCACTGCCAGCACCCCTAAAGGACTCACTTTAACATTTTATGCAATAACTGTTTATTAATGTGATTGTGACAGGTTAAGGTTCGAGCACTGCTGGTGACAGTATCTGACTACAAAAACGCATTCAAGGCAATATACTAATTCAAGGCAATATACAGACAAGCTACCCTAATGAAATCCCTAATAAAAATTAGCGTGAGATAATCATTCAGCGCACACAGAGCATAGTTCTTACCCAACAGGTGTCCCTGTGAGGGAGAAGAGAGGTTTAGCTTGTCGACTGATCCCAGAAGTTGTGATGCAGTCTTCCCTAACTTCTTCATATTCTTAACTTATTTTTATACTACTTCTTTACTTTTAGCTGCAGGTAGAATGACTTTAGCCACGCATACTCAGTCAGAAGTGGTTGTACGCTGGGGATGGGATATCTCAGTATAGTACCTGAGATGGGGACCTTGGGGATATAGTACCTTGGGGATGGGGGCGCATGTCAGTCCGAGGAGAGGGATTTCGCCACAGATGCTGACTGAACAGCGGGACATCTTCCTTTATTTCCCTTGGTTTTCAGCTGCTGTGCAGCTTATCAGCTAGAAAGCTCCCTCCTCTGCAAGGGTTTTGATAGAGCCTGGCCGGGATATCTCCACTCTGCTCCACCCTCCAATTAGTCCCCCTTGGATTGTATTGTGTGGGGGAGGCCGGGTGTGCTGACTGAGGTCCAGCGAAGGAGCAGCAAACATATTTTCCCTTATAGTTTCCAAACCATTATCTTTTTAGCCCCTGTCATCTTCCCACGCTGACATTCTTATTTCAGAGCTGAGGCCAGGCAGGCATCTGCAGTGTCAGTTCAGGGCAGTCACTGGGGGTGATGTGGAAAACCACCAGGTGCTGTGTCTGTGGACAAGGAAGCCCCTGCTCAGGGACCTGACCTTTACTCCCAGGGCCTGTCCTGGGACCCGGGAAGGGGTTTTAATCCAACATGTTAAGCAGTGGCAGAGCACCTGTGCTTCATTTGATCCTGTTGCCGATGTAGGGACTCTCTAAATGAGGACAAGAGTCAGATTTAGAAAGGAGACATTGTTTACTCTGTATAGTGGTCAAGGCGGATGTTTTCCACATATCAAGCACACTGATTCTCAAAGCTTTATATATATATATACATTTTAGCAAACAAAGACATCCCAAGTCATTGGCTTCAAGTTACCTAGTTCTCTTATTAATTAGTATTCTTCCTCTTATTGATTAAATTATTCTCTTGTTTCCTATGCTAATTAGTCCACATGCAATGGTTCAACAGTAAGAAAGCCATGGCAGTTTTATCTCTTTGTGCCAATGGTGAGGGGATACTTCCTTCTTGCCCAGCTGACATTTAGACACATAAGGAGAATGCAGATGAAAGCTGCTCCTCAAATGCCTCCTGGAGGAGCAGAAGTGGTAATCACTCCAAGAAATACCATGTCAAGTACAATGTAGGTTTTCTTCTTGTCAGCTGCCTCTCTCCTATGCTCTGCTCTCATAAGCAGTAAAGGATTTTCAGGCTGTTCCAGATCAGGTTTCTGTTTCAGGCAGACATTAATTTAATGTAGCTTAATATACCTGCTTTTTGTTAGAAAATATTGGTAAATGAATAGCTGTTAGCAAATAGTATAGTGGGAGAAAAGTTAGACTGAGTTCCATTGCAGTTGCCATCTTTAGCATCTCTGTTTCACCTAAGTGATGGAAAGACACATAACCCAAAAGTAATTCCCAGGAGCTTACTTCTTAAAAGCTTCTTCTATATGCAAAAAAAAGTGGCACCACTTTAACTTAACAGGGTAAAAGGTATGCATTCTCCAGTTATGGTTAACACAGTTATAGTGATGTGCTTCATTCTCTGCAGGAGAAGGTGGAAACTGCGTGGTAAGGGAAGAGGAGGTTAAGCTGTTCAACCTCCTTAATGACTCATGATCTGACTGCTTTCTGATTACATAGGTAACTAATTTCTATTCCATATATAAGAGTTGGATACTCTAATCATGTTTCTTGAAGTTGGGACCCTTGTAATTATGCTCATTCTCAAGTGGGGGGAAACTTGTAATTGTTGTTTGCAGCATTTCTTCACTCATATAACTCATGAGCAGGCACTCTGTGTTTTGTGCAACTCTCTGTGGTGATCAGGAAAAAGAAGTTTGGTATAAACAGGTCGTACAATCAAACTGGATTTTGTGCATAATTTTGATATTTAATAGCAAGCTTTTTTAATACATAGCGGCTATCTGAAATATCACACGACAGAGTGCAGATATGTAGGGAAGTTTTTTAAAAAAATACCAATACAAAGCCTCGTTTCAGAGATTTCTTCCTTTTCTGAAGCTTAGGCTAGGCTTTGGGTTTTGTCCTCGAGGTTATACCTCTGAGAGACACCAGGATCACTTGATCCCAATTGAAGGACAGAACTCAAATGCCCTTTCCTATGTAGTTTCCATTCTGTTTCTCCAAAGCAAAGCTGCTTAATGAACTCAGCGTATCAGTCAAGGCCTCCCCACCTGACTGACTCCCTGGAGGCCTGGCTGTTCCCTGCAGGATTACACAGCACAGGCCACCTGCCTGGGAGTCAAATCAAGGAGAGCATCTCAGCAGTCTTTCTGCCCTGCAGCAGAAACTTCTTCAGAAGCCACTGACTTGCCTGCATCTGTTTTGGGCTTTTGTGTAGTTTGAAGGCTCAGCCCACCATACATACTCTGTAGTCCCTTGAAGGCAACATTTGGTCTTCAGTACCTATGCTTAGATGAATTCCTAAAGTACCTAATTTTTTTTCCCCCACATCTTCTCTGTGACCTGTTAGGACCTGCTCATGGGTGCTCCTGGACTCTGCACAGAGATGTCAGTCTCCTCTTGCATCTGCACAATTGGCAGAACTATTCCTAGTCAGCTTGTCCTTGTGTTCTTGGGCATTACCACAGTGTCTTCTGCATCAGCTTCTTTTACCCACCCTCACAGAGTTTTCATTCATGAGAGTGAGACCTATTTCTATTTTCCTCTGTTATCTGAGGGAGTGCTACACCCACCCTGGGTTGTTCAGGAGCAGAGGGGAATGTTCAGTGTTTCTGGAGAAAATGGCTTGGTTTCGTACAGAATAACTGAATATTCATAGGTCAATAGAAGGAGAGGCATATTTGAGTGGGAGGGGAAAGCTATGGGTAGCCCCTGCCCGGCAGACTGCCTCCAGGGGAAAGCATAAATGTTGTTAAGGGCAGACACTGGAAGGCTGGTCCTTTTTCCTGAAACGATGTGCTTTATCCACTTCCCTGTAACAGCAGGCAAGGCACATACAGCCATGTTGAGCATCCTTGCCTGAGGGTGGGCAATGCAAGTTCAGACCCGTAAAAATGCTTTGAAAAAGCCAACCTCTGTGATAAAGCTGAGTGAGGGTGAGAGAGGTGCTGCAGTGATGCTGGCTGATAGTCTGAGCAGCCTCTGCTGCCTGCTGGCTTGGATACCTGGGCTGTGCCGGCTGTGCCACATTCACTGGCCCTTGGCCACCATCCACCGGGCCCTCAACACTGGCCTGCCACTGGCTTGAGCGTAACGGGGGTGTGCAGCTGGCTCCCTCAGAGGGTCTCAGCCAAATGCTTGTTTATCCTGCTTAGTGCATCTGTTCACTCTGGTAGTAAGCTGTTTATAACATTTCAAACGGTTTTCAGAGATTAATTTCCTTCAAGGGGCTGTTCTTTTCCCCTGGTGCTTTGATAGGTGGAGGTAAACATGTTTTTGTCTGCAAGGAGCTTGAGGGAGAGGGTTGTTCTTGCAATGTAAGAGCAGAGGCCGGTTTTAAAACGGTTTCCCATCAGATGTGAACTCATATCTGCAGGAAAAATCCTGCTACACTGGGGAGTATTGCACAAACTGCAAACCTGTGATGTGCTAAACACAGTTCAAGCATTCAGTGTGCATGGAATCAAATACAGCTTGTTTTCATTTTGTAGGATGCTTTGCATCAGCTGTATCCTCACACTCAGAGGAAAGGGAATTGAGTTTGCAAAACACCCTCTTTCCTGCTGTTATACAAAACTGGACTTCCTCTTTCCAGGGTTTACTCAGCGAGTGCTTTCCGCACCATCTCAGTCATCTTAAATCCAGTGTCTGAAACTAAAACACAGGGTGCTGGGATATGGTCAAAGCACAGTGTGATCCCAGCAACCCAGTATGACCAAACTGTGCTTTCCCACTGCAAAGGAGGAAGGGAGAGAGGGATTTGGATCCACTTTGGAGGTGGAGAGTGGAGTCACGGTCTCTCTGAGAAGGGAGGTGACTGGTCCTAGGAATTCAGAAGATGCTTAAACCTGAAAACTCATTTTCAGTTTTTAACTAAGGCAATAGTAGGTTCTTAGCCTTAGAGCGATCACATTGTCAAAATTAAAGAGTTCACTGATAGTTTCTTTCCCTAATTAAAAATCATTGATCTTCCTCTACTGTATACGATTGGGAAAGGGAAGGATTTCAGCAGTGCCCAGCCTTCCTCTGACAGACAGTTCAGTGTCAGGCAGGTGGAAGAGGCGTATAACCTTCAATTTAGATGCAAAAGTTTCCATTTAAATTCCAGCATGTAGCCTAAAAATTTCTGGCTCCTGTTGAGTGGCTGACTGGCCATCACCGGGCAGGTGTGTGCTGAATTCTTCATTAACCAGAGAGCCACTCCCCGGCCGGAGGCAGCAGGAGCAGCTTGGGGCTGTTCTGCAGCCCCAGAGAGCTGAAGCAGAGGAGCAAGAGGAGTGTGAGGAGCTCCCAGCAGATGTCTCTGCCATGCAGCAGTGCTTCTCCAGAACGCTTTAAGTGTGTGACAGATACCTGCAGATTCATATAAAGCATATTAACCTTTTGCAATAGTTATCCAAAGTCTTGTAAAGGCGTAAGTCGTGAAAATGATGCCTCATTTTTCATTACAGTTTATTTAATTGCTTTAACATACCCATTTCACTGAACCTCCATGAAATAATTCTGAGGTTAACAATGAAATTATTATTTCCCCTTTCATGAATACAGTTCCACTGATACCAGTATAATGTAACCCAATAGATGTCCAGGAAAAACAGTCTGGTAGAGAAATGAGATTAATGAGATTTTCACAGGTGTCTCTGCCATTTCTCTACTTGAATTTCAGTTGGTTTGCGTGCTGATACAGATTTCTGTGGTATGAATAGTAATAATAATAATAATAACCCATAACTTTTATTGAAGAGGCAAAGCATTTTGGCACTTGCTAGCCTGGCAACTGAGATTTTCTCTTCCTGCTTCACCATAGTGAGGTGGGTAGTAGGTGTTGCAGGGCTGAATGGCAGCTGTGAGGTTGGCTGAATTCTCCCCAGCCACAGCAGCCTGGGTTAGTGGGGCTGAATCGTGTCTTGGCTTGGATTTGTGCTGATGTCTTGAACACATCATCCACCTTCTGCTCAGCTCGGGTGTCCTCTGTGGAATCAGGGAGAATGGTGCTGTGGGGGGGGGGAACAGGAAAACCGATTGCTGGTACAACTGTTTGCAGCACCTCGTTGTACAAGGTGCTGCAGAGTGCAAGCTATAGCACAAGGAGGATGGGATGACTGGGATTCTCATCATCTGCACAAATCATGACAGTGATAATGATAATGAACAAGAGTCCCAGCGGTCTCCCAAGAGGCCATTTCCTCATTCACGTTGTTGCTGTGCATATGAAATCCATACAGATGTCAGTCAGGCTTGTCAATTTTGTCTACTATAAGCGACAACAAAAGGACAAACAGAAGAATGCACTCAAATGTAGCTTCCTTAACAGCGAGCTCCCCAAGAAAAGAAGAGGTTTTGTGACATGTTTGGATAGAAAAAAGTCCTGTTTTTCATTTTTTTGGTGGAGTACAGAGGATGAAGTATCAGAGTTTCGATTTTACCTTTTTTCTTTTCCTGAAGGTATCACTTACAGTACTTCAGTGGGTTTGTGCACTGGATAAGAACTTCTGGGCCTTTACAGTGAACCTTTTGACTGTCACAGAAGATCTATTTCAGTTGTCACATCAAAGTAGTCTTAGGGTACTTCAGGAGTAACTATGCTATGACTATTTTCCTAGGCTCTGGCCCAAATTGTTTCTAATCCAAGTATACAGGAGAAATAATAGTTTAGAGCATGCATTCCTCTTTACACAGTGTGAAGCAGAGGAACACAGAATATCAGTGACTCCAGAAGAGATAACAAGCCTGCAGGGCCAATACAGTTTGAAGCAAAATATCTCAAGCACCATTTCAGAGAGCTCACAACAGCATCAGCCTTCTTCCATTTTTTTATGGACAGGAATGTATTGAGGAGGAGCAGCAAAGAACTGATGGGATAGATGTGTCCTTATTTATAATTGCTGTTTGGGCAAAGTGGTAGTGGCATTTGCAAATGATCTTTAGACTACATATCTATCCTGCAGGAACCAGAGTTGCCATTACTGTATAAATAGCCAGCATACTTCAGTTTAATGGATATGTAGTTCAAATGCAATAAAGACGTGAGCAAGCTCATCCAGTGTTATACAAACTCAGTTTAATTTCTGAGTGCGGTATGTGAAACCATTAGCTCTTGACAGCACATCCCAGCATGCTTCTTTCATACTCTAGTCAGTCATAGTCTAGTCAGAAATAGGGACAGAAATGTTGAGTACACAGAAGAAGAAAACTGTGTCATCATCAGCCTCAGTCAAGGTCCTTAGTGTTGCTTTGTACCTTCCCAGAACCTCTGGTCAGTTGGCATCCACTTCGCATTAGTTGTTCCCTGTGCCAAGGCTTGCAATGTACCTGGAGGGCTCTTAAACCTATTTCTGACAGTATTGATGGAATCATTCCGACATTAGTCAGATTACCCTTACAAGACAAGCAAAGATGTTGGCCACAGAATGTCTTCTTTTCTCAGCATCACTCCTCCGTGCACTGGCGTGTGAGTAGCAAGTGTCTGTTTCGCCTGGAGAGAAGTTTGTTGGAAGCAGATACTGTAAAGATAGAGCCATTCCAGAAGAAGTATGCACTGCTAGAGAAGATGATCCATCCACAGAAGCATAAATTAGTCTTTCTGTGCAATCACAATAAAATAAAAGTCCCATGCCAGCTTTGTCTCTCTTTCTTGAATGATTGTGCTGTGTGTAGGTCTGCTGGCCTGTATCAATAGCTTTGTGCAGCAAATAATTCATTGCCATGCTTTTGGCTCGGTCCTGCTGCTCAGCTATGCAAGTGCTTGAAAAATCAGCTATTGCTTCTGCACAGCCCAGCACAGTTGTAGACTTTACAAGATATGTGAAATCTGCGTGCCAGCAGATTTGTGGGCACCGAGCCCTTAAGCTTCAGAATATTTTTACCGAATACAAAATACTGATAAAAATGCAACAGTATGTTTATGTCGTGGTTCTAGGAAACATTTCTGACTGTGTGCAAACAGTCTCATTGGGCAGGGCTGGTTTTTTTTTCTTGCTTTTCACAGCACATGACACAAAGGGCGCTGGTGCTGTCGGCATGCTGAGGTGCTCCCACGGTGCCCATAATTGCAATTAAACCTCAGTGTGAGGGAGGGATTTCACTGTCTCGGAAAGATGTAGTAGAAGTATATTAATGTCTGCTGAATTTTTGGGACAGAGAATGCATCTCTTCATATGTTCTGGAGAAGCCCCAAATGTTTCCCATCTCAGTATAATAGCTCTTTTCTTGCTGTCAGTCAGGCCCAAAGTGAGCAGAGCTGACAGATGTCGATTCTTTCAGATTTCCCCTTTCCTAAGGACCTTGGCAGTGTCAGCTGCTGGAACAACAGACTTACTCCTTTTTTTTTTTTTCATACCTGTTTACTCTCACTGTAGCTGTCCCCTCTCTCACAAGGAGATGAAGATTCAGTTCATATCATGCAACATCAATACTTTCCCCTCACTTTGCTGAAAAGGATCCAAGGAACAATACAACATACTGCCTGTCCCTCTCTGTCTACCATTTACTGCAGTAACCATCTTCCATGCCTTCACTCCAGAAGCAGCTGGGTATGACAGAAGAACTGTAGGGTAGATACAAATGCCACACATTTACAAAACCTGCGATATCCATCTCAGCAAAATAAAACAAAACCAATTCATGAATAAGGGGTTTTCAATTTCAGTGTTAGTGAATAATCCAAATTGAAATATATCAGCATACTTGTTGCTCTCACATTAATTTAAAGCAAACCAGTTTTTGGATATCACGCTGTGTATGGACACGGTTACTAATTTGCAGTTTTTTGAAGCTGTGTTACACATGCTGGCTCAAAATGTGGAAAATATGGGATGTCCAGAGAGTTCCAAGGGATATGTGATTGGGAGCCAAACCTCTTTTTGTACAAAAAAAGTTAACCCTCTTTGGTAATTTGATTTTGTACAGTAGATCTCCCATAACCTAACACTGAGTTGACTGTTATCTGCAGTCACTGCGGGCTAGTAATTTACTGCCATTATGTTTCTTCTTTCTGATTTCTGTGTGTGGTTGAGAATTCTATGGATAAGCCTCTTTCTATGGGACTTTTATATATTTTAGTTTTTTTATTTGACTGTTGAATGACTGCTGACTGACTGTTGACTGCCTGTTACTGTTGACTGATTGTTACTGACTGTTACTAAATGTTACTGTTACTGACAGTGACTGTTACTGACTGTTACTGTTACTGACTGATTGTTACTGGCTGACTATTACTGACTCTTACTGACTGTTACTGACTGTTGACTGTGTGTCACTGACTGTTGACTGTTGATGACTGTTGACTGCTGACTGTTACTGACTGTGACTGACTGTTGACTGACTGTTACTGACTGACTGACTGTTACTGACAGTAACTGTTACTGACTGTTGTCTGACTGTTACTATTACTGATTGTTACTGACTGTTGACTGATTGAATGACTGTTACTGACTGTTATTGACTGTTACTGACTGTTACCGACTGTGACTGCTGACTGTTACTGCCTGCTGACTGCCTGTTGACTGGCTGTTGTTTTGGAGCAGGGCGCTGCCCGGCTGTGCGCAGCCCCGGGGGAGGCCTCGGTGCCGCGGTAGGTGGCACTCTGTCCCCAGCCAGCCCCGCTCCCCCGCAGGACGCCTTGGGCAGCTGGAGGAGGTGGGTTTGCGCTCAGCGTCTGAAGGCAGCCCTGGTGTCTTGCTGGGAAGATGAAAAATCCCACGGCATGCTTGCAGGAGAAGAGAGATGAACTTTTTGGCATCCTGGCTCATCCCAAAATTAAGTGGATCTATTCCACTTAATTTCCCCCAGATTTTAATTGGCTCAGCTGTGACTGGTGCCTTGCTTCTCCCAGACTGAAGCAGGCTTTGGAATAGTGCTTAAAACATACGTTCCCCCACCCCTCAAATGTAAAGTAAACCAGCATTTAACAGTGCTTGTTAATTTGTCCTGAACATTAATGCAGTTGTGGAAACTGACACAATACAAATATCCTCTCTCATAACTATTTTCTGTAGATTTTTTTTTTTAGTAGAATATGAAATCATGAAATAGAAATGCTTTTATACTCTTCTGCTGCTGGAGATATTACTGAGAGACAAGGAATATCTCTAGTGCAGTGCTTTAAAGTCTCACAACAGTTTTTTTTCTCTCAAAACGTTTGTAACAAAAATACATTGCACTAGGTGCCCTGGTTTCATTTCTGCGTGCTCTCTTCTCAGAGGTTTCACATAACTCAGAAATGGAAAGTCAAACTACACAGTGTGAATTTGCTGCTGATGGGCATATACACAGGGGTAGACTAATAAAAATACAGCATTTCTTCTCAATACAGTGTACATTTCCAGTGCTGAGTAAATACTAAATACAATGGCTGAAAGATCCTGTTACTAAGGCAACCGACTCCCATGTTATCTTTAAATATATATACATAATTCCTCTGTTACTTGAAAAGAGAAATTCTTGTCAAGATTTGGTGAACTGAATTCTTGATGAGATCTGTCTGACAAAAGGCCAAATATTGTGGTGCAGCGTCAATTTATTTCAGGATTGAAAATTAACTCAGCAGCAACACTCCAGTAGAGAGGGTGTCTGAAAGCCCAGAACTTCATGGCTGACCCAAACCATCCTTGGTGGCAATCTGATTTCATGGCATGTGGCCTGCATAGTACATAAACTTCTGTGGACCTTGGACTGGACAAGTTTGCGGCTTCTTACACCTCACCATGTTTTCAGTGAAGTACTATAGGTACTAATGAGGTCTGTGTTCAGGGTTTAGGAGTTGCCTTTTAAAATAAATAGTATTTAAATAACTCCAGCTTAGTGCCTCATCCCAGCAGTTTGGGATTCTAAATGAAGATTTTTATCAGCCCCACATGTTTCTGAAGAGCAGGTATGAAAGGGGTCACAAGAATAAGCTTGAGGAACAGTGAAATTGTACTAGGTGAGACTTTCTCCTCCAAGTGAAGTCTTAACCCCAGTCTCTCACAGATCTAAGTTGTGAGGCAATTTGCAAATGCTTTTCCCATCTTCTCTGTTAGGTCTAAGAATTTTTGGCCAGAACTAGAGAAAATCACCTTTGTGGCACAGAGATCTCTCACTGCTTTGCTTTCCTTTTTTTTTAACACTGAGAGGAGCGTCTGTCCCTTCTATCATATCATGTAATAAGGTTAGGAGGTCCTTACCCATGTCCCTCAGCTGGATTGCTCTCTCTCCATGGCTTGAGTCCAAGTACTTTCAGTTCTTTTTGACATCTCTGAAGTGACACCATTCTGTTCCCATTTTTAGAAAATACCAGGGATATGCTGAGGCTGAGAAAAATCCTTGCTCCTAAATAAGCTGTTCCGGATGAAACTTTTCTTGTCTGGTTTTTTTCACAGTCTTTTCAGAGGTTTCCCTAGTGTGGTCGTGAAGGCGGTTCTTGTAATTAGGGAGACTCATCGTTCCAAGCACAATTGACACAGTCCTTTTGTCAGTTATCCCCCAATAGGGATAATAGTATTTTATCCTTAAATCCAAAGGTTAAATGCGTTTTAACCAAAGTACCTAAACCCAATGCTTAACTGCTATGTAAATGAGGTCTGCCCCATACAGCCTTCTTCCTGGCTCACCAGCAGATGCTTGAGGAATGCACCCTCCCCTTGGAGGCCTCCGTCCATCTGGAGTTCCCAAGCAGCCCTTAGGCTTCTCTTCTCCCTTTTCATCAACAATAAGCTCCTTGCTCTCCAAACCTTCAGGGAACATGGATTACGCAGGCATGGAAATGGGATTTTTAGTAACAAGTGGCCAAATGTTCAGACATCTCCTCTAAAGACATTTGTGCTTCTAGTGAAAAAAAGATCCCAAGAAGGAATCTATTTCCAAATTAATAATAATTTTTAAATGCCCTCAAGTCTGAGATGCATTAAAATACAAGGTGACATTTGAATATGTACTGTGGGTCAGACTCTGACGCTCTAGGGCAAATTGAGTACTGTTTTACTTGCAAGTAGTTCTATTAATTTCAGTGACCCAGTTATGGAGTAAGACACCACTCAGCAAGAGAAAAGATGTTTAAAATCTGCCCACAATATTTGATGATAATTTGATTTCTGTACTGCCTTCCAGACCCAGTCACCCTGTTCTGCTTTCACCACAGTGCAGCATCTCTTTCATAGATGCTGACACCTCTAGACGGCTGTCAGCCTTTGTGATAAAGACTATTACAATAACATTGCAGCTGCGTCAATAAAGCATTCATGAAGACGGTATTTTTTGAGCAATTCCTGTCAAATTCCTTAGATTTTTCCCTTTTAAGTTGATATTCGGGTTTCTGAGACTATGGTAACTTCTGCATATTTGCATATTGTAGGCTGTGTGGCCACAAATGGAGATAATTGATTTTCTCCCCGAAGTAATTTGGTGCTCTTCACTTCAGAGATCATCCTTTGGATTATCGACTCCTTATTATTAGTCATTTGCAAAATTATTGCTATGGCTATGAGGTTCATAGCCCTGCCAGACTTTTGGCTTCTTTTCCTTGGGGTTTTCTTCCTGACCAGGAAGATTTTAATCCTCTTGTATTTTCGGGGGTGGGGGGGGGGAGGGAAAAAGAGAGAAATCCAGCTAGTTGTGCTGGCACCTTCTTCCATAAGGCTAACATTTCAAATCAGTTCTTTATTGGCACGTGCTTCTTGCTTGCCTTTATGATAGCCGCAAAAAATGTTACAAGGAGCTTGGTCAGTGGTGATAACCTCTCCAGAGCACTGACCTACAGCAAGGAGAGGAGTGTTTCCCAAAGACTACAGTATAGTAGCAAATAGTTTGTGCCTGCACTTGGCTACGCTGTCACCCTTTTCTCTGTTTCACAGTTGGACTAACACTTTGCTCATGATAGCCCTGCCCCATTTTTTTTCCACTTCAAATAAATTTGTAACTTCAGCATAAACCCTCACTCTAAGCTAAGTGGTACATTAACATTAATTATCTTATTTAGTCTAATTTTTTCAAAACTATCAGAATAGTTTTTGAAGATTCAGAGCAGACCTAGCATGGGAGCCTTTTTGGTTTGGATATTCTTTTAATGATAACAAAATTTCACCAAATGTATTGATAGTTATTAAACTTCTGATGGTTGCTTGTATTGATTTTAAAAGCATTTAGGACTTCAGAGAAATGGTAGGGATAATCTAAATTTAAGGTACTATTTGGGTTTCAGATACAGGTATTTCTGTTTGTACTCTATTTTCATATCAAGAAAGTTGCGTTTCTCAGGCTCTGCAGTGCTTTAAAACTGCAGGTAGCAGTAGGAGTGCGTCAATTACCATTTGCGGTTCCCTGCTTGTGCCTTTGTTGTTTTCTGGCTTGCAGTTAAGGTAACCATTGAGTAGGAAGGACCTGGTTTTAGTTGTACAGTTGTATCTGAACCAGGCAGAGGGGTGAAATGATGGAGCTGTCACAACAGCATCCCTGTCAGTAACACAGTTGGCCATCTGTGGCACTTCTGTGTTATTCTTTTGGTTGTAAGTCAAGCTCTGTGAGCTTTCTGCCAAGCTCACCGTCCTTTGGGAAAACCAATGTAGAACCAGAACCCTGAAATTGATATAAGGTTTTACTGATGTCCCAGTCACAACTGCCTTAGTGTTGGAGAAGCACTGATGTGGAGGCGTGGTGTTTTGGGACAAAACATGGGATAAAAGTAAAGACTACTTATCAGTGACTACTGATAGCTTGTGTTGCATAGTGCTAATTTCAGCATTATTCATATACATGTGTGTATATACAAACCCCTTATTTTGCACTGGATTGGTAGCTTTCTGTTTAGTAGGAGCCCTTGTTTTCTGCCTTTGAGGGGCTCAGGAACACCTCTGTGCAATGAAGGGTTCTGTATTTCCTCAGCCTTAGCCTAGCCCTGATAGACGTCACTTTCATCTCAGCCACATATTTGTCTGGTAAAGGTGATTCTGCAAACTTTACTGTAAACTTGTTCCATTGCCTAAGTTTTCCAGTAGTTATAACATTTACCTAATATTTAATCTAAACTCCCCCTTGCTGCATTTTAAACCCATTACTTCTTGTTCTGTCCTTGTTCTCTAATGAGAATAATTGGTCTACGTCCTCTCCATAACAGCCCTTTGCATATTTGTAGACAGTAATGCTTCCCCTCAGTCCTGTTTCCTCCAGATTGAGCAGCCCCTGCTCTCGTAACCTTTTCTCAAAGGTCTTATTTACTAACTCTTAAATCATTTTTGTTGCTCTCCTCTGAACTCTCTCCAATTTCTCTGTCTGTTTTAAAATGCAGTGCCCCAAAATGAATGCCATTCTGCGAATGAGGCCTCACCAGTGCTAAGTAGAGCAGAATAATTATCTTGCTTGTTTAACATGAGGTATTCCTCAGCATGGCTCTTGCCTCATCTGCCAGAGCTTGGTCCCCTGGCCTGTTCGTCCATTTGTTATCCTTTGTAACCCTGCAGAAAACAGGAGCTTTCTAATGCAACGTTTTTAGGGCAAAACCAAATAAATTAACTCCTGATGTCTTAATTACTCCCCTTGCCAAATGGGAGGCACTTCCAGCATGGTGGAGCACCAGGCAGCTGAGCTGTGAGGTCTGGGGGAGCTCCCAGAGGCTCTGAGGTTCCTCAGCCCACCCACAGGTGCTCCTTGACACGAGTCACTGCGCTCCAGCCCTGCCTTCCCCATGCCCATGCCTGCCCAGGGCCTGTGACCTCCCACGCCTTCCCCTGACACGTGTCCCACCTGCCGCTCACGGTGGCCCCCGCAGCCGGGATTCTTTCCCCATGTACCGGTAATGAAGGGAGACCAGTGTGGCCGTGACCCTGAGCTGCCCCCAGCCCCCAGGAGACCTTCCTTGGTGAGGTGTTCCAGCTTGACTGTCCCGTTCAGGCAGGCACGAGGCTGGAAATGCCGCTGCTGTCTCCCCACATGCCCACACAGTTCGATGCTGCTCTCAGGTACAACCAAGTGCCTATCCCGGGATGGCTCCTGCAGACCCACATCACAGCACTGACTGACAGCCCGCCTTTGGGTGAGATGCACTCCAGCATTTTTAGTGAGGATTCACCATTGACCTTCTGGCCTGCTGGGAGCTTTGAAACTTGTTTTTCCCAATGCATTGCAGCTCTGGAGACCTGCACAGGGAGCCTCCCGTGGCTGGGGAGGGTGGAGAGGTCTGGAGGGTGGTAGGTGGCTGGTGGCAGAAATATCAAAGTCACATTCAGCAAGTGGAGGATGTATTTATCTTAATTCAGAAACAGTTATCAAGGCAAGGGGTTTTATTTTCTTTCATGCCCTTACCATGAATGGTTTGCTGGAGCATCATTCCTGATGGGTTTTGGGCCCTTGGTGTGAAAGGTTTGAGGGGTGAAGTTGTCCAGCAGCATGGGAAATGCAAGGGCAGTGTGGCTTCACAGCTGGTGGCTCACTGCTGGAGACAGGCAGGCACTGTTTGGAAGCTCCCTTGCAGATAGAAGCTGAGAGGTTATTTCCAAATTCTGTGCCAGCTCACATCAGTGAGAGCTGAGGTGCTGATACCCTGAGAGGTGCATGATCCAAGGAGAACGCAGGCAAACACAGGATATCACTTGTAACATCGACCACCATGGTTTTGCTTAGGAGCCTTTAGCAAGACTTGTCTCTTTACATTACAGTTTACGCCCATAATACAGGGACAGTGATACTTTCCAAGGAGTGCCATGTGACATACATAAAATATTTGACAGGCTTTGGAGCTGAACCCAGAGCTCTTTCTTTCAAACATCCCCTCTGACTTTGCAGAGCTTGGTGTCAGCCCTGGAGACCCTCTGATTGGAAGCACTGCTGCAGATGATTACGTTTTTCAGAGAGCAAGGGAATACCTGCTGACACTCTGTTTTGCTTGAGAAGAATTAAAAACTTGGTGAATGAATTCTGTGTAAAAGTTCCTGTCTCAGACTTTGAGAGAGAACGTGAGTGGTAAAAATACACCAGCATCTCAGGCTCTGTGTTCAGCAAAGGCGCTGGGCCAGAGATTCAGCTCTGCTGAGTCCACGTTTGTTGAAGCAGAGTGAGGAACTCGTTATGACTTCCTAGCACCATGTCTGGCTGCCAGCCCACAGCCAGACCAAGGAAGCTGGGGAGCTGCTCTGATATGTAGCATCTAACAGTGTGTCCCAAGGAATACTGATGGTATAACCTGGGCACAGCCCCTGTGCCCTTCTTTCCCTTTCTTGTCTCTTGCCTCCCTTGCTGACATGCCCCGTGGAGCGACGGAGGCCAAGGAGCAGCAGCGCACTCTGAGGGGACATTTCAGTGCTGGCAATCAGTCATGCATGCAGGTGTAGCACAGCTCCTCTCTTTTACCTCGGCGCCTCTGAAGCGACGCAGGGAATGTGCCCAGGATTTACGAGGCTCGTGCTGAATGCAGCCAGCATCATTGCCTGCTACATTTTTCCAGATCGGTGCCCCAGTATGCTGCTTAATAGACCTCTGGCATAATGTGCGACAGTACCAAGCTCTACACCTTAGAGCTAAAAATGAGGAGGCAGGAGGAGATGAACAGCATAGTTGTTTTTCATGCCGCTTGAAGTGAAATTGCACAGGAAGTAAGTCACCTCCTGAAGAGACTAGACACAAGAGGAGTTATCTCTCTTGCTTAAATTAAAGAGAATGATTAAATGTCAGATAGTGAGAGCACATCAGGCAGATCCCACACGAGCACTTTTCTTGCTAATAAAGGAACCATGTAAGTTACCAACTGACTTTAAAATGACTGAGGAAGTGTAGTTGTAAAAATCACTACTGTCAATTTACATTCTGGCAGGTGTTGGAGAGACCAGCTTTGGCTCGGAGTAGTACTTCACTCAGTATTACAATACTGCAGCTTGTGAAGAGTGGCTGGACATGTGAGGACATGGTGTCTGGGTTGCTCCATGCTTGACTGCTGAACTTGAATGGCCCTAACAAAAGCTTCACATATTGAGCAAAGAACTGTGGAACCCAAAGCCAGCTGACAGCGTAGTCTGCTGTCTCTTTTGGCTTTGCGAAGGTATGCAATGCTGGATTCACATAAACTGACTGAAGGAGGGTACACTGGAGCAAGATCTCTTCAAACCTCTTCTCAAATCCAACATCTCTTTGGCATTTCTTGTTAGCCAGGGTCAATACACCTGCCAGAGGAAATCCTTTTCCCAGGGAATTTCTCTTGCTGTCTCAACGCTGACCCTGTTGTGCCTCAATCACAGCGGGTAAGCCAGACCACTGCGGTCCCTCCAAAGCATTTCAGGGTTTTCAGCACAGCCTACATAGCAAATATCTCTATATCAGATCTTGTACCCAAGGAAAGACATCTTTTTTTCATGTTTCTATTTTCATCCCTCTTACTTCTCACCAGCTAGCACATTACTCATGTTTAAAGGAAAAGTACCATTCATTTTAAAGGCTGTCCTACTCTGCATGAAAACCTTTCCATTCATCTCAGAAAAAATTGTCAAATTGTAAACCTAAATACTAAGGGACAGTCCCATAGGGAAAGGGATTCATCCCATCTCTAAGCTCTCTGATTCCGGAGTTTAGCAATTTCCTACCTTGCGAAAATTTGCCTCCACCAAGAAATACGTGCAGGGGTTTTGTAATTGGGGTTTAATTGAAACTGATCTGTACAAAACCTTCTCCCACAACCCTAGATTCATCATAAAGAGGAAAGAATTGCTATATTACAGCAGAATAAAATCATCTGCACAGAGATCTGGCACAGTATTACTGCCCCAAATGGGCTATTTCATGCAATCAAGCCTTAAGTTAGGACCTAACACCTATGGGCCTTTTGGCTCCCCAGTCAGTGGGAAATTTGGGGGAATTTCTTCATAGGTTCCAGCTCTTTCAGACTCCCAGCATTACTACAAGTTCTCTGACTCAGTGGAATGGTAGTAAAAATAAAGGAGGAGGGTGTGAATTTGTCTCTCTGGTGTCCCAGGCTGAAGAGAGAAGCACAAAAACTTTATTATTCAGATCTGCTGCTTGTCTTTGGTTACTGCTCTCACTGCTTTCTGAGGGCAGTAAGGGAAGGAGAACACCACAGCCTAACATTTTCAGTTCGTATCAAAAGCTGACCAAGCCAACTTATCCTCTTTCTCCCCCACCCTTATAACTTTTATGGGATAGGATATGAAGGGATCAAACAGCTGTTATTATACCTTGCTCCTCTGAAATATATACTTCCAGTTGCCTATATCTACTTTGCTACTCAGCTTCTAACCATGTGATTGGCTATCTATAACCCTTTTTAAAAATAATCTTTAAAGGATGAGTGGAACAGAAAACCTCTATATCTTTTAGAGACCAACCCTAAAAGAAGATTCCTTCTAAATCCATCTATTCCAGTTAATAGGGTTTGGCACAGCCACTATGTCTGCTATTCCGGACCTTAAAAGATAATTTATAACAGAACTTTGAATGTTTCCTGGCTCAATGCATTTTTTAATATACTGGATCATTTGCATTAGTGTCTCTGTTCACCTTATATTTCATGAGTAAGTAAATTGTGGAAGGTTAACCTTTTCTATGAAAAAATAGGTCTTTATGTGGAAGTCAATATTGGCACAGTCTGTAGAAGAACTCTGTCTCATCTGTCTGGGTGAATGTATTGTCTGGGCTTCATTACAATTCTTTCTTTCTTTTACTCAGCATTTTTTTCTTTCCTTTTCCCTTTTTCCCCTCTCTAAAGCCAAAAAAAGAAATTTAATAAACTAATATTAGTATCAAATCCTTTAAATTGTTGAGTCATGCTCTGGCTGGCTTTTCCCCCTCTGTAGTGCTGTGCACCACAGTTCACACATTTATGCTTACAGCACATCCCTCCTTGACTAATTTATGGCATTTAAAAGCTTAGTTGATCTTGTGGGCTGCTTGGTTGCTTGGTGCTTAAGTGGACTCTTGGCTCTAGCAGTGATTCCAGGTCTAGCAGGCAGCAGTGTGCCCCCTCAGCGTTTGATTGCTACCCTACTCATCCAAGGACATAACTAGCAGTATGAAAGGTTTCTCCAAAGACTGATGCATGCAATTAACTGAATTACTTCAACAGGGTGTGGATAGGATAGATTTAAAGTGGAACCTGTTACTGTGCCAGTGGCTGGATGAGGATCCTCCTGTGCCTGTCGAGGGGGAAGAAAATCCTTCGCTGCCAGTTCTCAGTGAAGAAGTTCTTGCTGTGACAGCAGATCTAGCTCACACGCTTGATTTAATGCCCTCAATTACCATATCTTTGTAATTATCATCCATGTCTGATAAGTCTTGTGGAAACTATCAGATCATGAGTAGAGGATCTAGGAGACTTGTAAGAATATAATGTCTTGAATTGATCTTTCTGTTTAATGTTTCATGACTCTACTACTGATTGATCATTCTTTGAATAAAATGATAGCATAGCTGTATGCCAACACCTGTGATTCATTTTCACTTAGCTAATCAAAATGTTGTTTCACAAGACCCTGATGATGTTCAGGATGCCTTTTAGGAGGTATCACCTTACACCAGGCTGGCTGACTCAGATGGTCTATTTCTTATTCTGTTACCAGACCAAACCATGATTTATGAGGTGCAAGTAGTTCTTACTGGAGTACAGATCTGTTTGACCGCAAAGTTTTTCAACTAGTGAGAAACCATAGCAAATGTTTGTTGTTGGGTTTTTTTTCAGTTGAAGGAACTGCAGCATCTCTGCATACCCTGGATCAGTACCTGCACATTTTCTCTTTTTACATGTAACTTGAGGATTAGCAGAAGATTCTAGTCCGGTCTGTACAGATCAGCCACTCATCATTAGCTAGACAAGCCAAGCACACTGGAACCATAATGCTAAGATTCAGATACTGACTTGTTTTTAGAAGGGCTTCTTTTAGCAATGCAAAAAAATGAAAAGCAAATTTTTTTTTCTGCCTCTGTAGTCATGAACTGCATTCATGTTTGTAGCTGAATTTTGGAAGTACATACCCATCAGCCAGGGTTGTGACTCTTACCATTTTATGAGTGCTAGTTGTTCTTTTTACTAGTGAAATCCTGGTAAGTTAAACAGTGTAATGCAGTTTGATGTTTGCTAGAGCAGTGAAGTGGTAAGCAAAAATCACCTTTAGGAAGAATTAACCACTGAAGTAGGATAAAACAGTGAATCAGGATAGTCTAATGTAGAAAAGAGACTGCAGTTTTCAGACTACAATTGTAAGCGAGTATTTCCTAGGCCTTAGGGGCACAAGTGAATTTTACCCGGAAAACAAAGCATTTTCCTACAGGTTTATGTCTGGTGTAATTACATTCTCAAGGTTTAGCTTTTTTTATTTTTTCATATTCCATGAGCCTCAGCAGCAATAATGCTGGAAAAAATTGCACTGTAGCACTGAACACTGTCTGCCTGCAGCAAAGACAAAGTTCATAAAGGACACAGAAAGCACAGAACCCCTGTTAACCTTCTGAGAAGAAAGGTGTGTTAGTACACACCGAGAAAGCAAATTTTTCCCCCTAGGTCTTTGTACAGTCTCATATGTTTTCTTTTCTAAAGAGACAATACACCACTGTAGTCATTTTGTAACTATCATCACCTTCAAAAAGACTGTAGAAGATTCTGGCAGGGCCAGAATTGTGATTCGTGATGTCAGCCACCCCTTTTCCCATTATTTTTTACGAATTGACTTTAACAGCCTTTTAAACACTGACAGATTGGATATAGGCCGGAATCAATGGTCAGTGTGGTCAGTGGCTGGAATGGCCACTGGAGGATGGCCTGCAAAGTGATCAATAATCCATATTGGTTCTTTGGTTTTTTGTTTGGTTTGAATTTTAGTTTGGTTTGGTTTTTTGGGGGTTTTGTGTGTCTGTGTGGTTTTTTTATTAATGATGTAATGATTAACATCTGAGAAAGCAGTGTGTCTCTAAGTCCAGTGATTCACCAGTATTTTTGAGCATGACTGCAAAAAATGTTCTCATTTAAAGTGTTACGGGTGTGCCTTTTTCACAGACCAATATGTCAGAGTTCTACCCGCTTGCCTTTGCTTTCTACAACATTGATGGTCCTTTGAGTTAGTGATGCTTGTGCAATTCCAGATGAGAGCTCCCAGTGCTCACGTGGTACCACTTCTTCCTGATTAAGCAGAACAAGTGAGCACCTGATTGACTTTTACCATAAATGCTGACATTCTGCAGCCAAAGGGGAGAGGGGGAAAAAAACCCCCTTTGATAATGTTTAAAGCACACAGGCCATTTTCAGCAAGGATTTCCATTTCAAGAGATTTGTTAGTGTAGTCTTGGATTAGTGTGTGCATCGAAAGCTTTACTTAGGAAGATTTTCATCCTTTGAGGCGCACACATACCAAAGCTCTTTGTTGTTCTGAATCCATGATTATGTGCTGAATAATGAATATTTTTAAAAGCTTTATGCAGCCACACTGTGACACCTTGACAATTTCAGCCAATCTCACTGTCTTTTTTTTTTTTTTTTTGACATTTTCTAACATAAAACTTTTAGCAAAGACTTTTAGCAATTTAGAAGTTCTTCAGTGCCAGGCAACTGAATTGCTGAGATGCTGATTTAAAAAAAGAGAAAGGTATCTTATGCTGATTTTGTTTTAGAACAAGCTGACTAGCTGCAATTGAGGTTAATTGACCTTTATAATGGATACACAGGACAGTACTAAAGCTGTATACATAAACTGCAACTTTATTTGATAGCAAATTGTGTTAATTGACATTCATTGTGCATCTTTCTGTTGTTTATTGCTGGTTGCTCATGTGAATAGTTTGTTGATATTATAGATAGGACAAACATTTGTTTCAGATAAATAGGATTTTCAGTTGAATAGGTTTTAATTAAATGATCCCCTGTTCTCAATTTTGAAATTATGAAGTACTGTACAGTATGAAGCTAAACCTGTTATCTGGGATCTTATATTGTTGAATCATGTCTCACACAAATTTGCTTATTTTTGTCAAATAATGTCTAATTTCTCTGCCAGTTGGGCAAGATTCAGGTTTTTTGCTGGAGTAAAACGTGAAATGACAGTGTTGCAGAGACTAAGTTTATGCAAGAATTATAAGTGGTTGGTCTGTCTCACAGGACAATCCAGTGTTATAGCAAACACACGTTCACTGCCATGTTAAAACTATGTCAGAGGATATACAGCTTCTCTCATGCACAGGTCCTGTTCTGCTGGACACTCAGCCATCATCTTTCACAGACCTCAGGAAACACCTGTACTGCCTGTCACGTATGGCCACAGTCTTCATGCTTTTCACGACATACAACGCTTCTAATCCCTTAACTAAGTTTTAAATATGTCCACAAATTAAATTCAAACCAGTCAATTTTCCCATTGTTTTTCTCTAATGAAATGAAGCTGTAGCTGGCAAAGTCACTCTTGTGACACAACCACTTCCACTGATGATGGCTTTCCCTCTGTTCTGTAAGCAAAATTAAAAAAGCAACCCCTCCAAAGCCCCAGATGGGAGCCCTTTCCAGGTTGCAAAGCATGTTTTGTTTAGCAAATTTAAAATGAGCAAAGGTTGCTAACACATTTTGTCTAAAAAAAAAAAAAGCAGAACAAAGACAGGTAGGTGTCCTGTAGGCATGTACATACCATTAATTGAGTGGTGCAGAGCTATTAACTGTTATAGTCTTTTATGTCCTACTGATACTTCATCACTGTCTTTAAATAGCCACATAGCTGGAAACATTGACAAGGAAGTAAAATAAGTATTTTCTGTATATTTTTACCACAGAGAGGTTTAAAGAGGAGTTCTTCAGTAAGTTACATTTTATTTTAATGTGCTGGTGTAAAGAATGATGCTAGTCATGCACCTCTTATGTTAGAGATGAGAGCAAACTTAGGAAGCAAAGCACTTAGGTAATATACAGAGAGATCTCTTTAAAAGCCTGCAAGTTCCATGGTTTTGCTGTGTTCATTTTTCTCTAAAGTGTTTTTTCCCCACATGAGTGGCTTTCTCTTTCCATTTCTTATACATTTGCACTCTCTAAAGTCTAAGGTTATTGCCAATAGTATTTTAAGAAGTGCCTTCCCTGGAGGATGTCTTTTTGATAGCCAGCAAGGGACTGCTCTCAAATATGATGGTGAACATTTTAGAAAGATTTGTGATATAATGTCCATCACAGGCCCTTGTCTCTTTTCATGGAAAAGTAACAAAAGGCTGAGGCCTGATTTTCAGCTCTGTTTGAACTAACCAGCTGCAGGAGCAGTCACTGAGACTTGGCATCTGAGTGAAGCAGGTCAGTAGCGTCCAGATGAGGGTGCTTCAGAAACGGGGAGTAGAAGCAGCACAGGCTGTCTCTCCATCCTGACAGCAGAGCACACACTGCTGTGTTCAGACTCAATCCCAAGTCATTGAGCAACTCTTAACGGAATGGGCCTTAGGAGGTGAGGACATGTGGGCTCTGCCCAAGGAACATGCACACTGTGGGACATTGGCCAGGTTTAAATTAAGCAGCCAAGGTATATGAACCGTTAAGGAACACCACTTGCCCTACAGCCCTCTTGTCCCTCACTTGTATATGAATTCTTGGCACAGGCAGATTTTCTGTGTTCTTGCTGTCAGCAGACGGTTCTCATGCCTAGCAGAGATTTCTAAGCATGTCAGAACAAATTCTGCCAAGATACAGAAAATGAAATGACCTTCTCAAACCCTCCAAGCCTATCATGGACCTCCTCCCACCTGTTTCCTCCTTCTAGAGAATATGTATTTCCCCAGAAATTCAGGTTCATTGCAATGACTGCTATTAATTATGGATACATGATGCAACTCTGCAGGTTTAACAGTTGTGTTAGTCTGAAGTTATTACTGTTTCCCAGTCCCTTTTGCCATTTGCTTGTAGTGGCATTTGTTAACCTTTCCCAGAGAGAAGAAAATAGGTTTGGCACCACTTCTATTGGTCTTGTAAGGAACAGACTAGCCTTCTCCTAGGGTCAGGTAATTGTAGAATCATAGAATTATAGAATCACTTGAATTGGAAGGGACCGTAGAGATCATCCAACCCCTCTGCTGTGGACAGGGACAGCTTTCACAAGGCCAGGTTGCTTAAGAGCTACATCCAGCTTGGTCTTAAACACTCCCAGGGATGGAGTATCCACAACTTCTCTGGGCAACCTGTTGCAGTGCTTCATCAGCCTCACAGCAAAAAATTCCTTCCAAAAAGCTCATCTAAACCTACTCTCCTACAGTTTGAAAACCATCCCCCTTGTCCTGTCACTACAGGCTCTTTAAAATAGTCCCTCTCCATCTGTCCTGTCAGCTTCTTTCAGGCACTAGAATGCCACAATCAGGTCACTCTGAAGCCTTCTCTTTTTCAGGCAGAACAATCCCAATTTTCTCAGCCTCTCCATCCCTCTAATCAACTTGTTGCCTTCTCTGGACTCTCTCCAACAGGTCCATGTTCTTCCTGTGCTGGGGACCCCAGAGCTGGATGCAATATAAGGCTTGACAAAGTCACTGGCTGATTATCAGCCTGCTGCAAAGGTTCCAGCCAGTGCCAGACCTCTGGCCAGCCCTCAGGACTTTAGGGGCAAATAAGGAGCTACAGTTTATGGGTTCATCAGGTAAGACAAGCACTGGGGACATACAAACCGAGTGCTCTACACAGATGTGTTATAGGCTCTTCTACGTTCTCCTGAGCTGTAGGCAAAAATCTGCTCATTGCCTACCAGGAACCAAGGATTAGGGGTGCAAGTGAACACCTCATGCAGGAACTCTTAGACCAAAAGAACATGCTTATACCACCCTATGTCTTGTGTTCCTGGAACTGACCAAATAGCACAAAGCAGTAGTACACATACACAGCTCGCAGATCTCTGAGCATGAGGCAAATAATCTCCTCAGTGGTTAACGTAGCCCAAAACCTCATCTTTGAGCTGTGAAAAAGAGGCAGGGCGTTTGCCAAGCTGTTACTAGACATGTTGAAATGACTTCCCTCTGACATGAAAAAAGAGCCAGGCATCTGTGATGAATTGTGACTCAGTTGCACGACTGCCGCCGAGGCTGTCTTAGGACAGATACCAAGCTGGCAGTGTCACCCAAGGCACTGAGCCACTCTGGGGCATGTTTGCCTTCCTTTAACTGTTGACCACAGGTTTGTGTGTGTATGTATTTGTGTTTAGCTGTGGGCAGAAAGGACTATATTGATCTTGAATTGATGGAACAGCTAATTTCCAGGGAAGGGGCAGGTTGTACTCATGCTGTGAACACAGTGACATCTAGAAAATGGCCTGTTTCACAGCACCTAAGGTATCCTTTCTTTTTTCAGTTTTGGCCTGTTATCTCTGCACCAGCCTCTAAAGATTCTGCCAGTGTGATGCATCTCCGTGACAATGCTAGAAATTATTTGAATTGCTACTACCTGGGAGAAAGCACCACAGTATAAAGGCACCTTTTATATCACAGCTGACAAGCTGTGGGCTTCCTCACATCACTGGAGAGACTGACCACTGAGTGGTAGGCTTGGTGAAGTATGGGATGGAAAGCTGGGTGGAAAATTGGCTGGACTGCTGGGCAAAGTTCAGCTGGCAGCCAGTAGATAGTTGAGTCCCTCAGAAATGAGTCTCCTCTAGAATTTCCACAGGTCTGCCCACATTCTCCATATGCTTCCTGTGCTCATTCCCACCTCAGCGAAATAAAAGCAAAACCTTCCTTGTTTCTAGTCTCTGTGCTGGTGCATCTATGCACTCTGATTTTCAGAAGTTTTGTTACAAAGCCTGGAGAAGGGAATGCTGACTCCTAGGATTTGCAGGCTGGTCCACAGGGATCACAGGGCTGTGGTCTGGCACCCAGCTATCCTCTTTGCTGGTGGAGCAGCCCTCCTCTAACGTGGTGCAGCTGTGAACAGCAGTCGGGGCTGGGCAAGAGGCAGCGCTGCTAAACGTGGTGTTAGCTTTGACCAGAGGCGGCTCTCCTTTGGGGAAAAGGGGGCCCACCACAACCTGAGTTTTTCTGTGGGTCCCCAAAGTCTTTCTGAGTTAGTGGCTTTGTGCTGTGGGCAGGCAGCAGCACACGTGTCAGCAGCCAGCCCAGCACCCCAGCCCTGGGGGAAGTCTGCTGCACCTGCAGCACAGCCTCTGAGGCTGGGGAAAGCCCCACTGGCCCAAGGCAAGGAGGGTAACCTCATTTTAGCTTCACTTCTGCTGTCACTGAGTGGTTCTGCATCCCTGTGTAACTGCAGGGAACAGTGGACTCGGTTACCTCCACATAAGAGACTTACAAATGTTTTAGTCCTCCTTAACGGTAGAGAAAGGTTAATAAAAATGAAAAGGGGCATGACACTATTGAGCAAGTGACAGAGAGGAACAAAAGCTCAACTGCTTTCTTTTCTTCCCTGTGTCCGGGACATTTTAAAGATTACTCAAAATCAGCTAAGATCTGCACTAGACTTTTCCCAACCGTTCCTAGAATTATCTTTTATTTAGATTACCTAGCACTAAAACCAGTTGGAGAAACATTGCTGCTGTTACAAAGAGCTTAATCCATTCTCAGTGTGATTAATGAGACTACTGGGAGGTGAAACAAAGTTGGGTATGCTTCTTGTAGAAAACACATTAGCTTGCTTTGTGGTATGAAATTTCCTCATTCTTTTTCTCAGAATAATGTGAGAGAAGGGAAGTTTCTGAGTTTGAGATCTAATCTGCTCTGCCTTCACAGGAAGCTACAAATGTCTCAAACAAGCCTTGAGTTGATACATTTTTCTAAATAAGAAGCCCTTTGGACAAAGCCTTACTTATTAGAAACAGAAGTGGGTAAGTCACAGCTCATGCCCTTCGTTCCCAACTAGTTAACCTAACACCTTTATACTCTTGCCAAGCTAGGCAGAGTTTAATTCCTGTAAAATAAATCAGCTGTTGGGCATTTTGCTCTGTTGAAAGCTTTGCCTGTCTCACTGTAACTAGTTAGGGAGACGTATTTTTGTTTCCCAATCTATGCAAATTAAATTTTCTCAGAATATTGGTATCAGGATACATCTCTGGTCCCTGGGGTCATTAGCCCTTGACCCAGCTACCTTAGCTGTTTGTTGACAGTCCTAATCATATTTAAACTCACCTCAACATGTTTTTAGAGGCTCAGCAATTTTTCAGATGTCTAGATAGAAGCAACCTGAAGACTAAGCACCTCTGCCCCAAAAGCCAAAAGATCCCTCTTAGAGCAATTCAGGCTGACTTCAGTCCTCCTCTAGAATGAGGAGATGATCGAAGCCAATCCAAACACATTATTTCAGAAGGTAAGTCATATTAAGCAGTGTCAGTACTGCATGTCGCGATGCACTGCTGGCTAGAGAAGCATTAACAAATGTACCTGCTTGACACAAGCTCTGCCAATCCTCCATCCTGCCAGGGGGATTCTGCACCCCCCCCATGCCTGGCAGTATGGGGCCACTGCTGCTAAATGATGATGTTTGTTGCCAGTGTATAAAGTAATTTAAAACCAGAAACAAATCTTAGTAGCTCCCTTCCCGGCTTATTTTCCTAAACAGAGCTTATTTACTCCAAATCTTTGAAACCTAGTTAATGCCATTTTCTGAAATTGCCATTTTTATACTACAGCCTTCAAAGCAGATCTGTGTATTAGGAGCCTGACAGCAGTAGTCAGGAGAGGTGTCATGAAAAGAACGGAAAGTATTTACACTGGGAAAAAAAAAGAGAGAAAAGGTTTCCATTTGTTTATGGCTTCTTCAGAAATACGCCTTTTGAGATGGAACTTTCTGTGTTTCATCTCTTCTGAAGGTGATTTTCTTTCAAACTGTCAGCAATATGTGTGAAATTTTTTAACATAATTGCAAAATGCCTTAAATTATGAAAATTGTGTGACTAATGAGTGCGCAAAAAGTCTCTCTATTGATTTGATACACAGATTATTATGCATGCTAAAAATGCTCAGTGGAGTTGCCATTTACTGTGTTAGTCTTAGAAGAGAAGACTTTGAAATTACTTTGAAATGTAATGACCACATTAAAAATCAAGTAGTTTTTAAAGGGCTTAAATACATGATTCGGTTTATTATTGAAGGAAGTACTCCAAAAGAAGACAGGCAGTTCAAATGTGTATTCCAGTGTGAAATATACTGGGAAAAGACAATAAAATCTCATATGAAAGACAATCATGCACAATAACCATGTTAGGTTCCGAGTTCTGTATACAAACAAATACTCTATTAACAAACTTCACACCACACACAAAAGGCAACAGCTTCACAAAAAAATTATCATAAAAGCACTGACACTGATTATTTTTTTCTCCAAGCTTGCATTCTCAGTGTAATGCTCGGGACAAATGAGAACAGGTGAAAATAACCATAAAAGAATTGCTACTGCATAAGCCATTCAGGTGGCTGTGTTCTTCTAAAAGATAAGGAACACAGAGTACTAGATTCAGATTCACCCTACAGTTCTTTCATGCCTTCAAGATAAAGTACAGGAGATGATAGTCTACTTTAGAGCTCATTTTAGAGAAGAGTGGTATGAAACAGCTTTAATATTAATGAGAATTAGCTTGGTACTTTTCAAAGGAGAGTGTGAATGTATCCACTTTTTATTATGATGATATCTCAATGAAGGTACATTCTGTACATATATCAGCAAAACACAGCTGAAAATAGAGACAGTGTGATTAATCCACATATTTTTAAAATAAATATGTACAATATTTACATTTTGGACAGTTCCAGAAATTAACATTTCCAGATTATGAACCACTACCCAAAAAATATCTCTATTATTATAGAAAATGCATTCGCTGTACAAATATTTATAAATACTTATGTATAAACTTTTTTCAGTGAAAAGTCTGTGAATTCATTGAAAAGAAAAACGTGAGATATTCTTATCATCAACTAATGTTTAGCTATCAAGTGTCCACATATTAAACAGTCTAGAGCATCATACATCAGACAGAAGTAGATTTTCGGTGTTGAGAATATTTTCTGTTCTGCTTCTGTGCCATCATACTGCCAAATCTGATTGTCTTTTCTGAAAATCCGCAGAAAAGCTGCAGGACTGAATCAGTTTGACTCAGTGATTGTTATTGACTGCACCATGTCAGACAGGGCTTCTGGGTCTGCTTCTTCTTTGCCATTATCTGAATTTTCTGATGAGATGTAACAGCCAGAATCTCTTGGACAGTCATTTAACTGTGATTTGTCAGAGTCTGGGCGAGGGCTTGAGTTCTGCATTTCCTGATTGTCCTCACTTTTTTGCTGTTGTTCAACTAGAAGGAACAGAAAAAGAAAGAAAAAAAAATTGTCAAACTAAGCATCTTGGGAAAGAGTTTGAGGTAGCAGCATGATTGATCTTGAAGAACTTCAGAAACAGAGCTGGTAACATACACATGACTAGATCAATATCTTTTGTCCATCAGAAAGAGAAACCTCAGAATCAAAGAACTAAAAATACACGAGTATAACAACATCTGAGTTGACGTTGAGGCTGGGTTTTATCCTTCTGTATGTTTCTCAGAGATGAATGCTGGAGAATTTGGCCTCATCCTTCAGCCTGAGGTCCTTTAGGCTGTCCACAGATGTCAGATACAGGCCTACATTTGTGTGTTCCAGAGTCTGCTTGGGCAATTTGATGTTTATAACATTGCATTGTAGATGTTGTGCCTTTTGAATGTAACCCCCAGCATTTGACATGGACTGTGTGCTGTGTAGGGAGATAAAACGCCCTGCTCTTCAGAAGCGCTCGGCATAAAGATGTGGTAACCAGGTTTTCTAAAGCACTGAACTTTTCAGTGCGAGTGGGCGGCTGATGGAAACTTCCTAAGCTTAGCTTGGTATCCAGAAGGTTATTTTCCAAAACACAGAGACCTCAGAGAAAGCTGAGATGCCTGACTTCTGCTGCATGGTTTCTGAACTCTGTTCCAAAACTGAGTAGAAGCAAATTAGCTTGCAAATAATTTGTCCTTGCTTAGGTGCTATATGACTAATCTGCTGAAACTCAAAAATGCAACTCAGTGAGAGTATCAACAGACCTCTCAAAAAAGGCTAAACACCTGTATATTGTGACTCTAATTTTTCTTGGGTTTAAATTGTGTATTCCTGTTTTCTGGCTTTGAGATTTATGAAGTTTACTCACAGAACATTTCTTAAGAAAATAAACTATAAAATATAAAATCTTCCCCTTTTCTCCCTTTTTTTTTTTTTTTTTTTTTTTTTTTTTTTTGTGCCGTTGTCACGCTTCTCTAACTGTATTTTATTTCAAACTGTGTCTGGCTTTCCAAAGTATAGGGAACAAGTCTCAGAGGAAACAGATGGTTTTACCCCAGATTTTTAGCCCTTCAGAAAAATGAAACCTTTTTGCTTTTGTGAAGACAGTTCCCTTACTTCACTTGATTTGTTACTCCATGGTTAAATAGTTAGCTTTGAATCTTGAGTCAAGTTTAAACTGTCTCAATTCAAGTTCAGGCAGAATGGAAGTCCTAATATATAATATTTAATGCTGTGTCAAAAGCTAAATCCAGTTTAGGTCCCAAAAGTTAAAAATTTCCACAAAGAAAATTCATACTGACTCTTGTTTCAATTGTTGGCAATTATAAAATTTGGTGAAGCGGGAAAAGACTTTATATTTGACTTTTTTTTTTTTTTTAAATCTTGTATTGTGTAATGAAGCATAAAGTAGAAATGAAAAATTGAAAAATTTCACTTTTAGAATGAAACAAAACAGCAGGAGAATTTCTTCAGAAACCTTTTTCATTGTGTGAGATTTCAATGAACTTATTTAACAAACCAGTGTGATCAACTGAGAAACATTTTGAAGTCTTGGTGAAGTCTTCTTGGTGGAAGTAGATTTGTTTGGCCTGATTAAGTCTGTTTAGTATTTTCTAACTTTCAATTGCCTAAATAAGTTATAAAACTAATCTGATCTTTGAAGAAAAGAATCCAAAGTCTCATCTTCATCATTTTTGCATTAAGCCTGAGGTTATAGACATAACCTGCTGTATTTAAAATAATTTTAAAAAATACTTTAAATATATTCCAAGCAATAAAAGTTCCACCTTGTTCCCAAATAAATTAGTGGTTAATTGCACTTGCGTGAAACAGGACATGTTTCAGCAGATTTAACTGATATCTGTAACTCTCTGATCTCCTTCTCACTTTACAGAACACAGTTTGTCATGTCAAATGTTATCTCTCTTTGCAGAGAAAATATTTGATCATGTAGGGTCCAATTGATTTCTGATTTAAGTCAGGAAAGAAATTACAAAAGGCATTACACCAGCGAAGGCATTACTGCTGCTAGTAGTAGCCGCCGAAGTAGTTTAGCACAAAGAGCAGCAGATGCCCCAGTAAAGCCCTGTCTAAACTGTGTCATTAGCTCCTGGCAGCCCCGTCCCCCGGGCACAGACCCCGCGGGTCCTGGGCACCACCCGGAGCCTCCTGCGCGGCCTCGGGCTGTGCTCCCTGCCCGCCTCCACCCTAATCCCCTCATCAGCCTAATGCTGCTCCCTGGTGCTTTTATCTGCTTCCCCAGCATCATCTGCTGCCCCGGCAAGCACTGACCTAAAAAAGTGTTAATCCTGTTTACATTTTCAAGGTCAGAGAGGAGCCTCCATCCACTTCATTTTACAGCGGGAAGACCAAGTAACCAGTCGGTTAAGAGGAAAATGCAGTTTCACTCAGTGCATTAGTGCCTTGTAACTAGTTGTCTAGATAATCTGAGTAGTTCCTATGTGAACAACGCATCCTAATTTTGTTTTGTGTCAATGTCTCCCTTGTGTGTTTCAGGGAAAACGGCTGAGATGGAAGCCTGGAACTAAGGGGTTTTTTGTGTTGTTTTTTTTTTTTAATCAAATTTAGATCAGTTAGGAGATAAGAAATTTCTATTTGCAAAGCATACAAATATGTAAAACTTCCTATAATAATTCCCTAATAGAATTTTTCTTACATGAAAAACTTACAAAATATTCAGGTTTTTCAGGTTTTTTCACTCTGAGCAGAAAAAGTTGAAGATAAGCCCTCCCCCTTCATATTTAAGAAGAAAAGACTGAAAGCAAACTTTGGCACCTTTTTTTCTCTTTAAAGCAGCCTTAAATATCATGCAGTAAGTACTAAACCACTTGAACAGGATATTGAGTATTATAAATACACGCAGCATGTGGTTTTAGATGTTGCTTCATGAGAAAAGCAAAGCAACTTTTGCTCTTTTTCTTTTTTTAAGCTTTTTGCTCTTATACTCAGTTCTACTTAAGTCCCTTCTCTAGCACGTATACGCTCAAGTAAAGGTAAGTTTGCTGCCTTGATCTTTCGGACATCAGAAGAAAGCTACAGCGCACAGAACACAGGAATTGATAAAATTAAACTGCCGTTAGATGTTGCGGAATCATCGGAAATAACTATCTTATCAAGGCATGGGAGTCCTATCATTTTTCTACAGCAAAGCAGTTTCACACAAGATAAATAGCTTTCAGTCACTGTTGTCTATGATATGGCCAGAAGAGCCCAAGATATGCATCATTTTGACACATATATTCCAGCACTACTTTCGACGGTAGGATTATATTCAGACTTCTGAAAAAAATGTGAGGCCTTTAGCCTTGGTAAGAGACGTGTGACGCATACTTATCTGCCCGCTGTTTAGCTCTTTAAAACGAGGGTTTGTTACTCAATGCCATAGATGTGCATGACACATGCAGGCATAGACTCCTTTTTTTCCTTTGCGAGCTCTTTTCCCTTTCTTAATGAGGTTAAAGTCCTGATTAGGAGGGCGCTTTAAGCTTAGGTTTAAAGCAATTCGGCTCAAGAATGTACAGGGGTCACACTGACTGCTGTGTGCTTATGTCAGTTTAAACCAGATGAGTGGAACGAAGGCTTGGGTTTTTTTCTTGGGCAAAAAGAAGGTCACCCAGCAGCCAGCCATACTTCATGAGTGTGCCCTCTGAGAGTTTGCCTTCATGAGTTTTGTCCAGAAGGAGAACTGGGCAGGGGCACAGTGCCTTAGGCTGAGTCACTGCCCTGCCTTCCTGGAAGGTGCAGCAGTGATGTGCTGACCAGCATCATGTAGTAACTAAATAGAATCACAGAATCACAGAATTGTTGGGGTGGGAAGGCCCCTCTGGATATCATCTCGCCCAACCACCCTGCCTAGGCAGGGTCACCTAGCGCAGGTTATATAGGAACATATCTGTGTGCGTTTGGAATGTCTCCAGAGAGAAGAGACTCCATGCCATCCCCAGGCAGTTCCAGTGCTCTGCCACCCTCAATGGACAGAAGCTCTTCCTCGTATTGAGGTGGAACTTCTTGTGTTTTAGTTTTTGTCCATTATCCTTGTTCTGTCACTGGGCACCACTGAACAAAGTAGGTCTTGGAGAATGAATTTAGACCTCCTAGGTATGTCTGAAGCCACGTATCAACCTGTGGTGCCTGTACCAGTTAGACCAGCTAAGTGTTAAAATGAAATGAAAACTCACAAAGCATCAAACTCAGAAAGGATCATTTTGAAGAAGTGAAGGGCAATAGTTCTTGAAAAAGAAGCAGAGAAACCTGAAGTGATTTGTGCAATACTTTGGGCACTGATAGGAGTAAACCTTTTGTGGATGTACAGACATGAAACTGAAAAAATTGCTCTCACTGCAGTCAATGGCATAGCCTTTCTGGGAGGGAAAAGTTACTGAACTGATGTGAGAGTGTATGGCAAAAACAGAAGTGAGAAGCTTCTTTTTTTTCTCTAAAATCTGGAAGCAAACAGATGTGCCTCTAAAAAAGGTGAAATGTACTAATACTCATGCAAGGATAAGCTTCCTTGGGAAATCTGGAAACATTATGTCCAGGCCAATGAGTTGTACCAGAGTACAGAAGGAGAGATTGTCTTTGAGCTCTGTTTGACCTTGACATGATATTGTGTGATCCCATGTATTTAAAGGGGTTGCCCAGTGTAAAACAGTACTCTTGATGCTTGATTCTCATGTCAGGAATGCAGCTGAGAACTGAAAGTCATGTCCTTAGCTAGCTACCATTTTGCTGTCCAAGTACAATAAATAAGAACAAATCTTATCTGGTACTGGCACTGGAATTTAGAGTATGATCTGCACTTAAATATGAAAAGTAAGCTAAGGAAAGGATTTGGGGAGATAAGCGTAAAATATTATCCCCCAAATTGCACATATTCACCTTTTTTTTCACCATAAAACGAACTGTATGCACATATCCAATGAAGTCTAATTCTTCTTTAGCTCAGAATAGTTTCAGACTAATGTAACCCACTGGACTTTAGGGATGAACCTCTTGACTTAAATCATCTAAGTGAGAAGAGAATCAAGCCTATTATGCACACAGAAAAACGTGTGTCCTGGGAAGCGGTCAAGAAAAAAAAAAAGTTCAAAACTTCTTTTATTACTTTATTCATTAACCATCCAGCAACTGCTTCACTTTAAAAATAGCATCCTACAAAAGCACAGACATCCATCTCCTGTCTAGGAGCCATCTGGGAGAAGAATGAAAAGCTATTAAGAAATACTTTACGAAAAAGACCTTTTTTTTCCCCCTCACAAGCCATGAATTCATGAAAACCAATCATTTTGTCCCAAATATATAGGTCTGATCAACTTATAGAAAATCTAAAAAGAGATCTGGGAAGGGAGGAAAGGTCATGAAGAGCTTACAAGACCTTGCAGTTCTAGGATAGCCTTGCTCTGTTAAGTACTTGAAGATGATGAATTTGGGTCTGGACTCTCAGGAAAGGTAGAAAGATAGTGCAGTGCTAGGAAAAAAAATCTGCTTAAAAAGCACTGCTTGGTAGCATTTGCTAAATAAAACTTACTTTTTAATTCCTGGCATAAGATGGGCAATGTTTTTCATTTCAGATTCGACCAGGTTTGAATCAAATGTAAGATTAAAAAATTCTCACTGACAGAAATCCTACATTTTGGATGGCTTCAAGAAGCATATAATGTGGAAACTATTGTTGCAGGTCTTTTGGTTGGAAAATGTTTATTCTGCAAAATGAATTATATAGCCACAAGTATGTGGCATGAAGAAATCATTTAGTATAAGACAGAATAAATATCATAAAGTGAAAAAGAAATTAAAAGCCCTGTAAAAACATCTGAACAACTCAAAAGATCAGATAACACATTAAAAAAATATATAAAATCCTGTTTTACTACCATTATAGTAGAATCTAGTAAAATGAGGCTATGTTCCAGCATGCTTGGCTGTTCTGAATTATAGCAGAGTCACAAAAACTCAGAAACCCTTGTATTTCAACTCTGGACCATACCTGACACTCCATCCATTAATCAAACACGTACTTCATGGAAGTATGAATGCAATTCAGAGACATGGAAGTCTTCCAAGCTCTGTGAGAAAGATGGCCTTAGAAGAGTAAATATGGTCTATGGCCTTAGTATATTTTTTTCCCAAAGCTTATAATAAAAGTGAACTTTTACCTGGAAAAGTGCTGAAATTCTAATTAGAATACTCTTGGCCGGTAAACAGATTACCTTGTATTTGTGGGTAATTATGCAGCTCACTTCTAAGCAATGCAGAAAATCAATTTTAATTAAAAAATCATTTATGCAGGACTGAGCCATGCCCATTTAGGAAAAAAAAAATATTGACCCAGGAAAGTTCAGTTCAGATGCAGAATTCACTTTCGCAGTGGCACCCAGCTCTTTCAACCCAATTTTCCAATCTGATTGACAGAAGGACAAAGAGGTCAAATGATTGGTACAACGTCAGACTCCTGCTGAGCTTATCCCCAAGATCATCTTGACGCCCCGTCTTTCGTTATAGCGACTTAACTTCTATCCATTTTAGTCTTTAGTATCTCCCTTTTTAGCGCAGGTTGCTAAATTCTCTTCCGTCCCTTCCAGTCACATGACAAGTGCTATGAGCCTTTCACAGCCAGGCAAAGCAAGGATTTGATCCAGTCCCCATTCCAGATTCAAACTAATAAAGTATTTATGCATGGCTTACCTTAAAATATACATGAGTCTTATGAAACTCAACTAAGACTTAAATGAATGTTTACAGCTGGCATGACATATAAAGTTGTTGTGGTTCTGGTCCCTGTGACTAATCACAAATTCTGAGGAAATTATTTTATTGAACTTGAATACTGAAAAGATTTGCTATACCTATCTAAAGTGCACGTGAGGCAAATACTCATTCCATCTCTTGAAATAAGACTACAGTGTCATCACTGATTTTAAAGCATGGGCCACTTTATAAGATTGAATGTTATTATTTCAAGAACCATTACAAGAATTTGAACTATTAAACTACCATACACATAACACCAGGTACACTGTTTTGCCTGGACAACTGACTTAATCCCGTGATTAATATAGGAAGAACCCTATTTGGGTAATAAAGGTAAATTTATTAGTTTTCAGCGTATGGGACATGTAAAGACTTGTTAGGTTTGGTCCTTGCACAGGTGTATGTAGAACATTAGGTGTTAAGACACCTTCAGGAAAAAAACCTTGGTGTTATATTCTAAAAAGGTTCAATATCTGATGCTGCTTGCTGTGCTTTTGTTACTCAAAGAACATAAATAGTAAACCATATTCTCACCACTGCAAAATAGTTTAACACTCGTGTGGTCTGTTAAAAACCACTATGTTTCGCTTTGGCTTCCACACTGATGCAAAATTACGATCTAGCATTTTTCTTCACTATTTTTTTGGTATTAAACATTGAAGAAATATATGCAATAAAAGGTGCAGAAAGCACAGCAAAGCTAGTTACCACAAAGTATACATTAATACATGTATAGTCAGTATACATATTTTCAGATGATTCCCAGGTAGGTCCCTGCAAGACAATTCTTGCCAAATATAACCCTTTTTTTCCTGGATTCACTATTTCAGTCGCTGTTTCTACATAGACAGCCCTTCAAGAGTCCTTTTCTAGCCTGTCATCTCACAGAGCCATAGACCAGAAAGAACTTTTGAACCTGGAGGGCAAAAAAAACTCCTTTCTAACACCTCTCCAACATGTTTGCAAGAACCTTACCTTTCCCTGGAAGCTGAATAAGAACAGGAAAGACTGAATGTACAAAAGGGGTTCCAAAAAAGCCCAAAAATTCAGAAAAAGAGACTGGAAAGCTGCCTACTGGCTGAGGAGATAACAAATGGATGCCTGACAATAACTAAAATTTAAATATCCCTGGAAGTCATTGTTTCTCCTTCTCTCTCTTTCAGATGCTACTCAATTGCAAGTGCACATTTGATGAAATGACTGCTCAGCATAGGGGTGAGTATGCACGAATATTAATGAAGAGGAAAACATCTCCTGTATTGACTGAGTGTCCAATTAAGTAGATGCTTAGCTGTAGTTTCTACCAATTTGACATAAATTATTTAAAATTGGAAGTCAGACGGGAAATACCATTAAAATATCATGAGAACAGTTTTTTCTGTTCTGCATCCCAGCTTTTCCACTTCCCATGAAAGGAATAAGTGAAGAAAACAAAATGGTGATTGATACACATGCATATGCACACACTGTGTGTTCAGATTTTGGAAGCTTATGGAAAAAAAAAAAGATTAATTTTGAGAAAAGAATTCAAAGCAGCTATTAGCTTTTTTTTTTTTTTTTTTTACAAAACCTTTCTACAAAAGAAACTAATTTGGATTAGGATTTAAGTGTGGGATGAAGTGAGGGAAGGAAAACCCATATTCTTCTGCAGAATGTTGTTTGATAAAATTAAAGAAAATTCTTTACTGCAGCTGTTTAAAATAGGCTCTGTTTTGGTTAAGACACTAGTGCAGAGTTGGGGAGGTTTTATTTTCTGCTCTTGCACAGCCCTTCTGACTTTTGAGAAGTCACTTAACCTCTTGCAGGTTCAGTCCCCAGACACAGATAGGATTATTCCTAAGCAATAGTGGCTACCAATCTCTAGCATAGGACCTATAAATAAGAAATTTTAAATCACTCAAGTGTTACTAGTATAGAAATCATATACATATCTAGAAGGGATATATGGCTTGCTATCTGAACAAATAAGAAAACCATCTGACTCCATGTTTCATATCTAAAAGAAAAATAATTTAAGGGAACAGTGTGAGAACCACTATTTCTTCAAATATATTTCAACTTGCACATGACTCTTAACAAAGTTTAAACACTTACTGTCACAATCCTGTAGATTTTCAATTGCTGATAGCAATCTTGCCCTGTCTTCTGGGTTCGAAATATTTAATTCAATCAGGTGGCTTTCCTGTAGATCCTTTAAGTCCTCTAGAGTTTCATAGCCATTTAGCAAGAGGGTTGAGGCATATTCCTGCAAAAAGAAACAAGCAAATCCTCTCATGGAAACAAGCCCTGTGTAGAGGAATAGGCACAACTCCACGTTTATTTTTTTGTCAGGTCGGAAAAGGATCCATTCTCCAGTCTGATTGACTTGCCTTTGGCATAAAACCAGAGCTGGAGAGCAAGAGAGGACAGAGTCAGAGATGCCTGGGGGTCATCCTGGCCTTCCCTGAACTCTCATCTATGCCTGAACTCTCTCACAGAGTCCGGCAGCAAATTGGACCAGGACAGAGCTCTGCCAAAATTATTTAATCTGCCAAGTGTCTGGGACTTTTGTGGGTCATTCCATGAGTGCCTCTCATGCTGGATCGAGGAGGGCCTCTGAGGAAAGGTGTGCTCTGTGTTTGCACAGAAGGAGCCCTTTGATACAAGCAAGGGTGAGAAGCTGGGGGAGCCCTCAGCCATGCTGTGTCACACACGGTCCCCCTTGAGCTGTGTGTTGACTCAGTATGAAACTCTGTGCATACTCCAGGGAAAGAAGTGTTTGCATCAGCAGCAAAGCAATTACCATTATTAAAAATGTTCCTTGTAAATCATGACCCCATTACGCTTTGATGCTCAGTCGAGAACTAGGGTTGCAGAGAGGGAGAGAGGCGCAACATGAGCACAGTGCAAAAAGACTATTGCTCCCTAAAGATCACGAGAAATTAGAAACACAGATTCTAGATTTTGGCACTGGAGTCAGACTGCAGTCCTGTCCCCGAGGTGTCCACAGTCACACTCCTCCTACACTTAGCGCACAACTGCAGTCAGGTTACAGTGACCTGACAAGTCACTGCTGTGCCTCTTTGTGTGGAGTCTCTTTGCCTGACCAGATGAGGTGGTAAAATGCAGTTCTACAAGCCACTCGTGTCAGATAAAAGACAGATATGAAACTGCCTTGCTTTGCTGACATCAAAACTGCTGAAAGCTGCCTTTCTACTCCTGCCTGTAAATGGCATCCAAACCCAAGCGCCCAGAAATGAAACGTTTCACACAGAACTGGGAAATGTGCTGGCTGACCTGCAGGTGGACACATTCCAGGAGCTCTTGCAGTGTTTTAGGCTTGGTCCTTTTGCTTCCTCGGTGCTGGTTTGTCTTTCTGGGTGCAGCTTCTTCTTCCAAGATAATATCCACGTAAATGAACTTGAAGTTTCCTACTTTGTTGTTCAGCATGCCTGTCCATATGCCCATGGGAGTCTTACAGATGATATCTATAATGTCTCCTTTCTAGAACAATAAAAAAAAGCACACCACTGCTTACAGCTCTGATTTGTTACACGTAGCTTTTCCTTACTGGATCAAAAGTCATCATTTTTAAAATTACCTAGATTTAGCACCTTTGCTTTTATAAACTCCCATGAAAATAATTACAGAAAATGGAGCTAGTCCTTGTCTCCAAACCTTTGTGAAGGAAAGGTGAGCATAAGCAGCCGTGTTTCACCATTTTTGTGCTCCACTTGGATACAGTTGCATCAGCAATCAATTGCCATGGACAGTGGGCACAGATTTTGCAAAAGGCAAGGGATCACTGTGAGGTTATTTTCTGAATATGTGCCAAAGCATTCACACAATAATCTTATTATCCAGCCCCTAAAGAGGCTTCAAAAACCAATAGTTGAGCTATGTGAAAGGTGAACTTACCCTTTTACAGTAAAAAAACACTGGCTGCATCTCTCAAAGGCAATAAAGAACATTTAACTCCCTTAATATCTTCCTCTCTGTCCTTCCCAAAGGACTGACAAATTTTCCCACTATTATTATCACAATTGACAGAGAAAATAGTGGACGGGGCCTTATCAGACAGATCCAGAGACTTCAGTTCTTCACACTTGTCCACTCACTAAGAAATATGAGTGCTAAAAAGAGTGACAGCACAGCTACTTCAAGAGGGCTTTTTGGTAAAGGTGTTCACAGCCACACTGTGGGAACCAAAGGCTCAGCTCAGCAAAATGGTCACTGAGTAATTCTTGTAGCAAAAAGGCTCCCTTTTAAGTCACACACCCCACACAACTTGCTCCCAGGACCTCAAAATTGTCTCCTTGGTATGTATCACAGAACTTATAAAAACATTGTAAGTCTCTGAGGAGTTATCCAACAAATTCCAGATTCATTTGGCATTCTGTTGCAAAGTTAGGAATCAAACACAGTTTGTTAAAAATATGTGTTAACAACTCCAAAACTTTAAAATCTTTTCTGGTCTGGTCAGGAAACTGCAAGTCAAGTGGTCACACTAGTTTTGGTAGAAACCCAAGTACAAAACTGACTGTGTTCTGGTGACCTGGTTTTGTTAGAATATGGAGCTCAGAGCTGTGAGCACGTTTGAAACAGAAACTAAGCAAACAATTGTTTAAAGCTCTATAAGCACGCATGTTGTTCTACACACTCATGCAGGCTCAGGAACTTCAGTTGCGGATGCAGATCAGGATTAGGCAGTGGCTCTAAGCCAAGCTGCAGATGCACTTTAAATTCAGATTTGGGGTACTGAAATTTTGTGAAATAAATATAAGGGTTTTCAACCGTGAGTATTAGTTTATAATTTTAAAATACATCACCCTAGTGACTGAAAAAGGGACCTATGTGAACCAGCAGATACTCGCTGGTTTACAGTTAAACTGTTTTAAAGAAATGCCCTAGACATCAGTGGAAGTGGAGTGCAAGTGGTGAAGACTGCAAGTCCCAGGGGAGCAATGGCTGTAGGTTAGACCGGAGAGGAGGAGAGGGAGTCTTCAATGAGATACAGATGGGGATTTTAACAAAAATAAGAGGTTGTGAAGAAGAAGGAAAGATGCTTAAGTGTGATTATAATCTGGATATGAAGGTGCTAAAGAGGTCCAGATTTACACAGGAGTAGTCAGAAGGATGATGATATTGAATGTATTTGTGAAGAGAAGGAGGAGAAAAGGGCCAGATTTTTCTTAGTAATGTTCAACTAAGCCCATGTCTGTTGTTCTTTTCCTCACTCACACAGCCCAGACACCTCTGCCATGTCTGGGGGAAAGAAGGTTCGTAGTTCAAAGGTAGGCTTAAAGAAGAGCTTCATGGAAAGGCAAACAGTTTCTATCAAAGATAATGGGTGCCACTGAGCTTCTGATATATTCTAGTTGTGACTGAAAAAGCTGGGGAGACAATTTCACATCCCACGAGACTTTAGTCTTACTCCAGACCTAGTATGTGGGAAGCAACATGTATTTTACCCTGAGGAATGCTGTGGTATGTAGGTGGATGCCATGATGTGGTACCTACCTGGAATCTATGGGCCTTCAACAGCAGTTGGCTTTGCAGCATTGCCTGAACTAAGTCCTTACAGAAGCACTGCAAAACCAGATCGGTCTTGCTTTTAGAGTGTTACATGTGTTTAACAGTTAAAAATGCATTAATAAACATATTCTTCACAGGTAAGAAATGCTCCCTCTGGCATGTCTGGGAAAGAAGGAGTCCTGGTGGTTGTCTTACCTTGATTTTCAGAGAGTCGGTGTCATAAGGACTTGGTGTGAAGTCGGTGTGGACTTTGGCCCGGCCACAGAAGGGGCCACTGTAGGGGACCTCGTCATCAAACCGGAGGCTGTCCCTGTTGCTCGTTCCATCTGAGCAGCTGGTCACCCCACCTGAAAGACAGTCAAGTTGAGAGATCCCCTGCACCAAGTGCCCAGACATGCAATTCTGCCCAACAGCCGAGAGGAAAGTGTTTAAAAACACAGAATCAGAGACAGAGTGTACTCTGTGTGGGTTTGACACTTTCCAGGATAAATACATTCAATAAAAATCATACTACAAGAGACCAAAGAAAATGGGTAGGAGATCATTCATTAATATCTTCCCTACAGTAATCTTTTTTCTGGTGATGATACTAATAGACTACACATTTTACTTACAGACTTTTTGAAATATTACATCTGCAGATTAATAAAATGTACCCTAAAAGTGCAATTTAGGGAATTAATTCTGCTGAACTTCTCCTGTTTATTCAGAGAAATGAAAACAGGTACTGTAGAAGTTATTTTATTTCATTACAGAGCTAGCTGAAACATCAAAGGAACCTGCATTGCAGGGGGAAATTTTAATCTTATCAACATTTCTGCCTGTCATTTCATCCAAGTTGAGCAATAAAATATCGGCAGAGTAATTCAAGCAAATTTGAGCAAGCGCTGCAATATCCCATCCAAATATGTTTTTAGATAAGAGCAGCAGTGTGTTGGAAGTAAACTCCCATATACGATTTTCACAAATCACATCATAGAAAATGATCATAAAAATGGTTTTGTTTGAGGTGATTGCTTAAGTGCACAGTTCCATCTCAGGGCCAGATTAACTGCTAAGTGCAAATGGTGTGGACTGCAGCTCCAGTCTGCAGTCAGGGCTCAAGAAGTGCCTGCAGGGGTGGCACTGCAATGTCATCATGGGTAGCTGTGGCCTGTCCAGCTGATGTCCACAGAAGACCAGCTCATGGAGAGGTAGAGGCAAACCTCTCTTCAGAGATTCATCTGCCCTCTGACCAGACTGCCTTGTTGGGAGGAGTTTCACTGGGTTTCAAGTGGGCTGTATCTCTCTGAATCATGACCTGAAGCTGCCAGGTCAGACCCCCATCACTTGTCATCTCAGAGAGACCTCTCACTGTCTGTCTCACATGGATTAACTCACAGCCACTACTCACAGAGAGAATGTTTTTGTGGCTGCACCTAGTGATTGCAACCCTGTGGGTGACAGCACGATAGCAGTGATAATCCCACAAAAAGATTCTGGCATATTTACCAGCAACATCCCTTATGATCCATGCGATTTTTTTAATTCAGTTAATATTTCCACTCTTGAAAACACTCAGCTTCTTTCTGGGGAGAGCTATATCTATCCTAGCTGCTCCCCATTTAATCAAATTATGCTTTTGTCTGGCAGACTGAAGAGCTCTCTACCATCACCAGCTCTGATACTGCAGTTTTAAACAATAACTATATTGATCCAGTGACTGAATAAGAAATATAGATATCTTGTACTTACTAGATGAGCTCTGGCCACTGTTCAGACTATAAAGACTTTCCAAAGAGTCACTGGTTTTTAGGGATACCTTCTCAGTGTGTATTCCACCACCAGGATCACTGTCATCTTTTCCTTCTTCATTCTTTAACACAAAAACCGGATGTTAACCCCCAAGAAATGTATTTTAGAGAAACATTTTTTTTCCTTTTAAAATCATCATTGGAGATTAATCCATCATTGCACTTTATTAAGAACCACTCTGTGAGAGAAAGCATTTTAGAAGTTGAACGCCTGGTACTATGGGTGCCCAGCACTCGCCCCTAGAACCTTGGAGGAATTCCCTGTCTTGTCTCTGCCCCACTCACGCTGTTCCACCCCTGCCCAAACAGCTACACTGACTCTCCCTCTCAGAAGACTGCAATATACCATGGCGCAGATGAAGGCTTGTAATGGGAAATCTGTAGGTAGCCAGATAAGGTGGATTTTTACTGCTTGTCTCAGAGAAGGAAATGTAAAGTTCAATTCTGAAAGCACATGGTGAGGTTCTAGCTGGCACAGATGTGTTTTGCATCAAACTTGTGAAAAGCATGGTCAGGGTGTTCGGTTGACAGCTCTCACACACAGATGGCATCGGTGTGTTCCAGCACCGTGCTCATCACGCTGCCCAACCTACGCATTGGCCTCAAAATCATCCACTGCATTTCAGAACAGATGCAGGTTTCTCTCACAAAATTGAACAGTGTACGAAATTGACCCCTTGGGTTTATACCAATACCTCGCACCTCAGGAATCACAAGCCTGTTCAGAACAATAGGACCCATATTTCGATCACAGGTAAGTTAGAGACGATGTAGCAGCTAAATAAAATAGGGATGAGCTTTCAAAGGAAGGAGTTTCTTCAGCAGATTTCATTAAATTGTCAGTGTGCATGATATCCTGATGCAACCAAAATTTCCTGCAGTACTTAGGATGTTACGTTATATTTGGGGAAATATTAGTTATTCATTAGTTATAATGATGCAGTGAAGCAAAGATGATGGTGCACGTTTGAAGCAGAGACCCATACACGTACATATCAGGCACGGCACTGAAATGAGACTATACTGGTTTTCAATAAGGACTGTGCTTGTTACACCACTCAGCAGCACAACCCACAGATTAATCACGGGGCCGGGATCGGTTGTCATCATCTCCTGCAGGAACAGAGCTCATGCTACATGTGTGTCCACCCAGATAATCCATTGAATTTCTGCCATGGGAATTGTCACTACAAATGTGAGGAAGGGAAATATAAAAATATAATATAAACAACATGGATTACCACCTCTCAAATTTTAGGGGAAAAAAACCCCAAACCAAACAAAAAACTTAAACTAATGAAATAGGCACCCTTGTCTTTGACCTCCAAAAACTGTCTAAAGGTATCCTGTGAAACCCTGTTTTCTACCTGTGAGATTTCTTATTTATTTTCCCTACCTATTTGATATTGACACATGTGTAAGATAGGATGCAGAGTAGCTAGATTTTTTAGGATTGTTAAGTGTGGTAAGTTCTTTTTCCTTGTTTATTTATTTATTTATTTTATTTGGAACACACTGACACAATGTATTGAGAAAACAGGGTTTGCAGTAAGCAAAACATTATGGTTTTTATGTTTAATAAGGACAGTTTCATTAAGATTAGATGAGGTAAAAGGAGATAAGGCATATAAATTGTCATTCCCTAGGATGCTGGTTGACTTTTACAAAATGGACTTTGGAAATGATTCTTGTATTGAAAGATAAATTCTTCTAATAGGGCTTTTTTTACAATTTAAGTATGAGACTGACAATGGCGTCGATACTCCCTTCTGTCCATATCAGGACATTTTTTTTGCGCTGCTCGTACACATGGTCCTTGATGAAAAAGCGAAATTAAATGATGTAAAACTCCACTTGGTCCCTTACCATGTGATGCTGTATATGTGTAAGTACACTAACATGGGTACATACCAAAAGCTGGTTTAATTCAGTATGTGTTACCCTGTTTTTATGGATTGTCATAGCTGATGACAGTTTAAACACGAAGAGGAGAAATTCACATAAAATTTTTACTTCGCGTGTATTGTCAACAAACACAACACTCTGAAGCTGTATTTACCATTTCCTCAGAGAGTGCCTTGATGTACTTTTTACCCATCTTTTTCTTCATGGTGAGTGAAATGGCTCTCATCTTCTTACTCAGACTTCCTCCATTATTTGCTGCTTTGGTTTGCACTGTTTCTCCAATGTCACTTATAGTCTCCAGCTCAGAGATCTGTTTTGAAATAAAAGAGTAAGCAACAACTCACCATGAAAGTAAAATGCAGTGTAGTGGAATAGGAATTACAGGGGAATATTAACCACACTAATTCAGTTAGCAAGATAAAAGTCAGTCATGGCCATTTTCATGGGAAATCATGTACATAAACAGGTTTGCAGCATATCAGTGTATGTGTGAATGAAAGAAAGAAAATCTATTTTATGCTAGAAAATACTGTTTCCCATTATTTATTGCCCCTTATTCAAATAAGAATTGAGGGGATTTTTGCAGGAGTCTTGAAACAAAAGTGACATATTTGTGGGTTACTTGTAAAGTGCTGGTTCCTTTGGGCATGCACCACTGTGAAGTGCTCTTTTGTGGTTTTTTGAAAAATTGTTTCTAATCTTCATACCAAAGTGCTAAAGTTTAGGTGTGATTCTCTTATTCGTCTTGGCAAGTCCTCAATCACCCAGACAGATCCAGGGACGTGGGCAAAGTCCTCATCAGTGTAAAATGTACACATTAGCTTCCCAATGTTTTTGCATAACTTTTGTCATGGGAAAGCGAACTGAAGAAATTAAAACTTTGTGTTATACAGACCTCAGCTGAATCATCTGTCTTTGATACCGAGTGATGCCTGAAGCGGTCAAAGCTTCCAAAGCTGCTTGTGCGCTGTAAAAGAAGAGAAGACAAACCTTGATTCACTGATGGTCTTTTGTTCCATAATGAAGACTAAACTACAACTGTCAAGTCACCTCTTCGTGTTAAAAATTCCTCCCACATCAGTGGACCGTGAACTGCTACATCCAGCTAGAAACCAACTAGAAGGTGACCATAGGGGAAAAAAATTGTGACTGTACAGGCAGAAGCAGAAAAATGAGTAAGAGAAACAATACTGCTTCAAATACTAATCAGGTAATGGATATGATTAGGAGTTCTTCGACATCTGTTTCATGTTACTTAGGTACCTATGAACTACTTGTAGGCCAGAAACACTGCTGTCTAAGAGCTCAGGAAAAAAAGCTGTTTCCATAAACATGATACAAGCTATAGACTCAGGTATGGTGGTGTAAATTGTGACAATTTATACAGTGTACTTTTGTAGCTGGGGAGACTATTTATGGTTCTTTTCCAACAGGAATCAGCAAGGACCACAGAGGACTGTAAACACATCTTGCCAAAAATGCATGTGTTGCAGAGGGAGTAACAGAATAATCAGGCCTCCTGTTTTTCTTCTCAGTTGTCCAATTAGAATGTCTGGTTTTTAAGCATAAATGGGTACAGTTTTTCCCCCATGGCACAGCTTTACTTGGTGGAAGAGAAGCTGCATCACCTGAGCTGTGCATTAAGAGACTGTGAATGGGTTGCTCTTAGTTCCCTCTAATTTTCACCCTTTCTGCATGGGGATAAGTGGCATGGAAAGGAGGGAAGTGGCACAGCAGATTTTGAGGTGAGAGGTCATGCAGAAATACCTGTCAGACATGCCCACGCAGAGCTGTCTGGTACTGAGCTGCCCATGGTGGCAAAATGAATAAAATTGGCACTGATGGCAAGTCAGAATTCCCTTTAAGTGTGGCTCTAATAAAAGCCAGAATCTGTACATCTGTCCACTCTACAGTGTCTTTAAGAGCTTGTTTTAATGTCTTCACCAATACTCAAAGCTAAATCCAGAATGACTCTTTTTTTTTTTTTTTAAGTACTTCACTCTTCCATACTAAATGAAAGTCTCTAATGCAGTATCAGAATTCTTGAGCAGGGTTTACTGTTATATACGATGCAATATCAACTCAGTCTATTTTTGAGCATTCAAAATCCCCTCTGGAGGAAAAAAAAACCCTGAACTAAATAACAAACCACAAAATAAATACATCCTGGCTGATTTAATAAGTGATTTCGGACTACCTGGCTAGTACAGTTAAGTACAGCTTTTCCTGTACTTATTCATACTTTTACCTTGCCTACTTGAGTTCAGCCAAACTAGTTCCTTGTTCCATTTCTTTCTTCCCCCACTCTCAGCCACGTGAGTCATCTTTTCATTTCTCCCTGGTTTCTAAAGCACCCACTGTGCCCTTTTCACCTGGAATCTCCAGCTACCTCCTTTTGCTTTCCAAACAGCTCTTCCTTTTGCTTTTCCAAGAGGCCTGTGAGCTCCTGGCTCTGCTATTACAGAGTTCCAATCTTCTTCACCAGGCAAAAATTTCCATGAGGTAGCCCTCAGAAGCAACTGAGGTAGATCATCCTCTGGGCAACAAAGGAGGAGGAGAAAAGGACTGGTTTAATAGGCCACCTCTTTGCCTGCCTTTGCACTGCAGTCACACTAAATGACAGCAAGGACCTGCTTCCAGAGAAATTAAGGAGAAATCTCTCAGCCGTGGGTGTTTCCATCCATGCAGGACTACCATCTTTTCAGTCCCTGCTCATAAATCACAGGGTTACTCTCCATAGTAGTTCCCTTATCTCTTGCATGCAGTCACTTCTAAATTAAAAGATAGTTTGCAGAGGAAAAATAAAATATGACAACAAAAAGCTACAGGAAGACATGTGAAAATACTTTGTCTTAAAATCTTCATTTAAGAAGAAGAAAATCAGCATCCCCTGGAACACCACTGAAAATAAAAGCTCCTTGATGTTATATTTCCCTGTTTTCCCAAACTTATTTATTAACCAGCTCTGCCACCTTCCCCCCAAAAAATTAATGTCAACATAGCAGGGGGAGAGGCCTGAGCAGAGACAAATGGACAAGGAAAGTGTACCCACATTTTGGCTCCATGTTCTAAGCAGTGCAGCCCAAGAGAAAGAGAAATAACATTTTTTTTTATTCCCCTACATTTCCGGGCACATCTAACCTGAAAAATATTTCCAGCCAAAGGTTATTTGAAGAAACTGACCTAGATTTGTGAATATTTTTGGACAAGTAAAATGACATTTACTATTCACTGAGGGGGAAAAAAAAAAAAAAGAAAAAAACCCACACAGCTCTCCTCTTAATTGATTGTAATCTCTCAGAAAAATCTCTGTTGGCTAAACATTGTGAGTTTGTTTGTTTGTTTTTACCTTGTGAAATTGAAAAGGACAATTTGGATTGCACACTTTAATGTTATCTAAAATTCCCACAGAGAACTTTGCCATCAAGTAGATGAACAATATCCTGTGACAAGGGGTTAGCTCAATAGTATGATATAAAAACACAGCCCCAAGGATTATGGTTCTATTAGACAGGATTAACACCTTTCACTAGCTAGTCAGCCCAGCCAAATGTGCCCTGCAGCATGGAGTGGGAGGGATAGAAAGGGAGGCTGGGATTCACAGCAATACTGGGAAAGTATAAAATAGTCTCCCACAGTGATCTCTAAACATACACTGACCTTTCTGTTGCATTCAATCACTTCAATATGTCTAGTAGGAATAACTGTATATTAAAGTGCAGATGTGCTGCAAATACTTTAAAAGGAACAAGAGAAAAAACATTGTTTATTGTTGGTGTTACCTATAAACAGCTTGAGCACAGGGAAATCAGTTATTCATTTTCAACCCTCGAAACAACCTTATATCCTACATGTGCAGAAGCCTTGGGCTATTTCGTAGTGTACTTCAGTGTTGCTTCCTCCTTATTAAATATTAATAAGGGTTACAGGAGATGATTTCCACTGTTCTAGATAATGCTCTTGCTGCACTGGAGAGCACTAAATAGGGCTGCTTCAGCAATTCTCTATACTAACGTTTTCCATTAAGCAATCAATAGGCACCACCTTTTAAAAACATATCCAACCCCATTATACTGATAACGAAAAGCAGATTTAGGAGCTCCTGGCTGCAAAGAGAATGAGACTATTACTTTCAGCAGTGTCAGTCACTGCATTAGTATCAGGGAACACCTACTTTGTGAAGATAGGGACAGGCCTTATTTCCAGGTGAAGGGAAGCTTTTAAAGTAAATGCAAAGCTACCAGATGAAAATATGCTATTGACTTTTGATACCATCCTATAAAGTTAAGTGGTTTTCCTCGCTTGATTCACGCAAGAGCTACCAGTGGATATGTTAAGCAAATAGGAATTTGCTCAGTAATATCTAATGGAGTCATGGGCAGGGGAGAAACATCTGTGTTTTCCCACACAAGGACTGATCAAGTAATTTCTATAAATCAATGCACTAACTTTCATCCCTTCCCTTTCGGTATATCAAATCAGCACAAGAAAAAATATCACAGATACTTTTCAGTATTTTGAATCCTCCTTCCATCTTCTCCTATATTGATTATCCCCTGAAATTCAGGAACTTTAAATAATCCTTTTAAAGGGAGAAGTGCTATGTAATTGTTGTTTATTTTAATTTGGACAATCTGCAGTTGATGGTCAGGTTTGTCTGTAAATACCCTATAATTTTCCCCAGAAAATAGTATGGTATGGTATGCAAATAGTAAAACAACAACAGGTTCTGAAATACATGTCTTTCGGTTATAAAACCTGCTTCCCTTGTAGGACATATCATAGGAAAAGTCAGTTAGTTCTTACGAGAAACTAGTCAGAGCTTCTCTGTGCCTAAAGACAACCTTTGAGCCAAAACTGACAGCAGTTATCCTGCTAAAAATTCATTATGGGTGATATTCATTTCATGCTTTCCACTGGACAATTCACACTGCTCGGAGATCTGGTTCCCTGCTGTGAGAAATTCTGGCCCATTATACTTTGCTTCAAGTCCTATTCAAAATATCTTTGAAGTCCAGCATGATGCAATGGCTTTGTACTGACCCTCTCGCACAAGTCTGTCTCTTCAAATTCCTCCATGCATTTTCATTTTGAGCTTCCATTCACCCTCAGACTACCCAAACTGTGTAAGCTCTACAGGGGCAAATGTGGTCACTGGGAGTAACAAAAAGGGAACTCAGCATGTTGCTCAATTTCCTTGCCTGCCACAGACACTTGTCTTCTTTCCTCTCTCCTGGAAGAAGCCACAGCAGCCCTCAAGAGAACAGCCTGTTCTTGCTGCTCTGATTGATGGAGACAAGTGGAGATCAGACTTTGATTCATTTCTTTTATTCTCAGGTCCCTTCAGAAGAAGGAAACTACTCTGAAAATGAAATTAAGAGTTACCAAGTAGGGATGAATATTTCCACTCTGCTAGCTTATCCTTTTGCACAGCTAATCAAAAGGATTGTCTCCTACTTTCCCAGATGGCAAGACAGCAATTTTTAGCTTTTGGGATGTTCTGTGAAAAAAACAAACCAACAAACAACAAAACCCAAACAACACCACCACCAAAAATCCCCTCACTTCTCTATAAAGAAGGAGAATTTGCATATAAGATTAAGCAACTCTCCAAAGAGTAAGAGAAGCAACAAAAGAGAAGACATCATGACCTTTCTATCTCAGGGATTTTTTCCTATTTACACACTAGTTACACATACAGAACTTCTGACCACTAACCAATCTATTAATATAACTTTATAGCCCACATGAAACATGGCCTACACCTTGTACTTCACCAGTCAAAAGCAATAAAAAAGATACATCTTTTTCTTGCTAACTCAGATAGAGCGATCTACTGAATTGGCATTTTTAACTGCCTTAAAAATGACTCTATAATGTTATCGTGGCCTGGTATTCAGTAACTGCATGGAGGTGGGGAGAGAGGGGAGCAAAGTGGACCTTGAGCAAAACTGCCTAATTTTAATGATGGGAAAGGACTGGAAAAGAAAAGCTGGATTGAATAACGAGTTAATCGTACCTAACACTCCTCCAGGTGAACAAACTGCGCTCTCCAAAGTAAACACTGAGCAGCTGTTTTATCAGTACCTCTATCTGGTACCAGCCTCAGTCTCCCAAGCCCAAAGTTCCGCTGGCATGAAGCACGTAGTTCCAGATAACCCAGACTGCAAGTCAGAGTTTCCACCAGAACCCCATCTCGAGTGCTTTCAAGGGGCACCTCGCACAGGGCAGGTACTGGGGCAGCTGAGAGCAAGGGGGAAACTACCATTCTTGAAGTTAAACGAAGCTGAGATAGCTTGTAAGGTCTGTAAGTCTCCCTCAGGAAAAGGCAGGCCATGGCTGAGCAAAAAGGCAATTTCATCTGGCAAAAAATTCTGCTGTGTTGATTAAACAAGTTTGTGAGGAACTAAATAAGGAAGTAATTTAAGAAACGTCAGTGTTAACAGTAGGAAAGTTTTGTGCAAGTGAGTGTTGCAAAATGTGCAAGGCGGGGGGAAGGATCTGAGTCCTCTTTCTTTAAATGAACATTGACCCTGAATTTTGAGCACCATCATTCCTGCCCAGTTGCTGCAGAGCACTGTCAGTTCCCGATGAGAAAAGTCACCCCAAGTGCTCTTCTGGCAGTCTGTCCAATTCTGGGAGTGTGCACACAGGTATTTGCAATAATTATGTAATTAAGACTTTATTATTTATATGACATTTAATTAAAAGTGACTTTCAGTGGCACACAAAACCATGAAAAGAAAATGACTTTAAAAGAAGGTTAAGGATGTGTGACAAACTCAGAGGAGCCATGAAAATGACAGTTAAGGATTTGGCATGATGTGCAATTCTACCTCCCTGCTATCCTTTTTTTACCCTTGATTTACACATGGGCAGAAACATCATTGAGGGACAAGCCTTGAAATCCACCCTCCACAAAACCGCCACTGCAGTAAGGGGAGCTCTGCCTGAGAAGAGATTGGTTAAACACTAGGTAAGCATTGCGGGCTTTGATCTTTAATCCCTTAAAAACCAACATCTTTCCTCTCCCGAAACTTTCTCCTCTTCAAACCAGATGAATTGGCAGACGTATTCTTATACTTTAAAACCAAATCACCTAGCTCAATTAAAGTCTTTCCCCTGCTTACTTATACAGCACGATTTTATTAATATTGTGTGTTATCTGGGTCCTGACCTTGCAGGGTTTGGCTGCATTTCCTGTGCGAGAGAAATAACTCACAAGCACGTTTGCAGGTTTTAACTGAAGACAAAAATACTTATATGCCCGAAAATGAGCTTAGGAGAACACAGCCCCCAAGGGCTCAGTTTTAAAGGGACCCCCTTGCCTGTCCAGCCCACCCAGAGCGGGGCAGCCACAACACTGTCCCAGAGGAGATGGGAACGTGACTGCCATGAATGCTCAGCAGAAGAGGCAATGAAGAGCCTAGTGCCTCGTGGTGCTATACATAGACCACACTCAGGATAGCCCAGGGAGGCACAGCCTGCCTCAGGGGTTTCCTGTTCCTTTGGGAAACCCGAGGAGTGGCTACAGCTGGTGACCGTAGCACACTCACCTACCCACTTCGGAGAGGGGCAACACAGGATAGGCAGAAAATGCTCCTGCCTAGTGAGACAGTGGTTTGGTCAGAGCCTCTTCAATTTGACCATTGCACCACAAGATCCTCCACAGAGGTTATTTCAATGGCAGCAAGAGCCTCCTTGCCTATGTTGTGCCTTGCTCACGCATATTGTGGGAGCTTGTCCTGCCTCCACGGAGTCACCGAGGATGCAAGGCAGCTTGTGCATTCCTTGCCAAGGAGAAGCACATTTGCAGTGGAAGGTGTTCCTTCAAATGACCTTCCACATGGAAAAAAGATGAAAAAATAACCTCTAAGTCGCAGTCAAATCTGACCATCCCAAAAGCTCATTTGTTGGTTTTTTGGTTTTTGTTTTGTTTTTTTTTTTCTGAAGAGTAAGCAAACTTTAGAAAATACTTGTACAGGTTTTACTGCCATACTGCAGTCTTACCCTTGACAACAGGTAATGACCAACAATCAGCTAATTCTAAGAAACTTGGAGGAAGGGGGGAGAAAGAAAGTTAGTTTTTATTACTTTTAAATGAGTGTTTGATACATCGTGTTGGTTCCCCTGATTAATGTTCACAGCAAACTCAGCCATTGGAGTTGTAATGTTTCTGCAAGCTTCCCTACAGCAAAGCTTAGCCATTAATTCAGTGGCATATGTCAGCTCAGCAGAGCAAGGTCACTCTTCTCTTTCAAGGGGAACCTTTTTAGAAATAATAAAACTGACAGAAAGTTCTTTTTTGCATGCTTTATGTCACCTGAGGTTGAGTGCCGCAGTTAATATCACAGAGCTTATAAACATTCCCATCTTCCCCACCAGGCTCTTAGAACCTCAACTTTTTTTTTTTTTTTTTAAAGTAATATAGAGACAGCTTTATGTGGGGCAGATATACAGTATGTAATCCTAAATGAGTAAAAAGTAAGTAAAAAAATGAACAAATCTTTTCTTAGGCTTTTTAGAGGAGAAATTTTGGAAGGCACTAAGGACTGCTGATACTGCAGTATGCACTTAGGATGTTAGTGCTTAGAGAAAAGATGTAGGATTAGGGAATTTGTCTCCACGGATGCTTGTGTCTTTGGATAAAGGGAGGAAATTTGAAAATGCTAATGGTGCACCTTGTTTCCATGTCACTGTTAACTGATCCTGCGGGCTGGAAATCTGTTTAGGCATGTGATGTAAAGATAACACAAAGTTAATTGATCTATTTATAGAATAATTTTGAACTTGTAAGTAAATAAAAATGTGGTAGTTGTCTGTGATGATAACTAATTGCAACTGGAACTTATTTATCGGGTACAAATATTATGGAACATGATAAACAAACTAACTAGCTGAAGAATAAGATCCAAACAATAGGCCATTTTTTTCCCCCTCATTATCTCCCTTCAGACATCCTGACTACACTTGATTAATGAATCCATAGTGAGATTAGCTGAAATTGCCTTAATGGAGATGCACTACAGTAGAGAAGCAAAATTCAGTGCAGTATCTATCATCAGTCACTGTGAATTTTCATGTTTCATCAGATCTGTATGTCCATTTATTTAAATTATTTTTATCTTAAAAAACAAAACAAACCAACAAACAAATAAAATAATATATTCATTATAGTGGGTTAACTTTTGACTCCTTTGAAATGTAGACCAGAGTCACCATTTTTTTCCCTTTCATGTATCCTCCCTTGTCTGAGTTCCAGTATTGGCTTATTGTCATAACTTATACGTTATCCTTATTGTGCAGTTGAAGAAAGACATGTGGCACTTCACTGAAGCCTCTCAGGCTTCACAAACTGGACATTCTTGCACAGCTTACGCCTGGGAATCTAAAATATGCTCCTTGTAAATTTGAACTTGTAAAATAAGTTCAGTAACCTTTTGATTTTGGACCACTATGGAAACTGAAAGAAGGTTGCAGCTTGGGCTTTTCTTGTGATTTGGGACTAGGTAAGAATAATTCTTAGCTCAGATGTAAGGATGTATTAAATTCTGGGTTTTCTTTGTAGCATAAGCTCTATAACCTCTATCCCAGGAAAAAAATGTAATGATCTGAAGACAAGGTAGCATCCTGATACTGTTCAGGTCACTCATATACCAGAAAGGAATGAGTACAATCAACAGCTCCCTGGGGTACTGAGTACAACAAGTGGTACCAGTATGGGCACATCAATTCCCCTCTCTCCATATGATTGTCTGTGTGGCATGGGGTTATTGCAGTCACAGCTCAGTGGAAAAGTACAGCTTCATTTCATGAAAAACAAATGTACCAGGTGCCTGAAGTGTGTTTTCCTTCTGACACATGACAAAATTGTGACTGAGCTCTTCCCCCCCCCTTCTCCCACAATCTCCATGAAAGCCACACGTGGATGAGAGACCCCAATGAGGTGCTGCTACTGAGGTGGAGACAGCAGTGAGGCCTTCAAGGTGTCCTTTGAACCCCAAATTCAAGGTCATATTCCAAATCCTACTGAAATCAGCCCTGTCACTGCAAAGGGGTTTGTCCCAGCTACAAGGTTTTAAGCTTTCACGAATAGGTGGGAAGATGTTGCCTCTTCCCATTCATTCTCATACTGGCTAAAATCCCAAATACAAAGTTTTCAAACATTTTACCACAATTACCAAGATACATTAATCAAGCAAATATAAACTCCATTACAGAGACAGGAAGAAAATAATGGAAACACGCCAATAGACGACATCAGAAGAGACTTGCCATGCGCTTGTGACTAGAGGTGAATGCCTGCTCTACCATCATCAGTCATTTCATGCACCCTCTACACAGGTTCTGAGCTTCTCATTCATCGGTGAACAATGTCTCCTTTGCAGCTCTGTGAAGAGGTTTTTACACTGAACATCTGATCTTAAAGAAGGAGGCAGACAGGAATATAAGAGAAAAACAGCACCACTGTGGCGAGTGAGAGCAATTCATGAGTGGTAAAGCTTAGCATCCACTTTGCACAAGTGAAGGCAGCAGAGAGTCAAGCTGAGTGAGCTGGTTCAGCTGTCTCAGCTGCTCTGTCATCTCACCTTCACGCATCTGCTTTTGGCTGTGCTGTTGCTAAGTGAAGCTGCTTTCTTTATCTCAGGGCTGCGGGCAGTCAGTGGCAAAGCTCCATCTCTATCTCAAACATAATGGTAGAGGGCAGACATGAAACTGCACCACAGCTTTGCCATGTTTTCTGATTGAACAGAATTCCTCTAGCGTTTATCTTGTCCATGAGAAACACTACAGAAAAATCTAAAGCCAAGTACTCAAGTATTCCAATAACCTCATATCTCACTTCTCTCCCACATACCTGAAAGAAGAACAAACTTTCTGAATGAGGCCAACATGACCAAAGAGAGGAACTTTCTGCAGTTCTCAGGGAAGTAACCATTCAGCATCTCATGGAAATCAAGTATAGGAGTGCGAGGTTATATGGTTGTTCTTGTGACGATGATAAAAGAGATAAAGACATAGAAGAGTAGGAATGTGACTAAAACTCCACACAGGAGATAAAATAGTGCAAAACAGGAGTTTGATCACTAGATCTTCTTCCCAGAGAAAACTTGCCAACTTCAGTGATGATTAGAGATAAAAGACCCTTTGCTGTTGACATTCAGCTTACCAGAAAGGTGCCAGAAGATGCTGTGACTGGCAATTAAGCAACCTGAAGAATGTGTGCAGGTGAAGTCATTATCCAGCTGTAAGACCCCAAGTCTTGAGCTATGAGTTGTTCAGACCCAACAATTAATATAATCATTCAGTATCTCACACCAGCCTTCTGTGTATCCACGTAATAAACCAAAGAGGGCCAGGGGAAAAAAGTGGCAGTAAGGTTTATATCATATACAGTCAAAGACGTGACTTTCCTGGAGCAGTCTCCAAACTCTTCCCTAAGGTGGAATTCCAGCCCCAAGTTTGAAAAGAAGAAAAATAGCAAAACCATAGTTTTGGGTGCACTGTAAGTGGAATAGGATTTTTAAAAAGCTAGAAAGGTAAGAACAAGGATGTATACAGAAGAGATTTCACTTGGGAAAAAAAGGTAGGTGGTCATTCATCTCCCTGTGGAATCAACATATACACAGTATACCTCTATCTGATGCATGAGACAAAGTTTTCCATTAGGATGGTTTAAAGGACATAAGACTTGCTAAATATTCAGAGCATACATAATCTGTAGCCTGGTGCCAAGCAGCAAAATATCTAGCAAAAACACTGACACTGACAATTTGTGGAACAGAGTATAACTGTTTCTAGCAGCTGGAGTAACACTGTTGTCTTTGTTGCAGCCTTCCAGAAGATAAAGGTTAAGGGATATTGTGATTACAGAGACCCAGAAGACTTTTTTTCCCTTTCTCAGGATTGGGTATTCCCAGCGGTTTCTGCCCACACACCAAGGGGTTGTTTCCTCTGGATGAAGTGTGTGCAGCCATCCACAAATTCCTCATACAAGCTGCCAAGTGATGGCTTTATGATGACTTCGGTCTGGGTTTTGCTGTGATGCAGGTTCCTAGAAGAGCATTAAAACTACAGAAGACTGTGGGCCACATCCTCTGCCAGTCCTGCCCATAAGTATCTACTGATCTTTTTTCCCAGCAATGACATTCTGGCCAATGGTTAATTTGGGGTATTCTGTGTTTCCTAGAAACACAATATTTGAAGTCAACTGCTCTACAAAGCTAATTAAAGAATTAGAAGGCAACTAAATGCTGATTTACGTCACTTTGGTAGTGGTGCTATGTATTTATCAAAGAGTACAGTTATAAATGATGTAGTTTCTAAAAATGGTTGGATAAGGTTGTTCAGACATACCTCTTGAAATGCTCTTACTTGCTTAGGAAAACAAACAAAGAACTGAACTGGATTTGTTACTCTAAGCAAAATGAATATTAATGTGTCAATATTCCCTCCAGGAGATTTGCTCTCACTTGTTTTAAAATATTCTGCTATTAAGGACTTAACCCTGGCTAGTGAAGGAAAATCAAGACAGGGAAGAAATAAAAAAGTACCTGAATATTGTGGAAGGTTGGTTGAAAATTTAAAGAGTGGTGTAATCAGGGGAACACACAAAAGATGTCAGTACTGGACTAGGACACAGATATAATTTTTGTTTTGACACAAAATCTAGTCAAGAGTTCTGTGAGCCCTCAATGAGCCTGTGTCTTGATGTGAGCATCAAAATGTGGAGTCTGGCCATCCTAATCAGCCTCCTGCCAAGGGGCAGGTGAGAGATGGCTTGTTCTTTCCCCACAAAGAATCTGGACCCTGACTTTCCAGTGAGAAAACAAAATTCCCCAAATTTCAAGATCTTACTAGAAGAGATATGCTGACATATATGTTAAGACACAAAAAACTTTCTGAAACTGCTGTTAAAAAAAAAAAATTTACCTGATGAGCAGGAAGCAATATGATAATATAATACTAGAAGTAAGAGGAGCAGTAATATGATTGTATCGCCTTCCATTCACAGAAGGAAAGTAACCCAAGGTTAACTCTAACCTTGTTCTAGTTTTTTATGAAGCCTAAGGGAGACAGAAAACACCTTCTGAATTGTCACCTGTAATCCCTTTCTTCCCCATCTAGATATACATGGTTATTAAAAGTATCATTTTTTCTTTCTCTGAACCCTCCCTGATAAAGGCCCACAGGTATTTACACTATAAACCAGGTTCTTAAAAATACTTCCCAGATGTTGTCATCTGCTTCTGCTTATTTAACAGAGTTCAAATGGATTTTGACAAACAGTGTTTCTTCAAGAGGCAGTGCAGTAAAGACCTTTAATGACAGAACTATGTGTCATCTTTGCCTATAAGCATAAATTTGCACAGCGGGCAGTACGGTGAAAACAGCTTATCATCAACTCATCACCTCTCATCATTGTTAGAATGAAATGCAAATGGAAACGAACATCACTTCAGTCGTAGTTGTGAAAATTAGCATCTGTGACATTAGCAGTGGCTCATTTATTATGCACTCCAAATTTCAGGGGGAAAGAAAAGAATATAAAACTTCATAACTCTACCAGTCTTTACCTTTGAAATAAAATTAAAACCTTCAGCTTTCCTCACTCAAGGATAAATCCTAGTTAATATTCATTAACACTGAGCAATCTCTAGACTGCAGATCTTGTCCTACAGAAGATCTAATTATGCCTTGAATTATTTTTGGTGTTTAGGTTTGCTGTACCTATTTTCTATTTTCTTTTCTTTAATAAGTATTCCCCATTGGAGAGGAACAAGCCACTGTCTGAGAAAAATACAGCACCAAAAAACTTGCTTATAGCATCTGTCTGCACTACAGGCTCCAAACACTTAGGCAAGCAATAAACTTTACTCAGATAATCCCACTGAAATCAATGGGATCACAGCTAATTTATTCACTTAAATGTTTTCTGAATCAGGATCAGGCCTTCTGTGAAGAACATATAAAAAGGGGAAATTCTGGCCTCAAGTCTAGGGCAAAAATGTGCACTCATTTCTGTGAAGTCTGGGGTTTATTTAACGCTTATAAAAAGGTAAAATTACTGGCATGAAATTGTACTATGGAATAAATCTGCATATTAAAATGTTTCCTCCCATTGGATTTGCCACTATTATCTCATAACCCTGAAAACAAATAAAGGTTTATCACCTAAGTGAGTGAATATTGATTTAATTAGAAGCTTGGACATATTTTTGCCTAAACAAAATGCAGAGGCATTGACCCTGAATTGTCTTACACACCAGAAATAAGATGAGTTTAAAGCACCAAGCACATTTGGAAGCAGAATAAGAAAACAAAAACGTCTCAAACCTTTAGCATAAACATGGATCAACTGTCATGTAGAATAATGACACAAGACTTTCTTCAGTCAAGCCAGAAAAAAATGGCACGAAGTCATCTTTGCTTCATGTTGAAGTAAAGCCAAGAATTATCAGGCAGTTCTCAAGTTTGCTGTGTCCGGAGGAATGTGAGAGAGAGAGAGAGAGAGAGAGAAAGGAATGGGTTCTGCCCAACACATTATGTCGTGTGAAGTGGGCAAAACAATGCAGGGATGTTTTACAGTTTATTTGCACCTGGTCAAACGTGTAAAACAGCACAAAGCGGAATGCAGAGTATCTGTGAAATTCTTTAAGGTGTTTTATTTGTATGGTGCTGCCTTAAGCATATACAAAAGAGAAGACCGTATAGTTTCCTTGACATTTGTAACATCATAAGGGTCAAAGAGGCTAAAATCCAGATGTTTTCAGAAGTCTTTGCTTCATCCTCCAAGTCAACTGCTCTCCTCCTCCCCAGCTCTCTAAGGGCTGGTGGGACAGACTGCACAGACCCACAGCTGAGACACATCTAGTAGAAGCATCCTTACCCCCACTGCTTTCCTGCCCTGCAACAAAGGCTCCAGCAATGCACATGCTCTCCCTGCAGTGAGCTGAGTCCAGCCAGCAGCGTGACCAGGAACCTCAGGGCTTTGTGCAAGACCTGGTTTGTTTGACCTCACTTGCCCACAAATAATTCCGCAGCTCTGAACAGCCACACCATGTAAACCAAGCTGTGTCTCATCTGGCAGAAACGAAAGGAGAGCAGGTAAGGACTCGCTTAAGGAAGGGATGGAAGATGCACAGGCTCTGTCATGAGAGAAAATCATTTAAGGTCCTGGGTAGACAGATAGGTTAGATTAGATAGGCTTGAAATAGAGAGCTTAGCCCTTCAATTGGTTGAATTTCTTCAATATTAAGCAGGGTATTTTTAACCTGTAGGACTTTTCCTTTATAATTCTGTTATCTGGGATCCTCAGCTGATGTACAAGGTACAAATGTACAGTTTCACCCTAGTACATGCAACTACAATGATAAACATTTGCAAAGGATCAGAATCCTTTCATTTCCCTCCCATTTCTCTCCCAGTTCTCTCTCACATGACACCAGGTGTAGATGGTGGGGTTTTTTGCCTAACAATGAAAGTTTATTTATACAGTTTACATAAAATGCTTTCAGTACTTAAATGCATATCCATGCGCACACAAAAGCTGACAGACATTCAAATAAGTTATTGGCATGACTGCAGCACTACTGAAATCCTGCTGCATGACCGAAAAACTACAACAATACAATTTCATGGCACAGGATCAAAGTTTTCATAGCAGAAACTGAGAGTCCTAAGATTGACTTTTTGTCTGTGCAGCACTTACCATGTCTGCAGAAGTCGCTTAAGCACCACAATAGTAAATAAGTAAGGTAAATGCATTGCACACAGAGAACTGACAATTAGATACTGCAAACCTGTATTACTGCTGCACTGGCCATTTGTCTAGCACCATGAGGGGCTTTATACAGAGACAGTGAATTACCTCAAGAAGGGTTTTAACACCAGCTTTGCATCATGTTCCTTCATCCTTACCAAAAGGCGTAACTAGTTGCCAACATTCTTCATGTTGGAAAGGAATAAAACCAAAGGGATTAAAAAGAAAATCTTGGTAAAATACTTGGATTAATGCACAGAAGTTCATACAGTTGCGATAAAGACAACTAGTAACCATGATTAGGATTCAGTTACCAAAAAAGATCATTTTGGTGTCCTCTTTGCGATCTAGGGTAGCAGATCTGATTTTCATTTAACATTCCAGACCTTATGGCTCTCACACAGGTCTTGTGCTGGCCCTGTGTGGATGTATTGGAGACACTGGGATGTCCAAGCTGCCTAAAGGCAAGGTGAGGTAGCCCAAGACCTCCATAGTGACAGCGGAATCCTGACCCATGAGTACGGAGGTACCAAATGTTGCCTGCTCAGAGCAGCCAGGATGTGATCTGGGGAAGTCACTTGTGAAATCCTGTAACTTCTGTCGGGAGGTGAGGACCTGTGCCCCATCTTACCCAAGTCTGCGTTAAGCAAGTGAAGTATTTACGTTGCTTCCGTGGGACAAGTTTCAAAACGCGCTACAGCAAAGTCAGACTTCTATTCTATGCAAAGTGGGGCTCTTTCCTCCAGTGCCCTGTTTGTGAATAGCACATTGAGCAAAAGCACTCTCGTCATGGAAAGTTTACACAGCTCTGTGCCTACGTGGGCCAACGGTAGGTGAAGTGTTTCAAAGAACGCTCCTGAGACAGAGAGACATCCTGAGACACTTCACCGAGACCTTTCCATGCTTGTAAATGCTTACAGTAAGACAAAGCCAGCCCAGCAAAGTCAGCAGCTGCGACACTCAGTCAAGTGCTTAGACTCCTTTTGTCCCTGCTTCACACACACAGTGAATCAAACGCATGAGCATTATGTACACACACACACACACATATATATATATATATGATTGAGAAGCCATAATAACAGCATTTAATAGCATGGAATGAATTAATGAATGAATAACAGTGAAGAAAAAAAATTTAAAAAATTAAAATCGGACTATTGTTAAAGAATGTCTTATTCTGGAAGAAAAGAGTGACAAAAACTGGCTTTTGAAAATCTTTGGCAGACAGGAAAACAAAGCCTATCCACAGAGTCTTTCATGGTCATTTCTTGTTTAATCTATAGTGTAATTAGATATTAATTATACTACTTCCCTGCCATTAAAAAACAGTATGATGATTGAACAGAAGAAAATGCACATTAAACCAACCAGTGTAATGCTTTAAAAAACCATTTGTGTGTGGGAAAATGGATTCAAAATTGCTTCAAATTCATGAAAAAAAAAACATTAATTGTAACTGTTAGCAAGTCACAGTTTAAAACTGCAAGTACGATATGCAAAAGCCAATGCTATGTAAAACCAGAAGATTCTTCCTGGAACAGTGTCTGAAATAATCTTTTAGGACACAGAAGTCACTAAGGGAGATGTATTCCCAAACAGTGAGAAGATGGGTCTGTAAACTAGGAGATGCTGAATTGCTGGGAACAGAAATATACTAAAAGACTTTTCTAATCTCTTTGTCAAATTTTCAGCATTGATAAACTGAGGCAGAAATGGACAATGAAGCCCTCGGGTCAAGCAGTAGCCATTTCACTTCAGCCTTGCAATACTCAGGTACAATACAACACACAAAGGTCATTTTGCACTCAATGCAGGGACTGAAAATAAATTTCTAGCACAGGACACATTGTTATGCCTCTTGCAAAACTCTCACTTCCTTTCTTACAATTCCAGATTGTGAAAAGTGTCCAGTGCAACACATTATCAATTTATTCAGAGTATTTCTTTCAGGGTGAAATTTTAATAATTCCCAGAGAAGATGACAAACACTGGTTGTCAAATACCCTCTCCTCCTTTGGTTATGGTGATGCAAAAGCAAATTTACAAAAATCAGGAACAAATTTAATAGCTTTTATAATTTTTCACCAATTATCACACTCTTTTCTGGGACATCATCAATTTATCATAGATCAAAGGGAAAGAGGGGATTTTATGAGCTCCTCTGTTAAAAGACTGATGAAGAACTTAAAATATAGACAAAGCCCAGTATCAGGACTCTTTAGCACAGCTATAGCAGCTTCACATTAAATGTTAAATGATTCCTTGAATTGTATCTTTACTATTATGAAGTGAGCATATTCAAATAGATTCCTGAAGTTATAGCACTGAGCCACTCACTAGCAAGTCAGGAAATTCCCGAAGCTAGGATTTAAAAGGAAACCCTCCTCTTAAAAATTGGTGAAAATTCCTGCTGTTGTTCACTGACAGCAAAAATTGAACATCCTTACCTTTGGCTTTTGACTTTTCTCCTTATCGGACACGTTTGATGGTTTTCTCTTCAACATGTTTAACCCACGTCTGTCCAGCAGATGTGCAACCGCGACTGCCTTGTGACCAAACTAAGTACAACAGGGGGTACTACAGACCTGTACCTTGGTTACTTCCTTGTTCTATCAGGATGTGACTTCATGCAGCTGCTTTGTTGCAATGCGGGAGTAAACTGAACACTTTGGCTGGGGAGGGGGTGAGGAAGGAGGGGAGGAAGTGATGGGCACAAGAAAGAGAGAGGTGCACCAAGGAGACGAGCTGAAAAGGAGGACAAGCTTCAAAGTGAGAAGTGCTTTAAAATTTATCTGCTTCTGTGTCGCCATCAGGCCTCAGTAAGACTTTGGACAACCTCAAGAAAATCATTCTCTTTTCCTCTCTCGCTTTCCCCCTCTCAGCCTTATGGCACTAACTGAACCTTTACTTCAACGTGTGTTGGGACTCAGCTGTGAAGAAGGTGTGCTGATGTTCAGAGGACCAAGGGACGTTACTGCCCAGCAGATCTGCACTGTACTGTGGGTGTGTGGTCCAGCTGGTCCCTAACACCTCCCTTCCTCTCTCTACAGTAATGCAACAAAAGCAATGAGATTAAAGGTCACTGTTTGGTAGAGAAGGGAAGTATCCAAAGCCATCTTTTTATTTTGCATGGTGAAATATTCTTTTTGTCATCCATCAGAGAATTCGGACTCCCTGAAACAGCACTTTTCAGTCCTCCACTGCCCTTGATTTGCTGACAAAGTCACAGGGAGAAAAGGCAAGTCTTACAACAGAAGGCTTACAACAAAGAGGCAGAGGAGAATGGCAGAGGTCCTTTACACCCTTTTGAAAAACAGAGGCTAAAGGAAAGTGAAGGTATTAAGATAGCTTTGAATTTATGCTTCATTTTGCTTGATATTATTTGCCAAAGACAAACAAACAAAAGTCTTGGGTATTCTAAGTAAAACTTATTTGTTGTGAATCATAGGTCACAAAACCTGAAACTATGAAACATTCCCAACTTTTTTGCTGAAAGATGGAGGTGAATCCTTGATTTCAAAACCCTGATTTTTTTGGGCCACCCACAGAGTTTCAATTAAACTCTAATTTAAGATTACTACAAATTAAAAAGAAATATAATTTCTCAGTAAATTGCAAGAAAAAGGTTCAAGTAAGTGTCAAGAAAAAATTGTGGTGTTTTTTTTTTTCCAAAATTTTGATAATAAATTTTCCAATTTTTTTTTTCCAAATACATATATTCTAAGCAGCCTTTACTCCTAAATTTTGCATAAATAAAAGCACTTTTAAAAAAGCACGTCACTGTGGAGGTCTCTGGCACCAATAAAAATTCCAAAGCCTTTGTGAATCCAAATCCTCAGTGCACAGACCTTTCTTTCTCTGTGCCATTCTTTTAATATTAGATTTGATGGAACTGGAATTTCAAAAAAAGCTAAAACAAGAAACCATCCAAACTGAAACCACAAACAACAGATGGTTGAAAGCTGGTAAGTAACGCACAGGTCTTATTTCTTAAAATTGCCTTTCCCAGTCCCAAAAACACTTCTACCCTTTTGTACATGCACGAGAAAAAAATTCTAGATAGACAAGTAGTCTCTTGGATGAATTGCTCTCTTCCTCCTCCTCTACCATATGAGTACTCCAAGGACATGCTGCTCAGGTGAATTCCTGCTTCAGTTTGCTCTTTGGACTTTTATTTAAAGTTTTAAGAACAGTTTTGGAGGGTTTCTTGGATTTTGGTGGGTGGGCAACTGAATGGACCGAGACCAACTGATGAAAGAATAACTATTACATGCTAATGGTATTATGAGGTTTTCCTTTCCAGGCTTTCTAAGAATGGGGTGGGTAAGAAGTGGGGGAGGAGGAACTGGAGTTAAGATACTGAAATTCTGTTAAATATAACAAAAAGCTCTCTAGGCTAGTGGGTTGCAGTGGAATGTGTGTTGAGCCTCAATCCATTAACCAAGATGTTTCACTTCACATTTTAATCTGAGCTACACTAATTTAAAACAGAGTTAAATGTGGGTTTTTTCATTAATAAAAATAACATATCCTTCAGAGTTCATAATAACTGATATTATTAATAATAATTAATTACTAGTAATTATGAACTATGAGCGATATGTTTCCTTTCTACATTTGAAAACACCACCTGAAATGTCAGTTTAAGTTTCTAAGCATAAGGAGGTTTTACCATGGATATTTAATCAGCCTTAGTAATTCAGTAGAGCCATACGTTGTTATAAAAGCTGTATGTATGTTTAAAAGTAATTAAACTTGATTATTTATCTAGCTAGACTTACATTGCAGTATATTGGTTTCCTTCTTAATCTGATCAAAACCTGAGGATTAAATCAGACTCTGCTGATCATTACACTATGATTTCCTGTCTCAGGTCACTGTTAAAATCTTCATGATTAATAAAATGGGAACTCATCTGAAGAGTAATATATGAGCTTCCTTTCTGTAGAATATTTATTGTTAAACAGGAGGAAAGAGGCTATTTCAAGAGATATAGTACCCACCCATATCTATTTCCTATCCTCACCCACATATCAGAAAAATTATAGCAGCTTGAAAGCTGACCTGATTATGTTCTTGCCCTTGGAAGGGTGACCCACACTAGTTTTAAAAAGTAACAAAGTGAAGAAAATCAAACATATATAACATTAAGTTAATTTAATTTGGTTAACCAATACATTTCAAAAGGAGCTCTTTTGAATTAAAAATTAATAATAAGCCTTGTGCTTATATCCTCTGCATTTGAAGCTAATTTTTCAAATAGGAATGAGTATCTATGTAAAATTAAAAGAAAAATTCTTATACTTAGTTTTCTGGTGGACATGACTGCAGGTAACTTATTTCATTTCCTTGCTGGACTTTGAATCTGATCCAAACCCCAGTGAAATCAATAGAAGTTTTTCAGGTGAATTTTATGGGGCTTGGATTGACTCCTCTATCCTGAAATAACCAGGCAATGTCACTCTTTTATCTGGAAAGTCTTATGGGGAAAAAGGCTATCCACTTAAAAATAATTAAGATGACCCCATGAGAATGATTCCCACTGCCATTATATTTATAAAAGGCAACATACCTTATAGCTTATTATTATCATTACTCAGTTTTAATGAATGGACCATGATGAATGGTCCTGGACATTCAAGTGCTTTATGTGCCTCCCTCCCACATGGTATCAGAGTGTTGCAACAGCTCCATATCCCCTCAGAGCTCCATCCAGTTACCTTGCCCTGAAAGCAGAGATCACTCCCAGTGTAAATTTATCCTTTCAAAACTTGATCATTCTGTTAAACTATAAAGTAGGGAGTGAAGTAGATTGAAAGGTTTAGCATACTGGCCAACTGTCAAAAAGCAAATGAAATGAGACTTTCCTCATATTAGCAACTCGTTTTTCATTGTCCATCAGACAAATCTGGTCCAAGTCTAACTGGAGACTCAAGGATACCTTGGGGCTGTACATTGCTTTCCCTAATGCTAAGCAATCCCAGAGTGTCTTAGTCTGTTTATTTTAATTAAAAGAAGATTTATATTTTGTACAAGAAAGGGAACATGCCTTCAGCCTCTGCTTTCATGGTTGTGCCTCCCCCTGAATGATCTAACTCAGATATGGCAGAAATCTCAGAATAGCAAGTGAAGCTGAGTGAATAATTTGCAGTGAATAATTTACTTAACAAATTTAATCTTTATTTCCTCAAGGAATGTTCATGAGCAGAACACAATTTCCTCATATGTATTAATTATGGGCCAGAATTTAGCTAGATACTTCCCTCTCCTGGTCTGATTTGAGCAAGGGCCAGCCACAGATAAAGGCACAGCTAATCCTTGACAGAACTCTCTCCATATAAACCAACACAGCAAAGACTATGAGGAAAGTAAAAAGAACAAGTGTGAAAAAGTGAAGTGCTCCCTCCCCCAGGAAGAATCCACGAAAAAAGACAGAGGTTGCTGGGCTGTGTTTATAACTATTTAAACAACACACTCACTTTTCACTCCAAAGATTGAGGCTGTGATTTTGGGATGCTGGAGAGCAGAACTGGACACTTAAGATCCCATCTTTGAAACTCCCACACTCACTGCAAGCTCATCACTATGAGCAGCCAGAACTTAGTATTGAAAATTAGTCCAAAATGATTAGGGATTTCATGTAACAAAGTATTATTTTCTACTGAATAGGCTCTTACATGTTTTTTTCATCAGGAATAGAAAATGGAGAAGCTACAGAAACTCAGAGTGTTAGAGAGACAAGACAGAATTAAAGAATATTTTAAGTTTTGATTTGGCAGTTTGTTGACACTATATCAGGAAGACTCCTATCCCATAGAAAGCATAATTTTTATGAAACCTGCAGAAACAGGCTATTCAGCAAAGTGAATAACTAATACCTGAATTTTGATCCAAAAACTTAGTCTTTGCTAAATAATTTACACTGGGGGGATTTTTAATAACATACATCCGATGAAAAGTCATAAGACACTAACAAAGAGTGGGAGTCTAAGCTTGTTTGAGCAACCATTAGAGCACAAAGTAGCAGGAATACCCTCACCATGCCAAGTCCCAGGAACTGTGAATTTGGCCTCTCTCAGACTACTGGGCTTGCTTTTCTTCCTGAAAAAAAAAAGTATTATGATTCTTCCCTCTCTTATGCTAATCCTTTGCCTCTAAGGTCAGTAGAGTCATGAGGAAATATGGCAGGGACAGGCTAAAAGAGAATTCCTACAGGAGCTCCTACTGAATTTAAAGAGGTGTCTGGTACAAAAAAGAGGTTGCTACCCTGTGAGTAAGAAAAAGTGTCTCAGTGCCAGGCCCTCAGACTGTGTCCTTGGCATGTTCCCAACACCACCTGGCCTAAAGGGAAAATGAAGTACCAAGAACTTATCTCAAGCTTTGATCCCAACACATTCTCTCGCATTAGCAGCAGATGAACAGATCAGTCATACCTGCACTATGTCAGGTTAGCACTAACACTAATAAAAATCTATACTACTGTGACAAAAGGATTCTCAAGGAGATTGGCTTTCACCTATTGAACAAATCCCTTTCTTATTACCTTGAAGAGTAAGAGCCAAAGTTGTGTCTATATCTTCTAGATACTCCTGTTGAGAAAACTCGAAGTCAGCAAGGTTGGTGTCTTGTAAAACACAGCCACAGTCTTATCCAGAATCCGTGTAATGATTTCCTACAGAAATGTGTGCGTCATGGGTGGTTTTCCTGTACAATTTATTGTAAGCAGAGTCTGTGATGAAAAACAGAAAGTAACTGGCAGGATGGTGATGCTGTGAGTTCAGACGTAGAAGAGAGCAGCACGCTGTTTGGGTGAACATTAAAATCGGGGCTACATTGCAGTGTTCATACCTAGAACATCTCAATGGATTCCGTGAGTGAACACTGCGGTTACTAATCAGCTACAAGGGCATTTTATGCCACATAATTTGCAGGTTTATGTGACTGTTGTTTTATAGTCATCCAGCTGAAGCTCAGCCTCCCCTAAAATGCATTTACAGATAAAGAGTGATGGTTGCCTCGTACATCTATGCAGAAAGCTCAAATACGAGATTTTCGATAAAGGGAATGGATATAAAAATAAATGTAGGCTCTCTGTTTTAATCTCACACACAAAACATGACATGCTTCATTTGGTATTTAGACCAGCTTTACACAGGAGCACTGACAGTGCAGCAGGGGATTTTTTCAAGGTATGTACATGATGTCTGCCAACCTCTCTCTGATTAGAATCGATACCAAGAGAAGTAAATTCTGATTAGCTCTAATGGCAGCCTGCTGTCAGAAAACTCTTCGTAGTTTGAACCATCTTTTACCAGTAAATATCTCCTGCAGAATTTTTTCACTGGTGTCAGAGTGTCACATTGCTGTGCCATCACAGCATTAGGACTGCTGCGCAAGTAGTAACATGAAAAGGAATAATGTGTGGCATACTGCATATTCACTTGCAGGGTTTTGATTTCATACTGCTTCTAAGGGAAAATGTTATTCTTCCTTTCATGTTGAATATGGTATCAAGTAGGCGAAAATCATTGTTTGGAAGAGACAGAGAGGGACAAGATAGCCTCATTTGTATTTGGGCTTAAAACTCTCTTTCTACCCATCTAACTGATATGATACCTGATTATAGCCAGGAGAGACACAAAAAGTCATCATCAAGAAAAGGTGATAATTTTCAACTTTTCTTTTCTTTTCTTTTCTTTTCTTTTCTTTTCTTTTCTTTTCTTTTCTTTTCTTTTCTTTTCTTTTCTTTTCT
>JAWMRA010000001.1:10787910-10824940 GCA_035584735.1 Pseudotriccus pelzelni
TTCTTTTCTTTTCTTTTCTTTTCTTTTCTTTTCTTTTCTTTTCTTTTCTTTTCTTTTCTTTTCTTTTCTTTTCTTTCACTCTATACCAGACCTGTGGGCTTACTGTTACAAAACGTGATTCAAGTGCTGACATTAATGGCAATACTTTAAAAGTCAAGCAGGATGTGGGTCAAAGTAGCTCCATCAGCAGACTGCCAAATCACACATACTGGGAATGAGACTTGAGAGGTTGATTTTCTCTCACTTTCAGACCTGAATCTCACTGCGGGGAGGTCTGGCTTCTGCTCTGTGCATCTGTCTGGCAGGTGTAGGTGGTTACCTTGATCCAACAACCACTTGCTCCAGGGCACGGGTGAAGGAGGGTGGGAAAGCTGCAGCCATGCTGAGCTCCCCCATTAAAAAGACAAGCTGGATTTTGGCACCGAGTCCCTCACTGGGGAGGACTGGCAAGGTGATCACTGCATCCTTTGCTGGTCATGGTTAGTGCCTCACTCGGGATTTCATGGGACACTGCAGGCTGTGGCTGAATGGTCACAACTGACTAAGCTGCCCCAGGTCAGCTGAGCCTCACCAACTGGGTGGGAACCTTCTCTTAGCCCATCAACAAGGTGAAGTGAAGCACAGTCACATAAATGTATTTCATTAAGGGTTTAACATAGCATGCTTTATCTCAGGCTGTAGGCTAAAAGCACTCACAGAGACAGTCATGGTGCTCAGTATGTTTAAGGTAATTACTTATGTGTCAGTAACTTGTCTTTGGGGAGAGAAGGGAATGGAAAGGGGAGGTTGTTTCTGAAACTGTGCTCTGTGGAATGATTGATATTTTGCCTCTTCAAAAACACCCCACTTTTTTCCATATTCCTTCCACTAATCTTGACCTTTTTTCATTGTATTATCAAACTCCTCTCCTCTCACCTCCCACAAGGTGTGTGAGTTTTTAACTCATACCTTGAATACCTCTTCTCTAGAGAATCTTTTTTTACCACCTATTCTCACCTATATGATCCTTTTTACTTCTATCACATGCATTATTCTGTGTGTTTTCTGTCTCCTTTGTCTTGTTGCTGCCACAGAAAGCAGAGGTTGATGAAAAGGTGACAAAACTTTTCCCTCCACAGGCCCATGATTTTCTAAAAGTTCTACTGAACAGAAGTGATAGTAGTTCTACAGCAAACTGCAGAAGATGCTCACTCGAGGAGCAGCAAAACCCTGAAAGCTAGATATAGGTCTACAAGGTTTACAGCAAAGCTTGTTTGTTGTTTTTTTTAATATGTGTACAAACTGGTGAAGTGAAATATTAACATTATGCTCCTCTAGTTTGGGAGGGAAAGTTCGCAAATAACCTTTGAAACATTTTTGTGTTTCAAAGCCTAAATAATAATACGTAAAACCTTAAAAACCTTACATACCATTCACATGAACACAAACCCATTAGATTAAGAAAACAAAGTTTTAAAGTCAAGAAAAGGCAGAATGAATGCTATCTGTAACACCTGAATCTCACCCCTATGCATGGATATTTTATGATGCAGTTTTAATAATGCAGCTTTAATAGTTACTACATTTTCTCTACTCAATGTCTGTGTCATTCAATGCAATGAGTGAACCTAAATGTCAGAGCCTGCAAATAAACTGTTTGAACTCCTGCACTTCTAGTACACTGGTATGTGTATTCTTGCTCATGCAACAACCATCTGATGTGTAAAATAACATTCTATCCCCATTTTGCAAATGAAGCCTGAGGCAGACAAGTCAAGTGATTTGTCTAATATCACACAAGAGGTCTGTAGAAGTGCAGGGAATTGAATCTGTATTATCTACATCCTTAATCACTGGATCATGATTCATGGGGTTAAGGAAGTTATGAAGAACTGGAATATAGATTCATTTTGTCATTCTAGTTCAGGAAAACACTAAGAAATTATGTTAAAAGCTACCTACTTTGCAGTGTATCATTGACTGCATGTAATTCTAAGGTTTTGACCCTGTGGTTAGATGTGCAGAAAATCTGGGCAAATACACCTGCAAGAAAAGTTTGGGGAGTTTGAATTCAAGCCTTTCAAACTAGGAAGTCTGAATACAATCCTGACGTAATTTTTAGGGGAAATTATGCGGAAGCATAAATGTGAGGGAAGAAAGCTAGGTATTGAAACACCTACAGAACCTAGAACTAAATATAGAAACCCTCAAGATACCTGCAGAAGTTTTTTCCTTGTGATCTTAAACTATCTGAACTCTTGATCTTCCTACTTCCCACACACTGTTTGTCATCATTTCTTGTGCTGTGCTATCAAACATAAGTTGTAAGTAGAAGTGAACAAGAAGTTTCATGTCATTTAACCTAATTAATTTGTTCCTTCTGCAAAAAAATATTCAGCCAGATTTCTTCAAATGGATTGGAGCGTAAGCACTTCCAGCAAGAATTATGTTGTGTTCAACTTTCTAATTTTCTTTCCTTATGTATTAGGGAAGGTGAACTTCTTCAATCAATTAAATGTCTGCAAAAAATCGGTCCAGAAATTTCATTACCACAGGTGAATTCCTTTCGAAATGCAAGAGAATAGTCAGATACAAAACCTTTTCCAGTTCTTTCTGAAAAGCTCTACTCTTTGTCTTCTAATTATCTAAATACCAGGAAGCGTTTAAATAGCAGAATTAGAGCTGTGTCCACTGTCTGCCCATTGTTTCACTTCCAGTCTTATTTTTCAGGCCCTGTTCTTTTTCATTTCACCCACAAATATTTTTTCAAAGTTGGATGAACACCCAGTATTCACATTAAATTTTCAGTTTCTAAAAACAAGTGTGAAATTATGCAAGACATACCCTACTTCTGGAGAATGTCACAACAAAAGTGTTTCTTTTAAAGGACTTGGAAATGCATTAATTATGATAATGTTGGAGCCCTGGAAACCTTAGTGCCTTTCTGGCACTGAAAATCCTCACTTTTCCATTTGTGCCATTGCTGAGCACCAATATTGTGTGACTTTCCCTTTGTTTCTACGTGAGGGAGATGAAAACAGAACTAATTTCTTCTGATTAATGAAAGGCTTATTTCACAAATAAGTTTTACAGGAACACTTTAAACCATACAAAAATGACTTACCAAAGAGAATAACTAGCTTAATCTACACTCACAAAACAAGCAAGCAAACGTAATCAGGTTTTGAGCCAGCTCAGAACTTCCAGAAAATTGATGTCCCCCAAGAGAAAAGTCATTTGAATTACCTAGGGAAGAAGACAAGGAGTATCAGGCACTGTGGCATGCACTGCTACCCATCACTTGTAACCTAAGGTCAGTAAGGATCCTTGAGACATCTTCAGTTGTGCCTTCCTTACCAAAGCCTCAAAATCCTTACCTAATTAGTCATGTGAGTAGCACTTTAATTTCAGCTTCATCAGGGACTCGGAAGATGTCTGAAGCTGAGCTTGCCTGTTCTCCTGAATGAAGATGAGCACACATAAAAGGTGCAGTGAGCTAATGCAAGCACAGTGAAGATTAAACATTTTGACTACAAACGGGAAGCTCGTCACCAACTCAACAAGCACAAGATCAGGGAAAAAAAAAGTTTAGGTTTCAAAAACCTTTGCAGAAGTAAAACCTCATTGCTTTTTGTGAGAAGATAAATTGCACTTTAAAAGTTGCAGACTTGGATAAGCATATCTCAAGGCACCTGATGGCTTCACTGGCCAAAATGTTCCTGCCAGCATTGGGAGCTGATGCATTAGGATAACACAGCACAAAAACACAGCCTGTATGAGCTGATTCATTCCGGGGGAGCACTGGTCAAGCAGAGTAACATGTACTGTTTTTTGCTTTGTGTGGTGTATGGGAAGAAAGATAACCTTTATCATTATTGTTATTATTTTTTTAATTAAAAAACCCAAGAAAAATATCTATTATAAAATAATGGGCTGACAGCAGATCCACATAAGGATAATATTATCACAGTGTAGGTGTGTAAAGCAGCAGACAGGCATGAGAATGTATTTCCTTCAGTATGCAAAAGTGCATCATTTTGGCAATTCCAAAGGATGCTAACAGGAAGCCATCCTTTCATCAGACAGTTTGTTATCAACAACTGCACTTAGTTTAATTATATTTTGACTCTTAATCATCTTTCATGAAGCAGGTAGCATTCCCCTTTTTCTATTAAGAATTCATATGCCATTTACAAAGAATAGGTATACAAAGTGCACAATTTTCCCCACACTTTCAACAATCACAGTTCCCTTGTCACTACATTCATGACAGTAATCCAAAATCTTTCATTTCTCTCTCTAGCTGTAGCTCTGCAGTACCTAGCAGCTATGTCAGAAGCAAACCTATGAAATCTGCTGAGGTGAATTACAATGTTCTTCTGCAGTTATCTGTAACCATATTAAAAATGTTGTGATATTCTAAAGTATCTTTTAGTGCAAATAAATTCACTTCATTATCATTCTGCCTTATATATACTATCAAGTGCTAGCAATCCAGCTTTACAGAACAGCCCAGAAACGTGGAGAAGAAAAAGTCTGGCAAGCTTTTTGGTAAAGTTAGGTACACATGCCTCTAAGATTAATGAAAAATATGACATCATTCCCTATATAGCTATGAAAATTCTAGTGAGGTATGAAAAATATAAAATAGGACAAGAGTCACCATAGTGAAGAGCAGTGGCATCAGATTTTTCATATTTTTTAAAACCTGCTGTAAGACTACAATATCAAAGTCACCACAGATGAGGACACAAATTTTTTCACATTACTATGCAGGAAATAGCAAAAATCACTGTAGGATGTGGAATGGTAGTGGCAGATGTTGGCTATCAGCACAGTGCAGTGGTGCAGTTCCAGCGAGGCTGAACACCCTCACAGGCTTCTCTCTTCCAAGCACAAAGCCTGAGAGATGAAGCCTTGCACTTTCAGATGTGATTTTCTCTCATTTTTTATGTTTAACTGAAGCAAGACATATAATATTTACCAACTTACTGATGTCATTGTTTCTTAAATAAAGCTCCCTGTGACAGGAAACAAATCTCTACAGACTCTGAAGCATCAAGAAAATAAGAGCTCTTAAGTTCACTAGCATTTGTGTCTTTTTGTCTTGAGTCCATATTTTGCTTGGTATTTCCAAGAAAAGTAAATACTGAAAATTTAGTCCTGGTGCTTGACTTTTCACCGGTTTCAAAAACAAAGCCATTCAAATTTCACCAGCATTTGACCACAACAGACTTGCATAAATATATCTTAATCTCTAAACCTTCACAAGTCTTAAAATTCAAAAGAACTTTTCACAAGGTTCTGGAACAGGTTCTTAGACTGGGAAAAAGTGAGTGCCTTTGAATTTAACCATGTGCTAAATTTAACTGTAGCACTATTCCTTTTTGTCTATCAGCTCATGTATCTTCAAAGCCTGCAGTCTGGGGAGCATGGGGGTGTTTTAGCTATGTCTTTACCTTGCAAGAGAGGTGCTGAGTACAGAGGGTGAAGGGATGAGGTGCTGGACTGGTGGGAAGAACAGAGTAACAGGTGAAATTAGCTAGAATGTTATAAAAAGCAACAGGAAACCTGTTGGGAGCCTTGTAAATGAAGATATGATAGGACGAAAAAGAAGTAGCTGGGGACAGTTTCATATCTTAGAAAAGAAATCCAGTTTTCCCGTCTCAGCCACAGCTTATCACCTGAACACCCACCATAGTGGTCCTGAGGGTTTTGTTGACTGCCACCCTTCCAGCTGCCCTTTATCTCTTCCCTGGGCAAAGACTTTGGGCCTCAGCTGGGGTACAGCTAAGCAGGACTTTCTAACACCTGTGGGAAATAGATTTATATTTGGTGAGGATCTGGCTTCCTGCCTTGTCACTGAAATAGGAACAAAAGCTACAGCTTTCGAAAGGACTGCATAGTACTGACAGTGAAGCAGCTACACAGAGCAGATGAAAACTGGTGTCTCAGAAAGGCAATTTGGGGATTTCCAGGCATTCTTTTTCGTGCTATATTTGTGCCAAATCAGGATTCAGAATGCAATTGAGAAAGCTGTTCTAAGGCATGTTCAGGTGTCTCTCAACAGAAAAACATTAGCTGAAGAAATCAAAACCTGCAGAAAACAGTCAAATTGCTTAAGAAAATTGAGCAATCAGAAAGTCCATTAAAGCCCACAACATTCTAGTGTACAGGAGAAACTGCTGGCTGAAATGGAGCATTCTTCTCACAAGTGGGCTGTGCAAATGGTCAATGTAACTTGCAGCTTCAGAGCACATTTCGCCAGAGAAGAGCACTCTGTCCTCTTTGCTCAGTATTGACTGTCCACACCCTTCCTCCCCACTTCACTAACCGAGGGAACAATGCTCAGTCACCGTATCACAGATCCAATAACCTGCATAAACCTCAAGGCAATACACAGCATGTTTTTGAGAACCAAGGTGGCCAGGAGCAGCAGAGGCAGTGCAGAGGGCACGGTAAGAGCACCACGGCAAGGAAGCAAGGATGCTGTGGGGCAACTGGGGAACCAGAACCTGTTAAGTACAACACGTCAGGAAAAGTGAGGATAAGAAAATATCCAAAACCAGAGTTGAGAATAAGTGTGTTTCTTCAACCAAGAAAAGCGTCAAACTAGACATGTCTACTAGGGGTCAAAGGGAGATGCTGAGAAATGGCTTGTCTGACAAGAAAGCAAGCCAGACCAGGAGGAAAGCAAGAAGCCACAAGGTTGCTGACATTGCAGAGAACTACAGACATAACAGAAGGGCATGGCAAGACCATGACACTTTCCTGAGAGGAACGTGGAGAGAAGGAATACAGGTACTGGCATAAAATCCCTTGTAGCATTCCCAAACTTATTCATTCCATCACAATGTAATGCATTCATATCGAAGAGAAAGCAATCTTTTGAAGCTTTCTACTCTCCCCTTAACTTGAAAATGGAAGAGAAAAAGTATCTTGCTCTGAAGTACCTTTAGATTTTTTTATTCTCCTCACCAAAATCCCAGGTCCTCTCTATCTTTGATTTCATTTTCACTGAATGTCAAACACAGGTTGCAACAGATAACTATTCTTACGGTATCAGTGACTATATCCTTAAGACTAAAATTTAATCATGCTGCTCAGATGTGTGAAGAAGAGAGACCTACTTCTGGTAACTCTCTGCTGATTTGCCTCCAGCAGAGGATGTTGTCTCCTCTCTCTCTCCTGTAAAGGAGGCCTGGATGATTCTGCAAACACAGCTTCCATATTGCACAGTTATTAGGAGAGCGGGTGGGTCAGCCAGTAAAATAGCATGTTAAAGTATTGAGGGAGAGGAGAAGGGGACTCATCAGCTTTTTTCTCTGTGTCTCGGGCTCTCGAGGACAAACTTTGAGCCCTTATGTGAAGAGGACCCTCATCTGTGACCCCACAATGTGCTCCACTCTGCCTGTCTCAGGTCTATTCAAGCCTATCGAGCTCCTGTACATTGAAAGCCTCTGACTGTGGATTTTTCATGCCTTATCTGAGATTGCAAAAGTCTTATGCAATTGCACAGATTGAGAAAAAGCAACAGAAGGCTGAAATATCTTGTATAAAAGTCATATGGACATGGCACTTCTAAGTATACTGCTTTGTTTGGGTAGTGAGGATCTTAGCATACAAATAACAGAAGGGCAGCTTCTAGTAACCACAATTTAAAAAAATTCTGAGACAGACAGCTGAACTGTTTTCTGCAGGGCTAAGCTTGAGGAATAAAAAGAAGCATTAAAACCCAATAACCTTTCACATTAAGGTCAAGTGGTTGTTAAAGCGGTGTCTGGACAATCTTTTTTCCATCTCTGCCTGATTTTTATCTGATTCATAACATCACAAACATCAGCCTGCATCACGCACTTCTCCCCCCAGTATACTTTGTGCTAATGAGAAAATATGCAGCATAGTAGTTTCTTTTATATACAATATACAATTATATATTTCTTTTTTTTTTTTCCTCTGAAGTATTTTGTATTTTTAAAAATATAGTTTTTCACTTTTTAAGAGAGAACTATCTGTAAATTTCATCTCTCTGGAAAGAATACCAGTTACAATAATTTCACATGGCACTCTTGACACACCAAAAAAAAGCAAAGCTCTGTGTTGCCCTAGGCAAAATTCTGACCAACCACTAATTATGTTGAAAAGAACTAAACAATTAAAAAAAAAAAAAACAGGAAAAAGTATAAAAGGAGACCTATGTCTAAGTTCAGTTTGCATAAATTTGGTAATGGTGGCACCATGGCTTTGAAATGGTAACACAGCACAAAGGTCTGGATTTCATTAAAGGACAGAAATACAGACTTCTACAATATTTTCACAATACATACAGGTGGGCAGGATTGGTGAGATGTGAGCTGTCTGCAGTGTCCCTGGGCCAGAGGCAGCCCAGCTAACGAAGGTGAGTGTTGTGAGCTTAATGGGGGGAGGCTGAAGGAAGGGTAACTGGAGCTGGAGGAGCCTGTTGTAGCTGAAGGTGCATATGATTTTTGCAATCTGTTCTCACAGTTCTCATTTAGATGACCGGCTCAGATGAGTTCTGTCAGCCCTTTTACTGGTTTAGGTGAAAAAAAAATGGCAATAGGAAACACTGTAAGAGAGGCTGTGTGAAGTGCGGAGGAGGAAGAATGGAAGAGGAAGAAAGGAGTCAAGGGGAAGAAAGGAATTAGGATTACTCATATTTTGTCTCTCTAAACAGCAGTCTATCATGAAGAGATCCAGGTCTTTTTCCCTGTGATTACAGAAGAGCACTACTTAATTCACTATCTGCAATTCAGGCTTTAATTAAGGTGAGGCTCAATCAGCTTTGTGCATGCTGCTGAGATGAGTCTGAGTAACATGTGTCCAACCTAGATATTTGCCTGTCCTCCAAGCCAGATAAGCCACAGTTTGCTGATGGAATAGCAGAGTCTTGGATCTTAGTCTTGCATCTACTAGTTTTGCCTGTATGCCTCAATTCAGGATATACCAACAAGCATTTCAGCACTACATCTCAGACTATCTCCTCCACAGCATGATGCACAAAGAAAACAGAGTAGTTGCCAAGTCAAGAAAATGAAATTATACCTTCCTACTCATAGAATCAGAAAGAGTATCATGGAATATATTAGGTTTACTCTAACAAGTAAATCAACATCAGAAAGAACATCTGCACCATCCCCAGAGTCTGATCCTCTCATAGCAAAACCACCAGTGTCCGCTTTTTGATCCTTAAACAGCAAAACTGAAAATCCAGTCATTGTAATCTTCAATTGAGCCAGTTGGTAGAATGCAAATGAAAAGAATGAGATGACTTGCCATTGACTGTAATCTAAATCCAAAGACACTAAGCCCACAGAGATACATTAAAGTCAGGGAGCCCGTCAGGAAGGCAGATGGCAAAATAAACAATTCAGGAAAAAAACGCACTAAACCCCTTGCTGGCAGTTAATAGTAACATGGGTAGGACAAATCTCACCAGGGCAGAGAACATTAACAGCCTGTTTGTGACAAAATGAAATAAAATTACTTGAATTGACACTTATGGTCTCATAAATCTGACCGACACATCTATTACTATTTTGACCTGAGACTTCATCCTTGGCTTGGATGCTGCTTTCATTAGGAGCCAGGCATATGATGGAGCTCAGCATCCCTGACACAATTCAGTTTCTACAGACAGTCCTATTTATTGGCAGGCAGGAGGACTCACCTGACAGGGCACAGTCTTTGTTCACCGCTCCCAGCCTATTTCTGCCAACGCTCTGCCCCGGAGGCCTGTCTGCAGGCGCTCTCCCTGGGACCTGGCAGTGCTAAGGCTGTCCAGGGTTGCAGTGCTGCACCTTCCTCAGCTTTTTTTGGGGGTGGTATGCTTTCTCTCTTTTCTAATTACGGTTCTATCGGTGTAAGTTTTAGATTTTCTGTTTGCTACATCAAGTCCCAGGAAAACCTGCAGCTAGATAAATCCCATGTTCAGGTACTGCCTGTTATGTCAGTTACTATGTCATTGGAAAGGATTATCACCTCCATGTATTAAGAAATACGGTTGCTATATAGACCCACACATCTATTCATGTACCTTTCCCGATGATATATGAGCACCCATTACAGAACACAGTGTTTTCAGCAGGAGACTCTCTGATCTAAGGCTATGGTTGCTCAGGTCTCCCTCTGAACACTCAGCTGGCAGGTTTCAGCAGGTATCTTGCCCCCTGTGGTTTAGGTGCACTTTCCTGGGAGCTGGCCTTATTTCACAGTGAGAGACAGCTCTGTCCCCAGAGCACTGTGGGGAGAACAGGCGTGAAGGGAAAAGAGGCTGCTCTTTACTCCTTCCTTGATACATTTCACTCCACCAGTCCCCCCCAACGTGCTTAGCACTATGTGGAGTGCCCGAAGACCTGCTGTGCCCAGTGAGGAGAGGGAGAAAAGCCTCATTGCGATAACTATATTTTGTATATCTCACCAACAAAAGCTTTTCTTGTTTTTGTTTTTCCCGTTTCAAATAGCCTTTTAAAAAAAGACATCAATTAAAATACAAAAGCCTCCCCTAGATAACTACCTAGAAAGATAATTTCAGACCAAGATTAAACTCTCTTTGATTCGGTCCCTAAAATCTTCTTGCTGCCACACAGGTTACTCCAAAAATAGGCTCTACCGGCTGAGCTGATCCAAGAAGGCAGAAGCACAGACACAATTTCAACCTCTGACATTGGCCTAAATAACTCCTCTGTCCTTTACTAGTGTTGCAGTGACCTCTAGGAGCCTGATCCATTTGCTTCATTGTCCCTCACTGATTTATCCCAGACTTCCAGAAAGTTTTCTAAGCCTGGAAGGATGAGTATTTAATGTACAGATAAAAACCCAAAAATACATGAGTGTGCTGATGAGAAACAGAATAGCCTAAAGCCTTCCATCTCCATGCTGCTGATGTCTGCATGGTTAAAAATGAACTACCTAGGGCTATATGAACGCCGGTGTTAGCCTGAACAAGGCATCCACATCCATTTACCTGAAATCTAAATTTGGTTTATTGCATTTCATAACCACGTGGAAGATGACAGCATCCCTTTAATGCTGAATCAGAGCAAAAAGTTTCCACTTTTTATGCATATCAGCACAAAAGAAACCACTTCCACTTACCCAGGAGTACTGTAGATCCATATCAGTTAGGGAATATGTGAGATGTGGCTGATGAGAAGAGCAAGTGCAGTTTTCCCATTCTTCTATTTTTGAAATCAAGAAGTCACAAGGACAGAGCTGGTTGTCAGGAAACGTCTTCCAGTCACTCCACAAGTGAAATTCAGTTTCCGAATGAATTGAAATAGTTCCTAAGTTATTAAGTCTGGAAGTGTATGTGCGGCCCAGAGACGCAGAAATAAAGTCGGACCTGGTCTCACTCTCTTCTTTTCTCCTTGAGCTGTCTTTCCAGGTCTTCTTTTCCTGAGGTCTTGTCAACTTCATGCAAGAAGTTAGTGCTTCTTCATCCTCTTCAGAGAGATAAGCATCCTCTAACGTATCTTTAAAAATACAAATACTTCTGTTATGATATGTTGCAATTCATAGAGAAAGTGGCACTTTTTTCTTTTATTAATGCTGTCTGTTGCATTCTATATAATGAAAAAAACAAGGACTCCATAAAAAATATACCCCAAATAATAATGATAATTAGGGAGATGGAAATTATTTTGTATTGGGTCAGACATCTGAGCCAAAAGTAAGATTTATTCTCCATTTGTTAAATTTGTCTTGTTCCCTCAAAAGCCTGGGAAATTTTACTGGTTCTCCCCTGAACAGGAAAATTTGCTAACTGGATGTCACAGCTGCAGAGAGCATTAGTTTAGCCTAAATACTGGAAAAGTTCAGGAAATTTTCTGGATAATTCCTCTCCCACCCCTTCTCAGTACGTAGCTATAAAGTAGTGGCTGAAATCCTTTATTTCCTCATGTGTTTCAGCCCAAGCAATGAGTTGGCTGGAGCAGTAGTTCATCAGACAGTTTAAACTCATTTTGCTAGTATTGGTTTAAATATAATCATGTACACAAATGCATTGTACAACAAATGCATGCGCTTTTAAATTGGCAAAACAAATTCACAGGAAGAACTGCTGCACAGTCAGATCAGGGATCCGTAGGAGACACCTAATCCCCAAATCAGTGTAGAATTCCTGTGTCGCATGGCCCAAGGCAATCAGGTATGATGAGAGGCCAACTTGCTTGTCATAACATAGACCTTCCTACATTCCCAGTTGCTACTGATTCATGGATTAACACTAAAAGTTATCTTCACATTCGTGAGTTTTGCCTTTCTGATCCGAAATGTGATACAAAACTAGGAACTGCTGCAAAAAACAAATTTTCCCCATCACGGAGGCCCTGCTGTCATACAATTCTATTTATCTAAAATCCCCACTTGCGAGATATACTGTTACAAAACTCGAACTAGTGTGACAGGAAACAGGTTTTCACACTATGAGGAAGTCAGCACTCAAGTGGTATCACAGTAACATCTCAGCTGGGGTTTGAAAATTGTGGGTGGTGAATGACAGACCAGGACAGGATTGTTTACAGTTATGTTCAATACAGTGCCATTTGCCAAATGTTGGAAAGAATGCTGATATGATGCTGTACTTACTGAGGGGGAGCAAAACATGCTTGACATCTTCCAAGCTTTGTGTATTCGTTTTTTTGGTCCGGACCAATTTCTGCAATCGTTTTAATGTTCCCATGGACTCTACTTTATCTTCTGGTTCTGTACTCTGGCAAAAAACCCAAAGACATTAAAATTATTCAAATCCTACAAATAAAAACTAAGGGTAACGTGTTAATTTGGAGAATGACAAAGTTTCAGATTCAAAGAACTGATCATTGACACAATGCTTTAGAAGTCAGGCACTTCCTTGCTTGGGAAAAATAGGTTAAAAAAAATAAATTCTTAGGGCATTATTCATATTGCTGTTTACATATTGCATTTCTTGAATACCACAGCATTACTTAGTACTTAATTCCAGATTTGTTCAAGAAAACATTCTAATACATGCATCCATTACATTATCTAGAAGCCTTTTAAGTGCACACAGGAATCCCAGATGTGGTGAGCTACTGCATTTAAGTGTTTATGGGAGTGTGCTCTAAAGTACTGACCTCTTTCTTTTTTCAAGAGCTTACTTTGTTTCCTAGATTGAATGACAATAATGTAAAAGACAATTCAAATCTATTACTGTACACTTCAACAGCTTCCTACTGAGAAACTCGAGATTTAGTTACTACAGGCTCCTAGAGCAGGAACCTCATGAACATGCAGCCATCTCATCATATACATTCACTTATGTTAAACCAGCTGCTGTCTTCAAAATCAGTCTGGAAACACTTAAGTTCTCTTCCAATCTGACTCTGAACTTCTCTGTGAGCCTCAGAGAGAAATGTCATACTCTGACAGAAAATAACTTCTATTCCATAGTTATATGCCGTGTTTCACACAGAATATCTGATTTTCAATGAAGCAGAACAAACAAAAACAAAATTAGAACTGAGCAAGACTGTAATTAAAGGGTGGCTACTTTTCTGGAACAATACTGTCTGGCTTCTATGGATATTCACCTATTTAAACTGATAATGATTTTGTATTGTAGGAATAAATCTTTGGCAATATTGCAAGTGATTAAGTGCTAGCGTTGATGTTATCAGAAGGTAGAAATACAGAGGTCCTTATTGCAGTCTCCCCAACAAATAGGCCACACAATCATAGATGCTTCTTTCTTCCTCACATGCATAATCCTTTGAGACAAAGTCATCCCAGAGTTTGCCAGCAGTCTAATGTATAGAGGGCAGGCTGCTTAGGAATGGGTCTCAAGGGATCCTGAGCTCCCCAGCTCTCATTTGGGTTAAAGCCTCTTTACAAAGTCTTAGCATGAAGCACATCTGAAGCTCCAGCATTCACATATTACAAGTCACATCCATGCCCTGCAGCACTGATAAGGGAGAGGGTGTATGTTGATTTCAGATTTAAAAAAAGTCCACTGTTCACTTGACAGATAACTGCTTACAAAGATTGCTGTGCTTGAAGTGCCAAAAGTTCAGATATTTTTCTATGAAGACATGAGGTTCTGTAAGCACGCGTAGAAGTCCAAGACATCTGTGCCCAGGCAGAGGTCATTTTTATGTGTGTTTAGTTAGTTTTGTGTTATGAGACAACTGTGTTGAAATTATGTTCAGTTGAAGCAGAGAGTTAGTGAAAGCAAAGTGAGAATAAGTGAGATGTTTCCCATATATTCAGATGTTTAATTTCAAACCTTGAAAGGGTTTGTACCAAATGATATGCATGACCACTTCATCTTGCTCCACCCGAAAATTAGCATGAGGAATTACTAGATTATGCTGATTTCTTTTCTTAGGGATTCAGGATTTAGGAGTCCTCCTTTTGTTAATCACAATAAGTAATGCAAAAGTTCCCACAGTGGATAGCACTTGGATTTAGACTCCCCTCTTTTCAGCAGCGTGAAAAGTGTCTTTTCAGACACTGAAATCTGCAGTGTCCTGGAAACTGCAAGTCAACCACAGGAACATAGAGGGAAGTTGAATATAAACACCTCTCCAGGTCTCCAGTGTCTTTTTTATGTTATGGCTACATTAGTAGTTTAGTTTTGAAGAGAATTTCACATCTATCCCTACAAGCTGTGATTTGGTCTCAGAGTGCCACCAACTGAATTCATCACAGATGAAATTCACATGAAAGACACTTTCCAGAAGTTCAGCTGAAGAACTCCAGCTACTCTTGGATGTCCAACAGAGAAGAGGTGAACACAGGTAGACCTCCCTTAAGACATACAGCGTGGACACCAACTCATCAGCACCAACTATTCTGCTGTTCTTCATCTTTCCTTCATCTTTGTATGGATCAAACACACGCTGTGCATGCAGTGCAGGCAGAAATCCTGCTATGATCAAATCTACAGGAGAAAGGGAATGTGGTGGGGATGCTAGAGTATTCCTCAGTGCTAGGTCATATACTAGTGTGCTAGTTACTAATATAGACAAAGCCCAGGTGCTTTCAATTTCTGCCGTGTTTTTATTATTTTGTAGGCTTATAAAAGATAGCATTTTTGAGTTTAAAACCATTTAGGTCTTCTTGAGGATCTTCACTGTAGGGTAAGGTCTCAACAGATCCACCTTAAAACTCTAGTCAGCTTAGAGCCCTCTTACAGCCTGTATTTGAGTATTCATCATCCACTGTGGGCCAAATCCAAGAATGCTTTGGTTGGTCATGTTCTGAATTGCATTTCAATCCCCCTCTCTCCTCTTCCAAATTCAAGATAGCAGGACTGCAGTTTTACCTTAGCTAAAGAGAGAAACTGGGGTGTAATTTTTCAGTCTTTCACTGTGAGATGTCTTTGCAAAATAAATCATAGGGGTTTAAAATGCTAATATTGCTCTCATATAAGATCTCTTGTAGCAATAATAATTTGTTCACTTATAAGTAACGACACAAAAGCAACATGATGACTTTGAGTTATGATCTGGGATTTCCATCATGGAGACATTAAGATAAATGGAAGATAATCTATTCAGATAATTTCATTAATGGCAAACTCTAATCCTCTTTGCCTTAAAAGCACTCATTTCATAGAGTCTATCATTAGGGAAAAGTCATAAATGCTTAAATAATAAATGCAGCAACCCCCTTTCATGGAGAAAAAAGATCATGCAGTATCAGCTGGTGCCAGGACAGCATTTAAATTTGCAGTATTTTATTTTGGTTTACCTAAATGTTCAAAGCTGGAATTTTAGCTGCCTATCCAAATAGAGGTAAAACATTCTTTGATATAGAAAACAGACAATCAGGTGAACTGTGCTTTTCCCCAATCTATAAGCAAAGCTATTTATAAAGAAAGAATTCCTGCATGACCAAGTAACAAGAATATTATTTTCTCTGGTTAACGGATTTTAGTGATGAAAAATCATGTCACATCACAAATAAAAATAAATTGTGTAAAAAAAATAAATCACAGGCTGCCCTTTAGTTGCAAACAATTTGCATGAAGTGCGCATGAGTATTTAGGGACAAAAAATATACATTTTAAAAATGCATTTCCAAAAATGCGTTACAGAAGAAAAACCTGAATTGAGTCTGATAAACTGTTTTGAGTTTATCCTCAGGTATTTTAAATACCTTGGAAATCTCTGCTCAGTGAGATGTTATGAGGATTAACCTGGTGACAGAAGTACAGCAATTTGGAAGCTAAGTGTAAAACACTGTTGGTCGGATTCCAGCAATCTCGGTCCTGTTGAGCACTCTCTTTCCTGGGTGTAACTGCATTAATTTCAATAAAACTACTTGCACAGCATGTCAATTCTCAGCCTAAAGAATTTAGTCACGGCAGAGTCTAATCTCTGTGATTTTCCTTCAACTACTTTGCCTTTTCCAAAGAAGTGCAGTGATTTAATCGTGGTTACCTATGCGCTTAAATTCAGAGTGTACACTGCAGTAATGAGAAGACAAAAATTGCTGTACATTTACTGTGTCCATGGCGCTCTTGTTATTGTGCCAGTGAAATTTTTGGAAAGTTTCAGTAATAACCTGGCTGCATGTAGTGATTATTAAAATTGTATGTGATGATAGAGAACTTTCTGCTCTGTTTATACAAAGAGCTGTGTAAAATGCACTGAATTTGGATAAAGCTCCTGCCCACATATACCTGACTTTTAAATATTCCCATTATTTTAATCTGGTACTCCAACTAGTCTAAAATGAGTGCAGAGTCAGACCTAAGCAGGCTAAGATTATAGACAGATTTTCTCCTGGGAATCACAGAGCAATAATACGATGATAAAGAAATACTATTACTAACAGAGGAGCAATAATAAGATATTCTATAAAAGACAAAGAGATATGATGATTAATAACAGGGATATGGATCTTTCAGCTTTTGGGGGAGGAACATATAGTAAAGGAAATTCTACTAAAACAGACTGTTCTTCCCAGCTGCTGGCTGCTAGTGAAAAAAAAAGGAACAATTTTCACGACAACTCACAGTTTCACTGTTACCAGGTGCACTTGCATTGTGAACTCTTGGGGGAATCCATTGCTCATAGTTTATCACCTGGATGGTAAGACAAATAAAATAAATTAAAATAAAATTAAAAAAAAAATCCAACATATATAAGAGGGATAAACATAATTTGCACCATGTAGCTGAACATAGATGAGAGATCAGCAGTTTTTCAACACAGCACTGTGTGCATATAAAAGCAAGTGGCTGACATGCACCAGCTGACTCCCAGTGAAATAATTTTGATATTGAGCTGTCTTAATTTCCTGAGTTATCTGGGACTCGGTAACACCTTGGGGACACCACAGTGTACATGGTGCAGTGGCAGAGCCATGCACTATAGTATAGGATCCCTTGGATCTCATCCTACATCTTGGCTTTCCTTTCTCAATGAGCAGGAAAGCCAGAGACTTCCCCCAGCACCAACCCCCCAGGTGAGGAGCAAGTGCCACTGACGCATTTCTAAGAAGGGTCTTGCTCATTTTGCCTGGGATTTTGAGCTCTAAGGGTGTGGGTTCGAACTGGATTAAAAACAGGGAAAGAATGGGATGATCCCCAGAACTGAGCAAAGACAGGACTAAATACACAGCCATCACCTGCCCACGAGCCATTTCTTGGTCACAATGTCCTCACAATGGGAACACCATGAGAATACGCTTTTCCTGGGGCACTGATGCAGTCCCCAGTGGGCAAGCCTGACAGTGCTCATAGCTTATCAGGAAAGTAATGAACGCTGGCCTTTTTTTCTTCATGAATATGAATGGCACTTTGAAGGCTGAATGCAACCTAAGAATTTACGTGAGAAATGAGGCATGAAACATTTTTGAAAATGTATTAGCCCACAGACTGTATTACTTGATATTTTATGTCCTTCCCAATATGCTACAAAGGGTTTGAGCCATCAAGAGAGCCCTGCTAGACATGAGTAAACAGGAACAAAGGTATGAAAAATAAATGCAGAAAGCAAAGGTACTTTTTCTGGAAAGGTAAAATTATTGCAGTGTTGCTCACACTGTGTCCCTCAACCCGTACTCCTGTTTCAAGCCCCTGTTTTCCAGCACTTACAGAATGAAAGAATGTCAATTTAGGAAATGGAGAAGGATTAAAGCTTTTGTGAAGAACTCAGGGAAACTTAATAGCTTTCTTTTTTCTTTTTTTTTTCTTTAAAAAGGGGAAAAAAAGCTTAAATGTCCATCTATGCTATTTACTCTTGCTTGTAAGTCTGCCTGTTCTGTGTCATATACAATCACAAACTCACACAGACCAGCTTAGGCAGGAATGCACTTCTGGAAATTGTCTAGTCTAACTCCGTGCTCAGAACAGGTCACCAGAGCAAGCTGCATAGGTCCATGTCCTGACAGGAGAATCTCCAAAGAGGAACTTCTCATACCCTCTCTAGGAAGCCTCTTCAGTGTTTGACCTCCCCTCACATTAGAGAAATGCTTTATGTTAAGCGAAATTTCCTGCATTTCAGGTTGTGCCTCCTGCTCCATCACATTCCTAGGGATTGGGGTAACACTGTTCTGTAGTTCCCCGAACTTTCCTTCCAGCCCTCCTGAAGACAGGAGTAACAGCAGGGGGATAGCTCGGTTGTGTGAGCTACACATTGCTGCGATCCTGAGACTTGTAGCTGTGCAACTCCATGCAGACCTCCAATCCCTCCTGTTTGTTCCCCATGCTCTGTGCATCAGCAAACAGGCACTTCATACAGGCACTCATCTGTGCTGATTTTGCAGAAAAAGAGTGAGAGCCTTCCCCACAGTGCTGTTCTCTCAGCATTTCCTTATTTGTGTGCATAATGCAGTACAGCAAATGAATACAGACATAATCAGACTGCTGTGGAAGCTTAAAAGAGCATTTGTGTCCATGTTATCTTGGTAATAATGAAGGCAAGAAGTAACAATCACTAAAATTCAAAATAATGTCATAAACCCTGAAATGTTTAAAAAGCAAATGCAGTAGTTCTTAAATTGGTACCAAAGTTTGGAGGTATCCAAGTCTCTGCAGCACATTATTCACGTACCTCAAGAAGTGCCTTCAAACACTTTGACAAGTGAAAAATAGAACTTTGCTTCTAAAATGGCACAAATGTTTCATGGGAAGAAGCTTTAAGGGATTTTAGGGAAACTTATACTTAGAGCAAACATAGGCCCTATTTCTTCTTCCCTTTTCCCCTCCATATTCTGTCGTGCCTGGGGAATGACTTCCATGATCTTAACCAGAAATCAGCCCAAAAGCTGCCGTGGCAGGACAGCGGCAGAGCCAGAGATCCCTCACACTAAGGGAAGAACTGTTGTGGGAAATCAGAGAGCAATCTTTGTTTGTAATACTTAGAAAATGAGAGGGAGAAATCAGAGAAAGAGAATGAGAGATGCAAAAGAGAAAGAGTTCTTTTCTCCTTTCCACCCTCCTCAGCTACTTTTTTGGCAGCTGGAAGAGGAGATAATCATGGGAACAAACTAACAGTGCAGAGACAGATAAACCCTGAGGGAAAGCAGGTTCCAGGAAACCTGGAACACACTGACTTTCAGGTTTCCAATACGGTCATCTGTCGCCCGATATGCAGATCATTCGACTTTTCTTTTTAATCCTGATTGTGTCTTTGGCCTACACCGGAGCTGAGCACTGCCTAAATGCTGGGTCTTCACAGCTCTCTGTCTTATCTCAGATGCCTTCAGGGTGATGCATGTACAGTTTTTTCTTGCTTTTAACCTACACATCCGAAAGGACTCCTGACATTGTATAGAAGCAACAGAGGAAACTCAGCTTGGAGCCTTTTCTAAAGTTTAGTGCTCACCTTGAATTTAATACTTTTCTGCAAAGGAAAATTTAATAGATTTTCATCTTTGAAATAATTTATTGTATGAATTCCTCATTTAGAAGACACACATATGGACAGGTGTGTTACACATTTTTAGTCGGATTCCCAAACTGGGTGAACTTTTATCTCGTGTGAAATCAGCAGAGCTAAGATGGTTTGCCACAGATATGAACTGTCCTTTTGAGTGACATATTAGGGCAAACACTGGGCTGGAAGTGAATAAAAAGCAAACATCAGTCATGCTAATTCCAAAGATACAAGTCATTCTCCTCACCTCTCTGCTGTTCACCAGCTGACAGCTTGTTACCTACCTTCATGCTGTTGTTATGATTATGTAAACCCAAGGGTCAGATTTCCTTAACTACTTGTGCTAGTGGGATAATTAATGTGGTATTAGGAAGATGAGGTATGGTATATGTTTATAGAAATTTAGAAAGCATTAGGATACATATGCCGATATGAATCATGCAAGACTAATCTAAACACTTAGTATAGATCTTGCTAGACACAATTCTAGCACATCAGTTCAACAGAAATGGATTCTCTCAAGGAAAGAGAAGGCTTCCTATGCAATAAAATCCATGTGGCCTGCATAAGTAAAATCATGAACAACTTCGGTAGTCACCAGAGTCTTCTTTTAAACTCAGCTTCTAAAATACACAAGCATACTGAGTATGAAGTTTAGATTAGGTAAATGCTGAATGGAAAAAAGAAATATGCATTTCATTTGAATGAAATTTTAGATTTTAGAAAGGGTATTTCTTTCACCTGGCATGTTGTTTCTTCTATCTTCTTTCCTTGCAGCAAATGTATTCCATCAGCAATAATATTATCTTCTGTGAATTATGACCAAAAAAGAGAAAACATGCTTTAAAATGTCCTGGTTTATGTTATTATGAGGAATATCATTTGAATTGCACTGATGTTTTGAGCTGACATTCTGACTCTCTGAAGTTAATCTTATATCATTTAAACATACATTTTATCTTAAACTGCTTTGAAGACTGGAGAACGAACTGGCAAACTGACTCATAAAGAAAACTCATTCATGCTTCCTTCTTATCTATACTTAGTCTTCAGTTTACTAACACAGAACCCCACCAAGACCTTTCTCTTGCTCTGTTAATTTACAGCAGAAATGTGTAGAATATTCATATAAAAAGTTAAGGGTAAAAATGATCTTTGCAATCGAGACCTGTTCGGCTCAGATTAAATTAGAAATTCCTTTCAAAGGATGAACACTCTTCTGTTTCTTCCAAGAAATTAATGCTTTGCATGGAAAGAGTACAAACCTTCACTACAACAATGAGCAACAATATGTCAAAAAACTCTTTGAAAAATTTACTTTATGTAAGTCTACTTTGAAAGATCTACTCTTATTCCTAATCTTAAGGCAAAGCATCCCCCATTATGCTTGTGTAGGGTGGCCCTAGTGATTAGGTCACATCAACACAGATATCAGAAGTACTCAGTTATTTTGCAGGGTAAAAAAAAAAAAAAAAAAAGGAGGAGAAGAAAAATGATCTGCTAATCACAGCACATAATGCTGTAATTTTCCAAAGTTACTAGAAACCAGTAGGAATGCGTTGAGGGCTTTTTTCCGCATGAATTCTAACTTGGTATCCATATTGCTGCTGAGGAGTACCTTAAATCATCAGTGGTTCTCCTGTTTGCAAAAGAACACCTTATTAACATTTAGATTCACAAAAGCTAACTGCAGGCAGGTGAGACTGATTGCATTGTTTTCTCTACAATCTACAGAAAAAGAAAGAATAAGTCAGTGAATAATTCCACGACTGACATTCTTCAGTTATCCCATGAAAAAAGGGTCTGAACATGATCACAAAAAATTATATTCAAAGAGGTACATAAAATCCTGGTCCAGATTTTAAGTTGTCTTAAGCAGCTACAAATCTTTTTGAAGTCACTGAGGGCCTGATGTCTGACAATCTGGTTGTTTATTCCTTTTTAGAGCCGGATGGACTTCTAGAAGCAGCATAACTCATGTTCAGCAGTGCTTATGCAACACATACGATTAACGTAACTGGGTTCTTTCTGGTCCTCAGGCTAATTTGTTTTCATCTCCTGCAGGCATCTCAGCACACTGCAGCCCTGTGCTCTGTAAGCTTAGTCTCAAAGTTGTCTTGCAGTGTTCAGTCCTGTGCCCCAAAGTCCTCTTAACGGTCTAAAGCAAAATAGCATTATTTGGTAGCTGTTGGCAGCTGAGTCGCAAAAAAACTGAGGGGTTACATATCATGTCCTTAACCTGAAAGACTACATGCAGTGACACTACTTGTAACATAATTCTGTTCAAAACCAAATGAAAACAGCAAGTTCTTAAAGCAAACCTTAGTGTTCCCCCCCACCATGATGCCTTTGCTGGCCATAATAATGAGCATCCACAGTAAGTCTTGCCTAGATCAACTCTCCAGACCACTGAACTATGGAATAGGGTATCTGTGTAAAAAAACAGCCAAACCAAAAACTCCATGGAAAAGATATATGTAAGCTGCAGTGTTCTTGTCTTCCTAGTCTGGCAATGGGTACCAGTCACTTTCCTGTGGAATGAAGTATAAGCAGTGGAGAATTACACCTGCTGACTCCGAGAGCTGACAGTTCTTTCCTGTTTGTCCCCATAATACTCTTTCACAGAACCCCAAGGACTGTGACTTGCAAGTCAACTTTTCAACAGTGATGCTTTTAGGCTGGCAAATCTCAGTGATTTGGGTTTGGCCTTGTGAGCACAGGCAAGTATTCCCACTATTGTGGCTGTGGGATATATGTTTTCACCGCTTTATCACCCTGGGAAACTTGTTTTTGTTGAGGAAATACACAGAATGGTATTAAGAACTTCATCCATAAGCTTTCAGTGTCCATGGATGTCTCTTCATAGATTTTGGTGAGATTTGAGACGGATCTGTGAATACAGGTCTGAAGTAAGCAGAGAAGCCTATGCTGCCCACCATGCATGGCATTTTACATCTAAGAGAAATTCATAGTATGCAATAGACTTGCAGACCTTGAAGGATTATCTCTGCTAAGAGAAAGGTTTGATCAATAATGACAAATTATCTCGATCGATAGTGATACACTGTAAATCTCCTTGCAATGGTTTTCACCACTGTGTGAAGGGGACTTCCCCTGAAATAATTTTACTGCAGCAGGGAAAAGGGAGATTTTTATTTAGCTGCCAGCTTTGCTTCCTGTTCCCTCTGGGCCCCTGCCCTTCAATTACAACACTTGTCAGCTTTTAAAATGTTCACTGCTTCTTTTGCATGCTTTGGATATTTAAAAGGGTAAAAAGTGCCTTGAGTAGAAAAGACTTTGGAGGAAGGTCAAAAAGTTCTGCTTTCTCATTCAGCCTTTCCCCACTTCTAAACTGACAACTGCTGGAATAGTTTGAGGAGTCATTCCAAAAGGGTCTTGGTTAAAAGTAACACTTGTCTGAAGAGAAATACCTAATATTTCTTTCACCTATAATCAGAACATTTTCCCTTGCAAGACAATGAGACTTACCGAAGGTCTCTTTACCTTTCACTAGTTCATCACAAGAGCAGAGTTTCTCTAAATCTTCCTGTCCTCTCTTATTCCTTGTTCTGGGTCAAGAATCCTAATTTGCCCATACTTGGGCAAATACAATAGGTATTGCAATTTTAGATCTATTTCCAAGCATTTAAGAGTTTAATTTCAAGTGGTGAAGGGAATAAAATCCAGAGGGAAAGCCAGTGCCCTGTGCTTTTCTTTCTTTGACATATCCAGATAAGAGTGGAATCTCTCTTAGCAATGGAAAATCTCTAGACCACTTGTATGGAAGATATTAAAAGTTGAGGCAATGGCCATGTTCCTGCTTTGTTGGCTTAAGTGGAGAACAAAACATGCATCTACTTTAATCTCACATATCTTGGTTTCTGCTTCTGCTGAACTTTGTCTGGTTTGGTCTGGTTAGGCAACTATAAGAGATCTACCTTGCCTTTAAAAAAGTATAAACATAGTTGCCATTCCTGGAAGCAACGTTTAGCAGATTATCAAAGCATTTTGATTTCTGTGTTTAACTAGACAAGGTGACTGCTCACTTGTTACTCCTCAGTGTTATTTTAATGAATTTATACCGCCTAACTCTTAAACAGTGCCATTAGCAATTTCCCATATATTAGCTGCAAGGTTGTTTTACCAAAGTTGGTCAAAACGGGTTTAGAAGGAGATTTGAAAAAAATACTCTCATCTAAAATTTTGCCAACTCTCTTTTGCACCTGTCTTGGGTTTTTTTTTCTGGGGAAAGTTGCACTGTTTCCCTGTTGGATACCTGGAGCAGTGTAAAATATCCAGGAAACATGGATTTCTACAGTTGCCAAGCCCTATACAAAACAGCTATGGTAATTTACTGTAGCAACGTCTCCTTTGGCCCATGGACTACAGAGTCAATTGGTCACAGAGCGTGTTCTTAGCTTACCAATTTTAAGCTAAGCTCTATTTTAACTACTTTTTTTTCTCCCTTGAGGACAAAATAAATCTCAAAAGGACCTGACAAATTATTTAGCTGGATTATTGGTGAAAAATGAGAAATTTTCCTAGGTGCCCTTTAAAATACTTTGTGGAAAATGCAAAATCAGCTGAAATATGTTTAGCAATTACCTTCAAGCTGACAGTGCCTTCTGATGTACGAATCATTCTCCGGCTTCCTGGAACCCTGCCAAAGTGTGCCATTCACATTTTTCCTGTCTAAAGTAAAAGCACAGAGAGCAGTCACCTGAATTCATAGCAAACCCGTGAAATAACAGGAAATTCTATAAAAATAGCATCAAAATGCAAATCAAACAAGCTTGCAGAACCGTGTAGCATCTGCTTCAACATGGAAATGAATTGATGATTTTGCAATATAGGAATTTTGATGGATGGATGGTATTTCTTACAGTCAGACTTCAGGTTCTATTATCTTTTGCTGCTAATACCCCCTTTAACACTGTTAAAGCTCAATTAGAAGGATTTTTACCTTAACCCTGATTTTAAGACCTAAGAGCCCACAGAACATCTGTGCCTTTATTTTGCTTCCAGGAATTGTAGAGATATTATTTAAGTTTACAGTTAACAAGCTAGAGTGTTTGCAAGAAATAACATCAAAGGTGCCTGCTCCAAGCACTCCAAGGCTTGTACTGTCTCAGCTTGGATGGCAGAAACTAGGTTGGCTTTGAGAAGAGATGGCCATTCTCCTGTTCCCTGGGTGAACTTCAAAGCGGCCATGCTTCACAACATACTGATAACTGTTAGGGTTCTGTGCTTTCCAGGTTTGTTTTGTTAAGTTTTATTTAATGGCGCTTTTCAGTCCGCGTCAGAAAGCTTTCTTTGTGAAAGCCCTTGTTGGTCCTGCCAAGTGCTGGGAATTCATTACAGCCTGTTTGCCGTAGACCAAATGATACTGATCTACACAAAAGTCTTCCCAGTGCAGGGCTACAGAGTGAACCCTTAACGTAGGGGAGCTTTCATCTACCTGAGACACCTTGATATGAAATACAGTTACATCTTTACAGGCAGATGTAACAAACCTTTTCTACTCAGTAAAGGACTAGATGCAACAACTAAACCAAAACTCCAAACAATAAATGAAAGCATGTTAACAGGAAGATCTCACTGAATAAAAAAAAAAAAAAAAAAAAAAAGAACTTTTTCTTTTTAAGAAGCTGATTATTATTTCCTATAGAGGGTTTACAAAATGGAACCCATTGAACCACAAGTGTAGATAATAATACACAGTGTAAGGATGGGTTTTAAAAAAAAAAAACAAACCTGAATTTCTTCTTTGGTGAACTTGTTTGTGAAAGCTATTACAAAATAGTTTAAAATGGCAAGAAGCAGGGACCTGAATTTTATTAGATCAGAGACATTTCAGGGCTTTATTGAAATGACTATAAGAAACACTGGACATGCTGAGTATTTCTAATGCTGTCCCAGAACAGGTTCTTTAAATCTCAGAGTGGTTACTATGTTTAACGAATTTGTTTTCAACATCTACCTACTATGTGTCTGTGGAAGGCAGGGAGGGTGGAAGAGTAAATTGATAGCTTAACTGTATTTTTCCCTTTCCTTTGCATTTGCTCCACCAGCTCTAAAGTAAATCAGACCCTTAATTAAAGTTGGCTCTCTGACATTAGGAAGTATATAGTAAATTATTTAAGCAGTTACTAACCAAATGCTTCATTTTCAGACATGGACTTCTGGATGGATCTAAAAGAATTAAAAGAATTTACCATTAGCTGAAAGTCAGAATGAAAAAAAATGGAAGTGCATTTAATCAAATATGGATATTTTCAACTAATTCTTCTAAGCAGGGCACAGGGATTTAGCTGTGCAATTCCCACTGGCTTTAATTGGAGTTACTTGGCTTGTCTCATTCACCCAATCATCAACTCCCACATGGCACACAAAGCTCTGAAAGCATCTGAGGTTTCATTTTGCAAAAATAGGTACTCAATTTTATTTCGTAATGAGGAATCCATGACTGAATCAGGGAACCCATCAGGAAAAAAAGAAGAGATACTTTTCTTTAGACGTGATCTAAAGCATCCTACAACTTTTAGGAAATATTATCTGAAGTTTGGCGACATAATAATAGGTTGAACCAAAGAGCTACATATATCCCTATGACCTTGAGGGTCATTTCATTGCTCAAGTAAACCTTGGTTTTTTGCATATTTACATGGGGGAGTAGTCCTAACTCACACTTGCATCTGTGGTAAAGAGTTTACAGATGACAACTTAAAGACTATACTAACTTAACAGAAGAAAAAGAAATCTTTGAATAAATATTAATGATTAATTTGTTTCACTTTATCCATTAAAAACCCAATGGAGAGTAGTTTATGAGCTAAAGGATGAAGCCAGAAGATTATACTGGAAGAGACCAGAGACTCTCTAATCTGCAACAAAGATCAGCAGAAGGGAAAGAGCACAAAACCTGAAATCCCTCTCCCCAACTTCGGGCACGGAGGAGCTGAAGGGCTTCCTGAGCAAGAGGCTGCAACTGAACTATTGGCTTTTTAAGGGACTGGTTTGTACCCATTAGTTCCTTTTAAAACCACCTGAATTTTATTTTTTTTTTTTTGCTTCCAGAGTTCTACAATTTAATTCTGATTGTCTAACCAAGGCATACTTCTGTTTATTTTATTTCTATATATATACGTCTATATAAGCTGGTGTTTCTTTGTGGCCCCAACAGAGGAAGGAACAGAGAATGGTAATTCCTTATTCACTGTCTCCACATCTACAGAAAAGGCCAGTGTGAAAATTTCTGCCTTGTTACTGGAGATACCATGCCAGGGTAATGATGGCTGGACATTCACAATGATATAATTTTTGCTACAAAATCTTTTCATGTTGACTCAAACTATTTTCTTCCAGATTACTCATTTTTTTAAATTGATCAGTCAAATGGTCTCAACAAGCCTTTTAAATTCTGATAATTAATCTAAAATAGGATTAAGTTTCAAATAAAACAGTTTTATTTGCACTGAAAAATTTGACACTGTTGCTATTTTTATTCCTGGGGCAGACAGTTCTGATCTAAGCAGGACACTCTTAGGCATTCTGGTGATTGCATGATATTTGCTAGATCTTGGTAGGGTAAACCTTGGGTAAGGCCAACACAGTAGTTTGACTTCTTTTAAAGTGTTAAAGAACAATGAGAAAACCACAAATAACAGAGTTATGTCCATATTTTAATTAAGAAAATATTGGGAGCCCTGGCTGGTGACAGACAGTTGAGATATCACAGCCCTGAGCGCGTACATCTCTGTGATAAGTTACTACTGTTTTTATCAGATGATCAGAAACAGATTAAAACTGTGACTAAAGACAAAGGAGCTCTTGATTTTTCTTAGAAACCTTTTGTCTGTTTTGAGATTTCTTAGCAATAGGCATAGATAACATTAATGTTCTGAATTTAGTGGAGCCCCACCTACAAATGAAAAAAAAAAAAGGCAAAAACTCCAGGGATTTTCATGTCTGTCAGAGCAGACAGATAAGACCTGTCTCTATCATTCTATTAGGTAGGATTTCAGATTTCATCTGAAGGAGACCACTACAGTAATGCAATATCCTTCAACCTGAAGCCAAAAAAAAAGAATTTTCAAAATAAATTCCTCTGCCTGCTAATACATATTAATCATTAGCCTAAACCACAAGAATTGTGTTTTAACAAATGGATGCAAAGCATGCTGCTGTCACAAATATAATTCATAAAATGCTGTCTGACCTGCTTTATCTGAATCACTTTGGAAACTAATTTCTTACTTGGATTAAAAACACAAACAACAACAAAAAAAACCCCAACCCTCCTCAGGAGATTATCAGGTCAATGGTGCAAACACGCTATAAAATAGGTTACCACTTCAGTCTTTCAGAAAAGCAGACATATGGTTAAACCAAGCCCAGATTAACTGCATTTGATTTTAGCTGTCCTGGTTCTGATATTTTGGAGGAACAATTTGTGTATATGAAAAAATCATGGCAAAAGAGCTTTAGTAATGCATTACAAGCTTGTTACGTGCTTTTCAACTGCAACATTAATACGTGTACTTTATGAGAATCAAAGCAACATTGGCAAACATTAATAAAACAACAAGGATGAAAGGTACAGACAAATATAGTGACACTGTGTAGACCTTGAACTGGTCTCAACTTACTTTCTTTTTTTGGTCACTGTGTTCTCAAAGTCAGGAAATTCCTTTTAAAAAGATAGAGAAAAAAAATCTATGAAAATCAAAAATTTTTAATCCAAATATAATAGTTTTGTCACTGATAAGACAATGAATTATGCACTTTTGATGTGTGTTTTTAATATCCACTAACATTTCCAGTCTTTCTTTTTCCAACAGCTGAAGCTGTGGAGGACAGAGTGCAGAAGAGAATATATGTAGTTATGTGTCCTGATTTTAGGAAGCTTCGATATCCATGGCTCCCAAGAAGTTGACAACCATAATAGCCCTGAAAAAACAGAGAATCATACCCCAATAATCAATATCATATTTCTTCCACAGTATGATTATTTTAAATTTTATGAGAATTAAAATACAGCTCATAATGGGATATGGTTTTCTCCTTTAAACTCATTACATACAGAGGAACATGAAAGAGTTCAGGAAACTGTAAATAAAATTGAAAGTTGTGCAAAGCTGTGAGTGGGACCATCAGAATCAAACACTGACCTGGATGAAAGACCACACAGACCCCAGGACTCAAGCAATATATATTACCTGATGTGGGAAGGGTTGTGTAACTGTTGAAAGAGTGAACAAAAGGGAAATGATGGCAGGAGAATAATGGCAAAACATCTCAATGCATGTTTGCTGTCGCAGTTAACTAGAGACTTGGAGTTAATTGTAGGAAAACCTCAGGATGTCATGCTAGGACATAAAGAGATCTCTGGTCCCTATAATATTTTGATATCCCCTAAGACAGGATATCAACACACTGCATCACTTTCATATCTATTTCTTCTGGAGAGCAGGAACTGGGATAAAAATGTCCATGATGATACCACTTCAATCTGTTGTGCAACAAGAGATATTAAAACAAAGTATAAACATTCATAATTTTATAAATATGAAAACTTCAGTGTATGGACCCATTTCTCATAATATGTTTAAGTTATTTCCTGCATGTAACACTATCTACCTTTGCATGACCACAGTAAAATTTAACAGTGTCATCCAGGTTGCTTGATGAAAAGCCACACCATGTTCTACATTAAACTATGTAAGTGCATAACTGAGCATTCTATATTTTTTCCCTTCTCTCAGTAAAACCCATCAGAGATTTTTTTTAAGCTTCTTCAGGAGAGTGTATTCAGAAAAGGCTGTTCTCCTGCACTAAGTTATTTTAGCTGAGTGTAGGAGGTCCTTCTAGCCTGGATATTTGTGAATGCTAATAACTGTATGCAGTTTCCACAGTTTGGGGTTTTTTCGCATGTGTTGATTTTTTCACAGATGCTGTGTGCAACTCAAAAGAGTATACAGAATTTATCATCCACTTGGAAATAACATAAGCAATGGAGGTCAGAGACCAAAAGATATTGTAAGTTAAAATCTGTATATGATCCAGGGAAAAAGCTGGAGACAGGATCCTCTCTAAACCCCAGTGTGGCCATATACCTGGAAAGACTACTAATTCATAACTTCACATGCAAAACACCTGGTGAGGATCATGAAACATGGGTTTAATCTCTTTCTGCACGATCTGAAACCAATTCTTCCATATGGGTTTCCTAAAATCCAGCTAAATTACATTGATGACAATACATCATACACTGAGGTGAATACTGATGTGAGTTCACGGGATATCATGGGATGCAGTGCCAAAATGAAATATGATAGTAGATTTAAATGGCAATTTAAAAATGGGACCTTTCATTCAACACACCCTTCCTGCTATTTCTGAATCAGCTGACTAAATCGGAGTACAAGAAAAAATTACTGTTTGTACTTTTTTAAAGTATCTTTTCAGCACTGATTACACTTAAAATTGCATGTAACTTTACCGTGAAACTAGTTTTTAGAAACATATTTTATCTTAGTATGTAAATTAAGGTTCACCTAGATTCTCCAAAGACTCACCTAGATCCTCCAAAGAGCATAATTACCTTGTTTATGGGAACAAATTTTTCCTTCCCTACCCCAAATGAGAACAATCTGTTTCCTAGTAACAAACTGCACACATGGAAATTGAGCATGATGAAATTATTGACAAAGTCCTTTCTTCCCTGATTTCATCAAGTGACTCTGAAATAAGGAGTTGAATTAGTCCCTCCAGTGTTTCCAAGCTGGCTGAGAAAACTCCTGTGTCTGTTAAGACTTGCAAACAGGGAAATGGTCATGTCAGATAAATAGCACTCTTCTTTCTCTCACTGAAATCAAATGCCAATTAAAACACTGCAGATTAAAGCAGGTATCACAAAGGATTGTGATTTTCCTGGCAGCAACTTAGAAAGGCCGATAAATTATTTGGCCCTTTTCTGCTATACAGGGTAGTCAATCATATCACAGTCAGCAGTTGAAAAATATGTGGATCTCATGACATTTGATGATTGCAGTCTGACAAGAAATATATGAAAACAGTTTTAGTTCTGAAGACTCTTTTCTTAGAAGCTTGAGACAGCTCATGAGGCAGAAGACTGAAACACCAAGCTACAAAGGGTAGAAGTTCAGTTTCCCAGTTAACAGCATAGTTAAGGCAAAGAGCACCCATCTGATTTATTATGTGCTGATGGCTACCAGCTGTTTCTGAGGAAGGTCCAATTCAGATTTGCTATGCATGAAGTCCAAAAACAACTCTGTAAATCTAAATTCTGTCTGAGAATATTACTGAAGCTGAGCAACAGGCAAAGTAACCGCAAAGTTAACAGGGCAATTCTCCAAGAGGATGCAAATCAAAAGGCAAGTGTGTGTAACAGGCCAGAGACAGTACCACAGAAACCCAGAGAGGGAACATCCCAGGCAAATTCTGCAAACAGAACAGGTCTTCTCAATTATGTGAAGAAGAACAGCATAAAGGAAAGGGAGATTATTCTTCATCCAGGATGTGCCATTTGGCCAGGAGCAAAGAGATCCATTGGTCAAAAAAAGGTGCCCAAGAAGAATGTTCACTGAATTATGCCCTGCACAGCTTCAGTGACCACAGTACCCTATATTTCCTACATCTCCAGAAGAATGTCACAGCCCAGCTGTGATTAGGGCAAATCATAACAGACAAGATAACGGCCCAGAAAATAACTACCTTGTTGCAATATAAGAAAACATTTTCTCTAGCCCCAGTCACCCTTTTTAAATTTGAGGAGAGCAGACCTTGGATGCCTGCTCTGTTGATTTTCAAGTTGTATAAGAAAAAGGAAGGGGTCAAAGCCTCCTGAGGGGGAGGTGTGCCATGGCAGGTTGCTCCACCCTTAGGAGATTTAAGAGCTCTGTGGAATCTGCCGTGCCTCAGCCAACCATTTAAACACACACTCAAGCCCACACCTACTTAGCAGTTCACTTAAGTACGTGCATTACTGAATAATGATGGATGGCTAAATGGAGTCAATAATGTTCTGAATTTATCACACTGTGGGGGTTGCCCCGCAGCCTGGAACCAAGTGACGGAATTAAAAATAGGGGAGAAGTACAAATGGGCTCAGTTAATAAGCTTAACGGCTTCATCCAAGGTGTAGGTCTAATAACTCACATGCTAGAAATAGCAGATAAGATTACATATAGGCCTTTGGCCTTAGTGACATTTTTCCATAGGTCTTACTGCTGACACGTCATCAGTAATCTTGTTTTCCATTTCTAGATAGTATTTCGTAAATAATCGTGTTGATTCTACAGCCAGCACAGTGACACAGCATCCAGCCGTTATTTTTAGTTAAGTGCTCAGCTGAATATTCTCTCAAAACAGAAAATAAAACCCACAGCCAGTCTTAGAAAGCTTCCTGTTAATACCTCGTGAGCCAACAATGTGCTTACCCGTTTAGTATTGTTTTTTATTGGTGATGAGTTTTACATTTAGTGATGAGTAAATAGGCCATCACTAAAACATCTCCTTTAAGAAAACAAAAATGTATGGTAAGAGGTAGCAGAAACTAAAGTTCTGGATTCTTCTATTCACTGCTATACATGTATCTTCATGGACTGTGCAGTGCCATCCCACAAAACTCAGCAATAAGCAGCGTGAAAGAAGTTTTGCTACAGTTTGCTCAGATTAATGTACAGGACTTTCCAATCTACACTAGTAACAAATCTGTTTCACTAGGTTGTCCAAGGAAAATAAAAATCTATATTGCATATATTTATTATTTTTAGTTAGCCAAATAATTTATGAAGCCTAACTCTACACTAATACAATGAAAAGTCTGAAGTAATGCTGTCAAATCAAAAAAACAATAAAAGAAGGGAAAAAACCCAAAGAACAAGCAAGAAACAATAAGCATGATATAAACAACCACTGAAGTTTTAATTCTTAGTCTTACACATTGTGAAAACCATAGCAGAGCACAGTGCTGTGGATGTACCACACCTTGATAAGCTAAAGGGCAATTTCTAGTGGTTGTCTATTGCTGGATCTATTAAGACATCATATGTCACATTCTGGGTACAAACCAAAAAAACAAATCTTGTTTTTCTCATTTAACTTTGTCTAAATACTGCTCCTATCAGATAAACATCTGTTGGCCAAGGAAATATTAGTACAGTAATCATTACATATTGAGTTAGTTTGTAGTCAGGGCAAAGGAGAAAATGAACGGGTGTAGGAGCTGTATTAGAATGTCCACCTTTAGACACTAGGAATGTAGAACAGCATGTTTCAATACAGTTGTAACAGAGATTATGAAGTGAATAAGATTATGAAATTTAATATACTATTTTAATGTATTTGCCAAAGCTTCGGTTATATATCATACCAATAGCACACCAATAATAAAAGATTAAGTGGGATAACATCATTTAGGAAGGAAAAAAAAAGCAAAAAACAGAAGACAACTCTCTTCAGATGTTTACTTAATGAGGTCTTACAAAATGTAAAGGCTATTCCAGAAGCCATCAGTTACAAAATTTATACAACTCACACTCTTTAGAAATGCACTTTTTTAATTAATAAAAGGGACAACCAAAAACACCAATAGGATCTCATTTAAAGACAAACTGTTCTAATATCTGTTCTCAGCATTTTCATATGTTATTACTTGCAAAGCAAAATTTCCTCACACAGTGAAGCTGCACTAATCTCCCTTTGCTGCTAACTGTAGAGGAACTCATGACCTGCTTTTCCAGTGTGCTTGTTAAGACTGGACAGAAATCAGGTCATTGGCTACAGAGATGAGATATGAATGGTGGCTCTAAAGAGCCTAAATAGCCCAAATTGGCAGAGAAGGCAGCAAAACACACGTGTCCACATACAGGGTAATAGTTTTTTGCAAAATAAATTGCACACTTTGCAATGAAATGTTACTTACCAAAGACTTCGACCTGTCAGGTGGTCCACAGTTTAGATGTGGGCTCGCTGGAGTGCTAGCTTGGCTGTCAGCAGTAGTTGTATCCTTGGGTTCCTGATGTTCTGGGACAGGCTCATACAAGCTGTCCATTGAGCCCTCCTAAAATACATTTAAACAGATTTTCAAAGATGAACACTTGTAAGCATATTTTAATTAATTAAAGATTAATTAATTAATTAATTTAATTAATTAATATTTTAAATTTAATTATTAATAATTTTAAAAAGCAAGACATTTCTGTGATTTACAGAATGGAGTATGCTTTTCCTCCCCCGTCTTTTCAAATCCTTTATTTGGTTCTTTCTCTAAAAAGGCAAATAGAATTCGATTATAGTAAGTACTCAAACGCTGGAGTTCACAGTATCATGACTTAGATTTCACAGATTGCCAGATGTAAAACTGGGGGTACACCAAAAATGAATGTTATATGCTTAGAAGGAGTAAAATCAGGTGTATATCTCCACTTGAGCACTTCATGAAAATTCTTGTGAAAAACTATGAAAACTAGAAACCATGAAAATTTCTGCAGGAACTATTTTCTAGTTAGTACTTCTTTACGTGAAAAAAAGGTTAATCTGATGCAGAAATGTAACTCTATTCCTTAGAAATAAAGAGAAACAATGCTGCCAGCTCCAAGAATTTGATAATCATGATTCAGGCCCCCAAAATAATGATAATGACTAGAATGAAAAATAAATTCTATTTGCATACAAATTTTTGAACTCCGTGTTTTAATGTGCATGTAAGGTTCTTTTTCTCCAACCACCATGAATATAAACATGGTAACAGAAACGAAGATTTTCACATTTATCCCACAACTCCAAGGATCCGGATTACATACATACACTGCCATTTCATAATTCAAGAGCTAAATGAAGGCAGACGGCAACACTAAAGACACTCTGATGATCCTACATTTTAGGTGTTGCCATTTTGATCCGTACTGAATATTTTGCCAATGAATTTTGATTACTAATTTTAACTGCATTAATTAAGGAATAAATCAAATTTATAGCAGTATGACTTACAGCAGAGCAACACCATTGAAATAACATTTCAATTTCATTATTGTTATTTAATTAATTCATTTAGCACAGAAGATAAACACAGATGTATATTTGAAGTTAGATTGTTAATATGTAAAATTTCACAGGCAATATTTTTGTCTAGAGAGGCAGCAGTTCAAAGACATGACTAATTTTTGCAAGCACAATGTTCATCTATGCATCTTCATTTGCTTCAGTCTACCAGAGTTTTGATAAGACCAAATAAATGTTTTGGGAGAAATAATATATGTTGTTCTTGAAAATACTCCAGTTATGTACTTGAGTACATAATGAACTAAAAGGAACTAATGAACATAAAGGAACTAATGAGTTAATGCTTCCTGGGACATTGTTACCTGGTTTATGAAACACACTATACATCGATATGGTGAACATCCAGCTGAGCCAGGGTTTTGACAGCAACTGTGCTTTTTTATTACTGCATTTATTTTTTTATTACTAAGTATTTTGCCATATAGCAGTGATGGCTCAGCTACTTGTCTGAAGTTGTGGATTGGGCATATCTAATAAAAATTAGAAGTTTAAAACCTTATTACAAACTTCCAGGATTCTCCAGTGTAAAATGTGACCACATACTTCTCCCTCTACAGGGAATAACACACGACTTTTGTGAAGAGAGTGCTTAATTAAGAGACAGAAGCATAAGGGAGAGCTCATATGAAAGGGAGCATGAGAGAGAGAAAAAAGGAGAGAAAAGAGAGGGCAAGGAAGAGTGAAAGGAGAGCGTGGGGGAGAGAAAAAAGGTAAGAAAAGAAAGTAAAAGAAGACAGAAACAGAAAACAGAGATAGGGAGGCAAAGAATGAGGATAAGAGAGGGAGCAGATGGGGAAAGATAAGAGGAGAAAAAATGAGAGAGAAAGGGAGAAAGAGCATACTGGGGAGCATGTGAGAGTTACTGCGTGAGAAAGGGAAAGTGTGAGAAAGCTCAAGCAAGAAAGACAAATCTTGTGTGAGAAACAGGAAGCTCAAGGCTGCAAGAAAGGGTGGGCACACAAGAAAAAGCAAGTATGCACAAAAAAAACAAGTCCATATGAAAGAGAAGGGCACAGGAAGTGGGATGTGCACAGAGAATTATGGGGGAATGAAAATGCAGGCAAGGAGTGGAGCACTTGGGAAAGCACAAGTGCACGTGAGAAAGAACACAAGAAAGAGTGACCATGTGAGAAAGAACAGGCACAATAAGAGGTGTGTGTGTGAGGGCACGGGAAAGAGAGTTAATGTGAGAAAGTGCAAGTGTGCAAGAAAGAGTTTGAGTGTGTGGGCTGGAAAGGAGGAGGTAGTGTCTGAAAGACAGCAAGACTGAAGAAGAATGAAGGGGAAGAGGTGGAAATACAGGGAGACAGAACGGGGCAGGGAGCTAAAGCTCAAAAGAGATTGGGAGAGGCACCACACCAGAAACCAAGAGAGAACATGGCAGAGAAAGTATGCATGAAAAATGGGTGTGAGAGAACAAGAAGGTACAAGGATGAGGTTGAGAGAAAAGGTGTGAGGTCACAAGAAAGGGAGGGGGGCTCTCATGAGAATGAGGACCTGTCAGAGTAAGGACACAAGAAAGAGAGCAGGTTGAAAGAAAGAACAAGGAAAAGAAAGAGAGGAAGAACAAGGAAAAGAAAGAGAGGAAGAGCAAGTGCTTGGAGAGGGGGAGGTGGGGGGAAGAGGTCCCCCAAGAAAGGAAGCTCTCAAGAATGAGAGACAGAAGGCTTTCATGAGAAAGAATGCACATGAGAAAGGATGGGTGTGACGGCACAAGAAAAAGAACAAACGTCCAAGAAATAAGGGAGAACAAGCACGAACGAAAGAGCAAGATTGCAGAACAAGGAAGGACATAAAAATAATAAGAACACAGGAAAAGGAGCTAAAGGGTGAGCAGATTAAAGAGTGTTAGAAAAGGAGAGACAGAGGAGGAGACAAAAGAGGAGAAGATAATACGAGGAGAGAGAGGGAAAGAAACAAAATGATGAATTGCAAAAGAGAAAAAGTGAGGAAAGAGAAAAGGAAAGAGGGTGTAAGAGAAGGAAAGAGGGAAAATGAGCAAGGTGGACAGAGAGGGAGCATTTCTAACTGCCATCATGTCCCAATAGCCATAGCAGCATTGGCATCCTTCTTTTTACTCTATGTTTTTAACATAT
>JAWMRA010000001.1:10825720-11008852 GCA_035584735.1 Pseudotriccus pelzelni
AGGGTGTAAGAGAAGGAAAGAGGGAAAATGAGCAAGGTGGACAGAGAGGGAGCATGAATGAGAGAGATTGCGAGGGAAGCAGAGTGCACTGATAAACCAGAATGTTTAGGAAAGAGAGGTGATGTGAGAAAGTGAGCACAGGAACACAAGACAGCTAGAACTATGTTGCAAGAAAGGGTGCCAGACCAAGAGAAAAAGGCTAACGTTACAGAAACGGGGGCATGGCCATGAGAAAGGGTACAAGGGCACAAAAAGGATGCATTGGTATAAAAGAGGGCACAAGTGGGCAAGGAAAAGCATGATCATGTGTGATAAAGAGCTAGTGCACATGAGGAAGTGCATGTGTGCATCTGAGAGAGGAAGAGAGGGAGCCAGAGATGTGAAGAAGGAAAAGAATAAGAAGCAAAAAGAAAGGCGGATAGAGTAGAGGAGAAGTAGAGGGAAGAAGGAGTAGAATGGAGGAAGAGAGAAAAGAAAGAGGGAGCTTGTGTGCAAGGAACAGAGAGGGTGTGGAATGGAGAGAGATCATGTGCATGAGAGTGGGAGTGCAAGGGCAAGTGAAAGAGTGAGGCTGAAGACAATGTTCAAGGAAAAGCATGGATGTGAGACAGATCTGGAATAACTGTCTGTAGCTCTCTCCTTTGCATGATACTATTATCATCGTGGTGTGCAGACTAGACTGATTGTAAGGAGGAGAGGAGCATTTAGTAATGCAGAGGCCATTCTCCTGATCAGGTTTAAATGTGGACTCCTGTGCATGGTGAAACCCACCTAAATTGAATAAGGAGTATCTGGAAATTATTACATGAGGAGCACTACAAAGTTCAACCACTCGGATCTCCTCTGCTCACACTACACTTTAGAGGAGGGTCTTTCCACAGTCAGGTAATCCTTCGTTGTTAAAACACATATTTTTAAGTCCAATCCATTTCTAACTGCCATCATGTCCCAATAGCCATAGCAGCATTGGCATCCTTCTTTTTACTCTATGTTTTTAACATATAGAGGCTTCACTTGTTCATAATTTATCCACTACATCACTTTTATTAATACTTATTCTCTCTGTATCTTGCACCATAGAAACATTAGCTTTTAGTGCCAAGGCCTCTCTCAGTTTAGAGCATTAGGTGTAACACATTTTACATTGTGCTGTCACCACATCTTTAAACCAACAATCAAAAGAAAACATATAACTAGTTCAGTGCTACTGAAAATCACTAAGATGATTAGACTTTCCCTCAGTACTTTATATTTTACTAGCAGAAGTGGTGGTTAGAAAGCTACCATATGGGAGAGAAACAGACAAATGAAAGTGATCTTATTTGGCTTAAAGCCTAAGACAAGTGCTCAACTGGAATAACTGATCTGAACAACACTGTGATTAGGAGTGTCACAGCCTTTTTCTGCTGACCTTCTTACATGGATTTCTGCTATACAAGAGGTTGACACTTCTTAAGTATCTGAAATACTTCCCTGTCTTCATTAGTTCCATTACTAATGCCACTGTTCACTGTCAAAGTAGGTAAGGCCTAGTCTTTCAGTATTGCCTTGCGTAAGGAAGATTTTCATGCCCCTCATATCCACTTTCTTATGGAAACCTGACTGGAATAATGGGGTTTGGGGTTTTTTTTTGAAACAGAGATACATTTTCCTGCATCTCTCTTAGTAAATTAAATGATGGACAAGAATGAACCAGGGTAATGTGGTGTGATCATCTGCCCTGGTGCCTCCTGCCAGAACAGTCCCTGGACCACGCTGGTCTTATGTCAACTAACAGACAATCAAACCCTTCCTTGGCACAGTTGTCAAAACACCATCCAAACTACACTTGACAGGCATGTTGCATGCAGCCACATCATTTTTGAGGGTTTGCTAGAACAGGAGCAGGAACTTGTCCCTGGCCACATCCCAAATGTGTGTACTCTATTAATTGGAGCCTCTGTAAAGAAATATCTGCAAATAATGTCTGCGAATAAATATCTGTAAATGCTACCAAACTAGTAAAACTACACCCTGTCAGGAAATAGTAGGATAGGTTTACCTGACAATGCTCCAGGTGAATTGGTGTTAACCCCAGTGTGCATACCCTTGATATTGGAGAGTCGGTACAGGAAAATAGTGTAAGAAAAATATTCTACCTTAACTTTTATTTCTCAGATTTGTAGGATTCTGCCATTTATTAGGCAGAGCACCAAAACAGATGGTTTGGTGGAATAATTCCTTGCAGTTCACACAGAAGCAGTGCTTGATTTGGACCCCTCTCTGTATATTGCCCATAATACAAACAGTACTGTTCTGATTCAATTGTCTGACATGCTAAGCACCACGAGATGGAAAAGACACTGCAAATTCAGGGTCTAAGGCTGACCTTTTAACATAATATATCTACAGAAGAAGGGACATTCATCCTTTTGATTATTTTGTAAATGGAAGAGGCACACAAGGTTTTGAAGGCAAATCTAATTTGCCTGCAAATCCCTTGAGACCAAGGCAATGAGTCTGATGAAAAAATAATCTCAGTGAAGAAACCAAATCGTTTTGAAGTCAACTCAGGACACAAAGTACTGCTGGGGAAACACACTGTGCTGCAACACTCCTACTAGAAGATCAAAGGACTCCCAGGTCGTGACAGAGGGGAGTAATTTCTGCCTCCCTGGGAAGGGCAGAGGCTCCAAAGCCCCCACAACCATCTTGTGACTATCATGTGTCTTCAGCCTCCATGTCACCACTTGCTACACTGGCCCATAACACTGTATCTCTCCTGCTGAAACCGTCTCAGTTTTATGGACAGGTAGGAAAGCAAACCCACAGAGAGTCAAAGTCAACAGCATGAACTGGTGTTCTTTTAACTACACCGGTGTTCCTTTACTTTGGATGAACCAGAAGTCTGGATATACTCTGTTTTTGAACAGAATATTCGTGTAATTCCCTCAGCTTGTAGATTACTTCAACCACTACACTCTGTAGGGTAGAGAACTATTTTCTGAGCTATAAAATAATGTCTTTTAACAATATATGCATATGTACACACATATATACGTGCAAGCACACACACTTTGCAGTCTGAAATCTGATCAGTCAGTCTGCATGAGGTAAACACTTGCATGAGAATACTAATTTTTTGACAGCTCTTTTTGTTCTGTCAATAATCTAAATTTCTCTTCCATAGTTCCAGGTTTAGCAGGTGCTCCAGATGTTCACTTGATGTAAATCAGCCGTGATTTCTATTCATCAGTGGCTGTTAGTATCTACTAAAGATCCTGACTCCTCTTGCATCTTTAAAAGTTGTCTTTAAATCCTAGTTATGTTGTTGCTGCGCATTATTTCTTATTTGACTCACTTAAATAGAAAAATACCCTTGTGTTGCTACTTCAACCACTTTTTTAGCCTGTCTTTTCAAGTCACAAGCCGACAGAGTAAAAGTGGCTGGTGTACATCCTTGGATCACTAGCTCATTTCCAAGCTAGACAATCTGATTACAGAAAGCAACTGCACTGTGTCACATGCGTAAGGAGGACTGCAAAGGGCTCTTCTCTTTATGAAACACATAAATGACCTGTAAATGATCTTTAGATGTTGATAACTTGTGTTTTTCTGGCTGTGCAAAAGGTTACCAAAGCGGACAGAATGGCTCCCCTGTAAAGCTCGTAAAGAGCGGAGGTTATCTTCTTAGCAGCAGTCTTTAAACAGAACTCATTATTTCATTACAGAAACTATCATGGCACCAGCTTTCACTTGTCTGAACCACCCATTATTACTGCAGTCATTACCTCTCCCACAGAAACTCGGGTTGCAGTGTACTGAGTTTAACAGAGAAACTGGGGCTTGACTTTCTCTCACCCGCACAGCCTACCTGACGTTTTGCCTAAATGTTGATTTCTCAACCGATACAAGGCTCAACACCTCTTTTAAAAGGGAGTTACACAGCAAACAAGAAGCTGTCCAGTGGAACAGTAAAACATTGGTAGAACAGTTCTTTCCTGAAGCACTTAAAAAATGAGTATTTTCAAGCTGCTACAGATTGTACCACGAAGCCATTGTTAACTTTGAACAAATACACAGGCATTCACATTAAACTGTGATCAAAATTTCCATTGAATTCCCAGGGAATTATTTTTCTGAGTGACTCTTGCCAAAGAATCCTGAAATACCACTGCATTTTACTTTAAGTACAAAACAGCTTTTAATCCTTATGATCTAGAAAACACCAGTACTCTGCACTAAGATAGCATTAGCAATCGGGAGCAATGGTTTACGCAAAGCAGCTTCCTTATTTGAGTTTGTGTTAGTGCAGCTTGAATATTGATTTTTATTGTTCTTTCTAAACATATGGGGAAGATATACCAAACATCTGGACAAAAGATGAAAAATAGGCAAACAGATCTACTGTGCTGTGTAAATACAGCAAATATACTCAGCTAATTACCATTACTAATACTGGCCATTGGTATTGGCAGATGGTTAAGCTTTTAAACCAGAAACAGTTTCTGTGGATTTCCTATCCTGATTTACCTGTTCATTCTTAGCAGTTGCCTTGGGGCAAGTAAAGAAAGAGAAAAAAAAAAAAAGAAGAAGAAGAAGAAAGAAAAAAAAATAGAGAAAGTGAAAATACCCCAAACAACTCCAGCTAAAGAGGATCTTAAGTCCTCTGTCTGTGAGCAAATATTACCATATGACTAAATTAGCCCTGATGAGTATCTATTCATGCTTGGGTAATAGAAGGCTATTATTTGAAAAGTTCTACTAGTTCTCCCAAACTACTGAAGAAGGAAAACAGGTACTATCATCTTAAAAAAAAAACCACTCTAGTCTAAAGCAAATTATAACATACACATATATAGTAATCTTAACTTACATATAAGGCATCTCACTGTGTTTGGATCAAATGCCTCATGTCTAAATCTGCACGGTTTTGCAGTAGTCACAGATAGTGCATGGTACATTTGTTATACATTCTTTGCTTCATATTTTTATGGAATCATATTTTGCTATGTATAATTTCTCATACAAAAACTCCCTCGTCTAGGCTAGAGAGACTTGCTGTTGTTATAGAACCCTTGCACAGTTCATGGTATAAAACCTTCATTATTGCTCCATCGAAACACACCCGCCAGTTCAGTTTATGAACTCAGTAATCCACTAAATAAAAACATGTGTGTGTGCACTTACCAGAGAAAAACAGAAAAGATTCATGTTGGTATTGAGATCCACTCCAGCACCCTAAAACTCTGCTCGACAAACTCCCGCCGCACAATGCAGCTCCTTCTTGCTCTCCCAGCTGTTTGTACATTTCCCCCAGGAGATTACTGCAAGATAAAATCCCTGCAATAATCCACTGGATTCAGAGCCCATTATCAAATGAGACAGGCTTCCCCAGGCCAGTACAAACTGCTTTCTGAATTAAAGAACAATGTTTACTAACAAAGCATAAGCATGGTCTGAATGATTTTCATGAACTTAGAAAATGCTCTCTTTGCAGGCTGTTGTTTCCATTAAAGTTTGTCATCCAAGAGAAATAAAGCTCCTTCTGTCTGAGACCACTGGAACATACAGCTAACTCCAAGGGAGATCTTCTCAGCTTATTCAGATTATCAAGAGACATACAGAAATTCTCATGAAATGCTGGTTTCCTATACATATAAATTAATTTACAAAATTCAATAGTTAATATTGGCTACATTTTAAATGGAAGTATCTTCCTTAGGGACCAGGGGAAAAAACCACCAAATACTGTGAGCCATAACTAAATTATTAAAAAAACCCACAACTAACCAAACAACCACACAAAACCCTCGCACTCTGGACCTGTGCACTAAAGAATAGCTACCAAACTGGTGCCTGACCTGTTGACTGCTTGATAATGAAGATTAGGAGTAAACCAATTTTGCTGTTTGAAAACATGGCAAATCTGGAAAATAAAAAATTGGGAGTGGTCAAAGCTGATCCCTGGGCTAGGATGATTATAATGTATACAGATAGGCAAACAAGGAATAAGCAATTGTAAAGAAAAACAGGAGTCTATGTCAGTAACTGGTATAAATTAGGAAAATTTCATCACCTGTAGTGGAGTGGAACTGTTTGACAAAGAATTAATACTGAAAGCACTGTGAGTCTCCTTTTTTTTCAGATTATTAAATACCTGAAATAAGACTGGGTTTGGAATAATATTGCTTACGAAACCATGATTATTTTCCTATAGCTTTTATGAGATTGCTATGAAATTTCCTTACATGAATAAGCAGCTGTTGGTAACAAAAAGATAAGCTGAAATTCACCACAAATGGAAAGGTAGTGCTATTTTGTGACCAAAATCTTTATTTTCTTTCTTTGTGCCCAGAGATTCATATTTGTAAATGACAGGCGCCTCATTCATCAGTCATACTTCTGACTATTTCAGTTCATTATATTAATTTTCCAGTTGAATCTGCAGCCCAGTGAAATTGAAATGTCTGTACTTTGTCAGAATAAATACATTTTAACATACGTTGGTTTCCTCTCTGAGCAAAACCCAAATAAGGCTCATACAAACCGACAAACACCAGAGAACAGATAAGATTCAAGACTTCAGAAGAAAAAAATCTTTAGTTTGCACTTTTCCAATTTGCTATGAATTATATAAAAGTCCTTTTGAAGGCTTTCCCCAGGCTTCCTTTTCAGTTTTAATTTCAGGATGGTTTCACATATTAGAAAAGTAGGGTTGGTTATGAAGAGCTTCGTGACAAATGTTATAATTTAGAAGCAAATTAATGAGAGACTTCTCATTTACTCCTCATATAAACTTGAGAAACAGTAACAGATTTTGTCAATTACCACCTAGTGACACTTCCCTAATGTGATTACACAAAAATAGACATTTGAGAGGCCTAGCTCGCCACAGATGGGCTTGCATTTGCTTTATGGCTCACTTACTAGTTTCCTCGTGAGGGAGCAAGTTCTTATCCTTCCCGTGCCTCAGGTTCTCCAGCTGGAAATCTTAACAAAGAGCACAAACCTCATGTGCAAAGTACTGTGAAAGTAATGATCAAAAGCACCCTTTCCCAGCTAAAGAGAATTCCTCTTTTCTTTCTTTAATGCCTATTTACAGTAATATCTGTCTGGAAAACTCCAGAAAGACTGGAGAGCTAGTAAAATGACAAAAAGTAACTCAGGAAAATGTGTCTTTCATTCAGACCAATTTAATCTCTTGATTTTAGCTTGCAGCTTTTGAGGCGATTTGGCTATTTACATTTAAAGCCTTTAGGGGGAAGATTCTTAATTTTATACCACAGATCCCCAAGGTATGAGTAACCAAGAAAGCTCAGACCTTACACTGAGCTATTAAATTTTTATTTGGCTTATATTTGTAGACATGCAGAAAAGAGAATAATTCAAGAAGAAAATCAAAATATAAAAAGAAGTCTGTATTCATAGTTATAGAGACACATGTATAGCAAGCAACTATGGTAGGATGGCAAAAGTGCAGAGCTGTCCAAGAGAGATAAATGCTCCTCTGGAAACTTTCTAAGGCATTGGGGCAACTCTAGTTTCACTTGTTCCTGCTTCACCATTTGGACAGGTGCAATTCATCACATCAGGCTTGAAGTCTCACAAGGCAGGCACGATTCCACTGGAGTAAAATGTGAAAACCAGAGGCGGGCTTTTCACAAATACAGAGCTGGAGATTAAAGCTGGGAGTCATCCCTGGGTCGGACTCTATGGATGTCTCCTGAGTGCACACCCCAGACTGCTTGTTTGACTTCCTTCATTTCCAAAAAGCAGACCTCCAGCGTTCAGTTGCTCTCATTTCCACATTCTGATGTGTTCATCCTTCTGTGTCCAGCTGTATTAGCTCTCTGTCTGTGTCTGTACTGAAGGCATTATGGTCACAGTACTTGGTAAAAGTTATTCCAGTCAGGTTTAAACTGTTCAGTTCAAATATCCTGCTTGACAAATAGAAATTTAACCCTCTCTGATTTCCATTCTGCTAGGCCAATGGCTTTACAAGAAATAGCTTCCAGTGAAAACTTCAAGTGGGATCACAAAGCACTGCTGCAGATATTCTGGATGCAAGCCACTAAAACCCTGAGACTAAAGACTGCAAATTTATGGCATGTCTTTGAGTCAGTATCTGTCAGTGTTAGGACTCTCCTTATGAAATTGTACCATTGTAGACATCTACTATTCACTAATACAGCCTTCTGTGAGGGTCAGGTTTGTTGACAGGTGTAAACTATAGATGACATTATCCAGCAGGTTCCAGTCCTTGACTAACTTATAAATTACAAACTGTGAAGAAACACTATAATAATTATAATAAGAAACAACAGCTTATGATTGGTTTATCAGGATGAATAATATAAATATCATACTCAGCAAGAATTTATAACGCTACTTGATATCACAGCAATCCGTGTAAAGAATTCGAGCTCTGAATACAACTGAAAAACAGTAACTAAGTAGAGCAAATTTGAAGGTAACATCAGAGTTGTGACATCTATGTACATTTTATCTGGTTTAAATAGAGAACTTCGCTGCAGCAGCAGCATAACAGAACGGCAAACCCACACTACAATGAGGGTACAAGAATCAGTTTTATAAAAAAGGAAACACTTGAACCTTCATTTCCCAGCTCTACTCTTGAACCACTCTTAGCATTTAATGCTCTTTCTTCACTGCTGCATGGTTTCTATGTGATTGGGCTCTAAATCCTTTAAAAAAAAAAAAAAGTGCACAAATCAAGTCTTTCATATATTGAGTTTTCCACTCCTGCACAATGAATAGACTGCATAGCTGAGATCTCTAGGCATCCTTGGCCTTTTCAGGAGACTGGATTTCAGCTGTGTATTCAAGCTGTTAAAGTTGAGCCATGATGAAGGCGCTACAACTCAGCCCTTCCTCCAGGCTTCCAGTCCAGTGACAGCCATTCTACTGGTGCACCTTCATCTGCCATGGGGAAAACTCAGCAGCAGGACAGTGTAATTCACAGATTTCTGTGGTTTGCTGGACAGAGGAAAAATAATGTATTAGTAGTTGTTAACTTGGACATATTTCAGCAAATCTGGAACTAATATTTACTCCTATTTTCTTCCTCCTTCAATTATTCCTCTTAACAGTGTATCTATCCTTAATTAAAATGTACAACTACCTCACTTCTGATCATCATTCATCTGTCATCTCAGTGTTTTCAGACAGGTTTAAAACTAAGAGCAACAATGATACTGCCTGATACAGTACAAGTTTTAAACATAAAACTAATCATATGCTAAGTGGTCACATTTCTCTATTCACTCCACAGAAAAGACTGAATTACGACTTTGTTATCATTCCAAGGAAAACATAATGCATTGCTACTATGATCCATAGGCTATCCTGGTGGAAAGTGGGGGATTCAGAAATTCAGTCGGTTAGAGGTTTCATCTTGGCTCTCCCATTTTCTTTGGAAAGAAGAACTTTCAGCAAATGCCTACTTGGTACACCACATGAAAGCAGTCGTAGGTGACACACTGAATAAAATCCCTGCATCATTCCACCTCCTTCTGTTCACTTCCAGCAGGCAGGTGACGAAGCAGTTCTGTGCAGAATGCTTTCCTTGTTGATCCACAGCCCATGACCAAGTTGAGCCCAGAAGACTGCTGCTATAAGAGAAGTTTAATATTTTTGATCATGAACGTCCCCCAGAGATGCTCTAAATGGTAGAAAGCTCCATTTCAGACCACAAACACAACAGTGTCTCTAAGCCAGAGCTACCAACATTTGATATTCCAGAATCAGATGTTCCAATCAGTGGCTCTAAATTACATCTACTTAACAGTTTGGAAAGGACCCATGAAGTACCAACTAAAAATCGGATTCCTTAAATGATATTGATTTTCTTTTTTCTTTTAGAATCTCCTTCAATTTATAGACAGCTTCTTCATTTCCTCCTTTTACATTCAGCAGCTAATTAAAAATGAGTAAGGAAAAAGCTTCACAACCCTCCTCACCCCTGCCAAATTGCAATATTCTGTTCCTCCTTTGAAAAGACAATTTTACAGAAGCAGCGATCAATTCAACACAGCAGTTTTTACACCTCTGCAACAAGGATTTTCGACAGAGTTTAGCTCAGTTAGAGATTATTTTAAACTTACTCAGTGTAAATAGCTATAAAATTTACTTCAGCACAGAAAATCAAGCAAATAAAGACAAGAAGAGCCAATATTCTCTAAGTCAAACAGGCAGGTGAGATGCTTTCATAATTTCCAGAATCCAAGGGAAGCTCTAAGTCTGTTAAAATCTCTGGCAAAATTCCCATCAAATTCTCTGCAATCCGAATTTCACACACCTTCTCCTCCTAACTGATCACATTTAAACACAGCATCATAAAAGCTTGTGGGGCTTTCCATATGATTCATAATAACATCCAACTGTGCCTTGAAGCTAAGGTTCCTTTTAGAATAAATAATCACATTTTTCTTTCCCTTGTCCCAAAGATTTTTTTTTTAATTTATTTTTTTCTCCCACAACATTTATATTTTAAGCGAAAGAAAAGCTGCATTTCTGTTTTAGAGAGGAAATGCTTATTTCATAAACAGAAGGGCCAAATCCCCTGCTCTATAATTTACTGAAACTCAATGAATCAGGCTCACACATTCTTTATTGCTATCTAGCACTACACTGCTATTTAGAGTGAAAACTGCTAACTTCTATCATCAGGTCAATTTATGTATTATCAGACAAAACTGATGTCTACAGTGAATTATGGGTATAGGAGTCATTATCTTCCCGGAGCACCTTGAAAACGAGATGTCTAATCTCAGTAATGTAAGTTTCCTGGTTAAATAAATCCCCTGTGCTTAGTAATTCTATGCATTTACAGAAAAGATGTCACCCCCACCACCACCTCCTTAGACTTTAAAAAACATTTTAAAGCCTCAAGGGGATTTGAATCTTCACTAAACAGAATTGATTTCTGTACTTACTACTTAGTATTCTTAATCACACAGTTCATGCATTTTTGTTATGTAATGGATTGGGAAATTCAAAGAACCAGCCTGTTTTCCAAGCATTCTGTTTCCCATTACCCCACTCCCCTTTTACTTTGATGGCTTTTTTTTTTTTTTAATATCAAGATGACAGTGTTATTAAGCACACTCTGCTGGAAACAACCCCAAATAATCAGTGCTACCTTCTAAGTTTGTAGCCACCCAGGCCTTGTGTGAGCATTTAGAACAGAATTTCCAAAGGCTAGCAAAGGCTTTCCAATCCACTCTGCAAGAAAGATTGCCTCTCCACTTTTGCCTATGAGAATTCAGGTTAAGGACTTTAGTCATCGATTTCTTCCTTGAGAGCGTGATCCAAAGGTAAACGAAGCCAAAAGGAATCCATCTATCGATCTGGGCATTTCCGGCAATTTAATTCAGAGTTCCTCTAGCAATTTATACACTATGCTGGATACAGCCTGAGGACACACCTTTGTCAGTGAAAGGATAGCAGAATTAAATTCCCTCTCACCAAATTTGCTGACAACACCAAGCTGTGTGGAGCAGTGGACACAGTGGTGGGAAGGGATGCCATCCAGAGGGACCTTGACAGGCTTGAGAGGTGGGTCTGTGTGAACCTCATGAAGTTCAACAAGGCCAAGTGCAAAGTCCTTGCACCTGGGTCAGGGCAATTCCAAGCACAAAGACAGGCTTGGTGGAGAATGCATTGGGAACAGCCCTGAGGAGAGGGTCTTGTGGGTTCTGTTGGGTGAGAGGCTGGACATGATCCAGCCAAGAACACCAGGAGCCCAGAAAGCCAAACATATCCTGGGCTGCACCCAAAGCAGTGTGGGCAGCAGGGGAGGGAGAAGATTCTGCCCCTCTGCTCTGCTCTGGTGAGACCCCACCTGCAGTGCTGCCTCCAGCTCTGGGGGCCCCAAAATAAAAAGGAACATAAAACGGAGCAAGTCCAGAGGAGGCCACAATGATCAGAGGGTTGGAATACCTTGATTGTTCAGGCTGGAAAAGAGAGGGCTCTAAGGAGACCTCATAGCAGCCTCCCAGTACCTAAAGAGGTCAACAAGAAAGCAGGACAGGGACTTTTTCCAAGGGTATGCAGTGGTAGAACAAGGGGGAATGGAGTTAAACAGAAAAAGGATAGGTTTAGATTAGATATTGGAAATAAATTCTTTCTTGTAAGTACAGCAAGACCATGGAACACTTTGCCCAGGGAAGTCATGATGTCCCATCCCTGGAAGTGTTCATTGGATGAGGCTCTAAGTAACCTTGTCTAGTGGAAGGTGTCCCTGCCCATGGAAGGGTGTTGGAATGAGACGATCTTTAAGGTCCCTTCCAACCCAAATCACTCTGTGATTCTATGATTCTAGGACAATCCTAACTTGTACCCACTGCCTCTGGCCTTAGGCACCTACTCCCATTCCCAAGCACCTCCTTACCTCTGGGAGATACTCACAGATGGCTGCTGACAGCACCCCGCTCCAAGTGAAACAGAAAGAGCCAACTGGCTCACACAGCACACCCCTCCCACCCCTGCACCTTGAGGAATAGCTTCTGAGCAGAATATACTATTTTGTCAATACCATCATCTTTTCTGCAGTTTTCTGGGCTGGTTCTGGTTCCTAGCCAGCCAGTTCTGACTTGCATCTGCCTATATTTGTAGTCACAACATCAGATTAAAAATATGCTTCTGTCCTCAGGAATCTACCCTGACCCTCTTTAGCCCTGCATGTGCTCTCACTCTCAGACAAATCAGAGTAACTCGCTGACAAACAGTGACGCTGCAGCAGTATCTAGAATAAAAAAAAATAAAGCCTAACAATTACATTTGTTAGCTTCTGGCTTATGGTTTAATTTTCATATCAGGTTTGTGTGTGACTCACCTTTCAGAAAATCAGAATTACGAACTCAGAAATTCCCCACTCAGTTTTCATGTGTCTCATGGAGCCTTAGCTGATTTAGGTATGTACCTGCTGCCTGCAGCCTCTTCTTTTACAAATCATTCCAAATAAATTCTGCTGCACAAGCACCACATTTTGACCACACTAATTCTAAATTAGCTTCAAGAGCTTTTTAAAACCATATTTCTGATTGAAAAAAAGCGCAATTCTTTTATACAACCTGAGAAGACCAGTAATACATGTCAGTTATACATTAAAGACTACACAGCTGCTGTTGTGTCAAATAAAGCTTTTCTGTAACACTCTGCAACTTAGGTTTCAATCTCTACTCAGTAAAATACAATGAGATTCTAATATTCTAGACCACTTCTGAAGTGTGAGCACCAATGAACCCAGGAAATACAAAACTTTGTTAAAAGGCAATGGTCCAAACACTCTGGGGCTGCAAATACAGCCATGAGCTGGAATCAACCACATAACATATTTCATGTTTCGGCAAGAAATAGATGCGGCAACAGAGAGCGTTTCTTCCCATCTAGCTGTTTTTCATAGCTTAACAGCTCCACGCTGTTTGGACAGACCATTTATAGTCTTTGAAGTTACTCTGGGTAGACCCTTAGCTGGCAGAGATTAGCAAAGCCTCGTATTTCTCCTCTGGGTTGTGCCAGCCCATGCAGTGTCACCAAGCAGTTACACCCCTGCCGCTAATCTTTACGGCAGTCTCGGTTTTTAGAGGCAAGGATACAGCAACTGACACAGTGGCAATTTGAGCTCTTTACGTCCCTGTGCATGTGATTGCAGAGCCTCCAGCTCGGATTGTCCTCGTTTTTGACTATCCATGACCCTGCTACACTGTCTTACTGCCTCTCCGTGTGTTATAGCACTTTCCATTACTTCTACAAACGTACTATGCCATGTGAGAGACAAACTGTGTTTGCCTTTCAGGGCCCCTTTAAGAGAAATGGCCGTTCTTGTGCCCTACTGCAACTCGTGCCTTTACGTACCTGCAAAATATGACCTGTCTGTACCCACTATTACTGCCTTTTATTAAGGTAATCAAATATGCACAAGAGGCTGAAGTTAAGGGGAAGAAGTCAATACGCTGCTGTCAGGACACACAGGAACAACACATGGCTCATCAGCGCGTTCTAAAATATTTAGGGAAAAGCAAATTTAAATTTGACTATCACGCCCCAGTAAAAGAATTGCATCAGCCACACACTGTCTGCACCAGTCGCATTAATCCCAGGCTTATACAGTGGGAACTGTAGATGCCATCTGCAGCCCTAGAATAATCTTGGCAGCACCCCAGCACATGTTCATTTCTGTGGGGAACAGCCTTGCTTGCTGTAGCTGAGTCCTCATGGTACCTCAGATGGCCAAATTTTCTCAGAGCTAGTAACTGGGTATTATCACTCATCTCATCCACCCTAGTTAAACAAGATGCTTGGAGCTGACAGTTCCAGAGACATTTTTAAAGGTTGAGTATGTAACCTTCCTTGCCCCCTCTGCCCTGATTTAGCAGAACACTATTACCTCAGGCAACTGACCTAAAGCCTATGATGGATAACCTGAAAACTGGAATACTCCTTAATAAGAAAAAAAAATAAATAGAGAGGGGGGAAAACAAACAAATAAATGAAAACCACAAACCAAACCCCAAACAAACAAAACGAAACCAAACAAACCAAAAATCCCACTTAAAACAACAAAACCAAAAATCCTGCTGAGGAAATTTCAGCTTTGTTCTGCTTCATGTAGAACAGAATCTTTCAACAGCACAATTAATATCATCCTAATGAATTATAGATGGATCGAGAGGGGAGACAGAGGAAACTGCAAAGCATTATTTCTGTATTTGAATAGGAACTTCTACCTGGACAGCCTAACTTCTTTTTATTTATGAGAACGAGGAACAATTAGGACAGTTCTTGACGAAGACTGGCACCCACCAATCTGCAAAAAGGGTACAGACAACAGACACAGTTACAGTTCAAAGACTCGTACATCAAAGAGGGACCCATCCCCCTGTGACTCCCCCTGCTCTTATTTCACTCAAATTCTTCAAAGTAGGATTCAGTGGCATAGATGACTGGGTTTTTTATCCTGGATAACCACGGATCAGCCAAGATTTACTCTAACTCTATTGAATCCACATGTAGTTCAAACCCATGTTACCCTAATAACACAGAAAGAAAACCACTGCTGTATGCAGAAAATAATGGTCATGAATAAACTCCAAATATCCACCAGGAACAGCTTAGTGAACCACGCACGCACTGGTTTAGTGCTACAAACTTCTAGAAGTGGTTTTACCCAGTATTGTTTCTAGGTGGGACCTCAAAATGGCTCTGCTAACCACACCTTCTCACCTTCATCACAGGCACTCATGTGGTACCACTGTTATCAGATCTGAAACTTAACAATCTTCAGCACAGTTATCCTTCCAGCATCCCTATGACAAGGAATGTGCGACTACACCAGTGTTATCACACAGCCGAGCTTACTGTCTGTATCACTAAAAAGCATAATCATATACACGTCATTCTACCACTTACTGATGATGAGGTGTCTAAAGCCAAAACACTGATTTTCAAACATGTAGTTTCAGTTGCTTCCTCGCTCTTAAGATGCTCAGTGATACTTAGAAATGCTAAGTCTGTCTGTGAAGAAATTCAGATACTGTAGAATTCTTGGCAATATTTAGCAGCTAGACAGCTACCCTACATTTAAGCTAAATCGGGATCTATAATTTATGCATTCATGTTCCTGTGTTACGTCTGTGGTTAATCTACTAGCTTTCCTCAGAGCAAACACACCCAAGGAAGCTTTGTAGAGAAGAAGGGTGGAGTAGTGGACAGGACTTACTCCTCCTACTGCCTCTTACCTGGCAGCCCACCAGTCACAGCCCAGCGATTGCACCACACTTTCTCACCAGAGGTCAAATTTTCTTTTTGTTTTCTCTTCTCCTCTTCTCTGTGATTTCTTCAACCACCAGGTGAGAGACTTTCTCCTTCTCCAGAACCTTGAATCAGCTGTTCTGCTTTATATAAATTAATCATGTATCAGTTGAGCTAAGGAGATGTGTGAATGTGTGTGCATGTGTTTGCACATGACTCCTTGGCTTGGTCGCTAGAGCAGTCAATTGACAGAGGATACCATTGGATTCCCCAGTCCCAGCTCAAATAAAAACTAAATATTAAATTAGCTTACTGGAGCAGAAATTAAAACTCTTGCAGCAAGTAAAATAAAATGTTTTGGAGGACTGGCTACGGGTACTCAGGCAAGAAGTCTGCAGACAGAAATTTGAACGACGCACCAGAGCTGTAGATTTGTGTAGTGAGCTACTGTGTGTAGCATTAACCACGGGGAAGTCAGCTGGTTTTGTCAACAATGCCTTGCTGGAAGAACCTGATTGGATTGAGGGGACACAGGGAATCTCAGCTGAGAGAAAACAATGACACTGTGTGAAAACTGAATAGGAGAGGACAAATGTGCGTGCACATGTCCTAACCCAAAACTGGAAACTGCTACTACAATGGTGTCAGCCACAGCCATAGCTTTGCTGGATGCCAGTTTACATTTTACTTAAAGATGACATATTATTTATCCACATACAGCAAGCAAGGCATAATATATTATTAAGGGATTAGATAACCAACAAGAAAAAAACATGATATGAGGGCTGGAATTATATTTCTGAATATGACTAATAACAATTTCAGTCACTGTTGGAGATGGGATACTCATCCATTCTTACCCAAGCATCTCAGTTCACTAAGTATTATGTCTGCTCATGGGGTCTTAAGTACTCCAGAAACGTTTTCCCATTTTCAAAAGTTGCCCAACACTTGTATGTTACCTGTTGATTTTATAAAAATCATAGCAGCAAGCCTACAAAAAGCCAGTGGGAGCAGAGATCAATAGAACAAAAGTTAGAAGATGAGAAACAGATCCGCAGCAAACATTTGCAGTGGAAACTGGGACACAAATACCACGTAACAGAGAGTTTCAGTGCAGCTGTCTGAGAGGTCCAGGCATTCATGCAGAAGTCCTACTGAATTTGACAGAGAAATCTTGTGGAAATTTTTTTAATCAACTTACCCCTTTCAGGATGAAATGTATACTCTTGAGGCAGAGAACTCTATGTGTATATATACACAGTGGATTCCACAAACCATTTTACAATAAAATCTAGAAAAACCTGCAAGTATTAATCGCATTTCTCTTTCTTATGAAAATCCATGTTATAATAATGGGCTTTTACAGAAGAACTCTGTAATGTCATATTTACAGAAAACCACAGTATACTTGCCACTTGAGGACTGCAACTCTGGATTTGTAGAAACTCAGAAATCTTTGGAATACTAATGCAGTCCTAAAGCTCTGATAAATCCAAGTGCACAGCTTAAACAGAAGTGTCTAGAAAAACTGCCAAAGCATCCAAGTGAAAACAAACATGAGGGGGATATAATTACAAGGGATAACGAGACTTTGGTTGTAATCTCTTGCATGTATTGGTATTATCAGCTGAATCTTTGGATAGGTCTGATCCAAAGTCTGCTAAATGTTAATGAGGGTATTTCTTCTGATTTTAATAGGTTCTGATCTTAATCCCAAACTATTTTGGTTTTGTAATGTGAAGCTTGGTGCACGAACACAAACCTTGCATGACATGAAATATCACAAGCAGTGCCTCATTATTCCTTATTTTTAATACTACAAAAAGAACTTTTTTAAAAATAAAGGCTCAGGATAATAAATTTTTCAGCAGTGCATTTCTTGAGTCCATGCATTTAGATTTTGGCTTAGATGTACAATGATCAATATTTCCAGGTGAAGCAATTAATTTCCTCTGTTTGGCATGTGAATAAAACTCTTGCAGTGCAACTCTGACTTTCATTTTAGTTGCAGTCTGTTACTGCTAATGAAAAAAAATACTTCCTAGCTTTTCTAATGTATCAGCTGGATAAATTGTTAACACTTAAGAACTCCCTAGGCAGTAATGAATGACACAGTTTTCTGTGTTATCCCTGATAAAGTTTAGGATATGGAAAGCAGCTTAATCCTCTTTCTATACTCTCCCATCTGTGCTTTAGAGCTACCACAGTAAATTACTACATACTGAAGCACTGCTTCAGATGCAATTTCATATTTTCAAAGCTGAGATAATTTTACTCCGCAGTGTATTTTTTAATCTTTGTAGAAAAAAAAAAAGTAAAATGTTTAAGGGAGCCAGGTCAGATAAAACTGTTGAATTCAGGAGACGGATGGTAGTTTTCAGTGAAGTAGACCTTTTCTAAAGGTTACTTGGAATACAGAGTTAAGCCAGACAAATCACTTTGTTTATAGAAAATCTGCAATGCAAAGTGTTAAGACTAAGCTCAGTTGTAATCTTTTGTTAATTATAAGACACTCTTTATGCAGGAATAGTTGCTGACAAATACGGCTTGAGGCACTCTTTTTATTGCACCTTAAATATGTTATTGCCTGTGTCTAATGTCTTTGATCCCGCTTTCATTTTGCAGAATTATTTCACATGGTGCAGTTTTGCCATTAACCTGCTCAGTCACAGTTAGGGCTCATTTCTTTCTCTGTGAGGGAAGCTTAAGTTTTGTGTTGCATTTCTGTACATTTTATCAGATGTGCCTTTTGCTGCTGTCTAACTATTAAGGATAAAGGGACTGATTTAGTATCTCTTGGAGTAAATTGACTGACTGAGTTCAGAGGCTGAGCACAAGCAGCTGCTCCAAGAGTAAAAGTGAATGCAGAGAGAGAGATTTAATAAACTTCTCCGTCTTGCATTTCTCTGTATCAACATTAAAACCTACATTCAGTAAAACTACTGAAATCCAGAGAGTCCAGTGTCTTGCTCAGGTCACCGTATGGTTGTGAAACAGCTGGTTCATGTTAAACCTTCACAAAATTGAGATTATACTTGCAGGAAGCAGCAGATACTTTGAAGAATCTGCAGCCACAGTGCAGCATCTAAAGCAGATGGCCACAAATCACCAAAACACTCTGATAGAGAAAGAGTTCCTCTGTAACCCCTTGTTACTTTGAATTTCAAACCAACATCTTACTACTTATCTTCTGTCCTGGGACTAACCTGAAGAATAGAGGCAGTCCCACCTGGTGACCTAAACGCAGCTAAGCAAACATCTGTCACCTCACAACCGGATTACGGCAATCCAGCACTTTCTCTTGAGACCTGTCAATTGCTTCTAAGGCTTCCAAGTTGCCAAATCTGAGGTGAATCTCCTGTATTCAGGGTGGAGAAAAGGGTCTGTGGATTTTTCTGTGGGGGCAGGTAGCCTGCTCACGTTGAAACAGAGCTGCTTCACACAGTGTATGGCCAATAAGAAACTCCACCTGTTTATTCTATTTTCTTTAGTTCTTTGACAAATGCTGGCTGCTGGAATGGCAAGGGAGCAAGGTCTCATCTTCATCATCCGACCCACATGAATCCGCCCTTCGGTGTGATGTAGGGTGGGTGGTGAGCAAAGAGCACTTTAGTGGGCAAACCTGGATTTGGCAAGCCCAGATTTGTGCTGAGCAGTGGGAGAAGTGACACATGGAGTTCAAGGCAGCTTGGTAATGATGAAAAACAAGAAACTATCCATTCTGGCTAAATTGTAGTTGCATATAGTTGAAAGAATAGTGAAGTGGCCCAACTATGCTACTGTAAATATGGAAGTTTCATAAAGCTCCTGAAGAACAGAAACACCTGAATATAAGGCATTCATGTTGTCTTAAGTTTGCCCCTTTGGGGACTTGGCGTGATGTTATCAGTAAAGACAGTAATCCCAGGGATCACGTAGGAGAAGCAAGGAGGGGTCTAAACCCTGCCTCTGGGAAGGAAGGAAAGCTCACTTCAAAGCTGATGCCTCAAGAAGCAAGGGAATGGGTTACCTTGAGCCTGAGAAGGTCGAAGAATAGAGGGAACTGTTGGCAACAACCTGCTTCCCCTCTGCTTCTCTCCTCACTCAGGTCCCAAGGCCCTCCTTGGGCACCCAGATGACAGGCTGTGTCTGTCTCAGAGACATCATTCAGCTCCCTGCGTGCCCCTGGGGGCTCAGAAGAACAGGAGGGGGAACAAAAAAAAAAAAAAAAGGCGGAGGACCTCGCTAATCTTCCACAGTTTAACCTGAACATGGGTTCACAAAATGAAACAACAGATGCTTCTCAAGGGCATGACACGTAGAGGCCTCCTTGAAGTAGGGGAGCTGCTAAAGCCTTCCAGCTAAGGCTGACAGATTTTCTGATAACAGAAAATGAAGCAATCTAAAAATATGCTCTTCCAGCAACCCCTACAATCAGTTACAGGTAGATCATAGCATATTTCATAAATGTCAAAGCAAGCTGGCCTGACATCATTAGTCCTTTATTTTAGACACTGATAGAAGAAGATAAGCTAATTATTTATGAATATTCAAAGGACAAACAAAGCATGGTAGCAGACTGATATGAACTCTCTTAATAACCTGATCCAAAGATAATTCATGTTTTCCAGTCCTTTTTTTTTCTTTTAACTTTTTGTGTCTATATGACTACATGTTGTTTCTTGTACTGCTGTATAAAGTAGTGATTTAGAGGTATACAAACAGAGCAAGAAGGCTAAAAATTAGCTAGTTTTTAAAACTTGCGAATAGAAGAACAGGAATACCATACTTGGTATATTAGAAATTAAATTTAGGCCTTGTGTACAAATATAGAGCAAGACATATGGCTTTCTCAACAGAGCAATAAAATGAGTTTGCCTTTTAGTGACTTTGTGTGTTAGCTTGAAAATCACTCTAAACAAGGTAAGAGATATTTTTGGAACTGAGTATTCATAGAAACTGCTAATGAAGTAATGCTGGAATTCCTGAAACATGCAAAATTACTGCTTGAATAACCCTATGACTCTGCAAACATCACAATATAAGAGAGATATAAATAAAATACCAAGTATCTCCAAAATATGAAGTATGCAAAGCATATGAGGAACACCAAGCCAATGGATGAAACACTAGTAAACTGCATGATTTAGGCGTAAAATCAGAGGGGATGCAGTTACAGGAGGATCTGTTTCTGTAAGACATCTTTGTCAAGTCTTAGGAAGCCCCAGAAATCCTGACTGGATTGCAGGAGTCTTCTTAATCATAAAGTACTTTAATAATAAACAGCGCTTAACTTAAATGTCACTATGTCAACCATGGAAATGTATCGTTTTTCCTAATAATTTTATAATAACATTCATGGAGCTGTTTAAAAGGGAGAGCTACATTCAGTAGCCATCAGAGAGATTCACCTGGTCTGCCATTAGGTGACAATCAACACCTCTTCACTGGAGCTTGGGATAAAGACAACCAGAGCGTCATCATGAAACCAGAATCCATGACATGAAAAGTTGGGAGAATGTTTAACAGTGGAGTAAAAAGACAGGTATGAAGGTTGTGATAAACCTATGAAAAGAATTCTTTGTTATTTTTTTAAAGGAAAATTTGTGCTTCCTCTCAAAATGCTTTCCAGGAAATACTTATTTCCTATTCAGCTCTAGTCATAAGTTGTTATTAAGAGCACTAGTCTTTTTTTCTCCTTTTGACAAGGAAAAAAAAAAGCAATTAAATGACACAGTTGTCAGCTGTTCTCATGAGGGTGTCCAATTCTGCCAAAATAGTATTGCCCATAAAAGACAGTAAGCAGCACTTGAAAATATTGCTGTAACCAGCCAGGGACAGATTACTTTCAGGCTCATAATGAACAAGAGCAACAAGAAGGAAGGCGAGGGCGGGGGTGCTGGGGGAAGCAGGAGCAAAGGAGAAGACAAGAGAGCTGCGTTCATTCCATGCCTTGAACTCACTTGCAGACACAAGACCCAGTCTGTTTCTGCAGCTTTGTAGAAATGCCAGGAGTGTGGAAGGCAGCATGCATCATTGCACCAAGGGGGATGGGGATTTGACCCTCTTCACTCCCGCACGGGCCCACAGCGATGGCTGCGTATGCATGGTGGGTATGAATATGCACTCCATTAAGGAGAATCTGTCAGAGGCTACCAGAGGGCTTTCAGGAGAACTGTGTAATGTTCTCTGAGTATCTCCCTCTGTTCTTTGGAGATGGGATGTCAGAGGGGTAGCTGGCACAGAGACTCCCAAGAGCCCTTGAACACCTTCGTGTCAGTTAATGCTGTGCTTTCCCCACAGTGTGTGCAGGCACTGAGTTAAACAATTGTGGTTAATCAGTGGCAGCCTTAATTAAACTTTTGCCAAGCAAATTTAGTTAATCGTTCAAAACACATTTGTGAGATTCTGCAAAATGAACGGCTTACCCTCCACCTTTGTGAAATTACAGTTAATCATTCACTAATGTCTGCATCATCCTATTTAAACCTTCCCCCTGTGGTTTTAGACTTCTTTCTGCTTGCTAATCCACCACAGGGGAGTGATATGTAAACATGCAAATACATTACTGTAGGCTTTTCCTATTTGTGGTGGTAGGTTCTATCAAGCCATATTTATAGCCTCACCAAGAATGATTTATAATTCATTCGTCTCACATTCAATTGAATTAATTTAAAGGTATAATTCAATTTAACAAACATTCAGCTCAGTGTACTGCAGCTGTTTTGGGCATGCTGCACTTCACCCCATCTTTCTGTTCTCAGTCAGCTTCCTGGCTCGATGGCATTCCTATATATCAGACCAAGTGCCACCCCAGAACCACAATGGACCATAACAAGACAACAGAAGTTTTTAAACCTCCAAGTTGTGAAATTATCTCCTGGCAGTCCCAAATTTCCCTAAATTCTCCTTCTCCATGAAGAGCATGTCCTCTGCTGTGCAGCTATTTTAAAATCCTCTCGATATGAACTACTGCACTCCTGCTCCTAACTCTGCTGAAGTCCATTATAGACAACCCTTTCTTGTGATTTATACCTCATTATAAAAATCAAATTTCTTGGTTGTCAAAAGTAAATTCACTGCAGCAAGCTGAAGGAACTAGGTCCCTAGCATACAAAGCCATCATACCAGTCTAAGGGTGAAACTTTAAATATGATGGAAGGATATCCTATAAATACAGAGGTCTCTTAGAGAAGAAAATGAAAAACTGATTATCAGGTTGGCTAACGAAACTGCAAACGGTCTCTCTCCTAACCCTAACCCCAACCACCAGGATGGGCTGAGTCTTGGCCAACATTCAGAAGCCATCACCCAGATAAAAAATTGTCAGCAGAGAAATTGTTCTGCAGGATTGCTCCTCTTGCCAACCCTCTTTCAGCCTCAATACAGCTGGAGATTTAGGCATTGTGCCTCTTCTAATACTAAACTGTACTAATCTTCACCGTACTTTTAACCATAAGCCTAAAAGCAGTTGTGCTCTGAGCCATAGCCTGGGTCCCCAAGACATGTTTGAAATTAAAAACTTATTACAAAAGAAATAATTGCACAATACCATCTAAAAGGTCACCATGAAGAAAACAAAGACAATTATGTGCAACTATTGTAATTTCTGAGTAAGACTGCATTTTAGTTTTACATGTAAATCATTGATCTTTACAGCTAGCTATTTGCTGAATTAAAATCAGAAGCAAAGTACATGTTCAACAGACCCTTCATTATATTTTTCTTCATTGATCTAATCAACCATTTCTCATCAGTGCTGAAATGTTATATTCCAAACTTCCTTCCAACCACTGGCTATTCTCGCAAAAGAACAATTTTAAAATTGGCCAAGATACAAGGGCTATACCCCACAGTTGTGGGGCTGGATCTGCATCGAGGTATGAACTCACACCCTGCAGATCCACAGTGTAACACCTTAGCTAAGTCATGGAAAGGTCACAGTAAAATGAACTTTGTTAAATGTTTTTTAAAGTCTACCCATATGCTGCATGTATTTGTCATTACCAACCGATCTTAAAGCATGTATTACAGTTGCTGCTCTGTGCACCCCATACCAACAGGGCAGCCTACATGATCCCAAAAAAAGAAACTCTAAACCCTGAATATGCCAAATGCATTTGCATGAACAAACTGAGGAAAAAGAAGGCATTTTCTTCAATTTTTTTTTCTGTTTTGATACTTCCAGACTTAGCACTATGGAGGGGACTACATTTATACCCTGACGGGTGATTCTTGTTTTCATGTGCCCCTTCAAGCTTTAAAGGTAACCCCCCTTTTAGCACAAAATCTGACTTTAGCAAAACCTGAAATTAGCAACTATATCAGGCTTCGGACCAAAATGGTTTATGAGTGGTCCGTCCCCCATCATATCCGAGGAATGTCATGGCCTTACAATGGCACGCTTTTTGAACCCTTTCCAATTTCAGATATTTCCTTTCTCTTTTAATACCTCATTGCTTTTGCATCAATTACAGCCTGACCTAAAGCCACACTGGCAGTGAATGTGATATATAGTAGAACCCATTTAAATGAATTTCTGATGAAAGAATAAAACCGTTAAAAGAATAAATTTACTGCACAGATTTATACAAATCCTGTATATGCACTGAAATCCTCTTAAAGGAAAAACTGATGGAAGATTAAAATGTTAAATGAATTAAACCCCAGCATCCTAGTGAAATATAATGATTATTTGACCTATTAAATGAATAGCTCCACTGACCATATAATGGTAAGTATTCAAATATATGTCAAATTTAAATACGAAGTGAAAAAATGTAAAGCAAACAGTGATCAATGGGTATATCTATTAAGACAATAAACTTACCAAAGAGCAGATAAATGTTCTTGAAAGGTCTTTGTTCACCTAGCCATGAAGCTAGAGAGTCCTTAATTTCTGTTAAGAAAGAGAAAATTTTAATAATTATTAAAAGTTATTAACTGCACAGCATAGATGTAATTTTTGCTTTTTAGGGATTTGTTTTAAAGAAGAAGTTGACCAACATCTGCCTTTAGGGCAGTCTGTATTCCATTTCATGGAAAGCATCTTTTAAAACTGCTGAATCAGTAATCAAGAGCAAAACGTACAAAACCACATACGTTGTGAGCACTGTAACATTTATTTTAGCTTTTGTACTTTTAATGGATAGTCAAGAACATAAGCTATAAACATATTTCTGATAAGTAGTACATCCATGTATTTCAGTGCTAAGATAAAAATTAATCATTTCATCTGTCCCATCAAAAGCACTATTTTGGTAACACTAAAGTTCTGTGAAGTGATCCCATTAAAAAAAAAAAAAAAAAGCTATATCTGTATATATTGGTTTTGCCCAGCTCTTCTAGTAACTGGTTTCAGGTTTAAATCCCAGATTAAACCACTAAAAATGTGTACTCTAAATCCCCTGGCAGTCAGTTGAAAACAATTTTATACATCAGCTTCCTACCTGGGAAGAGTTGAGTTCATATTCAGTTTAGGTCATAGGTGAAATGAGTTTGTCAGTCACAATCCAGTCTGTAATGAATTTATATCTTGATCACAAAATTACTGTAGTACCCAATTAAATATTGCCTGAAGGGACTGTTCATTAGAGATGGAGACCCAGCAATGGATATTAGAGACTGAAAGTGCATTTTCAGTGTATGAAGAACTGTACAATCCCCAGATAGTCCTGTCTTGGTAGCACGATGCTACATATGGAAATGACACCTTCTCTTATGTCAGGCCTTCACATTTGCACCACTTTGTGATTACATGACCTTACAGACTTCAAAAACATCTTGCCAAGAAATACTACAAACCTTGAGTCACAGCCTTCTCTTCAGAAAAGGCTTTGCAGAAAGTCAAAGGTGTTGTTAGTGACTACTTACGCAATGTGATTATCCTTCTGCCATTTAGCCCAAAGCCTGTATTTTTGAAGGATGTATGGATAAAGCCAGGTCTTTCTTGGAGGGGTCTGGCTGGTGGTGAAGCATGCTGAAAGCTACAACTTACCTGGACTGAGGGAACAAAGAGTGTGTGTGAACTGCAGGCACCAGAAGAATGCACCTGTAAGGGTACAAATGTGTCAGGCGGGTACAAATGTGTCAGGCTTTTCTTACAGGAGATCTCTTCTGCCTGTACCCCTCCTGAAAGCAAAACCAGATGGATACGAGAGGCCAGGAAAGACACTTCATCACCCCTGGGTGACCCAAGTCCTTTGAGTTTCCCTGTGGTTCTCCGGTGAGCTTCAAAAAAAATTAAGGAAGGGAAAATTCGACTACCTGACTAACAAAATACAAGTAAAACACATTTTGGGAGATTTGATGGTGGAAACTTTTAAAGGTGGAATTTCTCTTTGATTTTTCCCTTGTTACCTGGATAATATCTCCATAATCTTACACTCACACTGAGATCTGAGATTATAGAGAAATTTTTAACTTACTAGAAATCCGTCCATCATTATGTTCTGATAACCAATACACTGTAATAGCCATAAAAGAAAAAGCTGGAAATAACTATGCAAATATTCCAGTCATCTCTAAAGTTGTGGTTTGCTCTACCTTAGAAAGCAAAAATATACACTGAAAATGCAAATAGGTAATAGGGAGACTATCAATATAAGAGAATATTAATTCATTAATAAAAAACTAGCTGGATGGCCGGGCCCAGCGAGTGGTGCTGAACAGAGTTAAATCCAGCTGGGAGCGAGTCTCTAGTGATGTTCTCCAGGGCTCAGTATTTGGACCAGTTCTGTATAATACCTTTATCAAGGATTTGGACAAGGAGATGGAGTGCACCCTCAGTCAGTTTGCAGAGGAAACCAATTTGGTTGGGAGTGTCAATCTGCTGGACATCACGAAGGCCCTGCATAGGGATCTGAATCCATGGGCTGAGGATGGTGGCATGAGGTTCGAGAAGGTGAAGTGCTGGGTCCCACCCTTCAGCCACAACAACATAAATGGTTCTACAAATACATATTGAGTCAGGGGTTTGCAAAACAGAAGTTTGATAAAGAGATTATCATATTTTAACTTTGTCACGCTGAGACAGTCTGTGAGATTGCCTTGTTGCGAAATGCAAAATAGTTGAGATCTGGGAAAGAAACAGCTCCTATTGAGAAGAAAACCAGGAGTTGGCTGCATAAGAAACAGGGGTAATCCAAAGCCAGTTTGTACGTCAGTGAGGCTCTGGTAAGAAGCTGCATGAGAAATACAGTTAGAGAACACTGTTTTGGCAAAGGTTTTACTGGGCTTGAGAGAAGGAGTACATTTTCTTAATGATGTAGTTAGGATCTAGATGAAGTGTGAAGCTCTTCAAAGCAAGGATGGAGAGGATGCTGCACATGCATGCAAGGCTTAAATACCTTTTGAGAGACATGCAAATGTTATTGGCTTTATGGGGCAGCAGAAAAATGTAAGAGTAAGGGAGGTCTTGATTATTCCATTGCCAGACATAAATAACGGCTTGCATAATCCAATATTCACACTAAAATCTTTGGCCACACACCAGGGAAAAACACATTTCCATCCTTGTCTCTTGGGAGTTCTCTTCTGAAAGACTTGCTTTTTGACAGTTCAGCCCACATCCCTTTCTATTAGTGTAAAAAGGAGAGTCAGCTTACCATACCTGACTATCCTTCTGACTGAACACTCATATCAGGTGGCTGCAACCTATCCTCTAACCCCTTCTTTGCCAAATTCTTTACTTATATCTTGTTTGTCACAGTGACAAGAAACGACTGAATCAATACAAGAAAGACTTAAACATCTTTTAGCTTCAGGAAAAGAAATAACTGAATCAGGATCTGAAGCTATGTTTAGTGGGTTAATCTGGTTTAGTCCAGGAAAATCAGATGCAAGCCATGCTCATTAAGAGGAATTTAATTTTGTTTTCTGTTATTTAAACAACCTAGAAATCATCTGACCTTCCTGCCAATAATTTCTCTGTACTATTTATAAGCATTTTTGAAGGTGCTGATTACAGTGCTGAATGTCAATAGGATTCTGTCTACTATTAATGTTGTTACTATTGCTGTAATACTTAAAGCAGCAATTATGGAGCAAGATCTGACTGGGCTACACACAGCTCCACAGTAAGACAATTACTGTCACAAGAGCAATATGAGAGACATTAATAGTTAACATGGATCTACACGTGGAAAACTGAAACAGTGCTGGTCAGCATGGCAGAGAGAATTTGGATCACCAATGGCTTTATGGGCAAGAATTTTAAAGAAGTTTTGAAACATGCTAAGATAAAAAACAATGACAAAATTTCAGATATTTACTGGGATCATTGCCAAGAATGACGGCCATCATGAGAAGGGTGTGCTATGTTTGACACTCAATATGAATGTAATGGGTGTGCCAAGACAAATAAGCCCTGAATAACAGTCCTGGCCATTTCTGAGGTTTTAGGAACTTCAGTGGGATAGGTCTGATGGAGCAAAAGGGGGAGAAAAGTGAGATATAACTGGAAAAGGAAACCTTCAGAGATCTAAATCACACTTTCAATCACACAGAAATGAAAAGGAGAAAGAGGGAATATGTAAAGGCACAGGAATCCAGAGGTGCACAAGCAACTTTTATTAAGAAAGACCGAAGCATGACTGCACTGTGAAGAAAAAGCTGGAGCATCTAAAAGAAAGGAGTGGGTCAAGTAGGGAAAACACACAGATACACACTGAGGACAAAACAGGATGGTATTGAGGCAAGTGGAGGGGATTAGAGAAGGAGCATTACTCAGGAACTTGCAGCTGAATCAGGGGAGATGACAACACAGAACCTTTACAAAGACTGTAAAGCAATCTCAGATGGTCAAATAGTCGTTTCAAAGGGGAAAGGTACATATGGTTTTCACTGGAATAAATCGCCATCAACATGCCCAGAGAAGTTGAGAGTAAAGGTATAGAAGGTTTCAACAGGGGATGCAAGGTGGGAAGAATATGAGTGAGGTTACAGGCATGGGGTTGTTGAGCTGGAAGAGAAAAACTGTTTAGTCAGGAAGACTGTAGAATGAAAACAAGTGGAATTCTTTTGTAGTGGGAGGAGACAACCGTGGAGACTCAGATTTCATTGTCACACTGCACTGTTAATACACAAGTGCTGTAAACTGAATGCTGAAAGTGATTCTAAGTTGCAGCTTAGTGAGGCCAGATGCAATTAGAGAACACGTGGAAAGAATTAGTGGTAAAAGTGAATGGAAAGAAAATAATGCATCAACATATAACATAAAAAGAACCACCAACAAACCAAATCCACACACACATCCCCAAAAGAAAATAGCCCAAAATATCCATCAAGCCAGTAAAAAAGCCTGAGAGTGGCTAAGAAATGATGGGGGAAACGACCAAGCAAGAAGGCCTGTGGGTGGCTGATCTCAGAACCCTGACATTAAATACTTTCTTACCGTGCATCTGCCAGGGTGGATAAATTCCACATTGCAGATCAATTCAATCGACACAGAACAGGCATGTGCAATGATTAAATGATTTGTGTGAGGTGACACAGAAATCAGAGCCAAACATTGGCCCCAAGACCCCTGAATCCCAGGTCGGTCAGTTTGTGAGCTAATAACTGTCCCTTGGCTGGTACAGAGAGAAGTCTCATATCCCCTGCTCTCTGCAGAGACCATTATAGTGGGTCTCTGTAGACCCTTAGAGGTCTACTAATGGAAGGGCACCTTATAAGATGCCACTCAAGATAAACAGCAAATTATGTCTCGAAATATTATGGCCTTTCTCGGTTTTCTTTATGCAGTGTGAAGTCTCAAATGGTAGAAACAAAGGCACACCCAGAAATGGCTCACTTTTTTATCTGCTGATAGGGGGGCAGAGAGGAAAGCGAACCACTCCCATAGAGTTCAGTGCTTCCCACAGCACCGAGAAACGAAAGGTAAAAATTCACTGCTCGTGAAGTATCCACCTGTGCTGACAGCTAATTTAGGTCCAATATACATGCTATGCAGAGAGAATAAATTCTCATGACACGTCAAGTCTGGAATCCAGGGCAACCTGGCAGTGATATTGAAGCAACGCTCGTTTTGCATACTGATTTCTGTGGTCCTGCTCTTTGTTTTGAAAAAAAAAGCCCACCATATTTATGCAGTTTCACAGGAAACAGAGATATCATGTCCAAATACATGAGGAAATTGAACCAGAATCACTATTTGTTAACAGTTCACTCTGTAACCAGGCAGAGATTCCTTCTAGGGTTTTGGGGTTTGGATTCTGGTTTGCAAAATGAAAGTTCAGGATACCCTCTTAATCTTCTTTCAGGCTTTGGAGATATAAAATATCTCCCCATTTAATTTTATAGATTTTCTGTGTCCTGTGGAGTCATTTTACATATAATTTTGGTCTCCTAAGAGTTCACTGAACATTTAGAAACAGCATAATTCACTAGCCTCTAATTTTTCATTTGAAGAATTTTTGACATTTTTTATCTGCTCCTTAGCTAAGTGTTTCTTTAGCCCTGCTTGTTCAGTATTTTGAGAGTTGCTTTTAATAGATCTGCTCTTGCAGGCACTTCATCTGCAAAACTCCTCAAGAAACCCACAGCACAATAAACAAATAAAAGAACTTCACCTCACTTTATCTCCTCATGGTTTTGCGTGACTTTTAGTTCACCTCTTGAACCTCTTCAACACTCACCACTGTCAAACTGACTGTGCTCTCTGCTTATCTGAGATTACTTTCTCTCCACTGAAATGCAGTTCATTACTTTCTTCAATGGAATTCTAAATCTGTTCTCTAATAGATTTCTAATCCTTAGCAAACCCACGCATTACGAAGCAACCCCCGTGCCTGCCATATGGTTAAACTGATTTTCAGTGACCCTGCCACAATAATTTTCATTAGAAGCATGTGATTAGGAAAATACCACACCAACAAGAATGTGATTCCCATTTCCGGCTTTCCCTTGTAATTCTGGAGGGATTCTGCTTATCATACACCCTTCAGTCACTACAGAGAACTGCAATCGCTTCCTCTCAGAGATCTCCTGTTCTTACTTTTAAGAATATTCAAGAGTGTCGTAAGCCTTTGCTTCTTGAGCTCAGCGTGACGGGTGCAGTGTTCCCCAGACATTGTACTTCACTTGCTTGTAGAAGAATCAACAGATCAACAGATTTCTGATCTACTACAGTAAGGATGGACTCTTAAGACAAAGCATGTTTCCATACTAGCCCCCTGTTAAAATAAAAATGCTGAGTGTTATTTTTATCCCGTTTCTGACCATGCAAAACATTCTCACCACTTGTGGTCATTAATAATCTTGTGCAGCTTTTCACAGCAATAGAGGACTTCATTGAAATGTCCTTGGAGATTTCCTGCTTATGTAACTCTATATCACCGACTAGATCCTTACTTCACCAACTGTGGATTTCTAGCTCACGTCCTGTTCCAAGACATTTGGAGATCATATTGAATATTTTTCAGTAGCAACAACCATAAACCTCCAAAGTGCAGGAATTTCAGTGTTGGAAGGAGAATAAAGATGTATACATACCAGAAGATAGTGAGTTTTAAGTGTCTGTTGCAATATAAACACAGTAGTGAATCTGAAAAAAACTGTCAGTTTAGTATTCACAGAAAACCAAGCGTCTAAAAATACAAAGGATGCATTAGAATGACCACACTTAGCAAGGAGTTTGAGATTCTGGGGAGGAAGATGTTATAAAAATGTTGAAGTTTTCATGTTTTCTGTTAGGTTTGCATTGGTGGTATAACCAACAACCAACGTAGGGTTGTTTGTTTGTTTGTTTGTTTTTTAACTAATTACTTTAATATTAATTTCAGAGATATTTCCCAGTGCTAGGCTGTATCAGGCACCTTGGAATGAGGCCTGCTGAAGACAGACATTACAGAAAGAAATTATCAGCTACTCAGGTCGGCGAACATACTGTTCTTTTCACAACTAAACATTCAGGGCTTCTTGTTTTCGATTAATGTTCTGTTACCATGACAGAACAACTGCCTCTGATGCTATATATACAGTGGAGTCAGGACCAGAAGCCCCAGAGTAATGATAGCAAGAACCAGTCGTGGGGACTGTATGGGCAGCTGAGGTGTGACACAGCTCCAAAACAATGATACAAGCATGTGATGATGCAGTGCTCGCATAAACTTCTCTCTCAGCATTTTTTGCATCATCAGCTATTTATTTCAATATTCTGTATGTCATCAGTACTCTGGCAGCCCACTGTTTTTCTTTTTAATACTCCTCCTGTATAAACAGTATGTATAAAAGTTCAGTTTTGGAATAGTTCATTAATCTTCCCTTGTTAAATGCTGGTTCGTCAAAATGTACTCGGTAACTGCATCATTTGTGTTACGACATCACCCCAATTTGTCACAGTAAAAGCCGTAAGAATTCATATCCAGGTGATATAAATCTTGCATTTATATGTTTGACTGATAATTACACAGTGGAAAAGTATCTGGGTCATCACTTTCCAGAGGCACCAGTGTCTGTGTTTCTATTCCTGGTCAACATTCGAAGGCGTTCCAGTGCCTGCTCACCTGGTGTTTTCCCTGCTGACACAACCAGTTAGACAGACAGAACTGTAAATGTTATAATGAGACACAGCAATTTCCATGTGGGAGAAGGGCTGATAAGCACACACTGCAAATTTTAGACAGTTTTAAAGTACCCTCTTTTGGCTCAAAGAAGCCTCCAGTGCTTTCATTATACTCTCTTGATTTAGCTGTTTCTGTTGAAAGGGCAGGCTCTGATGACCTCCTATGAGCAGAGGCTTCAGTGCTGTAAACAAGATCCATCCTTTTAAAGAGGCTCCCAGTTTGGGAGCATGTACCAAATCCACGTCAGCTGTTTGATTTACCTGTAACTTCAGAGGGTGTAAACCAGTCCCAGACCATTTGAAGTGGCTCAAATTCAAATACTGAAGTGAGATTAAAAACTAGCAATGACACTTTTTTTTTCCTGCACCTTTGAATTGACTATTGATCTCACTGACTGTAGTGAAGGAGGTTCTGGCCTTAAAAGCTGGTTATGGAGAACCACCTCCTTAGGGAGACAAGAACATTTCTCTGTCCCCCCTTGCATCATTAACACTTGACTGAACTCAGCTGGGACAAAGGCTTCCAGAGCCCTTATCTCCTGGAAAAAATTTTGCCTTTCAGAACCTGACATTTCCCAGCTGGAATTGTATCTGTTTCTATGAAAATCAAAAAGCAAGTGTAGCTCATGGCTATTAAATGGCAATTTTTTTGATGTGCATCCATCAGTCATGCTGGTGATCAAATCCCTGTAAAGTCAATGGGAGAGAAGAAAAGAAGGCAATTCACAGACCCTAAAAGACCCACAGGTCCATTCAGAAGTCTTCCACTATGCTGCTTGCAGATGAGTTAAAATGTGAATTGTTTGCAGGAAGAATTGGACAAAAAAATTAAAACAAGGAAGAGTGAGAAAAAGTGATCTCTTCCACAGTCAATTCATGAAGTAACAAACAGAAAAATAAATACCTACCATTTACATAATTAATGAACGTTTACCATTTCAGTTCTCTTTTCTGTCCATACACTGCCAGGGAGGGACATGCCATAACCACAACCTTGTGTCTTTTCTCTTAATATTTTTATCTCCTATGTTGTCAGATTTGCAACCAGTGAAAGTGGGTATCTCTTACTGACTTCACCTGAGTTATATGATTTACAGCAGCAAGGACCTAAAGCTCTACTTCTCTCCTTTTTTTATTTCCTGTACTTGCATAACGAATTTGTTAACTCACATGCATAATCCCACTGAATCATTCACCAGGATAAGTAAAAGTTACCTGATTAGGTGCTCTCAATCAGACTTTTGGTGTGACTTTAGTTGCAGACTATTTCTTCCCAAAGTGTTTGGAAAAGGAGACACACATGCACAAGCATATTCTAAACAGCCATAACCAGCTGGTTTTCCTTCCTTTTGTCTCCTTTTGCTCTATATCCAGCTCTCCTGACCGATGGAAGCAGTGCTTGAAGAACCATTTAGATTCACCTGGAACACAGGAGAAAGCACCTTTGAGCATTCTGTATTTAATTTGAGACCTTGAGCTCTGTGGATCTCTGTGTATACCCAAACTGTGGCACACTCTGGAAGCCACGACTCACCTCACTGTATTCCTGTATCTCTGGACAATTGATAAATACATGTAAGTCACTCATAGCACCAGTGCTCCTTGGAAGACTTGACTTCCCTTCCCAAGGAGTGTGGGACACACACCACTCATAAAATGTAGGCACATAGTACCCCTTCCTGTCATGCCTAATGACGCCATATCTGCCAACATGTGTCATTCAGCACTGGTTGCCACAGGACCATTGAGAAGCACACAGTAGCCTGGGTACAAACTTGCAGAATGCTGACAGCTGCACTCAGCTGAGCTCGAGATATGTTTCACCTGCAACATTTGGTTCCCTTCCTAATTACTGAGATGCTTAAAACCTCCTAATAAACAGCACTGTAAGAAACAGGACTTTTATTTAGCTCTCTAGCGGGAATTATCCTCCTCTTGCAGTCTCTAAAAACAGCCTGCGCTATGAACCTGCAGGCACAAGGATGCCACAGATACCAGAGGACTATAGATTCACGTTCATAAATGGTCAGGCCATTACACTAAGGAGGCAAACCCCTACTTAGGTCAGAGAGCCATCCACTGTTACTAAGGTGACAATGTAATGAGCCCCTGCATTCACACATTTGGCAGGAAAGCACTAAATCACCTTCCACTTCACCCCCATCTCTCCAGCACTACCTTTGGTCATATTGCTCAGGGAAGAGGATCACTGGATTAACAGGTTATAAAACCAGGAGCTGCTTGGAGAAACTGAAATACAACGCTGAGCTCCAGACCCTGAGTTGCAGGTGAAGACTCCTCACTGAGTTAGGGCAGTTTTAAGATCTCTTGAAGCCATGCTGCTTTTTTTTTAATGTCAGTGTATCTCAGAGCTATTTTAAATTGGAGTCTGCCAAAACCTCCAAAGGGCCATTATGACGGTTAGAGAATACCAATGAATAAAGATTTCTGGTACGTCCCCTTCGCAATCTTTGCTTCAGGGTTGCAGGAGTAAAATTAAGGACACTATCTTCTTAAAGCTCTCCCACATTTTCTGACTTTTCAGATGATATTTCTATTCTCCAAAACCCTTTATCGTTTTATCTCATTTCCCCTGGGTCCTTCCATTGGCCTCACCCCTGGTTTGTTCTACAGTTTGCATCCTTGCCTTCTCGTCCTGCCCTCAGCAGCCCCAATTCTCACTGAAAGCCCTCTCCAGTACTAGCTTTTAGCTTTGCCTGGTATGCTTTAGGCCACTGTCAGCTTTCCTCACACTCAAGACTCATCTTTCTTCCTCCTGTCCATGTCTTGCCCCCTCCCCCAGTAATTACCATGAGCTGCTCTGAGTTTTCACATGTATTTTCTTCCCTCATGAGCTTCTTCAACACATGAGCTGCAGTTTCTTTTACTTTATCCCTAAGTATTTTCAGTAACCTATATTTCCTCTTTCCAGACTGTTTGCATCATCAGATGCTCACTTCACCCATCTAGAACTATTTTTCCTCCAAACTATTCTTTGTCTCTTTTCTTCTGCAGCAGTCTTCAAAATTATCAGTCCTCTTGAAACACTCCTTATAACCCTGCTGTCCCCTGCAATTACAGTTTTCTTTAGTGGAGAGATTAGTGTTGGTATAATCTATACAAACCTTTAATTTACCTGTACCATTCTTGTTTCAGTAGTCTCAGTTCTCTTCTAAAACACAGTTTCTAATGAAAAGTGATATTCTGAAGCATGCATTGTATATATATTTTTCTTCAAATGGAGTATCCCAGTTGTAGAGCCAAACATGTTTTCCTGTTCCCTTTGACATCAGAGAAGCTTTCACTTTCATTCCCTGCCCTGTGGTCTTAAAGTACTTTCTCTCTTTCTCACTATATTTTTTAACTGCCAGTTTGGATAAAGCTGGCCTAGTAGAAAGTTGTCCCAACACATACGAAATGAGACACAAATCCCACCAGCAAAAATAAGAAAATAAAGCAGAAAAATTCGTTCTTAGTTAGAAACACTTAAAAAAATGACCAAACAAAAAACCACTAAATGCCAAAAATACCCAGGGAACTCTGCTACCCTGTGCATCTTAGCTCCTCCTGAAGCCCTCTCCCATTTGCAGTGGCAAAACACCTTAGAATAGTTTTCCAAAGGTGAACATAATGCTGCAGGAATAATTTCTTTCCTTCCTCCAGTAGATTTATTTAGTCAATGATTGTTCTGTGCCTCAGCAAAACAGCTTCATTTGTCTTCTGTATCTAGCTCATGTGGGGCTGAACCCTGCAGTAGCAGTTCCAGTGAAATCAGTGGGAGTGCTGACTATGTAAGAACCAGATGTGTCCCACTGAATAATTATCCAGGACTGAACGAACTCCCAGAACCCGTATCTTAAGACAAGCATCCACATCTAAATATTGTTAGCCAAAGCAGCAGTCCCACTGAAACAACCTTCCCCACTGCCACCCAATAATGCCCTTGCTGACTTCTTCAAGCAAATATTTCCACTAAAAAAAAACACCTCAAATAGATTGAGATAAGATTTCAACAAAGAGAAATTATTTGGTATTATTAAAAAAAAAACAACACAAAACAAAACAGGAACTCTTTGATTTTTACTCTTTTCCCAAAAATCTCCATAAGGAACTTAAAAAGGTAAAAAAGCAAACCAGAACAGATTCTGCAGGGAGACTCAAATTGGTTCTGCTGACAAACACTATCAGGTACTGCAGTGGAAGGAGCAGGAGGTGCTCCTCTCACATCATTCACAACATGCCTCAGTGAAACTCATAGTGGGACAGGTGAATTATAACTAGAGCTTGGATTCCAGATGAGACATTATCCATCCTTCTCTGGCTCACTTGAAAAGAAGGGACCAAGAGTCACAGTACCATAGACACTTAGCTCAGCATGGAAGAATAAGACTTTGATGTTATCCCGGTCAAAATGGCACCCCAGCCACGGGAAGCAGGGGGAAAGGTTGGGCTGCATGATCCTGGAGGTCTTTTCCAAACTAAATGATTCTGTGTGATTCTGTGCCGGGGGGAAGGCTGGGTGGCCACAGAGAGTGGTCATGACTCAGGTTCATTCTCCGACCTCTTCCTGGGGCAGGCTGGTATAATCCAGCCCTTTATATGCAAGTTACTGGGGGAGAGTACCATAAATATGGAACATCAAAATGTCATTTGCCCAGTCACTTTAAACAGATATGTCCTAGCACTCTCTTCCTTCTGTGCAGGAAAGATAATAATCTGTTAAACTTTCTCCTGGAACCATATTTTAGCATTTTAATTAGCGACCCAACACATGCACTAAACACACTCTCAATAAAGGGCACGCCTTAATAAAGTCAGTACAGCATGCTGCTGTAACCCAGCAAGGTCGCTGCCTGAGAGGAATCACCAACGAGGCGACTGGATCGCTGCCAGGACACCCGGCGAAGTTACGGGGACCCGTTTCAGGAGGCCACTGCTGCTCTTGGCCAACGGGGAAGGGCAGGGATGCAACGTGCTGCCACTTACCCACACCAGAGCTCACCCACGGGAGAGCAAAGCCATCGGAATGCAATTACTGCTTGTTTCTGATGGACAGCTGCTATTGGGCTGCGGTTCCCGGCCGTGGGTGCCCCGGAGGAAGGCTGTGCCTTTCCCCCTCCTTTGAGCACTATCTCCCTCTGCTGTCCTGCCGCAGCCCGGCGCTTGGGATGCACAAGGTGACCTCTGAAGCGGAACCAAAGTGGAAAACTTGGGGGGAAAAAACCGCCTCTTAAAATTTGTGCTCGGCACTATCTGGTTTCATCAGAAACGCTTTAGTGTCAGGAAGCATCAGTCCCAAACACTGCAGGCTTCACAGTGGAAAATACATAAATAAGGAACAGCTGGGAAATACATTTCCACTTTTTGGAGCTGCCCAATCAGGTTTCCATTAGTAATAATGAGTAATAACCAGTAACAGCTTCTTCTCTGAAAGAGAAGTAACATGAGTTTCTAAGCAGCAGGGATCCTTTAAGAGAGGGGTATATGAAATGTGTTCTCAGCTTTTGCCTTCTGATGGGAGGAAAACATGGGGCAAATGTCTGACCAAGGCAGGAGTAGTCCTTGCATGTCCCTGTATACATATGTAAGATATCAGGACTCAGAGGGCCAGCTCTGAGGACAGCCTGTGAGGTGTATGGGACTGGATAGCTCCTCTGAGAAACCTTAAGGTTTGAACAAAAGCATTACTCTGTCAGCTTTCACTGGCACGAATGATTAAGTTCTGGAGAGTTTGGTGATCTTCATCACTCTCTCAGACAGCATGCTATCAGCCTCTCCATATGTCTTTTTTGTTTGCAGATCATCAGAACTCCTAATCCAGTCTCAGTCCTGAAAGGTAAAGTAATGGTGCACTTAGGATTTTGCTTTAATTGATATTTTTCAATGTTTTCATGAGAAAATCCCAATGTTTCCTTCCACAAGCCCACCATGAGTGTAATATTCTTGAAGCAGTGAGGTGAGATCACACTGTGTTTGCAGTGTCAATACCTGTTTTTATGTTTGCTGTGAATAAACCCTGACAATACTGTCCTGTGTGATACAACGCTCATTAAATCGTGGATTGTAAGCATGAGGCTACAGTCTGGATGCTTTGCTTTCTCAAACAAAAGTAAGATAACAGTCTTCTAATTGAAGTGCTTTGAATTCTTGCAGGCACTGTATTAAGTTCTACTGTGATTTAACAGGGGCCCAAATTTGCTTCTATTTGGTTGTGAGTCTTTCAGCAGAATCTGTGTATGCACGAGGGCACATTTTGCCTTTTGCTATTTAATGTACACATTGCACTTCAAATCCTTCTCTTAAACGTACTTAGTGTGAGACACAGTGAATGATACCTTATTTACATTAGCAATGGGTGAGGTGTTGAAATTTTCATTATTCTACTTTTTAATAGTGTTGAAAAAGGAATGTCATGTCAGCACCATTATTTTTTTCTATGACCTCTAAAGTAGAAACACTGGGAGAATCTTGCTCCATACAAATTAGGACAGAGACTGGAACAGAGGTTCAGCATCCTTCTGTAGCTCTATGCAGTACCTCATGCATCCAATTAACTAATGAAATCTGAATAACAGGGGGGAAAAAATGTAAAAATTTTTTTTCCATAGCATTCCCAATTTGCGACAGACTAAAGATTTCAGTCAGCAGTTGCACTGCCCTGCTGGAGTTACAACGTAAAGTAATAAGCCAGGGTGCAGTGTCGGACTGGAGAGAAACCTGACCCACACACATTAATCTGTCTGTGTGGGTGCAGGAGAACAAGGAGTTTTCAAAATCCTCTGCCTTGTTATGGATCCCAGTGGCTCCTTGGCAGAAGGCCAAGCCCATACATTAGCCATCTCAGAACAGCTTCCTCAGGTTTCCAGTGCCCAAATAACCTGATAATGCTGTGCTTTTCTGGCACTAAAAAGATTCCCTAAAAATTACATGTCTTTTTATTCAGGTATTAGTTGACTGGTTTACCACTTCTACTTTTACCTCAGCTTGTACATAGTTCCAGAAAACTATAAACCAAGAACAGAAGGGCAACAATTACACTGTGTCCCTGATATACATGGACCAAACATCTACACACTACTGAATTAGTACACTAATGATGTTACTGCTTTAATTAACCATGCTACTGTGCCTGTACTGGACTCTTTCCCAAGAACTGTTCAGGTTACTGCATAAGGCAAGGACACTGATTTTCCTTTAATTCTTTCTTTACCACCCCCACCCCCACCCCCCTTTATTGACAGGACTGCCAAGTTCACAGAAGAATCAATAACCAAGGATATTCACATAGGATAAGATTTACAATGCGTGTTTCACAGACAGTAACAACTGGGACCTCGGAGCACTTACTGGAACCAACAAAATGACAACTGATATGTCCTCCAGTGGATCTATGTTAAGACGTTCTGTCTGCAGTAATTAAAAACTAGGTAATATCACCTGTGTGAAAAGCCCACCATAAAATCAGCTCCACTTAGCAGTGTAACTTGACATGTTGACTTTTTACATCAGCAGCTCTGTCCTCTAAGCCAGCCTCTGGCCCTGCTATGCTGAGCAGCACCTCCTTTATCTCGTATTAACTGAAGTAATAGGCTCAAGTGATCCCTCTTGTTTTTCCTACTATCTCTTTCTCCCAGTATTGTGTATGTGATGGTGTGGTAACTCAGTAATTACACCTGAGAAAACTACACCTGAGTGAACACACAAAATATCTTTTTATCACACATAAATTTTGTAGTAATTATCTCTTGCTCTTATTTCTTTAAGCTTATTTAAGCAAATGGGTCTCCTGCCAGTAAAATACCCAAGTATTCTGTTGTGTACTTTTAGCTGTGCAAGACCTAGATATAACTGAGCATGAGGATTCCCTGGGTATTCATAGTGCACAGTGTAAATTAAATTGATTCTATTTCTTCCTATACTCCAGAAACACCCCTAAACTTCTACAAAAATGAGAACACACACAGCGTCTGAAACAAGTCTTTTCCCTACTTCTCTTACACACATATATGTACTGACTTCATGCAGCAACTTTTATGCAGAGAAATATTGAAAAAAAAAGGAACTAACCTTATCATAGGTTATTGAACATAGGCAGTATTATAAATATTATTAATTGCTTGGCTCTCTTCCTTCTCTGTCATATTTCCCTCAGGTCTCTGTTCCATGCTCAAGGCCATTATTTGATGGTAGAGGTATAAAGTCATAACAGGCTGATGTAAATTTCCTTTGAGATGTCTTATATATCACAGATACCACGAGGGAGATGAAACAGCAATTTTGCTCCTGTTCATAAGTAAGGATGGAAGAAATGCTTCCTCTGAAGGGAACTAAACTGATGCCCATTCTCTAATTGAGGCCAGTATAGTATATTATTTTCAGGTAAATCTTTGATAACACTTATTGCCTTTCTCAGGTAGATCTTTGATAGCACTTATTGCCTTTTCCAAGACCCCTTCTGTAAGGAGGTCTTGTAATTCTGAGGAGGAAATGAACAGCTCCACAAGTGAGGGAGATAAAGAAGATGTCTGTGTCAAGAGTCTTAGACAAGCCCCATCAGTGTACTGAATTTCATGTTTCTGCTAAATTAAAATCAGAAACTCATTACAGAAATTGAAACAAGAAAGTAGCTCAGACAGTCACTTTTTAAGATCACCATCAGCCTCTGAACAGCTCAGGAACCTTTTGCCTGTCTACTGTAGATACTTGGGCTGCTGGTTTGAAAGGATGCAGATGTACAGCTTCGATAGGGTTGGTGTCTTGGCTTTCCTAAGCATGCCAAGAAAACCACCTACTGACCTTAAAAAGCTTAATTAGCAATTCAGGTGGGCAAATGATGATAAAGACCTGGTGAGAATATTCATTTCGCAAATATTATAATGGATCCACCCAGGGAAATAACACTAGGTGTGCATGTTCCATACCATTTCATGTCCATTTCATCTCCACATACTGCCTTCAGAAATCACCTATTATTTAACATATTTATTTAATAATATAATATTTATATTTATATAAATATATATTTATATTGATATTTTACAAATATTTATAAAATAATATTTAACCTATTAAAAGCCAGGTGACCTTTTAATAAAACAGCAATGAAGTGACACCTTAAAATATTTCTGGCTTGACCACAGTCTCCACCTTTTGCCCAGCAGCACATTTGTGCTGTTCAACAGGTAACCTGATTTTTTTCCTCACAAGGAATTTTACCACCCACATTACCAACAAAACAGGTCCTATGCAGATGTGTCTGCAGATCTGCTGTAGACAAGGGAGGTACTGTGTTTCTTTAGACCATTCAAGGTTCAGTTCCAGAAAGGAGTTAGGCTTCGATTCACTTGTAATTGTCACAGTTATGATTTTAGATGAGCCAGTCCACTTAAATAGACTAGGAAGGGGTAAATGACACTGTTTTTCCTACAGCTATCTTCAAAAATGGTTGATAAATACCACTTTTGCAACATCAGTAAACCCTGCTAAAATCATATAGCACAGCTCAAGAGGCAAAGAATTTGCAGAAATCCAGCTCTTGTTTACATGTGAACAAAAAGCTGCTTTTACACACAGGTTTTGTTCACAGCAGCAATATCTTTGCTCAACTAACTGCTATCTTACTCCTGATGGGAAGGATTGTTACCTATTCAACATACATAAAGATAATCACAGGGGTTTTTTCCATCAAAATCAGTGGCAGCACTTTATAAGCAGAGTAAAACTAAGGACGAGAAGGAGTGTCAAGATCTAAGTGGGTATCAGAAGAAAAGTAGGAGAGAAGGGAACTGTACAGTCATTTAAGATAGCAAGAGCATCAGGAATTGATGAGGAATGAGTTGGAGAGCCAGGAAAGTGTCTCTAACAGAAGTTGGCAAAGCTGATAATTGAACTACATAGTCAAGAAGATAAAATATAGATGTATGTTTCCTGGAGAATGGGTTTCCCAGAATTTTATGTGCTATTGATTTTTTGTTCACTTAAGTGACATATTTGGTTTCTAAACTGCTTTTGCAGAGACTCTGTAGTGGTAAAATCAGACCTGGCTTTATAAAATAAAATAAAAATAAATTAAAAAAGCAGTGATGCACTCAGATATGACAGTAAAATGGAACTGCACAGTCAGAAACTGGCAGTGTTGTAGATATTCTTAAAATTTCAAAGGTCAGGCTAAACCAACACATTTAATCCTATTAATTTCAGTGGAAGTCTTCACTGATAAAGATACTAATCACTAAAACTATGGAGAACAGCAACCAGCCCTTAAAGGGGATGGCATCCCTTCTATCCTCCTGGGTCTATTGCAGGTCATTATAACAGTTCTAACACATTTATCTTTCTCGATATACAACATTTTTTAAAATGACTTTACCTTCTATTATCGAGGTCTTAACTCCATATATTTAGAATCTCCAAATGTATCTTCTGTGCTAAGCATGTTTTGCTGTCTGATGCTGAACTGTAGAGGACTGTTGTGTCTCCGTCTTCAAGACACACTTTCAAAATGCTGATGATACTGTATGATAAGACTGTCATATATAATTACCAGGCTAGCAGTTATGAGGACATTGGTATCTGATTCCCTTAGGTCTACAAATATATGACCATAATGTTGCAAACAGCTGTCCATCAACAGCTCTGCTTATCAACATCTGTGTGGAAGGGTTTAAATATCTTCTCCTGGTGCTTGTGAGCTAATATTCTCTGCTGCCTTTTCTGCAGCACACAAGGCCAGTCTATCTGCCAGTCCATGCTCTAATCTCAGTGAGACCAGAGTGAAAAAGAGCCAACAAAACTTACTGCACTGTCTTTAGAAAGATAGCGAAGGTCAGATTAATCAATCTCAAATAAAAATGACACTACATGAAAATTCCCATTTTACCTGAATCCATATTAATTTCTCCCCATCAGAACACTGATGTCCTGCCTCACAAAGCAAGTTTCATCACTGTTTCTAGGACAGTGGTTGCAGCTCTTGTATAATCAGCTGCTGAAATTTCCTCCTAGTTTATTCAGTGCCTGTACTCATCCATCCCATTCCATACAAAATATTGCATTCCTTGCAGTGTCACACAGCATCATCTATTTCAGTCGCATTGCTAACAACATTTTCTCTGGTTTTGGAAGCCATGCAAGCATAAAGTCATGCAGGAATATGATCCTGTTGGTGTACAGCAGCTAGGCAGCCCACAGTTTGTCATACTTTTAGTAAAACAGTTACTCAGAACAGTAACAAGATCAATCTCCTTATAAAACTGCATTTAAAAAAATTGTTACATTTCTACAGCTAACTCGTAGCTGGTGTGAATTAGCAAGGATTGATTGACTTTGCATTAATTCAACCCTCACTGGCCTTACTAGAACAATGCTAGCTGGGGATCTGACCCTGAGAGGCTGATCCTCTGGAAGCTGCAGAACTACACTTGAAGATGGACAGCACTCTGAAAAGACATTAAGTTTAAAAAAATGAAAGCACAGAAGGAGGTTTTTGGCTGGAGAGATGACTGCTCGGTGGGATGGCTGTAGGAGAATTTACCTGTCAGGCTGCAGCAGAGCTCACACCCAAAACACTGCAAGTGTTTCATCCCAGATCATTAAAGACATTCTCAGATTTAAGCGAACCCAACCACCAGGCACAAAGCCCGTGAGAATCAGGCTTCGTGACTTTCACCACCTGCAGATCTGCCTCTTATGTTGCCTTTTCGTTATTTGTTTTGATCAATAAAGTTTAGCTCATGTCAGTTGCCATGAAAAACAGCCTTCCATGTCTGTTCTTCCTTACAATTCTTTGAAACCCTGTGGGTGTCTAACCCATCTTCCACCCTGCTAGAGTTGCTTACAAAAACTCCTTCCCATTTTCAGCATTTTTAGTGAGTTTTGAAATCTATTTCTATAAGAACACTGAAGCCTTGGCTTGGCAATTTATGAAGAGCTTCCTTAAAATTCAGATAAATTATGAACTGTCAGTGTCAATCTTGAGTGTAATCTTATCAAAAAACTTGAGGTTAATTAGGAAGGATCTCATCCTTCTAAATCCATATAAGCTTAACATAATAATTGAGAGTTGAGATCAATTACTCATGGTATGTCAAGGGTATGAACTTATGTGGTAATGATTGAGTGCTTGGTCTGAATGCTCAAAAGTCAAGGTCAGAAAGCACACCAAATGCACATTTAAAATTTCTTGAATTCACATGGAGTGAGGTGAGGGAGGGAAAGGGATGAAAATCTTATGTGTAGGACTAAAAGCTACAGTGCATACTGATCTGAACCTTTGAGACCAAATTCAAAAAACGTTGTAATAGTAAATGCAGAGAGAGACTGGGAATCACTGCTTCTGAAAGTGGGATTGGCAATAGTTTGGAAGCATTTTCATGAAACAGTTCAGAACCTCCATCTCACAAACGTATATCTAGTTTTCTCAGTGGATTAATAACTTTAACTAAAGTAAAAGTAAGACCCTCTGTCTCACGCAGTGTATGAGACATTCATTGTGTCACAGACTCACCTTAGCATGACACTGATGCTCCCTTGCCAGCACAATCTTCATAACATTTTCCAGTCCTCTGGAAACACACTGACACTCCTACTTTAATCATTTCACAAGGAGAAAACAGGAGTCCTAAAGCTGTCCTGCTTACCCTGGGAGACAACAATGTAAAAGCCTGGAAGAAGATTGATCTTTTTTTTAAAATCCTTATCTTTTGTTGTTGTTGCCAATACTCTTGAAGGAGTATTTGCCTCCCAAATGAACTACTGAAACAGAGAGTAGACGGGATGTCTACGAGTGTATCTGTCTCATTGCATCAAACATCCAGAAAAAAAATCCTTAAGAAGAAGATGCAAAATTATAACAAATTACTCACAGCCTTGGATATGACAGTAGATTGCAACTGGGATTTTTACTGTCTAAAGTAGGTTCTGTAGGCTTACTCAGTATACCAAAGGAGGTATGGGCTTGCAGAGAATTCATCTCAAACCTCTCAGACACTGTGGCATTGATAGCTGGTGCATAATTCTCTCCATGATCTCACAGTGAGACTGAGAGACTAAGCACACTGAGAGGATCTCTCCACTGACACAAGGCAGTGTACTGTAAAAGATTAAAATCAGACCTGAGCAAGCCAGCTCAGTTACCAGGAGCACTGTAAATGTGTTAACGCAGCGTTCCCCCAGGCTGCTTTGCGCAGTCGGCAAATTCCCACTCTGCAGAGCACTGCCAGGCAGGGCTGAACATCCTGGTACCAGCCTGGCCCAGAGAGGGGCCCTGTCCCTCCAAGGCAGCTCAGGGCTCTCTAATGGCAGTGCAACGCTGGCATAGGCTTTAAAGAGTGCAGAGCTTCCGTTCTGCAGCGTGTGGGTACCACAGAGCAATATGATCACAACGTGATCAGAGCAATCTGTGAATACTTAAAATCTTTTGCAACCATATTCTAGCCCTTCTGCACAAGTGAGCATTCCCTAGAAGGAGATGCTCATATGGGCTTCTCCTCAGTACTCTTACAAAACCTGTGCCACCTGAGGCCACCACCTTGGAGTGGGTACAGCAAGTTCAGCAACTCTTGTCATGTGTAGGTTACTAGGGTTAGAGCTTTTTGTTAGGTAACTTCCGCACGTCACATTACGAGCAGAGGCTGCCAGGACTCCAGACCTGTCACCAGGTCACAGCATGCCAGCTGTGCTGATGAGACTCCTCGTTCTGTGTTCCCACATATGGCAGAGGTTTACCTTTGTATTTGCCATCAGCTGGGAAGGCACAGTGGTGGCACGGCTGGTGCCACGTATTTGTGAAGCCACAGCAGCTTCGTCACGTGTCTGCATTGTAGGGAACACGGAGAACCAAGGAAAACTGCAGTGGAAGGAAAGTGACACAAGTTTGAGAACAGGAATCAGGGATGAATGAGGAAAGGTAAGAAAAGAAAAATACCAAATCAGGAAAGTGGAAGGGGGAAGAGATGAAAACTTCCTGGCAATTGCATATGGACCCACTCTGAAGCAATATCCAAGGAGCTCTCCATCATCCAGGTTATATTTCTGTTTCTTTTAGCCCTACAAATTTAGTCACAGTGTTAAAATTCATGTCTTCATTTTTAAATCCATTACTCCACACCATATAAACACTCAAATACTTACAACAATGCAAACTCAGATGAGGCGAAGCTCTAAAAAGCCTTTTTGGAAATTCAGACAATAAATTTATCAGGCTGATGTGTGAAGGCCTTTTTGAGCATCTGTATCCTGCTGGTATCATTACAAATCCTCAGCCTATAGCTTGGCTTGCTGAAGACCTCAAGCAGGTCTTTATTGATGCACTACCCAGAGATATAACATTGTTATGCATATCGTTTGCAATTAGGCTGAATCTTTAGTGATCACCTGTGGCTTAGTGTCCTTTTTGTCAGCTCCTCAAAGTCAGAAGATGTATTTTTGTCATGTAGCAGCTCTGCAGTTGCCAGCCCATAGCTTGATGGGTTATTTAAAGCCTGCAAAACGATTTTTGAATGCTGGCCCATGCTAATGCTTGATAACTACAGTTGTCATGACTACTCAGCCCCTATGTGGGGGCTGTGTTGGACAGCTATTGCAATGATTCCCCGGCATTTTCACTAAACATTAGTGTCCCTTCCTCAAAGGCTTCTCCTACAGTCTCTGAGAGACTCAACACAGGCAATCTTGCTGGAGGAGGCACTGCAGTGTCCATTTGAAGCTGACCACTGTGCCTGCCCACAAAGCTCCTCCAGATAGGGCACTGGGATAAATGACATTTCCCTGGAAGCAACACAATGCAAAGTCCCTGGGCCTCCCAGAGAGCAAATATGCCATCACCAGTTAGTGCAACCAGTCCTACCTGCCACGTTTAGCAGGTGGACTACAGGAACCAGAGCGAGGTCACAGCACTTCTCTGCAAACTTGTCATTCAAACCACAGCTATGTGCCAGGATGTGCAAGTGAGTCAAGTTAGAATCCTATGGTGTGAGGCTTGTCTTGTAAAGATAGAGCCCTTCTTGTTTCCTTTAATAAGGTCGGTTACAAGATGGTCACAACCTTTCCAGCCATTCATTCCCCAGCTTTTATTTCCAGCATTTCAGAAGCTCAGCCACATAACTCGTTCCACAAACCCTTCCTGGTTTCCAGAGACAAACCACAGTAAAAATAACCTAGAGCCTTGAGTTCAAGATGAATATTTTGATGCTAGAAGTAGCAGCAGAACTATGCTCCATTTTGTTGCCTCTAGAGAGGGTTTTGACACTAGCTTAATAGTAGTTGACTCACAAATCAAAGACTGTCTTTGAGAAAACTTTCTGTGAGGTTGATAGACAGCTAGCATACTCTAAGGCATTTTCTTCTGCATTACTTGGCAGGAAGCCTGAGACAATTTGAACAACACTGTGCAGAACGTGCCCAGCTCAGCCAAAACTCATTAAGGGTCTTGTCTTCTCTTGTGCGCTTTGTGAAGCACATTACTGCACCCCTGATGGGCAGCAGTTATGCTAAGATTAAAGATCACCAAATACCTTTAATGTACCAGTCAAATTGCATTTCTCAGCCGTGTATACATTGGTAAATGTTCTGCTGCTTTACCAGATGAAGGATGAAGATGTAATGGCTGCTCTCCAGCTACTGAGCTTGGTTAAGGAATGGCTCAGAAAAAGGTTTCATGGGAGGATAATTTCAGCAAAATGTGAGACAGTTGTTGAAAGATGCTCAAGTTCATGACTGCATTAACTCTGGTTGCTATTGAAAGACTCCTCCCTGGTGAACAATGTAAGACACATGCATCTTTGATCACTTTCAAATGTGTTTTTAAAGAGTTGCTCTGCATTTTGCCCTTGGAGTCCCACTGATTTGTGAGGCAATCACTTCAGTTCAAACTCCATTCACAGGTTGCTTGAGAGCATGGCTGACTCACAGCATTACAGACTGGAAGGAGAATGCACTGTTGCATTTCTGCTAAACTGGGTGTTACAAATACACTCTTTCTTCATGTCGTTTCCTTTCTGTCTTTTTCAGCTTGTGGGAGTGTCCAGCTACTGTGATATTTTCTGTCTGGTTTCCTTGTTTTAATACTGCCGAACAACAACCGCCACCACCCTACTTTCAGATGTTTACAGAAGGAGACTTCCCTAGGGCAGCCAGTTCATGACAGAGGCCTTCAGCAGAAACAGCCTTCTTGATAAAGGGTAGATGCCAGATCTTGGCATGATAACTTGATCTTTTTTTTTTTTTTTTTTTACAACTGCAAGCAATAAAGGAAAAATGCTTCACAAACTGGCAGTTTGTGATATCCTCCTACATTTGACTTATATGCTTCTACAACTTCCGGCATCTAAAACACAAACACTTATATCCAAGGATCAACTGAGTAACCACAAAAATTATAAGAAGGATATCAAACCTAGTTAAAGGTGGTGAACACTCAGCTCAGCAGGTGTGGGTAGGGATAACAGGTCACAAGATGGAGTTTAGAACGAGATAAATTTCAGAAACAGAAGTGGATAGATTTGCCTTATGTAAACTCTGTGCCTGCTAATACACAGGACAAAAGAGCAGATTAACTGGAGGAGTGAAGAGAAGGGAGTACATTCTGCCAGAGGGATTTGCTTTACCATTCTTTCTTTTCCTATTTTCACTACTGCAAATTCCCTCTCCCCCTGCCCTCCCATGTACAGCTCAGCTGGGGTTAGAAGCGATTATAGGAACCATCACACTGATAACTCCAAATTCCCATTTTTTGTAAGGAAAGTAACCTATGCCTAGTCCTTCACTCAGTGAATCTATACTGATTAGCACTGATCAAGAACATCCCATAAGCAACATTCACACTCAATGGTGCTGCTAAGTGGCAAATAAGGAGAATAATTCAATGAGTGCTCAAATGCTTTGAAAATGACAGATGAAAGCAGCCTCTGCTTGAGGTATCAGAGGAAATATTTTTGCCTGGACTGGCTAAATCATGAAACAGAGATATGAAAAACAGCTACAAGACTTGTAAAGCAAAACTTGCCAAGAAGCGGACAAGATTCAAGAACAGACAAGTCAAGAGGATGTACAACATGAAAAGGATTTTGGCCAAATATGGGTAGCTCAAGAAGAGCCAGAAATTATGACAGAGATTTTTAAAAACAGATTTGACAGGGATCTTCAATGCACACTGCCTTCCTCAGTAGCTGATAAGAGACCCGCCAAAGCCAAGTAGTGACAGGCTTTCTTCACCATGCATCCCAAAGGCACCTCACTCCCAGCTGCAGCAGGCTGAGACAAAGTGCCCATAGAGCTTATCAGGGTAATCAACCAGTTCCAAAATGGGTCAAGTCTGAAGGAAAATCAGCTAGGGAAGATGGTGTTACTAAAATGTTTCTAAATCAACCAGACTAGGAAAGAAAGAAAGGAAAGGAAAACATCGTTGTTTTCATGACACAGGCATTCTGTAGGGTTTTAGACTTAAGAGACTTTCCCTGCATTAGAGTAATCAATTAACAACAGAAGGTAAAAAGAATTAGTTAGGATTAGCAGCTGCACTCACCAGTCAGTTTGGAGTCGCACATGAAAACAACGGAGATGCAGTTTAAAAATTGTACACAAGATGGCATGAGGATGCTCCACCAGAATTAACCGAGTCCTTGGTCCACCAACCCCAATGCCCTTATATGACTCTTCTGTTGGAAACACACGAGGACAGGAGCTTAAAGAATAAGCTGTTTACTCAGAGCTGTACCATGGTTGACAAACATACATACAGTAACATCCTGAAACTCCCTTGACCTTTAACCAAGATGCTCTGTTGCGTTTGAGAGATCCAAGCTCATCTTTTGCAAGCACAGCTAACCCCAGCTTGTGTTTAGTCTATAGGTTATAATAATGCCCTGCTGAACACAGAACCATGGGATACATTAGGCAAAGTCTCAGATGTGAAAAGCCTTAATTTTTATATTGCACAATTATTAAAGGTCTCATGAGATCATTTTGCAAATTAAGTAGAGCAAAGAGGACATAAAAATAATTGACTCCTACACTGGGATTAATCTTGGAAAATAAAACTATAAGCATCTGGAAACACAAAGAAATTTGCTGGAACAAGGAAAAATATGTAAAAAGAGTCAGCTTTGAGTACAGATAGATTTTCCAGACAAAGTCTATTGCGGTGCTTCTGCTATGCTCATGCAAGGACCACAGACTCACACAGGGCAGCTGTGGCAGTAAGGCACCTCTGGAGATCATCTGGGCTCAACCCCTGCTCTCAGCAGAGTCACCTACAGTAAGTTGCTCAGGTCTATGTCCCGTAAGCTTTTTCCCCAAGGCCTCTCTGGGAAGACTCTTCCAGTGTTTCACCACCCTCACAGCAGAGCAGTTGTTTTCCTCACATTCAGTGGAATATTCCTTATTTCAGTTTGTGCGCACTGTTCCTCATCCTGCCTCGTGGCAACACTGAGAAGAGTCTGGCTCTCCTTCTTCACTCCCCCTGCCCCAATCAGGTATTAGTACACATTGATCAGACCCTTCTGGTCCTTAGGAAGCATCCTGGAGTCTGCTGTGCTCCAGGATAAGCAGTCCCAAGTCTCACATCCCCTCCTCATACGACTCCAGTGGACTTTCTCCAGTATGCTTGTCTTTATTGAGCTGGAGAGCCCAGTGCCTGACGTCACCTGAGTCCCAGGTGAAGGACTTTGTTGAACTTCATGAGATTCCTGTTGGCCCATTTCTATGCCCTGTCAAGGTCCCTCTGGATGGCAGCACAACCTCCTGGCCTGTGAACATCTCCTCACAGTTTGTATCACCTAGAAACTCGGTGAGGGTGTACTCTGCCCCATGAATCCAGGTCATTACAAAGATGTTAAACAGTACTGGACCCAGGACTGACCCCTGACGTACACCACCAAGGACTGGCCTCCAGCTGGACTTTGCACCACTGATTGCATGAAGAAAGAATGCACCAAGCACTGGAAAGTTGCTGATACTTAGGAAGCAATTCTTAAAGACACTTGGTTTTTCCAGTCATTATTTCAGAGAGGATAACTGAAATGCCCTCAAACATCACTTATCCAAGGTGCTAAAGGTAAAAGGAAAAAAAAAAAAGAAAAAAAAAAAAGATACAAATGGATTGTGCCAAAAAAGACTGACTACAAGCACATGGGCATGTGTCTTTTATCTCAGAAAATGCTAAGCTTTCAATAGAAACAAGTATGTCCTCTAGAGTTTTAGGCAGTAATAAATTTGTTGGTTATTCACCAGATAGCCATTTTCTCCAAAAACGATTATCACTATAGTCAGATTAAATGGCAAGACTTGGAGATCTCAGGAAACATATGGATTTTATAATAAGAGCAAAAACATCAAGTGACTTATTCACATTTAATTCCCAGTAAGGGTTATAAATTTAATAGAAAAAATAAGGTTATTAACTACAGCAACATAATTTTCCATGTGCATCAGTGAACTGTGTAAAACATCTGAAGGGAAACTTGCTACAGAGGAGATTGCAGGACAAATACATGGAGACATTTTGTGTTGTCCTTGCCTACCTATCCTTTAATCAGCTCTGCTTCACATCACTAAACATAAAATAGAAGTGTTGATATTTAATTAGTTTGGAAACATTTGTAATTGGAGATGAAGGAAAGGAAAATTTGTAGTAAGATCTGCACATCAGAAAAGTCAAGAAAAGGACAGAAATGAAATCATGAGGCAAAACCACCTTAATCTACACCATTATTTTTCATTGCCCACAACGCCGTAAGAACACCCTGCACTTGCAAGTGTGATTTTGAGAAATTTGGACTTCCATGACATTTGAAGATTGGTGACAAGGTGAGTTTATGCACCTGCCACCCCCTCTACCCTTTCCACCATGTCTGTCCTCATCTCATGTCCTATCTATTCCTTGGTTACCTAAGATGTCCTGTTATGTGCGCACACTTTGAACTCCTTTCTGACCCAGAACAGAACTAGGCAATTTCACTTGGTCCTGAGTAACCTCAGCATCATTCCCAGCTGTACTGAGGGGTCAGAACCAAGGCAGAGTCAGGGAAAACTTTGCTGAGCTCAGACCGCATTTGTGTAACTACACCTTCAGCATCAACAGGTTAACATCGGTCACAAAAATCTGGACAACAAAGGACTTCAGCTAACAGGTGTTAGCTCAGATTAAAGAGGCACCTAAAATAAGACCCAACCTAAAACCTGAACCTCGCAAATGTTGGTAGTAGGCCCGTGGACTCTCGGGCACACTGAGGAAGGAAACATTCCTGAAAACATGCAGGGACTTAGGCATCCTGCACTATTCCCTTTCAGCAATGTTCCACAGAAGTCCTACTTGCACTACCGTGAGGAGTAGGAAATGGTTCTTATTTTCCTTCCACTCAGTTAGTTTGACTGGAACACATCTCTGAGCTGTGGGAAAGTCCTGTTCAAATCTTGTCTCTGACTGGAGCAGGGATTGTAACCTCGATGATCTTCCTGAAGATGACATCACCACCGACCTCCACTTATTTTTAGACAGATTGTTGTCAGCCTCACTTGTCCATTTTGTACCGAATACTCAAGCATTTCCTGAGCCAAGGACAGGGTTAGGTTAACACAGTCACTGGGCCGCTCTGAATACCAGATCTCTGCCCAGTGTTTGCCTCAGACAGGAAAGTCCCTCTATAAGTCAAGCCTGACATGACATAGGTTTTTACTTAAGTGTTTGTGTAGCTCACGTGTTGCTACAAACCACAAACTCCTACACCTTGAAGATTTCCTGGGCTGAAAGCACCCCTGAAGAATCTGTTAATCTTCAATTTCATACTTAGCTGAAGATTAGACATTACCCAATTATTAGATTGAGAAAGGTAGCAATCCAAAACTTAGAGAAATATGTGTATCATACCCTTACCAATCAAAACAGAATGACAAGCCAGAACTGGAACAAACTTTTCTTGAGAGTCAGACATAAGATTTTAATAAAGCTGCTCTTTAGTAGTTATCAAAAAGTGATGTAAATAAGCAGAACCTACTCCTATTTTTGTTGAGGGATAAAAAAATTATCAATTGGAGTTGATAGCGGTGCAAGAACACTTGACTTGGGTCAGAGTTGCCTACTCTCACATCTAGGTTGGTCTTGAGCTCGCTGTCCGTCCAGAGAACACCAGCAAGAAGGAACGGGCAGGCATATGACTTCAGTTCATACTGCCTGACTGATATATTTGAGCCTAGAGAAAGCACAATACAACTGGCTAAAGATACAGGTAAGGGGCACCACAGAAACAAGAGGTGGAAAAAAGCAGCAGCATTACAAAGAGTCATACCTCAGGGTCAGCTCCCAGCAACCACTGCTCTCCAAGGCTGCTCTGAGGGGGAATGATTCACACAACTCAGGGCTTAGGACAAGGATGTTATTGCAGTCAGATGCCCCTTCTATAACACAGGAGTTTCAATTTTCTCCTAATTATCCTGGTAATTTCAAACTTTCAGCTGAACTCTATTCAGTTTGTCCTCCAGCTCTAGCATGGAGATCCCTGTCTTCTCACAGTCTTCGCAGTCACTGTAGCGCAAACTCAAAAGTCTCCCGTTCCTCCCTAACAAAGTACACTGTGTCTATCCCTCATTTGCAATCTCTGTTCCAGCTCTTCTTCTCCAGCAGCTGTCAGCACTCCTGAAGTCTGCAGAGTCAGGTCTTCTGCTGATACTCAGGAGTAAGTAGGAAGTTCAGAGGAAATTCCTACATACTCCTTTTTATTACAGAATATCCCTCTCTGTGAGTCCTCTGCCCTGGGAAAACTAGATAAAATAGGAGCATCCTGATTTGTCTTCCCAGTTCTCTTTCCTAAACATCCAGCTTCTCTCCTGCTGTCTCCACCAAAGCTGTTTCTGAAGTCCTCCTTTTACTTTGCTGTTCTCCTCTGAAGGATCTTTGAAGGTCTCCCTTACTTATCTTTGCTTCTGACTCTTCCTCCCTTTCTCTTTGGGAAGAGATAGTACAATTCCCCTTCCTGGAACTGTTTCACCCATGGCAGATTTCCCTGTGGAGTCATGCCAGTGTCAGATCTTCCACCTGCTGAGCATTAGAGCCACACAACTCAGCTCCCAGTGACTGTTTATCATCTTTTCGGTGCTTTCTTTTAAAGAGGTCACAACGTGGACTTTCTGCCCTAGATCCTGGAGGATCTAAAGGAAATCCCATTAAGGGACCTGGTTAGCAACTTAGGTAGAGTCTACTCATTTAAATTAGACACCTAGACTCAGTTAAATTTAATGGGGTGGGAAAAAAAGCGGTTCAGCAGCAATTCATCTCATCCAGAAATAGATATCTAAATATGACTAGATATAATTGACCTCTAAAAGCTCTTATTTACCACTCAAAAAAGGCACTGTATAGTGGCTAGGTTAAATGAACACCTCGATACTGCAGACATCTAAAGAGGAATGAAAAGAATGGCAGACAAAGTAACCTGAAGAGAAGTTCTATCTCTGTCATCAGCATTTTCTCTTTAAATGACTGATGATCTTATTTCATATTCTTCATTCTGCTCTGTATATCCTAGCACAGACAGCAGAAACATTCAAAGCATCTTAGGTGTTCAAGGAGAATAGGGACACATTGTTTGCAATTGTTTTTTGGCTTTTTTTTCCTCCAAGGAACTCTGTACACTACTGTATATGCAACACTGGTTGAGTACTTGTAAACACATTCCCTGCCTTATTTTATGTCTCTATAACAGTCTTTATTCACCAGCAGATGTTATGTCATGTAAGTATACAAGATACCCATCTGTCCCACGTACATTTCTAAAACACACAAGTCAAAGGCTGAGCGCTCCCACCAGTGTGGATACACAAGGTCATTGCTAAGATGTACTATTGTGATTTTTAAGCAAACATATTTTAGACATAAATGTGGATTACAAGGCACTTACGTAAAAAAATGGCTGTATTAAGTCTAGATGCTTTGCAAATACAAGATTTTTACTTGGTTCCCAACGTCGATGGGAGTTCACAAACACTTCCTGAATGATCAGAATTCTGAAAAACGTGACCCTTGGGAGAGTACAGAAAGAACCGGGTTTGTTTAGCCCAGAGAAATGACGACTAAGAGGTGACACGGTAACAGCTTCCAAATATGTAAAAGGTTGCTATGAAAAAGGAGGGAGATAAACTGCTCTTCTTATCCACTTCAGAGAGGACAAAAATAATGGGCCTAAATCGCACCAAGGAAATTTCAGCTTCTAGGAAAAGCTTTTCTGAGTGTAAAGACAGATTGCCTGGACTGACCATGAAGTCTTCATGCTGGCAGGTTTTAAGAACAGGCCTGACAAACATCTATCAAGGTGTTTTAGATGGGGCTGATCCAGTATGAGGACAGAGGGAATGACCCTTTAAGACCTTTATGAGCTCCATTTTTTATCAATTTATAAAACACTGAGAAGCAGCATTAAGCACAACCTGATTATCTTTTTGAGAAATCTTACTATACTATTTATTCCTATAGCAACATAATTGCATTTCACTAATTAGCATATTTCACCAGACAAGTATAAACCTGACTGCAATATAAAATAAAACCAGTTGCCACAAAGGAGCCACCTGTTTGATGAACATGCAGCAATCCGTGTCCATGGAGCTCAGCAACTCTCAGCCCTCTTGCTGGGGATGCTCTGAGAGCACAACTAGGCTCTCAGATAAGAGATGCTGTCCCCAAGAAGGTATATAATTCTCAGATATTATTATGAGATTCCCTCCTATAAAATCCTCATGATGTTCCTTCTCCTTCTTTATGCTCTCCAAACACCCATGGTAATTTCCATAGCAAATTTCCCTCAAATGGAAGGGAAATATATAGTACAAACCAGACAACTTACACCCATATGAGTATCAGTTTGTAGTGTTTGTTTCCTGGGCACCTTTGTGTTTGTAATGATGAATTTGGAGGGTAGCGTAAAAACTCTTAACACCAATCATAGCAAAGCACTCTGAATTTAAAGTGAAAGTATTCTACTATGTCTTTTCTTAAGAAATGGATCACAAGCAATTCAGTGACAGAAATACTGTCTCTTCACCTAATTTTATAATGCAATCAGACTGACCTCTCCTACACACAGTAATTGGAAAAAAAAAGAAAGAAGAGCCTCCAACAGACTAAACCAGAAGCTACCCTAGTTTTTAATCAATAGTCCTATTCCCACTGGCTATGTATTTCAGTTCAGAACATTGTAATTAAATACAGTGATGAGCTGCATTTCTTTATGAATGAAATCCCTTCCTCTCTCATATATACATATAATTATTTAGGATACCCTCTAAAGTATTTACAGCTAAAATCCAATCATGTTGAATCTAAGCAAAATTAAACGTAAGAAGTTTTTCATTTTGAAGGCAAAAATCCCTTTTAATTCTGCCAATGAAATATTTACTGTCACGGGTGTTTTGGTTTGGTTTTGAGAACGCTGGAAGGATATTAGTAGTATTGTTCAAACAAAACAATGCATATTAATAATAAAATGCCACTTAAAATTAGATTCAGGACCCTAAGAATAACTGATGTCATATTTTAACAAGTGGTCCCACTGAATTCCTGTAGATCTACTTACAAGATTAAGGTGAATGAGGTTTAGTCCTACACAGATATTTTGAATTTATTTTCTTTTGAAATACATACATTTAAAATAATTTATAAGAATGTTCAATCCCAAACAGTAATACTGGAAAGTTCACATACAACCTACCATTTTGCCCATAGGCAGTTTATGAAATTGTAATTAGAACTACTATTGCTTAGCAATCAGACGCACAGAAGTACTCGAAGATTTAGGAAACAATTTGCTTTTCTAATAAAGTTTCACCACTTCATGTTAACAGACGACACTATGATTTCTTCTTAGGAATAAGAGAATAAAATCATTGTAATTTTGCTATAAAAAAAAAAAGCTGAAGAGCCATATGAAGGTGCTCTGAGGACAGGAATATCTTCATTCTAAATCCTCAGTGATTAGTAGCATATCTACAGTGATTCTGCTTTGCATAAGAATATCCTTTTGCCCTTGACTTTATGACAGGCTGAAGTTAATGGGCCAAATGCATCCGTTGACTAAAATGGTCTTACTCCAAGGATAAGTTTGGCTTACCATACAGAAATACGGTTGAGAGCAGCCTAGAGAATGTCATAACAAGAAAGAAACCTACATCCTGGCACCACCTCTTAAGAATGTAGCTTGACTTAGAGGCATATTCAAGGTCAAATGTGCAAATTAGAATGAACAAATGCTGTTTTCAAACTATCACTTCTTCGTTTAGCGAGCAACGTATTGATTCACTTAGTTTTTCAGCTCTAATGCTCTTGGAGCCAAATATTTTTTACTGAGATCAATTCTGCAAGTATTATATGTGCAGAAGTATCCTGTACATACACATGCACAGATTCACTGCATAAAAGAAATTAAAATGCTAGCTTTCCCCCAAATCAGACATTTCATAGGCTGGTTTCTGCCACACCTAATATCACTTTAATGATACTACAAAAATAAAATAGCAGCTTCTACCAGATGGGTGTTCCATGAGACAATTTGTTCAGACAAATCTGCCTCTGTTTCCACAAGTAAAAAAAGCTCCACTGAAAAAGCTTCAGTAGTGTGTCACAGCAGAAAGTTTAAAACACTGAAAGTGATGCCAGCAACACCTACTTGCACTATACAAAAGAGAGGGGAAGTGTAAAGAGTATATTTTTTTCCACTAAAAAAGAAGTCAATGGATATTAGACTATTTATTGAAGAATAATGCAGCATTTAAATGGATACCTAACTTAGGATACTCAAGCTTCTGTGTGAGTCAGGTTAAGATTGTGTGTGAACAATGTGATGTTCAGAAGGACATTTTCTTCATTAAAAGGAAGAGATATTACAGGGTAAAAGCACCATCCTGCAAAACTTTTAGTAGTGTGGCTAAGGGCATTCCTTGGCTCAAAATACCAGGCCTTGAGGGTTCAGCTGTAACACAAAATGTGTTACATATTTCAGAGGGCAAGCTGACATAGAGGATCACCTTATGGAAGAATCCACTTAGCTGAATGAACAACCAGCAGACCCTTCAAGGGCTGTCTGAGACCTGGAAAATCAAACCACCAGAGTCCATGCTGTGCCATAGTTATGCAAATTACATCTATAACTCTTTTTGCAAAAAAGAGGTTTATTTCAAACAATGGTAACATGCCAAAATCTTGGCAAAAGACCAAGTGACGTAACACATTGTTATTATTCCTTTTGATAAATATATATATACAGTTAATAAACTATATCTAGTTTGTTTACTATATAAAAAAGCGTTTTTTAAACTACCGTAACTTTTTATAGCAATTATTTCATTTCTTGAGTAAGAGGAACAAGAAATGAAAGTCATGCATAACTCTCAGAATTGCTACACCCTGTTTGTATCTCTTAAAGATCTTGTATCACAGTGAACAGAATTCAGCCCGATTTCCTTGGGAAAAAACACTTATACCATCTTTGGATGCACCTAAGGTCAGTCAGTAGAAGAGGGCTAATGAGCATACTTTGGTGATCAGACCAAAGATATATTCCAGGATGCTACATACAGGTCTAATCCTTACCTTCTAAAGCCAGGACAGAAAAAGGAAACAAAAAATATATGAGGGAGCGAGAAGGTGCCCTACACTGAGAGACCATTTAATCTCTCTTTTGGACAAGAAAGATCAGAAGCATATCTAAATGCAGTTAAAATCACTTTACTGGGAAGAAGGTACTTGTAGGAGAAAAATATGTACTTTTAGGATAGGGGCTCACCAATTTAGCAAACAAAGTCATTAAAGCAAAAAAAAAGGCTGTAATTCTTAAGACTATCTAACTGGAGTTAGAAATAAAGAACATATTGTTAAAAGTTAAATCAGTCAGCACTATGTGCAGGCATATGGGAAAGTCTCCTCGTGATGCCTTTCAGAAAACACTAATTACCAACTTTCAGAGAAGTTGAATAACTTTGAAGAAAGTTATTCTTCATTTAATACAACTACTGGGCTTGCATCAAAAAGCGCTGTGTGGCCCAAGCTGGACAACAGCATTGAGGTGAACGTGCCTAGACCTATTCAGCAACTCTAAAACCTAAGAATGCTCAAAGCCCTCAGGTATTATTAAAATATGAAAAATAAAACAATTAAGTTTTTAGGTAGAGAATAATCTCAGCCACTGAGAAGGGTATTGAAGGGTTTAACAAATGCTCCCTCTTCTGCCTGTGCCATCCTTGCAGGCAGGTCCTGCTTTCAGTCTTGATTTCAGTTACTCAGTGATTTTCTGAGCATTGCAAATTCCTGCTGTTGCACAGAACAGTGTTTCTATTCTTCTGAAGAGAGCTCTGTGGATGCTTCTTCTCCAGTCAGCCTTCCTGGACTGTCTACCCCTGAGCAGGTTCAGCTCTTTCTCCCACAGCTTCAGTCCAGACAATTAAAGAAACATAATTCACTTCTGAACAAAGTAAAATACGTATATTGCCTATTGCACTCACACCCACACATACATATGGATATTAGAATACTTGTGGAGTTCATACCCTGCTATTTACACATGTGTGAATGTGTGTGTATACAGACACATATACCAGCTCACACAGCTTTGATCACCAAGAGAAAAGCCTTCTAAAACACATCAGTTAGTACAAATGGACTAAGGGCTTCTCCTGGCTTCTGTTTTCAAGTCTATTGTAATTTGCCTCTCTATACTCAAAACTTCACGGAAATTATTGCAGCTTGAGTGAGAATAGAGAAGCTTTTCTTCTAATAAAAAGTTTAAAAGTTAAAAGTGAAAAAGCCACTTGTGCAAACTCCTTTTCCTTAAACCAAGGGCTCCAGTTGTTACATGAGGCTGCCGTGGCAGAACTGCCAGCATTAGAGTACATAAATCTGAGTAACTCCCATGTCATCAGACATTGCTTAAGGCATGAACAGGCCTGACCATGCCTTCTTGTCATGTATTTTAAATACAGAAATAAAAACAGTCTGCAGACCATAAGTACCCATTGCGGTACTTATGGAGGCAGGTCATCTGAATGCTGCTGCCCTCCGTTAGGGAACAGAAGCAGTGTGCAGTCATTCCTCAGTGGAACAACCACTAAAGGAAAGTGCTATGCGCACTTAGCAGGACTTTTATCAGAATAATATATCTGAACTTGTATACATCTATCTGCTCTGGAACCCTGAACTATTTTTGTTCCTTTGTCTGATCAGGAGCGCTGCCTCTTCTGCTTACTTCCCCGTCGGAAGATGGCATTTCCACTGAACCATGAACCCGCTTTGGCATAACAAATGTTCCTGGATGTTTCTCAAAATGTGTCACAAAGTGAACATCCTTTGTCTACTCCAATTATATCAGCATTGTTCCCTTCTTCTAGCTGTCATTTGAATATCTTCTGTTTCCAGCCTTTCTTCTAAGCTTTAAGGCCTTTTTTCCTGAATCATTGCATTTGTGTCTGATCACAGAAGAGTCACCATGCTGTGTGATGAAGTAAGGGGAGATTGCCATTTCCTCACCCTTTGTTAGGTCTTTTACATGGAGAGGGATCTGATCCTGCATTACTAATGGATCAAAGGTCTTCCAATGACTTCAGTCAGAATTTCTAAGTCTAAAATTGAATACAGACTGAGACAAGAAAGACCAAAAAAAAAAAAAGTCTATTCATTTTGAATCAGCTGAGCAGAGTTAGATATTTGAGATATTTGCTGGAAGAATATTTTCCCCTAAGAGAAAAACTTCTACGAGCAAGAAGAGACTTGGAATAATGCAATGTTTCTATATAACAATGGAGTCTTATTTACACATCCATTTCAGTCTCATTTACACTGAATTAATGCAGTTAATTCTGTTACCAGAAAAAATTGTCTAATTCAAAGTGCAGGCCTAGCTGTCACAGTACTGCTCAGGAGAAAAGGCCTTGCAACTTCAATGCTGTGACTACTTCATATTACTGGGGGTTCACCTATATCGTCGACCAGGGGCTGGGGGAGTAGAGAGGACGTGATCTGGGCAATCATCCTCCTGTGTAAGGGATATGGAGGTTAATTGCAATTTTTCTTTTCTCCCTCTCTACACACATGCATTTGTACAACAGCTCAGCGACAACTCAGGAATATTCCTGTATTTTTCACCACAATGATTAGTTAGCACACACCACTTCAGTGAACTGACACCAGCCCCTGAAATTCCCTGTTGGAAGGGCTGCTCTGGCTTGCAGCCTCACAAAGCTCTGCAGAGCTATGTGTCTAAGGAGAACGGGAGAGGAGCAGGAATAACTGTTCTGCACATGCTCATAATCCACATCCCTAAGACAACGAAGGCTGAAGAGAACACAATGTTTCGGAGTAATCCTGCCCAGCTGAGTCCAGCAGCCTAGGACATGCTGTTCCACACATTCCACCATGTGGAAATCTCTGAGATTATAAATTGAGATGCTTGTAGGCAGGGCACAAGCATCACACAGGGATGCCTGACCATCCCCATAGGCTGAGAAATGCCCTGTGAACCCCCAGACACTGCAGTAAAGGAGCTTTTCCTGCACCAGCCGTGAGGAATGTCCCAAACACAACCAAGGATGTGGCAGTGCAAGATTCAGAGCAGCTGCATGGATATGGCAAGGTCCCTCAGTACACACACAATAGGAACCTCCACCCCTCCTCTGCTCCTCTGAGACCCTGAGCCCCCCAGGCTGCAGGCTCAGGCCCTCTGTTTCATTCCAGTGCACCTTGACATGAGACAGACCTGTAGAAAACAACAGGAAGTTTTATTTAACCTGATTTGAAACCAGGGTTCAGAGGTAACCATGCAAGGGTTGGAAACAAAAGGGCTACAAGAAAAACAAAATCGTGCTTGCAATACTTCCTACTCGTCCAGAATATTCACCCAAAATGTAGTCCTTGGACTGCTGATTGCTAATTCCCATATGCTTCCCACATTCTCATCTCCTAGTCTAGATTATTTCCTCCAGTGACTTTCTTCATGGCTTTTCCTGAAGACTTACATTTCAGACATCCCTTCACATTCTTTCCCTTTTTGCTTTATTTCAGATTAAACACCCTCCCACAGGCTTGCATGATTCATATGCATCCATAAGAATCTTTGAGCTCAAATGCATCCCATATATCACAAACTATGAACCATACATGTTGTCCCTGTATTTTGTCAAACAATTCCAGACATGAGAACGAGAGTCTTGATGAGCCATACCTCAAATCAGATGGCCCCCTAGGGCTCTGATTTCCTGTTAGTTTTTGGAGATTTCTAGAGAAACCAAGTAGGTAATAGGTATTGCATAAACTCAGTTATTTCTGTTTAAAATAAAACAATCTGCTTTGTACCCATATTTAATAATATTTCAAGTTTTAAATGTTTCAATTGTTCATTTATCTCATTTCAAGTTCTTATATTCAAACAGCATCCCTTCATAGCTGTGAGTTTGTTTCCTTGTTTTCTAGAACACCTGAAGCATCTGCTATAATTAATTAAAATAAAAGGAATATGTTAACAGCTCCTCCGTGTGACATATTTCTCTAACATCCTGCTTTAAAACTAAAGAGGAATGGCACACGCTCCATGAAAGACCTTTCATTACTCAGTTTTGCACTGTAAACTCTGTCAAGCACTTTTGAAAGAAAACAGGAGAAAGTGAAATCTCCAGAATGTAAGAAAGGTTTCAGACTTTCTAGAAAATGAATAATTTCCTGAAGCTGCAGGTTTAGAAAAAGGTCCTTTTCACCAAAAGATTTAGACGTCAGTACAGCCAGCCCTGCGTCACATTTCCTGCACTGCAAGGGTTATGATACAGCAGCTAGAATCAACACAGAGTCAAACTGCAAATTAGATTACAGAGCTGAAAATAATTAAGCAATAACCATAGAGGAACAGGGTATTTCCTGGGGCTTAATGACCTGCTGGGAGGAGCTGAGGTCTTTAATATTACTTTCAGCTAAACATCAGGAAGAAAAGTGCTCCAGTATGTTTTTTTTCCCTGGACCTTGCATGTACAAAGGGCAATGCCACTCTGTTGCTACTCCCAGAGAATTAATGTTCACAGCACTAGTCAATCAGATTTATTTATTTGCCACCAGACACAGTCTGGGGCACTGCAGGTCCCTGTCTATGGCAAAGTAATTGGAGACGAGACAATGGAAAGATGACTGGCTTGGCCAGTTTCTTTTGTGCAGGGGCAGAGGGATTAAATCAGTTGTCCACTGAAAACTGTCCTGCTACACTGCATGGGTGACTCCAGTCATCTCTTCTCCTACCTGTACAAGAGAAGTTCCACTCTCTCTTCCTCAGACACCTCTGACCTTTCCATTCCATACTCTCCAGAAAGCCTCTAATTTATCATAGTTGCCTTCCCAGCTGGCTCTATCCCTCTGCTCCATGTCTTTCTACTACCCTTCCACACTGAGAGTCAGCAGTTGCCTGCTTGGTGCCCCCACCTGGGCAAGGCAGAAAGGGTTTTCCAGTCTCCTTGGCCTCTTCCAACCTCTCCCAGCAGGTTCCTGTGGGTGTTAATGCCCACGCCAGGCTCTCTTCGTGCCTCCTCTGTAGGGTGCTCAGGTGAGCATACCCCCTTCTGCTGCCAATCCTTACCCAGAGCTCCCAGCTCAGAGAGGAAGCAGTAAGCCAAGTGGACCCAATTCCTTTCTTGTGTTTGCATCAGAATTGTGTTTGTGTTTTCAGCAGGGAATGATATTACAAAGGAAGGCATAACTAAGATAGGATATTTATTATATCTTCTGATTTTGCTGTCATTTACAGTCTTATGATAACTATACAATGTCTAGAAAGCAGGTAAAATACCTTTATTTTCCTTTTTTCTTTTTTTTCAGGTAAACAATGTCTATTCCAGCTCCAGTTAATGTCAATGGGGGCAAAAAAAAAAATCAAACAAAAAACCACAAAAAACCCAACACCTAGCATGCCGGCAAGAATAAGACTCCATCCATCAAAACAGAGTTATTTTTCAGAATTTGTGAAGTACAGTCATCTCTTGTGCAACCATGCTGGAGTCAAAGGACTCGCTCTGGGAACAGATTTGGCCCATTCTGTGGAAAACAGAACTCAAAGGGCAGGGTGACCTGTTTTGCAGCAAGAATGTAAATACAAGCGTTAGAGTATTTTTTTTTTAAATTTTAATCACTGAGCTGCAGAATAGGAATCTAATTCCTAGATCTGGAGTTTGTTCAGTGAGGCTCAGTAACACAGGCCCAAGATTTTCTGCATATTGTATAATAAATCAGCCGTAAACTACATACCAAAATATGGATCAAAATCATATTATCATTATTATTATTGTAAGATCGATATTATTAAGCACTTTTTTTTACACACCTGGATCTACAAGGTGCTTCACAAACTGGCTGAACAAACTGTGCAGCAGAAATCTCATTGCCTATTCCTAAAATGCAGCCACTTCTATAGCGAAATCCAGCAGCTGTTAACGCTACACAGCTGTACCAGACAAAACCTTGGGGCATAAAATGAAGATGATGACTCTACTTATCCCAAATTGCAAGTGAAGTGTAAGTAGGTAGAAAGCATGGTAATAATCCAAATACAGAGAGTGATACACTGCCACACTCTTGCCAGAAGCAGGAGATTGTACTTACAAGGACATCAGTCTTATCCCAAACCCCTGCAGATCTTTGCCCACTTCTGTCAGAGCCAGTCTTCATCTGTAAAGAGAAGGTCACAGCATCTAGCCTGCCAACTGCATCTTCTTTTTTAGGGCATCTCAAACTTTTCCCAAGAGGACTGTCTAAAACCGGCCCCTTTAATCTGCGTGTTCTCACAGGTGCTGCAGCAGGTCACAACAATGCAGCTTCTCATGGACAAAATGTGTTTCCCATTTCCCTCTCACAACAAGTCTCCTCCTCTCTTACTTAATTTGGATGCTTAATGGAGATGGGACTGATGAAGACTCCTTTTCATATTCTTCAAGCCCTCTTCTTTTGAAGGAAAATTCTTTCCTTAGCAACAGCAACAGCATAAAGTACAGAATCTGCCATGTTTCTTCTTCATGAAATCACTTCCAGCAAGAGGCTGTGTTAAATATTTGCACGTATGTTAGCATTTATGTACTCTAAATGCCCAATAAATACAGAGGGCTTCATGTGCCAGCCAGGACTGCAGGACCCACTTCTGATGTACAACCAGTGTCACAACACAACAGAAAAGAAGATTCTCCAGCAATTTCAACACCTCTAGACTAACTTATTTTTTTTTAACGAAAAAGTATTTTTCAGCCTCAGCTGTAATAGCAGCCTACTCTATGATCAACCAAAGTTTGCATTAGCATGTGTCATCTGCAGGTACAAAATACGTCACATGGTATTTTTTCGTGGCTCTTTTCAGATCATGGCGGTCATGAATAACTGTCGATAGGCTCAAAAGGGGAGAAAATACAAAAGCCCGGTAATGTTTTCATCATTATGACACACAAGCTTCCTAGATGTTCCTGTACATACAATATTCCCTTACATTTCCTCTTCTTCCCTCCCTGGTGGCCCTGAAGCCTCTGGAGAGACCCCATCCTCTTTCCATCTCACTGACAGACATTCCCACAGTGGGGGGGTTACACAGCCAATTAAGCAGCCTATTAAAAAATCTGCCTGCCATGATAACAGAGAGAAGAAAGGGAAGATTTGTCCAAGATCCAAGCAATGGATGAAAATGTCCTTGGATTGTCAGGTTGCAGTGAAGAAAATGCCTTACAGCCAGAAAGACAAAAGGGGGAAGCAAGGATGCCACGCCAGCAGGTGAGAGCAAAGGCTTTTTACCTAATGTCTCACAGGGACAGGATAGAAAGATACACATTTCTCTACGGGTTTTGTTCCCCTCTCCCTTGTTTATGCACTTCCAGCTGACCTGATTATGTCAATGCCTCCTGAAACTCGTTATAACAACTTCTCCCCATCGCAGTGACACTCCTGATGAAAGCAACATTGAGCTGACCGGGGAAGCGGCAGCAGATTCCTGGAACTGGCTGCGGCTCCTGTGCCACCGTGAACTTTGCAGATCAGGATTTGCTACCCTAAAAGGAGAAAATGTCAGTACACTCAGGGAGGGTGCAGTGCTGTGCCCATCATCACCAGAGAGGGAAAACAGGCTCGGGGTGGTCCTAACCAAGTTTTCACGCGGTACTTTCTCTATTCTTATTTTCCCCCTTTCTTCCTTGGGGATAGGTGTTTACATTAGGTGTGACTGTCAGAAACAAAAACATGAAGTTTCTTATAACACTAAAATTACCCTTCTTCGGGGAACAGGGTACTTGTTTACAAGAACATCTTATGGCCCAACACAAATGCATTTTGTTAAATGTTAAATGTAGTGTGTATCCTCTAGTAAAGCAAGTGTGTCAAATTTACAACTGTGGCTAAAAGAGACGGGAGGATTTTTTTGCTTAGGTGGTAATGTGCTTTAAAAAGAGAGTGAATCTGCATTTCTTGGGAGGGAAAGCTGGGATACAGCCAGAATTCAAGCCAAATGATGACTCCTGATGTTCTTTCACTGTGCAAGACTCTCAGCTCCACTTTTTGATTCTGTTGAACTTTTGCTTACTACCATTTACTTCAATTTCCTTAAATAGTAAGAAATTAGGAAACTCAACAATCATTTCATTTGCTTCTTCTTGACCTTGACAATCTGTGACTGTGGATAAATATTAATTTCTTATAATTATGTATTTCCAGAACATAATAAGGGCCCTTTATAAAAAGAAGTAAAGTGTACATTTCTGAGCTACTAGCAGCAAATTTACGGTAGCATAGCATGGATATAATCTTTTCTGTACTACTTGTTACCACTGATTTTATGGCATCCTCACTGTGGTCACAAACAGCTGTTTTGGGCTTTGATTTGATAAAAAAAATGAAGCCTTGGGTGGACGGTGGCACTTGGGAATGAGTAACAAACATTCAAAATCACACACACACAAACAAGTCCTTCTTGAGTACGGTATCCAGCAGTCCTGGGGGTCCTGTGGCCAGTAAGGTAGGATTTTAGATCAACACAAGTTCCTCAACTACTTCCAAAATATTGCCCTATGCTCCCAAAACCAAACAAGGCTCCTAAAAATATCAATTACTTATTGTTATTTTTATATATTATAAAAATATTTGCAAAATAATAAGTAAGGCATCACAACGCATCAGAGAAAAATACTCTGTTGCCTCAGTGTACAGACTGAAATGTGTCAGAGGAAAAGCATTTTATCAGATAATTTAGGCTAGGCACATATGTTGTTTTTTAATCTGATGAGACTGTGAAATAAAACAATTTTTTTAAAACCAAAAATCTTATCAGTTGAGATTAATTTACTTTCTATTCAATATTTCTTCATCTGAAGCCTGAACGCATTTTTGCTATTTACTTCCAGTTCACTAGAACGTCTGATTTAAACTGTATTCCTCTAAAAGAAAGTTATGTGTCTTTTTGCCTCACAACTCTTCACCAAGGAACATAAGGAGTAATATATTTGATTATCTGACTTTGCTTAGGCACAAGACATGATAAAAGAACATGCTTTGATCTTTACTCTGTGTAAGAGGTCCCACTGTTGAGAGCAAAAAAAAAGGCAACTAATAAGAAATTTGGACATGAAGATAAGAAAGACCATTAATGTGTCCCTCCTTTAGTATAGTTCTGTAGTTTATCCAATGGAGAATAATATGCTCTCCCTTCCTGGCAAGAAAATACCACTCAGGGGAGCAGGGGAGGAAGATTCCTCTGCCAGTAGCCAGTTTAGCCAACAAGGTCTGAAATGTAACTTAACCTGATTGGGATGCTCTTCTGCTAAACTGTTAGAGATACAGACATGGCACAGAAGGGAAGGAGAAACAGGAGAGAACTTTTTTACCATGGCACTGATTTAAGAGAAGTTCAGCTTTGTAAGATGAGCTTTAATCATAAGATTAAAGTTTCCTTTGATTTGTACACCAGTATCTGCTTGGCCACTTCGCAAACTTCAGGTACGTCATTCTCAACACCCGTGGCAATGGATCATCCCCACAGACTGACTGACACTGAAAAAAAACCAAACGAACCCAAAACCTTTTTCCAACCCACCATAAAAAAGGAATGCTTTGATAGATATGCATGCAGCCTGTTTTGCTAATAAAACTCCTGCTCAGCCGACATCTATTCACCACTGGGCCTTGTCATCCTTCACGATCAATTCTCAAATTTGATTGCAAGCAGTTTTCAGCAGGGATCATGTCTCCTTCATCCCTGTGGACACTCAGATGTCTTCTCTGCAGAGTCATAAACTAATAAAAACAGACACACACATCCATCAGCTAACCTGGCATAAGTAGTAGTCATACAGACAAATCTCTGCATGTTATTAGACTTCCACATAATCTAAGAGAGAAACAGTTGAGGAATGAAAATGAGGCCAAGGTGAGATTTTTCAAGCTCACCTTTGAGAAACACAGTGTGGACATAAACATATACCTCCAGAAGAGCCTGATTTCAGGCTGCCAAGGAATCATTTCCTGAATTCCCTGTATAGCTCCTTTTTATTGCTAACGCTTTCTCCTTGCATTCCTTCTTGAAACTACTCCTCCTTTCCGGCACTTGGAATCAGGGTCTTCCCAAGGCCTCATGATCCATTTGGGGTGAGGGGTAAAGCAGGTAACATGGGCCATCAGCAAAAAAAAAAGCTGCAGGGGAAAAGTTTTACTACGATCCAGTTCTACCTACAGACTTGGTGTTTGGCTCTCAGCTCGTCGGTCAGACCCTCACAGCCGTGCTCTGACCAGCCGAGGGCAGCTGCAGGCAGGGCAGGACCATATGACAGAAGGATGGATGTGATCGCTGCCAGTTGTTACTTCTGTTCCTCTTACCCTGACTAGCAATGCTTAGAGCCAGGTTTGGCCCTTCCATTTAGCTCTAGTAAGTAGGGTGCTATCCCTCCAAAACACCCAAGCAGGGTTTGTAAATCAGTTATATCTTCTTTCTGTTCCTCACCTTGACCGGAATTTAAGCTGTATCACTTTGCAAGGTGGAGCAGGCTTTTGATTCCTCTTCCTCCCTTTCAGGCAATGTATTTCAGCCTTGCTCATTTGCCTTTGAAGGACTCAAGGGCAGAGTGCGTAGGATGTGACAGGATTTCTCTTTCATCCTTGTCTCAATGTGCAGGGCCAGGTAAGAATTTCCTTTCCAATTTTTATAAACTCTGTCCATCACAGATCCACACAGAAAGCAGGGAAAAGAAAAGCTACCTACATTCAGCACGAGATAAAGCTACGGGCTTGGTGCAGGATTGACAACAAGGCTTTGACTTTCAAAACCTTATCCTGACATGGTTTCATACCGAAGTCCAGGTAAACGATTTGACTCTCCATTTATACAAAGATGACAACAATTATTTCATTTATATTTTATCTCTTTCCATAATATCTGTATGCTCCATCCAGATTGTCCCACCAATACTTTCTTGTACCATATAGTTCCCTCCTGAAGAGCCTCGTTTGAATCTTAAGTATCTCTATTACTATTTTTTTGCTGCTTGCACCTCCACCTCCACTAAAAGCTGAACATACTCTCCATGCTCAGGAGGCAAGGCTGCACAAAGAGATGAGACACCTCTTTGCTCTGAGGGACAGCAAGTGTGGATCAGCAGGGCTCAGGGTCTTGCCAGAGAGAACAGCCGGTGCCGGCTCACCAGTGCTGACATGTAAGGGAAAGCAGAAGTTCAGCACTTCCACAGGCACAGTGGTGCACAAGGACAGATGAGTCTGCAAAGGTCTGATAGAGGAAGGCACCCCAGTGTCTGAGCATGTGTCTAATTGCCTTCCTTAATCCATGCCTAGGGACAGGCTCTGGTACTTACTGTCTCACATGAGTAGCTCTGCAGTACACAAACTCATGGCACGTGGACACTCTCCATCCATCCACATGCTCACATGCGCACACACTCATGCTGATTTTACATATTCTGTCTCTTTGTAGGAACTGTGAGATTGCAGGAGGGGTTGGTAGCAAGGTTTCCCAATGCTTGTTATGATAAACACCCTGCTATCAATTGCCTGTAACTTTGCCAAACTTCTCCTCTCTAGCTCCAGCTGAAATTTTCTGTGCCAACTAAACACCACAAGCAGAACGCTTTTTGGAAAACCTCTGCACTGAAACAGTCTAGTGACCTGGTCAGGGAAAAATGAAAGACACTGTTGTGTCTATTCTGAATAAAAAAGAAAAACATCAAGGTAACCTGCTAATATAGATGGTCTTACTAACCTCATACCTCGCAGCAGGAATTTAAGTGTCTGAAGCACTTGAGCCTTTGTTCCAAGAATGCTTTTTGCAATCCACAAGAAAGATTGCCCACTTTGGCCTAGGGACCAGACTTTGAAACCTCCTACCTTGCAGTTGAAAACCTGGACAATCCTCAGAGCTGCAAGTTGCAAATGGAGCAGTATATGCTTTGCTCTGTGCAATGCACAGTCTATGGATTGCTATTCCTCCAAAGCCAAGGCACAAGAAAAGGATTCCCTCTGCTCTGCAAGTGGAACAGAAGGAAGCTGGCTTTCATAAGCATATCCCTCCCACCCTTTCACTGAGTCCTGAAGAGGCCTTGTCCCCATCCAGGACATAAGAAAATTCGTGTTTAAATTCACACTTGAGAAAAATAAATGTTATTAATTTTCTTATATGCAGCAACTTGAGTGTTATTTTCTTCACTATGGTTTTTGACTAATAGCAGTCTATTTGTAATTTCATTTTTTCCAGTTTATAAACAGTAGCCTTAGTGTTTTTCTGACTCAGGACTTCATAGACACAGGGCAACATTTCCTTCAGACTCAGTGCAGCATATTTAATTGAGTTTGTTCAGCCTGGAAAAGAGAAGTCTTCATGGGGACCTAATTATGGCCTTTCAGTACCTGAAGGCCAACCTCTGCCCCCCTGTTTCAGTGGCACCAGGTGCATCTACAGAGGCATTTCAGTCCAGAACAGGAGGGTGCTTTGGAAGTGCATCCCTTCATCAGCTCCACTTCTTGCCCTCTGGGCCACACTGCCAGGTGAAATAGATAATTCCAGGTTAAAAACAGAGCAGAAAATAAACCTTAGGAGTACTTGTGATGTGCTCCTGCCACTACGGGTGTTTGGCTCATGGGATCAGGCTGGAGCTAGTCTGAAATACACCCTTCACATGCATGCAGCATGAATATTGGGTCCTACCACACTAACAGTTTCACTCTACAGCGCTGTTTGAATGGTATCACACCACCTAGGAACACAGGCAATAACAGTAAACAGTAGAAAACGAAAGAAAAACAATTTAAAAACCCAGGCTAACCTAGTACCTTTACGAGTAAAGATGCATTTTTGCCAAAATTTTGAAGACTTGTGTCTTACAGAGTTCTTTTCATCAGGACATATGAGATGACCCACTAAACAACTATGTGATTTGTGTTTCGGTTGGGTTTTTTTTTTTAGTGTTCAGCTGACTTTAATCAAGAGGTTTGAAAAATCTTCCAAATTCAACACTTTCAAGGTGCATGCATCCATACTTACCATGACATCTAGCCAGCCTAAAGATTTTTCTGCTAATCTAATAATCTTAATAAAGCAATTTCATGCTCTGGCACATCTGCTTCCAAAAGACATTTTGCATTATTTTTCTGATTGTGTTTCTGCAGCTAAAGAAAACTGAAATGAATGTTACAATTTACAATGAACGCTGTTGAGTTCCTAGTGGAGATGACAAACAATTGCTATGATTGGGCACACCATGATATGCAATAAACATTTAGGGAACCATAAGACACAAACTCATGTTCCTCCTTTTCTCATGGTGAGAAACTTGAGAGGATGCCAATTATTAACATTTTGCCCCAGAAGTTTACAGCTTTCTCTTATGGGAAATATTTTCATTCAACATTCTTAGTTGGCTTTTTTCAGCTAAGTTATTTTACCTCTGACTATGTGGATTCCCTATAATTCTGTTTAACATCCCAATAACACTAATGCTAGGAGGTTTAAATGAAGATTTTACTGCTTCCCACATTATTTGCCAGACTAGTTCACATAAATAGTATCTCTGACTAACAACTGATCACAAGCAATCTTCATCTTGCTTCATCATACAAGCAAAGATTTTTTTTCTTTCATTTATGTAGTAGCCATGAGAAAGTACAATTTATGTGCCCAAATGCAGAATTTACAATGCTACTCGTTTGATTATTTCCTAGTCAATAAATCCATACCCTCCTGAGTCGTGGAGTATCACTATTTTTAATGCTTTAGGAAGTAAAGCACCGTTGAATAAAGAGATAAAACTCCTCCACTCTGCAAGAAAATTTTGCCAAGGGGCAACACTAAAACACTGGTGTATGTCCTAAAGGTAAAACCCAACACAGTCTGAATTACAAACCCTGCTGCAGTGCCCGACAGACTCATGGCTGCTTCTCCCTTTGCTTGCCTACTGTACTTGCCAGTTCCTGGAAAAGAGTTGTCTCTGTCACTTTTTGTATCCAAACAACATCCCCCTTGAGTTCTAACTGCTGCCCAAATAGAAATATGACATAAAGGACAAAGGATAATTTTGGCCTGCTGACAGTTTTTGTGTCCGTGGGTTAAAGAAAGTTAATAAGAGAGTTTACTGTGTGTACCACTTGCACACTAAAAATGTTCCTCAAGAGGTTAAAAGTTCAAAGTTGAGTCAAAGTCTGCAGTGCCTCCACTCTTCCCTTTTAATTATCTGAGGTCAGGAAGTTAATAATACCAGAAATCCCCAGTAGAGACCTCTTGCTCAGTGTATGAACTTTAAACTTGTTCAGCTTTTTTCAAAGGGTAAAAAGTTCAGTGAAAACACAGTGGATTTTCCCTCTGGTCTCCACCAATTCAACCTCAAGGGTTAAAAGTTTAACTGCAAAAGAGGAACCTTTGTTCTCTGAGCTGCATTTACAGAGTTCACTTATTAAAAGGTAAAGATTTCAAACAGCAGCTAAAGTCCAAAGTGATTCTTTTCCATAATGATGAAAATATCGCAATAAAAGCAAGTCCTTTGATCTGTTATCACTTCCCTCTGAAAGCGACTGTCAAAACTTATTTTTCTCTTTATTTTGAACTTTGGACGAGTAATGGAGCCACATGGGTCCCTAAGGCCACGTATATCTGTTAAACAGCAACATGCTGCATTTGTGAATTTGTTCTACATTTTCCAGCCAGACAGTACCTTTTCCCTACTGAAACATTCACGGCAGATGTTTCTCCACCAGGACTTCTTGCACAGTTTCTTTCACACAAGCTCAGGTTCGCAGTTCTGATAATGGTGAATGTGTCAAGTATAGGTGTTTTCATCATCTTCATTCTCTAAAGATTAGGATCCCCGTGCTGACCCTTTCGAAACTACGCTGCTAGAAAATATACAAAACAGTTAATCTGAAAAATATCTTGTTTTATATCACACAGTTGAGATTTGCGTGGTGGGAGTTCCCTGCTGGGTATTCAATAGGTGTGAAGAATTTGACACTAATTGGTTTCCAAAAAGAAGAAAAGCCAACAAAGAGGTTACTTTTGCTGTTAGTATTTGCCCCGTGTCTAATGGCCAGAATAAGCATTTATATAACTGAAATAGGAAATGCCCTTGGCTTGGAAGATAAAAGACTGCTATGCATAAATTTGAAAATCTTGAAAAACAACAAACTCTAATTTGGGCTTTCCTTAGGGAATCTCTTATAATGTGAGTTTTGGATTGCAGTGGTGTGAGTGGCCTTTTTATTAAAGATCAGCTTATTAAAGTTCAAATATTCCCAGGACAGTTCAGTCCTGCTTCGTTTATCAAGAAGTTGAAGCTCAGCATTTCAGTCCTGCTGTATCCACAAGCAAAAATCCCTCACTGAGGAAGTGAAAGTGTTCCTCCGACCGATACCTGTGACTCTGTTCTTTGATACCGACCTCCCCAAAATCAATATGAACTCTCACTTCAGAACGCTTTAGATCTGACCATCTCACTCTCAGAGCACAACTGAAGATTTTTTTTTTCCCCTCGTTCTGCTTCCCCAAACCCATGCTTGGCAAGGCAGTTCATTTTTGAAAAATTAGTTTTTAAATCTAAGTCTGCTCTAGAATCTCTTTCACTGGGATGTAACCCCCACTTTATGTTTCCAGGCCTTTCCCAGAGGATGATGTTCACTACTGTGACTATAAAATGCACTTTGCAATGGACCTGCAGTGTTCTAAATTATCCTTTCGATTTTCAGTTTTCCTGCAGACTTTGCATGACCCCATATTCCTTTTAACCTATTATTCATCAAGCATTTCCACAAGCATCTCTTTTTTATCATTTTGGTTACTTGTTTACATTGTCAGATGAAGACCAGAGCAAAGGTAAGCTTTTCTTGAATATATTCCGAGAAACATTTTCTCTCTCCTTTATGTGACCAGCACATGAGCTGTTTCCAGTTCAGTTCAGTGGGAAACATTTGCTATTTTTGCAGAACTAGTTTACTAGTTCCAATGGTTCCAAAGTTCAGCTCATGCTGGTGACCTTGCACGAGGGTCTGGTTGGGCCAGCCCTGCCGTACTTACATCAGTCTCTCCGAAGAGGGTGCTTGGCATTAACTCTGCATGACCTTCTCAGCAAGCTTCATTCAAACCACAAACTGACAAATTAACAACAGATTCTGTAGGTTACAGGCCATCGAGATGGGGGAAAGGATGACTGAATCTGATTATGGAACCACTTACAAGATTTGCAATAGGTAGCATAGCATAATTTTTTATTGGAAGAGGTCCCTTTTGGACATAATTGTCATTTTACTCAACTAATTATAATTATGCTTAATACCAAAAAAAGCACAGACTGTTCAATACAGCTGACACTGACAATATTTGTGCAAAGCATGACTGTTTCACAAATATAATATGAGTACAAGTGATTCCAGGACCAAATTGAATACCTGGCAATCAGACCTCCATAAATTACTATTTTAAATGGAGAGTACACTTTCAGATTCAGTGAGACATGAACTATTCTAGTTCACTTTTGCTTCTCCATCAGTCCCCACACATGCCCTTTTGCCTTTAACTATAGGTAATCCACGTTTCAGCTCTGCCTTTCTACAGGCTAACTTAAACAGGCTTGTGCTGTACATTAACCTTCAGGCTAAAAAATTATTTTCCTTTGCAGTAAAAGAAACTTCCCATGCAAAACTGCTAACACATACTGTCCTCTTTTGAAACTGGGTTGCTGGGTTTTTTGGTTTTTTTTTTTTTGATAGCACACTTGTAGCCACAGAGTTCAAAGCTAGTACTTTGGAGTGTTTCCTTATTCATTTCTGCCATTGTCTCACCCCCTCCACACATGTGCATCAAGACAAAAGCACTTCTGAGCGCAAAATTCAGCCTCTGACAACCAGGATAGGAGAAGTGGTTTCTAGAAAAAGAGCTCTGACCCACGAGCACCATCAAGTCGCGCTGGGAAGTTTAGAGGCTTACACTTCCCACCTGCCCTCCTGGCTGCCAATACAGTCAAGTACTTCTCCTGTTGTCTCATTCTTCTGCTCTGGGTATTAATATACTATGCAGAAGTTTAAATTAAAACAAATCAGCCACGAACTGTGGAGGCTTATACGCAATCACACATTCAGATCTGTTGCCTTTGCATCAGGGGTGATGACCTCCCAATGAGGAACGAGGCAAGGTGCTAACTTTTGAAACTTCACCAAAATGAGTCACTGGCAATGGTGAGAAGAGCCCTGAATGACACACCATGCTGAGGGGTGGGGTGAGGGGCAGTTGTTGGATATTTTCATCATCTCTGCACTTTGTCGTGACTCTACACTTTGTTTCATTTGCTGTTCCTCCTTCCAATTCTCTGCTAAGTCATTCTGCACCACTTGTGCCCTTTTGCTGTAAGCCTAACTGACAAAGCTCCGTCCCTTGCCCTGCAGGAACATACTGCCATGATAGATACTAGGAAAAATCAAAGTAATTTGAATGTCTTTCCTACAGAGAAAGCTCTTCTGGAGGAGCTGCTCCTCATGACATATTCTGCATGAGAAGAGAAGGAGAGAACATAGATTCAATCACCATATGCTACGAAAAGCCACCCACAGACAGCACATAATCTGATGCTATAGCCCCTAAGTTTAGATCTAATGGGTCCTTCTGAACAAATGGATCTTGCCACATAATGTTACCCCTGCTCAATTAAAATGGAAACAGCCGAGAAAAATAGCTGGATGGCAGATTTCCCATGAAACTTGTAATAAAATCAGTCACAGTGAATAGCAGACTGCTATCTATGGAGAGCTCTGACAAGCACTTTGGGCTCTTACTATTCTTTTACTGTAGCTTTTTCATGGCTATTATTTTACTAGGCTGGACCCACTTAGCAAAAGGATAATATCTCTTGTGAGTTGACGTTCAGATTATCTATCTGATAGCTGCAGACAGAGGTGATGTGAAAAAGGAAAGAGCCTCCCTCCACACCCAAATCCTTCTGTAGGTGATTCATTTGCAACCTCTGTAGCCACAAACAACAAGTCTTATGGGAAGGGTAAGATTAATGTTAATTCGTTTGCTAATTCAGAGGAGAGAAAAATCTCTTCTCCCCTTATAAATACAGAGTCTCTCCTGAGCTCAGAATCTGGTGTGCTGATCACCATTAGGCCCACAGTTATACATGTCAAAATTATATCCAATACAACCAAGAGAAATGAAAGGTCATAAAAATCAGTTTTCAAGTAATCCCTCGAGACCCAGACCCCTAAAGTACTAAGCCTTTTTTTCTTTCAAGAACGACAACACATGGACATTCTCCAGGGCGTGAAAAACATCTGAAGCAAGTTTGCAAATGAAAACACATGGCACGTCTCTTATCCCCCATGCAGGGAGCACACATGTAGGGAACAACTTGGTCCAGTCTGGAATGTACTGGTCATTGAAACACAGCTTCTTCTAAAGATATAGCCGAGTTAAAAGAGTAGGAGGAGCACAGAACAATACAAAAGTGGCTACATACTCCCATCAGAGCCAACTGTGAGATGAGTAGTCCTAAAACAATGGATTCTTTCAAATGAACTCCACAAATTAACTTAAACACACTTCTTTTGCAGCCAGTTTGTATGTTAGTCCTCTCATTCCTTTTACAAAGAACATTGAAGGTCATCACAACAAAGAGCTCTAGGCAAATTTCTCAGAGTTCACAGCACCTCATGAAGACAATTCACTTCCATAAATTATTGGGTGATAACTAGTATGAAAATTGAAAAGATTTGGGCAGTACCCAGTGGAAAAAAAAAATCTGCTTTGAACTATCCAAAATTATGAGTAAGCCATGTAGAAATAATTAATCATATACAACCCATTACAATTAAAAGTGTATTCTTAAATAGCTTCTTGATTGAGAACAAATGCCTCATTAATCTGGAACATATCGACTTAGGAACACAAGAAATGTCAAGCAGAGAATGATGACCGACATGACATGGGACTCCACATGCTGCATGTGCTCCATCTCAAAGGCTCACAGAGAACAGTCAATGCAAAGGTCAGTGAATGTGGTGAGTTGGAAAAAATTCCACTGACATTTGATTTTTTTAAAGTCAAATTATTTCACTGTAGACCACTAAACACTATAAGAGTTCAGAGTGGTCGCATTATCATCCCATCTGCTATTGTTTTCAGTCATGCCTTCTACTCCAATATTTCTCTGGGAACATTTTGACTTCTGCTACTATTTTTTTTTTTTTTTAGGTACATTATTGAAGCTGCATGTTACTCTACACCCGCATACCACTTTCTAGCCAAAAGTGAGTTTTCTGTGTCCATAATAGAGGTGAATTAAGAGAGGTGCACTCATGGTGGATAACTCCAAACTTGATCCAACGCATCTTACCTCCCAGCAGGATTTACCATCCTGGGCGTGGTACCGTGTTATTCAGTTGACAAGTACGTGATCCAACACAAAACAAGCTCTTGGAAAGCTCCTTTCTGGACTGAAGCACATGCCTTACAAAGGCTTCACCATTCAATTTCATAAAACTTCATTGTTGATTTTCAAATCAGCATTCAAATCTAAAAATCTTTCACTATTACAACATTGTAGTTTAGAGAGGAAACTTCCATTGCATCAATATTTTTCAGTAGAATCTCTAGTGCAAATAACAAACAATTTTTTTTCCTTGGAGATTTAATTTTGTTGCTCAATTTCACCCAAGGAGACAGAACTGGCTCAAGTGGCAAAACCAACCTTTTCAGTGCTTAACACCACCAGCAGGACTTGAAAGCAAAGCTACATCAGCAACCCACTTTCAGCTGTGAATTTGCCTGAGACAATTAGGCCATTTGGGCTCCACACCAGTTTGAAATAAAGAAGGATTTTCTAGAGCTGCTTTGCAGCTTTAAAAACTCAGTTAGTGCCTCTTCTTTCCCGTAATCTATGTAAGGATGGCCCTAAAGTGTCCACTGGTGACTTGTCCTGTCACCATGTATGTCAAGCCATTTTCCTCCTGTGGCAAGATATCACCTTTGCCAAAAATGCAGATTAATGTCATGCTTCCAGTTTCTCAAAAGAAAGGGAACTTTCTTTAAAAAACCAAAAGCATATATAGGGAAAACTTGGATTTTGATGAAAAGTTGTTTGGTTGGTTCAGAAATAGCTCCACTGTACTAACATTGTCCCTCTGGCTGAACTGCAGCAATAGGTCACAGGAGATATCTGGTGAGCTCTTTTTGGGAGCTCATGATGATCTGTCTCATATCTTTCTTCTCACTAATGCCTCAGGTTTTATTTCCTATTATACAAAATGAAGTTAAGGAGATTTGTTGGACAGGGGTTAAACCTGCTACTATTTCAAAATGTTTTAAAACTTATTCCAATTTAGTTTCTGCGCAGTGTAAACTGTACAGATACATATGTAATCATGTTTAAATTGCCTGAAAAGGAGGAGTTTTACAGAAGAGAAAAAAAAAATTTAAATTTTACCAGCCCGGGGGAGTGTCTTGCCTGCACCGGCTGTCTGATCAGAGGATAATGCAATATTACATAAGCTGCCTTTCACATGTAGCCAACAGGACTTCAGAAACAAGTCCTAAGATTAAAAACCTCATGTAAAGTTTGATTCAAATAAGAAACACTGAAGTAATGCTTTGTTGAATAATTCTGAACAACAAATGCTTTAAGGACACTGCAGACTTCACAGAGCTATTCCACAGACAGAGAGGAGTTACGTTCATCAAATAAAGTGCTAATTGCATGTAAGTCATTCTAACCTCTCTAGATATTGTGGCAGAAAGATTTTTTCTTATCACCTCTATTTTCCAGTAACATAGTTAAAAATTTTTAAATACATATTCCTAAAATTGTACTATAATTGGATCATGCTGTTTATTTTACTGCAGTTCATGTAGTTGTCCCTTATGCTTTCCCAGCCTGGCAGCTCCCTTTGGGGAGAGACTTAACTGCCAACACTCACTCACCATCACAGAGGTTGCTATGTTTTCACTGGTGATCTGAAAAATAGGAAAAATTTGTCAAGGATAATGTATTCCGAGAATTCTGGGTGTAGGTGAAAAGATTCCCAGAAACAGTTGTGCAGTTCAATATTACCAGCTAAAATGTGGGACCACAACAGGGTCTAGACAGCTATGAGTTTATTGATGATATACTCACACTCTGATGGTGTGAGAAGTCCCAATAACCACAGGGAAGAATGTGGACAACTGGGTCAGTGTCCAGTCAGACTGAACTCGGGGCTGTCCCTGCCTCAGCTTATATGGTTTTTTCTTTTAACAGCAGATTACATATATCACGTGGTTACACAACAAACAATACACTGTGACAATAAATAGAGGCTGGGGTCACTGTGACCTGATGATCAGCAGCAGTGGCAGGATGTTCACTTTTTCAACTGGGATGAGACAGCATGTGCTGAGCTAAGTCCTTGACTCTGAGTCAATCTTCCGAGCCCCCCCTTCCCTTGCACTGGGTGCAATGTAGAGGATATGTTTGCAGATGCAGGACAGGAAAAGTGAGTGAAGTTCTGTGACCTGTTCCATATATCTTCATCTGTAACAATCCCCTCAGTGTATTGGATCAAACTCTCTCGTATCCTTGCACTTCTCCCCTTGCAAAAACCATCCGAACCTTGCCCTATTTTTACAGCACCATATGATGCCCAGTGAATATGTCTGGTTTCTGGATTCATCTGGTTTGGCTCTATCAGTTCATCAGCATGAACTGATTAATTATCTGCCACATGACTCCACCGAAATCTAATAATGTTTACTAGTGATTTAAATATGTGATCATATTTTTAAAACACACTTCATTTTCAGACATACAAATCTTCCTAGGCTACAGTAAGTTACAGTTTAAAACAAAACCTCAGATAATCTCTTATTCCAATTAAATTTAATCCTTTAAATAAACCGCAGGAAATTAGAGGCAAAGGTGAGAAGGCTTTTGAGGTAGAAGAAAGTCTACAGGGGGATGATAAGCAAAAGAACTAGTAAGAAAAACTTTCTCATGTACTACCCACACGTGCCATCTGCACAGTTATTGACTCAAGGTCTGCATGTTTCGTGATTTTTTTTTTCATCTGTTATTTCAGTTATAAGGAAATCATATTTGCCAGACTTCAGAAATGTATTCTTTGTTCGTAATGATGCTGGTCCTTGGGTGGACCCAAATTAGGTCCTCTGAATACAGTGTACTGCATCCACCTCTGTCCAAGCATGCACAGTGCCCCCCAGGCAGCAGAAACATGTATGCCAGCCTCTCTGCAAGGGATCAGACTGTAGCATTTTTAAGAGAACAGACTGGGCCTTTCAGTTTTAGTCATCCTTATAATCTTGCTAACATGAATTTCTAAGGGGTGACGCCAATTCTTTTTACATATTGAACATCATCTTTTTTAACTGAACTTTTGGCTGACACTTCTCAGAACTGGTCTAGTCTTTATTAGTAAATTTGGTGTTCATCAGGGTAGCATCAATAATGAAGGACTCATTTGGTATTAATCTACATGCCATACACATGTTTCTAGGAATTCCATTGCAACCCAGCATAGCTTTACTGTTCCTGATTGAAAATGTAAGCATTTTCGCACAAAAATAATTCTGAGAATAGCTGAAGTACACCCTGCATACTTGGTAAGAAATTTAATGACTATTGTTATTGCCTTTATGAAATTATTTGCTTCAAATGTATTTCAGCTGTCTCATAAACAAACATTAAAATGTTTCCCATTACTTGCTTCATAGTAACATGAGCACAATAGCTATAAATTCTGTAACGGTTAAACTGCTTTTAACAGCAGTTTAAGCTAATCCAGCTAACTTTATACCAGGGCAATTTAAGAGAACTCATACCCCTCCTGAGGTACCTCTGCTCTCTTATTCAGCTTGGGTGCAGTGGGCAGTAGCATCTTGGGCATGCATGGTGGTGTTTGCAGCCCTTGGATGAGCATGGCCTCAGGCCCCCAATTTTACAGCTACAATCTAAAATCTTAATGATCTAGTTTATAAATGGAGACTTAAGTAACATTCCAGATGTCTTTCAGCAAATCAAGGTCTTAAGTACTGACTGGCCTAAAATGATATTTATAATTTCTTGCCTTAGCTCTTGTTCATAACAAATCTACTGAAAACATTTCTCAGTAAATCCAGGAATAAAATGTATTTTAAAAAAACTTATGGTATAGGTGTTGCGGTGCCTCTCACTGCCTTCCATATGAATTTCTAATGGGGCTAAAGGAGAGGATTTCCTTTTGCTAATTGGATTTCTTTCATAATGTCATTGTATCAGTAACAAAGCCTACATGGCACAGTATGACAGCATGGCAGTAGAGTAGGGGAGGACACAGTCGTGGAGTCAGGGAAAATAAATGTCTTGTGGGCTAGGATTCACTCAACCATACAGACCTCTCCTGTGTCACATATTTTGCCATCTAACATGAAGAAGAAATTATGCTGAACTTGTGGAGTTTCCATACATCTGTCAGAGTAGATGACCAAGCTCCTGCACCTAACAGAATTCATAAAATTCAAGTGCAAACTCATGTGGCACCTGGAAAGAAGCATGCTCTGCTTTATTAATGCTTCAAAGAAGCCACCCAAGCTTAAACAAGCCGTGGTATTTCACATATAGTCCCACTCAGGATAATAAAACTCAGCACTCCATAGAGACCACAGTCCAGCTTCTACCTTATAACATTACAATTTAACTCCGGTGTCTCGAACTGTGCCATGTTCTGGTCTAGAGACACCAACAAACAGAACAGACCTCACTTTTTGAGCTTCTGCTACCTGATGCCCTTACAGGCACCTAACTCTCTACAGGCTCGAACTTCAGAGCAAAAGTCAGGTAAAAGCTTTACGTCTCAGAAAATACATCCCAACAAAACTGCTTAGTAATCTCTCCAGCTCTGTAAGTAAATTTTCAGTTGTTTGCAGCTCTGTAATGGGGCAGGAATAATTGTCTCTTGGCTGGCCATAGTCTTGGTAGCAACAAAATGAAACTGCAAGAACAAAAAATTCTATGCTCTTAACCTCCATTACATTACTGCTTGTGCTAAGTGATTTCTACTACCTCCAAAAATACTTATGCTTTTTAAATGCAGAAACTTGTACACCCAGGTTAAAAAAAAAAAATCACAACTCTGCAATAGATAAAATTAATTTCTTTCTGTATGTGGAAAATATACATTATATTCGATCACTGGAAGTGTTTCTATAGCAGACTCAAAAAGCATAACCAGACTGTGAGGAAGACGGACAGCTGATTTTAATTTAGCTGCACAATTAACTTTGACTGGACGGCAAATTTTTAGATAGCCAAATACAAAGAAAATTAATTCCACTCTAAGACTATTCTCCACAATTCCAGACTGTATCCATTTCACGAGCCTGCCAAGAAAAGCATGCTCAGAAAGAAATCTATTCTCTCCACTTCAGTTCAGCAGTGGTTGAAAGTCCCCACCAGAAAGACAGTTACATCAGAGAAATCATGCTGTCTTGTAAAAAAAAATGAAAAAACCTAGTTTAACAGGGAAAAGGCTAATGAATGCTTCAATGGCACAGCAATAAGATTTTTAGGAAGTATTGCATGAAACCATACATTAAAAAGAACATAGTAATAATGTATAATTATCCCTTCACACTTATCTCACCTCAAATAGGCTTACTAAAGAAGGCAAGGAGTATTACCCTCATTTTATAGCTAGCATACCACAGAGCAAAATATCACTCTCAAAGTTGTGTAGTGGAGCACATGATGCATTCAGACATCCCACACAACTTTGGCTTTATTACATCGATCTGTTTCATTTAAAAAAAAAAAAAAAAGGCAACAAAAAAGAAACCCAAACCCAAAATCATATGACATTCTGTGCAGAAAAAAATAGTGACTGCATAGGGCATCAAGTCCTTAGTACCAGTTTCTGCAATGGTCTGTTTGCCAGTCTTCAGAGTCCAGGGCAAAGTAATGGTTTTAAAGCTGTAAGAGATGAGAAGAAGCATTTGAACCAATTATAAAGCTGTTTCAATACTAAAATTTTATAAAACAGCACCTATCTACCCCAGTACTTCCACAAGAACTTAGACCTTATGTGACTTAGCTAACAGGAGACCCCACTCTTAGCATATATGAGGACACTCAGATAAATTCACCTGCTTGCTTTTCTTCCAAAAATGTTGTGTAAAAATTTATACTTCTCATATTTACTGAAAACTTGGTGAATTTCCCAGCTAGATAAATACGAACACATGCATGCACATGCACGACCTTCAAGAAGTAAATAAGAAAGTCTCATTCCAAGGCAGCAGGACTGCAAAATGCAACCTGTTTTGCTTAGGACTCTGCAATTTTGGGGTCTAAGCGCTGCACCAGGGCAGGACATGGTGAAGTGCCACCTCCGGCAGCTAAGAGCACATCAGAAGGCATGAGCCTCCCTGGCAACCTGGAGATTCAAGGGAAGCCCAGTGTGGAGCCAGGTCATATAAACAACAGACCACAGGGTTATAGCCCTGAGGTGGGGGATTTGGGCAACGTCACAACCCGCGAGGAAGGGCTCGAATCACAACAGGCAAGAAAAAGCCAAGACTGAAATATATTTTAAGCGTGTAATCTCCCATCATGTGGTATTATTCAGGAAGCTGCTTGAGCTTGGGGGTGGCAGGGCTTATTCTCTTAGGCAGAGCCGGTGCGTTAGCAGGAGATTATTGCTGTGCATGTAACAGAAAAGGAAAAGGATTGCAGCGCTTGTGACGTGGGAGAGAAAGGAGGTTACGCAGCATGAGCCAGAGAGGGGAAAAGATCTACGGGCACAAAGGGAGGAGCATGTGACGATCCCCGTGACTAATAATGAAAGGGCTGACAGCCCCTCCGACAGCACAAACCTGTTGTTTAAAGTTGAAATCTGAATCTCAAAGCAAGAAGTCACTCAACATTCACGTTGAGAGAGAAAAAAAAAGTGCTAATAGTGAAATATATGTTAGGTTAGTAGGTATGGGATTAAGCTAAGCATTCCTGTACACTCCTGTCGTACAGTTTGCTGTACAGGAGTTATTCATCCAGAAATGCAAAAACTGCTCGCTTGATAGATGGCTGAAGTCCTCAAAAGCAAGCTGGATAAGCTGACTCTGTTTCTTTCACAAGGGCTAAACGTATGCCATCCCTTTTCAGAATCAATACCTAGAGATGCTTCCAAGGCATCACAAGAAAAGTTTGGCATCGTTACAAATGAGAAAGCACTCTCTCCAGATCTGCATGTGTGTGCTGCCTCTTGGACAGATTTGAGCTTCTAAATCTTTTATCCCTCTTACAGCAACAAGAACGAACTACTGTGCACTTCAGGCAACCAGTGGGGATAGGGAAGATATTTAATAAGGTTCACTGCAGTTTCAACACCCAATTTATAGTTTTCCAAATGAGATAAAAAGTAATAAGGCTGCAAATCCCTCTAGTTAAGACTATCACATCTCTGTATGCATATAAGAGTAAGCAGCTGCTAATTCAAGGCGCTGCTTTACATTTACCAGACATATGAAAGGCTAGAATTTTTTTCCTAAAAAATTCAATGTATGAATTAGTAAGAGTTTGCAGCTCTTGTCATAGTCATTCCAAGTGCTTTTTTGTCATCTTGTCAAGCGGAAATCAACTAAAAATTGGTTATTATTCTTTTTTACTGGAAAAGGCAGCAACAGCAACAGCATGCCTGTTCCTTCTATGGGGATTTTCCCCACATATTTTCTACTTTTGATTTTCAGTATTTCACTTTTGCACTGATCTTTCCTTGTAATTCTGCTACATTCTCTGCTTTATGTTCTTCTGGGCTCACTAAGTGCTGTGACACCCAATACCCTCTTTTTTTAAGGGCCTGCAAGAGCTTTTAATACTATAGGTGGGTTCCAAGAATTCATTACTTCATCCTGACTGCACTAGACTTAAAAACCCAGATTCCATAAGCTACATGTAAATCTATTATCAAACACTGTTTGAAAAAAACCACTTTTTTTCCCTGTATACTTCTATCCTCTGCTGCTTTTTTCTTGCAGAGATGCATTAACCCTGCTGTGCACTGAGACTGCTCTTGGTATTTTCTCTGTACACCTCAGCAGTTACTGTTCTAGAGATAAAACACTATCATAATCCACTCACTGCCTGCCTGCTGACCAGTTGGGCTTTCTTGGACACCACGTCTAACCAGTCAACTCAGGTGTTGCTTTGGAGGCTGGAAAGAAAAAAGTAGAAGGGCAGCACAAGCATAAATAGGAAAAAGCATGGGAGAGATACCTAACAGAGGAACTGCAGCTACGATAATTGCCAGAGCTTCCATTTAACTGTGCTACACTGATTTTTTGCAAAACGAGCTTCTTATCTATTAAAGATGAAGCCGAGAGCTTCAGTTTGTTGGCCTAGTTCCCCTCTAAGGCTATCTCCAGAGATGCAGCCTTCCTGGTGACTTTAATAGCACCATTCCATCAGAGTTTCTTTAAACCTTGGATATTTCACTTCGTATTACCTCCATTATCAAGTTGCTTTGTTCAGCAGCTTTGAAATATTATATAACACCAATCTCCCTTGTCCCCTTGAATTCAAAATATTACTATTAATCCTTTTGTAACTGTGAATCTGGGTTATATAATTTCTTCTACAGACTTTTTCTAAAGTTGACAGAAAATGCAGAAGAGGTCTTTTCCTGATTTAAATTTTAGAACTTGTTCCAAATGTAAAACTACTCTATTGGCCTTTAGGCAGTACGTCAACTGAGGCAGACATATTTAAGCAAAACATAGGATGCACTGAAACAGATAAGGTGCTGATAAAGTCTTCTAGGCATTTTCAAATCTGTAGACTGTATTCATTATAGAATTTAGACATGCACCAAAAATATAAAGCTGATTTTTTTTTCTGATAAGAAGCTTGGGGGTTTTATGTTATGGTATTTTACAGATTCCAACTTCAGTGTTTTATCTCTTCTCGCAAATTACTCAGAAGTTGCTCAGATTTAAAAATATATACATTCAGTCTAATTGTCTCTAACACATGAAATACATGCTAAATTTTTTTGAAACACTGCTGAGAAAGTTTACTACTAGACTCTCTTCATTCACATTCAGAAGCATCGTAAGCTAAGCAATTTAAACAGTGATGATAAAATAAATCATATTAATTTTTAGGCTATGCATTTAAAAGCTGCTAAATGATAAGTGACTTTCACTCAGTGGGAAAAGCTGCTGGATGAATTTCAGATGTTGCAGAATAAAAAAAAAAATTAAAAAAAATAATAATTTATCTTTCTCTGCGCATTGAGTTTAATTCAGATCCCAGTTCAGGTCTGAATAAACTCAGTGGGCATTATCTTCAGCAAGCTACAGATCAATCCCGGGAATCATGTTACAGACAAAGAAGAGATACTATTGTACTGCCATTGTCACCGCTGATGTAACAGACCTGTGGCTGAACAAGCTTCATTTCTGAACTTTCATAGACCAATAGACCAATTATAATACTTCTAATTTAATAACTGAGAAAAATCAAAATCAGAAAAGTCCATTCTAGAAAAGCAAAACAAAATTATATTTTTTCTTTTCTGGGACCTGTGTTGTGTGAAAACAAACCCAAAATTCCAAAGTTTAACAACACAAGGGCTGTAAACATTAAAGCTATCTAGACCAGACTGCTCAGGACTGTGTCCAGAAGAATTTTTAATATCCTCAAGGGTGAATATCCCACCACTTTTATGGGCAACCTGTGTCAGTGCTGTGTCACAATAAAAAAGCTTTCCCTTATGCTGAGGTGGAACCTCCTGTGTTTCAACTTGTGCTCACTGCCTCGTGCTGCTATTGGGCACCACTGAAAAGAGCCTGGCTCTGTCTTATTTACACCTTGCTCCAGATATTTAAATACATTGATAAGAGACCCTTGAACCTTCTCTTCAGCTGGGCTCAAGAGTCACAGCCCTCTCAACACCTGGAGCACCTCTCCTATGAGGAAAGGCTGAGAAAGTTGGCGTTGTTCAGCCTGGAGAACAGAAGGGTCTGGGGGGACCTTATAGCCCCTTCCAGCACCTAACCGGTCAACAAGAGCTGGAGAGAGACTGTTTATAAGCACATGTAGTGACAGGTCAAGAGGAAATGGCTTCAAACTGACCAGGAGTAGATTTAGACTAGATCATGGGAAGAAATTCTTTATTGTGAGCATGGTGAGACAGTGGCACAGGTTGTCCAGAGATGCTGTGGATGTCCCATCCCTGGAAGTGTTCAAGGCCAGGTTGGATGCAGCTCTGAGCAACCCATTCTAGAGGAAGGTGTCCCTGTCCCCAGCAGGAGGGCTGGAATTAGATGATCTTTAAAATCCTTTCCAATCCAAATAATTCTATGATTCATCAGGACAAGAAACAACCCAAGTGTTCTCTCACCATGGTGCAAATTATCTGCTATGAGTCCATTCGACTTAATGTGCCATTTAGCACAGGTAACCCTGGGAAAAAGAAGCACCCTTATAGGAAAAGCTTCATCATTTACTTTCTCTCTCAGGCTGAATAATCTTCAAAGTCTGCAAAAACCATGAGACAGCATAAGAAAAATCCCAGCCACAGCTACACTACCTATTCTGCTGAATAGGAAGCCTTAACCCGCAGGTTTAGCAGCACGTATCAGTGTGTTCACACTGCAGAGCAAACAGGAAATAAGTCTTCACCCCTCTCACCTGCAAAGCCTGGCTCAGTGCCCCCCTGCCTGGGAAGCATGGGGACACTTCTAGCCTTTTACTGCTGACCTTATTATAGTTCTCCATTTTCTAACCTGTCACCTTAATCTTGATAAATGAGATCTCACTGGGTGTGTTCAGTGAGTTTAGCGAGATCTACTGCTAATCAGGGTAAGAAGTAACCTGTATACACTAAATATCTCATTTTATAAGAAAAAACAAACAAACAAACAAAACCAAACAAAAATCAAACAAACAAAACCCAATACAAAAACAAACACCAAACCAAAACAAAAAGAAGAATGCACTTTCCCCTAGTACACAGGATACTTACTGGATATTTTATGCTGCTATCTGCAAGCTCACTTGAGGTATTTCACTATGCTCTTGCTTCAGACAGAATCTTTGAAATAGAAGCAAACCCTTGTCTTTTTTCTTTTCTTTTCTTTTTTTTTTAAGTCTAAGAATTTTTTATCTTCATTCATACTGGTAATGCCAGCAAACAAATGGCAGGCCGCTGGAAGAACAACAGCAAATGCCAGTGCTTGTGGAAATCTAGAAAAAGTACATTTGTGATTAAAGTATTAACCAGGACTTTCCAAACCAGGAAGGTGTGACTGGAAGTATCTAGGCTAAGGCAGACATTCCTCTACTTAGAATTCAGTGTGAAACATATGGAAAGTGATATACCAGGATGAAGTTTGAAATACCTACACAGAATAACGTGGGAGCCGACCAGCTGCTGTTTAATTTAGATTGTGCAGTGAATAACCAGTATCATCTCATTACAAGAGGGAAATAAAAGGTTAATAAAACTCACTACAGCCAAGTATTACAAGAAGGAAACTTTCCCGCACCCCTCTATCAATGCAAATATTGGTTATTTCAGCCCCTCTGCATAACTCAAGATTTCACTACTAGATACATCAAAATATGTTGATTTGAACTAGTTCTAGAAATGAAAGACTAACACCATGTGAACTGAAATAAATAGTAAGCTGGCTCAAGAGCAGATACAGGAATTTGCCCACAATTACAATGAATTTCAGGAGACTATCTGAACACACAAAAGTAATTTCTCAGCTAGTGACTTTCTCAGCTATGTGAAGAATTAACAATTTTGAGAGAAATATGTGAACACATTAGAATTCCTCACTCTTAACTGAATCAGTGGGCTGCAATTAAAAGCCTGGACCCTGGAAAACAGGTATGAAACATAGCATGAAATATTTTTACACCTATTTGTTGAAGAAGTAATGTTTTTAAGAATTCCCATGGAAAGTAATGTTCTGGCATCCACAGCCATTAGGTATCATATCTCTTTGCTTATGAGGGTATTTTCATACCAAGCTTTCGCATTTGCTGTGGTTGATTGCATCCAATCCAGCACTTCCCATTGACTTCTAAGGGCTCTAGAGAAAGTGTTCAGTGACCTAATGTTTTCTACCTCTTCTGTTTAAGTTCCTTTGAAGTTAAAAATAGATTTTTCAGTAGAACATCTCTCCCCCTTATACTTTAATTATACTGTTCTAAGCCTACTTTACCCTGAAAACATGTACAGCTGTGCTACTTCAAGAGGCTGTGAGATTCTTGAACGCATACCTTCAGTTTCATTAAAGACCTTATTAAAACTTACCCTGATTTCTCAATTAGTTAGATGCTAAGCTGTGGTTACATGGCTGAGTTCTCTGTTTTATTCTAGAAAACATGCTTCTGTAAACCGAAGATGACTGCTTATTTTCCAGTCATTCTGTAACTTAAAACGGGGCACTACTAATTTCTGCAGAAGAGCAAACTCAACAAAATGGAGAGCCTTTTGTTGCTGTCACTAAGGAACTTGTGTGGTCAACAGTAGGATAACTGAGAGTAAGGTTTGATGATCTACTGAATGACAACAAAGGTCATGGTCTTACACTTACAAACTACTCATAATCCAAACTAAAGCAGACCAGCATCAGATAGCATTTGACCAGTGAATTCCTATGACACATGCCATGATGCTCTCTACATAAATTGAACTGATGTGCTCTGAGGATACAATTACACTTATGATCCTAAAATACATAACCTTGGAGAGACTTCCTATGAAGCAAACCAAGAAAAATGAGTAATCAACATTTCCAATGGGAAGACAATCTCACTTTAGTTTGCAGCACCAAACATTCCCACAGCCAACTAGCACTGTTGTGCTAGTGATTTTGTGAAATCAGAATGTATTTATGAACCTGTGAAGCACAAGTGTCTTTATTAGGTCCCAGGACTTGGGGTTTGCTTTTATCTGCTGATGACTAAGTTTCAGGTTTGTATTAAAACATATGGAATTGGAGAATTTGTTTTTGTTTGGTCTCTAGTGTGTAGAGGTATACTTTGAATGAGCCGCAAGGAAAGAGACTACATGAATGGCTGAAAGTAGTGGTACTGGGTTTAACTGAGAGTTTCTTTTGCTGGGCTGTGTCAATATGAGTAACAATTAATGGAAGATACCATTGAAATCCAGTTTACACTACCGTAGGTGTCAGAGTTTGGAAAGCTTCCATCTCAGTTTCCAGTAAACTTCTCTTCTTAATATTTGCACAGCAACGGTTTTTTTCCATCCATGAGCTGTCTCTCAGAATTTTTCTGCTTGTTCACTCTTTTCTGTTGAGAAATACATCTGAAATACTTAATCCAGATTTGACCCTTCTCAAATTTAAACCTCAGTTTCTGACTGGTGACAAATTTAAAAATGCTGATTTTTTTTCTCCTCACACTCAGACCAAATAATTCACTCCTTCAGTGTGGCTGTTCAGACCCAAAGTGCTTTTCAAAAACCTGAGGCAGTCCTTAGCAGGATTAAAAAACTATAATAGGATAACCCCTCTGAAATCAATAAACAAACATCTAATAATGTAATGCACACCACTCAACTTTCCTATATCAGGTGAAACATTTCTTAGTAATTGAATTTACCTCAGATCCTTTAGGAATGCTGATGATCCACACAGCTGTCCAAAATTAAAACCGGGGATATAATTCTAAGTAATTTTATTTAATACACAATAGAAATTTATCACTGAAAGACTTGTGTCAAGGGTCCTAAAGCATCTTATCTAAAAGGATTGTGATGAATTTTCACTTGATTCAGCAGCTGCCTATGTTTTTATTACTAAAGCCTCCAAAATACCTGGTGAAAACATCCTTGACATGATGAAGTATCACACAGCCATAAGTGCTGCTGCATACTGAAGAAACTGAGACTGGGGTATACCCCCAGTGGAAAAATCTCAGGCCAATTCTCTGCTGACCTACCACTGCACTTTAACATGGGACTGAAGATTCTGCTCTCCAATTCCTGGCCTTACAGCTGGATTGGAGGTGAAAAGAAAGCAAAGTGCTATATTTTGGGTTTTGTACTTCAAGGAATTTTTTTTTTTCTATGGAGCAACTACTTGGAGATGGAAAAGCAAAGAACAAACCTGGTAGGATTGTGCTATTAAGTATTGCCCATTAATATAAATCTATGCCTTTGGATCACATAAAATGCAGTTTTACAAAAGCTCTTGTTTTGCACTTCATCAGCTTTGGACTGGTTGCTGTATACAACGTATTTTCAGAAAACTCTATTTTATCAAAAAGTTATATTATTGTAATTACCCTGCTAACTGAAAAGAGAGGCATCAGCTGATGGTGGTATCAATTAGCTGATGTGAATCAGCAGAGCTGCACCAAAGGAAAGATCTTGGTGCCAGTCTATTAGCCAAGACTTTTATCCCAGTACATTTAGTGACTGTGTATACCTTTGGCACACACAGAATGAGCTGTTTAAGAGAGCTGTTCTGTGAAATTCGTAATGATTTTTGCTCGAGGCAAGAGGGATAACAAACAACCACCCTTTCAGCAGCTAAAAAAGTCAGGGGTGGACACTACACAGTGAGGATCGGCAGCAAACCTGTGCAGTGGCTTCCTACTGAAGATACAGTCTGAGGTTCAGCCACTTATTTGGGATGTATGTGACCACTGCATTTTGACACGAGAGCTGAACAAAACTAACAAGGAACAAAACCGAATCTGATGCTTTTAGAAATGAAGTCATGGCCTACTTTTACTTCCTGACCCCAGGCAAATGATTGACATTGGAGCAGACTGTGACCTGTTTAGACTGGTTTAGTGTGTCAACTGCCACCTGGTTTTATGTCATTGAACATGTAATGAGGCTCACTAAATAAGGCAGACCTAACCTAGAAAACTGCATCAGTCTTCACTTATATTTTTAGGTTGATTTCTTCTCAAATAAATTTAAATACCAACCTGAGTCATTCACTGTGAAAGTCTGTACAGGCTTTCCTGTGCTATCAAGAGAGATTAAGGATTCTAGCCAGTTACATGGTGTCCTTTTATTCTGGGTTTTCTTCTTCTTCTTTTTTTTTTTTTTTAAATGAACTCTGATGTTCTATGTTGAACAGCATGACAGAACTAGAAGTTTCTGTGTTTTCAGGAGAGAAGAAATACCAACACAAAAATGGAGTAGCCACCTGCCAGAATTGGCCAATTCTGCTGGCTCTTCCCATGTAACAAGTTAGCATTAACACTATTTTTATTGCTAGTGTTGGACCCATGTGAGGAAATGGTGATTCTCCTGCATGTTTTCCTAATGGTGACCAGTACAGTTGTTTCTGATAGGATTGTTCCAGCCTGCTGCATTTCTTGGTGACCTGCTGAGAACTCAGAGGGGCATTACCTCAGTGGAACTAACCTACATTGCCCAGGGGAAGCAAAAGCTACACCTTTTCTTCTCCACACTCTAACACTAAACAAGCCTTGCCGCACGTGGGGAGGATTTTGGTAGCCCTGGCTGTAGGTAGGCTCTGCCCTTGCACAGAGCAGCTGGTGGTGGGCAGGACTGAGCCAGAGGGAAGTACTGTGGTCCCACACAAGCCCCAGGACAGGGCATAACAGTGTAACTCAAAGGCCAAAACCAAACTTCATGCTTGGCTTGCTCTCACAGAGATGTATTCCTACTGCTGTTCCTAGTAAGCTCATATGAGAAGTAGGGCATGTGTCAGCTGAAGCTTAACCCTTTTAAATTTTTTCCCCTGACTGAACACTTCTTTAAAAAGGATGATGATTTAGTCTCATTTTCTATGTTATTGCAGTATTGGAAGGTCTTGGATTAGACTTTTGGATGTTCAGTCGACTTCTGGATCTGCTGCAAAGCAATGGCTTTAGGCAGTGCCTGTGTTTTGAAAAATATGCAGATACTTTCTGTGAGTTGTTCAAACTGCAGTGCTGGGTCTAAACTCACTGACCTACTTTAACTTGCTTTTTGAGTGGCTGAGTTTCAGACTTATCTTCATTTTATCTGGATGTCAGATATTGCTTGGTTTTCAGAATTACCGTGCATGGCTCATCTGTAGCCAATCTCTTCTCTAGGTAGGTGGTTTCCTGTCCTAAATTTTCATTGCTAATTGTAGTAATTCCTAGCGCACACAAAAAGCACCGTTCCAGGCTACCATATCACCCTTATCCCCGAGAGGCCTTCAGACATCTGGGGCACTATGCAGTTAAGCATTTCCACACCTGAAGGTACTGAAACAAGCACATGAAAAAAATAACAATTGCAATAATAATAAAACCCAACAGTTGGCAGGCTATCAGAGCACCTAGTCCGTTTGCAGGAATGAAAACCAAGTATATGAGGAAAGAGTATTACACATAACTGGCCTGTCAAATTGCAAGAGAGATGCAAATCTTCGAACACTCCATGTTCATAAGGACAGCTGCCCAAACTCTGTCAGTTCAACTCAGTTGCTGAAAAACATGGCCCCAGATCTTCATTCCTGCTGGGCAGATGTTAATATTCTTGTGTGGTGCTCCCATTCACTTCCTGAGAGCCGTCTGTCAGTGTCTCTGGTCTGCAAAGCACACCAACTGTTATCACAAGTTTTTCTAGAGAGGATTTTTCACACTTCTCTGCAGACATAGTTGTGCAGACTTGAGTTTCACCAATGTGAAAAAAGAACAGCAGTTTCAGACACAAACGTCCCCTCCCTTTGCTGGGTGCATTTCAGTCTCTGTCACTCGCTTGGTTTGCAGAGTGTCTGAGATTGCTCCCTAGATGGTGACACCAGTGACTGGCTGTATTGCCATTTCTCTAGATGCAGCATGTCTTGCTCCAGGGGAGGAAGGGGCTGTGAAACCCTTAGTCAGGAAGCCAGCATCAGTTTGTGCACTGTGTCCTGTATTTTGCTGGTATCTTAGTCCAAATTTCTCTGTAACAGCTCTAGCAGCCTCACATTGCCTTAGACTACCCTGACTCTGTTAAGCAGCTCATCGATGTGGGCACAGTAGAGATGCCATACTAGCCACAGCATTGTGACTTTGTCCTAGCAAGACCTAAAGACAGCACTGGTGGTGATCCAGCTGGCTACCAGCTTTTATTGAGTCACTGGTGGAGAAGAGTTTCCATCAGCAGAACCTCTCTCCTCAAGCCTCATCTCCTCTTTTCTTAGCAACGCCCAAATTCCCCTGCGAGTTCTGGCCCCCAGAGCCCTCTCCTGTGACAGGGCACAGTGAGCCTCTCTTTCTCCCAGGGCAGGAGGACCTGGGAGGAAGTGCCAGCTGCAGCACATTCCCACGCAGGGCACCTGTTTGTTTTTTCTGTCTGCATCATACCTGACCCGGTCAGAGCAGCAGCACGACCCAGCCAGGGCAGCACATCGGTACATTTGGTGCCAGGGTAAGAGGGTGCGAATGGGTTTGACATGATCCAGGCAAGCCCAAAATAATCTCAGCTCTTGGCAAAGCTAACAGAATCTGACAGAATTTGTATGAGGAGACTTCAGACTAGTCAGAGCTCGTCATGAGACACAATAGATCTGCTGCGGTTTTTTAAAAATGCATTTGGAAGGTTTGAAAAGTTCCCTTTCTTCAGCTTTGGGTTGTTTCGCCCCCAACTCCTTTTGGGATTTACAAAAGAACATCAGTGGATGGTGCACATCTCACAAGCAATTTCCACATAATTTCCAGATATTTGGAATATATATGGCTCTCAGATATCAACACCAAATGCCCTGCCTGGGCCCCTACCCCTACCCTACCCTTCCCTGAACAAGAAGTGCCTCATCTGAGAATACAATACAAAAACTTGATGCCCAGAAGCCTGTGGTTTTTTTTTTAATAGGACCATAAGCAGAAGCATCCTCAGAAAATTGCAAAGTTTTAAAAATATGCACATTACGAGTGCTTGCCCAACAGCTCCTGCAGACACCAGGTTTCTCAAAAGGGCTGCATGGGGCAGGAGACTGGCCAGCTGTGGGCTCTCCCTGGTGCTGTGCCTTCCTCTGGCTCATTGCCTTCTGCACTGGAACTGATTGCTTGTCTATAAAAACAGATGATGGTCTGATTAAAACTGATTAAAACACATGCATCATGCAAGTCTGGGGGAAAGACCAGACTGGTGGATGTCCCTTGTGTTAGCTTAAGTACCCTTAGAGGTTGAGTTTCTCTCCTGTAGCAGATACCCAAAGGACAGGACAAGAGTACCTGCACCAAAATTAATTTATGCCACTGGGTGAAAAAAACCCAAACAAAACACTTTCTTAAAACCTATGGTAGCATCTCAAAATCACAGTGACAAGAAAGTCCAAACATAAAAAGATATATTACACCTCCTTCACAACACTTGCAATGATCTCTACGTTCTCCAGTGCAGATGCTCTAAACTTGACTGTAAAATCTTCTCTCAAGTGATATATATGATGCAGATCCACTGGAAACCCACTGGATTTACATATGCAGATTCAAAAGCCCACAGTTGTTTTTGCAGGAGACCTCTGGTTTCCCTGGAATGGAGATGTGGGCTCAGGCAATTGCCCAGGCAAAGCCACATACAAGAAGCGAGAGCTGCTCACAAGCACATCTGAGCTCCAAATTTCATACACTTCATAGTGGCAGCACAGTCGCACGCCTGACTTCTTTTGAGTCGATAAGAATCAATCACAACAGAGTTTATCAAATCATTTTTTTGTTTACAGAGCCATAATTTACTTAGATATAAAAACATAAACCCCAGAAGTGTTTGCAAGTTTAATGTTGTGTGCTTTTCTCTGGTTAAGTTGGGGCAGTAAAAAGTTCCATTAAAATCTTAGACGCAGTTCAGAGTGACACTGTACCATTAAAAAAAAAAACAAAAAACAAACCACCAAAGAAACCACCACGGGAGTTATAAAAGATGGAGCTGGCACTGGGAGATTGAAATTCGCAAGCACAGTTGAGTTTGAAGTTGTCATGGTACCAGTGCTACTATGTGTGAATCACAGCACCATCAGATCAAGCTCTGAAAAACAGCAGTTTTGCCTGCATGCAAAGCGAGCAAAACCTTGGAACAAACTGTTCAAGGAACTCAACATTCACTCTGATCTAGCAGTTCGGATCCGAAGTTTAAGAGGCAGTGAGATTTTGGGAAAAAATTAGTAATATCCTGCAAGCTAGGCCGGATTCCACACTGCCATGACATTATGGAGTTGCAATTCTGCAATCTGTGGATTAAATCAGAAGCACCAGAAACACCCCTGCTCTTCTCACAGTGTCGGCCATCACACGATGTTGAGTAAACATGTGGTTTGCCTGGGCAACTGCGCTTGTCTATGGCAATAATAACAATCAGCAGAATCCCTGTCGGTAATCAATGCTTTTATTGCTATTAGCCCTTTTGTGCTCTGCTACACATTGTAGCGTGGATAATCCATCACTATCTTGTTAAACTTATTTTGCAAATTTTTACTTGAATATGTGGGCTAAGGTTTGTTCCCTTTATTGCTGTGCTCCTAATAATAGTGTGCAGCCAAGTGTAAAAGATCTTCTGTCTTCTCAATTAACAGACTATTAAGCTTTCCCCTAAGAGTAATAAACTCTTGAAATCTGGCAGGGGCAGCAGTCCACAGATACATCTTTTTCCCCAAACTGCAAGTTTCTCTTCCCAGATCGGTGTGGAATGTTCTAAACAGATTTTGCTGAGGAGACGCACAGAAGGTATTTCACACTTACTAAGATGCTAAACAGATGAAAAGTCATCTGGTATACAATTAAATATTTCAAAATACTTCTTTCATTTCATCAAGTACTTATTCATGGTACATGAATAATCTTTGGAGACTGTCTCTCAACAGCAGACATTTTTCTACTAGGGCCATAGGGACTCAGAGCATCCCTGAAAAAGACAGCTGGAAAAAGCAAATATTTTGTCAGGATGGTTGAATTCACTGGCTTAAAAGTTTCAGCACTGTTATGAAATAAACACAGGAGGCCATAAACTCCAGAACCCTTGCTCTGAATTGAGGAGTTGAGGAATGCAGAAACCGAAGATAATGGCAAATTCTCCCTTCCCACCCCCAAATACATAGTCAGATATCTGGGAAACAACATGTAGTTTATCTAAATTTATAACTAAATGCGCTATTCCCATAAAAGAGGTAAGCAAGGTCAGGCTGCAGAGGTGAGGTGTTACCACACTCATTAAGTTACACCACAGGAGAGCCAAAGATCACACCCAAAAGCAACAAGGCTGCTTTGTTTTCACGGCTCAAAAGCAAAGGCGAGGCATGCACAGTTTAACAGGTCCAAGGTCAGAAGATTTTCTTGCGTCATTTTAAAAAAGGACAAAGAATACCTTCCTGAAATTTATGATCTTAGGACTTGGAAGGAAGACCATTTGCCCCTTCTCTCCATAGTTTGCTGTAGAAAACAGCAAGGCTCACCTGCTACCTATATCTGCTTGACTCCACTGTATGTGTGCAGCCCCAGTGAGCCCACAGTAATATTAGAGAACAAGAGAAGGTGCAAGTAGGTTCTTTCACAACTTACAGAGCAGGTAAGGTCATCTACTTCATCAAACTCTGTTTAGAACCACGGCTGCTTTGAAACCTGCCCAATAGCTATGCCATACCAACCATAATTTGTTATTTTCTTGTCCCTTGCAACCAAAAACCAGGAATGTTCACTAAATTTCACTACTGAGAAGTCCCATTGCATTTTTTTCTCAGCTTGCAGTGATAAGATGGTATTGTCAGGACTAACCTTTAACTAAGCAAAGCCTAGCCTGGGGTTGCAGGGTAGAGAACACCCACACGCCAGGATATACCTCTCTGTTAAAAACAACTATGTATAAATAAAGGGAGCCACCTGGGGACTTGGAGTCAGCTCTCTCCACATAGCCTTTCCTGCTTTTACCTTGCTGCTGCTCATTTTTCAGATCCGGGTGACAATTCAGTTCTCTGCTGAAATCTCCAGGCCAGGTCCGTGCAAAGCCCTGAGAGCACATCTGCAGTGCTGTGGTGCTGTGGCTGGGCAGAAATACCCACAATAGCTGTAAAGGTGTTGGCGTGGGCACCAGCAGCATTTCCAAGAGCAGCAGAGCTTCCAAACACCTCAGTACATTTTAGATTTCTCAATTTATTAAACAAGTTTTTTGGCACCTTTCCCCTGCCCCCCGCCCCCGCTCTCTGGGCAGTTTAATAACTTCTTACTCACCCTCCTTTTGATCTTCCTGTTTTTTTTCCCTCATACTTACTGAGGCTCATGCATTTTTTTTAAGGTATCACTGGGGAACAACAGCCCCTTTCTTTTCTGATCACCTCTATGATACAAGCCATAGATAGTGACTCTTGTTTCAAGAAACAACATACTTCTGAAGTAAGGCATACCAATGCCTAGGTAAGGAATTAATTAATTAAATAAATAAACTTTCTCCTCCTCTACTCTTGTTTTATTGACAAGTTTTCTACATTTCCTATGATACTGAAGGCTCTGGATTGACTCAACCCCCAAAATCAGCTCAGTACCATCTGTAACTACTGTTTCTTGACTAGCACCCAATGAAGCTCGGTTGCTATTTTGCAGTTCCATACATCCAGATTATTTCCTCTTTCCCTTCCTACTCCTCATCTTCCCCTCCTCTTTTTCTTCAGAAGCTCCTTCAAGTCCCACCATAAAACTTTCCCTCCAGTCCAACCTGCCTCTCCTCCTTCCTTCAACAGCCCCTTTGAATGGGAAATCGTCTTTCCCCAGCGTCAAGGATAAAATTCACCCCACGCAGAGGAGTTGGTGTCAGGTCCACTTAAGTCTTCCGAAGAATTTCACCTCAGATGACTTTCCCCGCTCCTCCTCCTCCAGACCCATTCCTTTCACGATGCTTTTCAACAATGACCTCAGCCAGATTCCTTCACTACTGCTAACTTGTACCAGCACTTAATGTACTTTATGTGCCTGCAGTGGTTTTTTTCTGAGTTTGCAATAGGCTGCAAATTCCTTGAAGCATGTCTCATTATATTTTTGTATAGCTCCACTCACTCTGTCTCTACTTAATAAATAATGGCTACTCTACAAGAACACTCACTATACACCACTCCTGCTTTAAATACCAGCCCTTGCATTGTCAGCTTTCTTAATTTTTCTTTTGTCTCCATGAGTCATTGTACCCATCTTCTGTGTGTGTTTACGTACACATATACATGCTCATTGACATTTTTCTCCACAGAAAGAAATGTAAAAGTAATCCTCTGCACAAAATTCCTTATTATGCACATAAATCTAAACATTTTGGTTTAGCTGTAGACACAGTCAGCTTAAAAGATTTTCCACCTTTTTATTCTTCCTAGAAAGTTCTCCTTCCCTCCCAAAAAAACCTAACCACAGAGTTTAAAAGCGCTGTTCATGTTTTTCAAGAAAAGCTATTTTAGACAAGAGACCCCATGTTTAACTTGCCCTGCTGTTGCTATAAGAAATATATGGCAGCTGATAAACAAACAACATGCTAAAAATACACTGAAATCTTGAACACTGGAACTAAGCCTAAGTGAAAGAGCTTTATGTTGAGGAAAACACAGCGAGGTGTAGCCCAGCTGAGAAAAAAACACTGGCTCCCACAAGCACAGTCACAATAAGGCACTTTCACTGCTGCAAGGTCTTATTTACTTGTCCAAGCCTATTAGGGGTTAGACCTGCTATACAATTGCAAGCCTGGGGTCAGCTTTCACAGGTTTCAGGTACAAATCACAGCCAGTGCCCTGTTTCTGCTTGGGTTACTCACTGGCTTCAGAAACCTTTCTTTTATTTGCTTCATTCTCATTGGCCTTTAAATTTGCTCATTTAATGCACTGCAAGTGAGTTATACTTCCAAAATGTTTCTCTTGCAAGTACATTTTAGCCTAGTTTTACTCAAAGGTCTCAGGTGAGATAACCAAAGCAGGGGCAGGGTTAGTGTGATTTAAATAACTGATGCAGACTGGAAGCAGCATCAGAGTTGTGGATTTTACCGTCTACTCTGTGATCTGTCACTTGCAAACACATTCCTGGCAAAGAGGGTACCAGCTCATAGCAGCTCCAGAATCTCCAGGGATGATCCCATCGATGGGAAACTTCATGTTTAGGTGCTCTAAATTGAAAGACCAAATGCACATGCTGTGCATTTTAACACCCCAAAACCTGATATATGGCAAATGATACTCTCTTGTCTATCTCAGATATATGTGCAGCTGACACTTCACAAGCACAGAAGTCCCCCTAAAACAAGAAGTCTTTTTCAGTTTTTTTTTAGCAGAGAAATCCTGACATACAATATGGCCATATGCCCCACCTGAAATTTTATGAAACCTCACAATACAAACATGTGAGTTCCTCAATCGTAATTTGTGGACCATTCCTGTTCTCCTGATGAGCATGGTGGTAGGAAACACAACCAGACATGACAGGCTATAGGCACCACCTAAAAGCAATAGAGAACTAAGCTGTATATAGATGCTGTGGAAAGAGAACCCCCGCTCATGGCAGGAAGACCGCAGTGATTGCTGCAAAAGTTGAGTAAACAGATGAGGTAGCAGCTGTAACTTTTGCTGTGGAAAAAGAAAACATAGCAAATAGGAACTCCTGTTTTCACAGGAGCCTTATGATTTTGGCTCTGTAATCTGACTTTCGTTTGCTCAGATGCTAAAGCAAGGCATCCCCGTAGCACAATACCCTTCCTGAAGTCCTTTTTTTTGCATCTCCCATTCATCCTGGACTCCTTCAGCAAGACCAACTCAGTCATCATTCCCTTCAGACTCAGGATCTACCTGAGGATCTACTCATCTACCCAGCTGGCCACCGTGTGTCCCCCACCCCACTGAGCAGCATTAGGCACTGCAGCCAGCAAGGCTCCATTATATTGCCCCTTTTTGGTACCTCTTTTCATCCATGTCAGGTGTCAGGCCACAGCAACTATTTGAATACTAGATAGAAAAGACAGAATACCTCTCTAAGCACTCCTTCTTTGACCAATCTACTGCAACTGTCTCTGGCCTTGACACATTTCTGGACAGAGTTTTCTGTGCTTCATCAGCTCATGATCTGGTCCTCACACCAGGCACTGAATTTTACCCAGTGAATGCTGTTCTCATTTATCTCATCCTTCCCCTGTTGTTTCCCACTCCAGAAAAATACAAGCAATTGCATAGGAGAGCAAATGTGGAGTATACAGGGTGAAACCGCAAAACCCAAGAAGCTCTGCCCTGCCCTACAGATGCTTCCACTGTTATCAAGAATTTGATCTCCTATGCTGAATTCTCTACTTTCCTGCAAACCTGTGGGTTCCGTGCCACAGGCAGTCACACTCCACATCAAAAGAGCCAGCACTGTCTCAGCTCCTGTGTAACCATGTTTGCTCACAGGGTGACACTGGCACAGCTGCACCATTAATGCAGGCTAACAGGAAGACAGAAGATGCCAGGAAACTGGCTGCTGTTTCTGCAGCCCATGCTCTACGTAATGCCAAAAATCTCTATATCCCCCTGATCCAAACTGCGAGGTAGAAAAACTGAACTAGGCAATTTCTGCAGCGCTCAGAATCTCATGTGGCTGACGTTATCACTCACCGCTTCAGGCATCCTGGGAGCGAGGCACAAGTTAGCCTGGGTCAGAGGAGACTTCTGCTCCGTGCAGGAGGTTCCTGGGACTGTCAGGAGATGTTTTGCAGGAAGCATTTTACTGTGTTTACAGACATAGTTTGAAATCAAACAAGGGGTAGCAAGGCATGTTGTTCTAGTGTAAGTACAACATAAATGTTTGTGTAAAAAGAGAGAGAAAGATGACAGGAAAACTGGAATAGCACCTTTCTCACTAAAGGGAACCAAGTTTTTAAGTGCTAAGCAGATGTTGGCAGGCAATGAAAAAATGTGTTGAAGCCACTAAATACGAGAGAAGTTTCTGTGCTTTTTTTTAAAGTAGTTTTATCCTTAGACGTTCTATGCAAGTTTGAAAGAGTGAGATGTATTCAATACAATAACTGCAAACCTATGCCATGCAAAAATATGGGATGATTCTTTGGGCTGTGAACACTTGCAGCAGGGGATTTCAGTACCTTCTCTTCCTCTATCAGCAGCTGCCACTGTTTTGGTGATGTTGAGAGCAGCCGCCACCAGCTCCCAGCTCTCCACATCAGATCTCATGCAAATGACAAAATTCGGTCCCCTGGGGAGCAACTACTGCCTGCACCACCCTTGTGCCTTCCCTCCGGGAAACAGGTGGGGGAACAAAATGGGAGCAGGCTACAGGATGCCAGCTGGACCATGCTGAGGACACTTAAAAAAAATTCCCCTCTCATTTTCCTTCTCTGTCCTTGAACTTGCAGTTTTTATTCTGTGTCACTTCTAAAAACTCTTAAAAAGCAATTTTTTTTTGTGGGGGAAAAAAGGCTGTGTGACATACACTTTGCTTCTTTCTGCCACAGTAAGCAGCATTCTTAAATAGAGGAGATACCGGGGGTAGGTGCTGTTAGATGTCATCACCTCTCTTCTCAGTATGCAGGCACTATGCAATGCCTTGGGTGAATACTTTCAGAGGAGAGACCAAGATGCAGCATTCAATACAGTCAATGCATAACACACTACCTTGGGCAAATACTTATTTCAAAGCAGATGTCTAAAAATACATACTTCTTTTGTCTCCTCTGCCCTTCATGGATGATAACTGGGCTCCTGTGCACTTTAAAGATGAGATGAAAGGACTCAAAATAATAGGTACAAGGAAGGGGAAAAATGGCATGAGAGTTAACAATTGCTTACAGAAGAGAGACACATCGCTATATGCAAGGATTACCTAGACTATTCCTTTCAGATTTTCAAGCATATCTACACAAGGACCAACCAGCTCTTGGTACTTCTGCATAATGAAATATAAAGCTTCTTTTGATTTCGGACTAGGAAATAAGTAAACTTGCATCAGTAATGTTCCAGGATTTAAGTGGTGAGACTGAACTACAGTTAGTTAGTACACTAACCAAGTATACCATACTAGCCAACCATATCCTGGGATGCATCAAAAGCAGCGTGGCCAGCAGGTCGAGGGAAGTGATTCTTCCCCTCCATTCTGCTGTCATGAGACCCCACCTAGAGTGCTGTGTCTAGCTCCGGGGCCCCAGCACAAAAAAGATGCAGACGTGGTGGAATGAGTCCAGTTGAGGGCCACAAAGATGTTCAGAGGGCTGGAGCACCTCTCCTATGAAGACAGGCCAAGATAGCTGAATGTTGTTCAGCCTGAAGAAGAGGAGACTCTGGGGAGACCTTAGAGTCCCTTCCCCTGAAGGCAGTCTAAAAGAAAACTGGAGAGGGACTTTTTACAAGGGCATGCAGTGATAGGGCAAGGGGGAATGGCTTTGAGCTGCAAGAGGGTAGATTTAGGTTTGATATCAGGAAGAAATTCTTTACTGTGAGGAAGGTGAGGCACTGGGACAGGTTACCCAAAAAAGCTGTGAATGCCCCATTCCTGGAAGTGTTCAAGGTCAGGCTGAGCACCTGGTCTAGTTGAAGGTGTCCCTGCCCATGGCAGGGGGTTGGAACTTGATGATCTTTAAGGTCCTTTCCAACCCAAACCACTGTATGATTCTACTATCTATGACATGACTAGCTACATGAGATTTTTGTTTCCTGGATTTATCTAATTCCTGCCTCAAATGCTAGTGATGACTTCCTCACTCTGACCATGTTAAACAGAAGAAAACTAGGCGGGATTAGAAAGTAAAAGGCACATGAGAATAACATACTGTAGCTTGCTCCCCTTCCCTCTCTTTCTTCCTCCTCCTCCTCTTCAGTTAACTGTGGGACAAAAGGTAAGAAACACCCCCAAACTGCTGGTTTGCCACAGCAAACACAGAGGACAGGCACACGGATACCTACAAACATGAGGAACTGAAGGAACACAGGCTTCCTGCAGGACCAGAGGTGAATCACGTGCTGAGCCATTGGTAAGGCATGTGAGAGTCACTTAAACTTCTCTAAAAAAAGACAAACCCAAAGGTTTCTTTCAGAGTCAAATGTGAATGACACATTCAGGATAAAGAAATTGCACAATTATATCAGCTCAGACAGATGAACTTCCATCTTCCACAGAAACCCTAGTAAGGCACTTCCCAAGTCACAGCATATACCAGACTGAGCACCAGGGCACCAACTCCAAAACATACTCAAATTTTATCTCTTATTCTCTCTCAGTACCTGTGATGAGATTTGGGCATGGGCTCTAGTCAGGCAGAACTTGGAGAACTATGACATTTTGCTGGAGTTACAAAGGTGGAGAGAGGCAAATATTGAGAGGTAACAACAGACTGCACGTATCTATGTTTCAGTGGCTACTCGACACTCATTTGCACAACTCACCTTTGAGTTCTGTACTGAAATTTTCAAAAGAATTTGAGCATAAAAAAGGGTGTTACTTTAAAAGTCAACACCAGCTTCAGTAAAGACTGAGGTCAGAGATCCCCCACTAACTTACAGAATGTAAGTTTGCCTCCCATTTAGTGAGAAAGTATCACCACCTCACCAAATGAGGATGCAGATCACCTATGCTGCGAAGGAGGACACAATTTCTCCATCTCTCTGCAAAACATGAAGATGCACTGAAGGCACACACTGAGTTTAACTGCAAAGGCAGGCATCAGGTTTATCTAACTGACATAGTCACAAGTCAGTAATATTTGTTTTGCATTCAGTTGAATTTTGAGTAATTTAATCAGAAAAGTAATCTGGAAAGAGTGACAAATCTCTTCACTCATTAAGAGCAAGCAGTCCTTAGAAAGCCCAATCAAAGTGGGTTGCTGTGAGCTCGGATCAGCATATGCTCTTTCATTAGCAGCACTGATAGCTACCAGCAGAGAGGATTTTCAAGCCCCAAGTTTGTGCCATGCTCCCCTTGAGTCACTCTGACAATCAAAAGGAAATAAAATAAAAATATTATCAGCAATTATTACCCGTGTATCTTAGCCACTGCTCGAGGCTGAGTCCCTACGGACATTCCCAGGGGCATATTCCACACCTCTAACGTGCCAGGCTGTGCCATACACAAAAACACTGTCATTGCACCCCTCTAAGTTTCAAACACGCATTTTTCTTGGCAAAGTTTACAGTCAGTGAAGAGTAATTTGCTTTACTTTTCTTATGTGCACATGTGTTTGTGTTACTGCAACAAGTTTCTCTACTCTGATAAATGCTTCCACAAGGCACATCCCTGCGAACGATCAATTCTCAGAGTCCACATCTGTCCTTGATGCCCACAATGTTAATTTCATTGAGGAGCATAAGACTGTTCCCATGAACACAATTGCTATCCCCTCCCTCCCCGTTTTGACACCTCCAAGGCAGAAATGAAAATTTCTTTATCCAGCAGCTGTTTTGCTAAAAAGCATCAACATCACACGCATCTTTCATTTTGCGAGGAGGAAGCTGAAGACCAAGAAGATCCCGCATGACCACAGGTCTGCCTGCAAAGAGTTCACAGGCGGTTTGAAGCGTTTTTGTGCGAGTTCATTATGAATCACTAAGCGAGTGCTGCAAACATTCACTCCCGGTGAAACGTTTCTCAGGATATTCACACCCGCTCAGCATCCTCGTCGCTCCACAGGCTGTTTTTAGCATAGCATACGCTCAGCTCCGCAGGCCTGTTTGTTCTGGTAGACACAATGCAAGTTTTACTCGGTGTTACAGCACAATTGGATAAATACAATGAAGTTAAAACAGCCTTTCCTGCACCCCTCTCCCCCCCCCCCCAAGTAACTAAAGAAAAATCAGTGATATTCAGGTGCTCCAAGGAGCCACCACTTGAGAAACACAGGCATACTGTGGGCTTTTACTGGTGGGCAGACTGAAAACCAGAGGAACCACGTCAGTGAGGAAAGCACATAATTGAAGAAATCATTTCCAAGCTGCACTGCCACTGGAAGATGAGACTGGCTCCTTAGGTATATTGCTTTTTGCTTTTTCAGGTGGCTGTATTTTGGCTCAGCCATTCATCCCTCAGATCAAGCCTACTTACAGAGAGAAGAGTCTATGCAGGGTGTGTTCCCTCTGCAGCACACTTGAGTATCACTGGTGGTATTGCATCTGCACTACAAGCTGACATGTCCAAAGACAGACAGCATCCCAACACTATTCTATTTAGGATACCAATTAAAATGCTCAGTTATGTAGTTCATGAAGACCTAGCTGAGATCTACGGAGTCAGAATTATGGTTTTAAAATTAACATTATGTTTTATAATTTATGCTTTCCAGAAAGCTTCCAAAGAACCTCATGCATGCAGTTTATTGCTAAGAGATCAGAAAACATAGGAGGATTCACGAAAATAGCCGTTACTGTTACCCAGAACAGTCACAACCCAAGTGCTTGCCTGCAACTGTACAGCTCCAGACGCAGTGTGCCTGTACATCTTGGAACAAAAATATTCTGGAGAAACAGCACCTGCACGAATGCTGCAATCCATCATTTGCACTAGTGTCCTAAGCTAACTTAAAACCCCCAAAATATGATGCAAACACACTATTAAACCTTTCTGTAGGTTTCACAGGCAAATTGTGTTCACTTTTCTACGTTCGCTTATGAAAATCACTGGAATAAACTAAAACGTCCTCTTTGTGATAGGGACCAAAGTAGGTTTCAGTGGGAAAACAGACCTTTCCTGCCCCGCACAGGGGATCTGAACAACGTTTCAACATTTAAAATGATTTTCACGTGAGAATTCCCATTTAGAGGTTTCCAGTTTACGGTCATTGATTTCAAGTTACTAAGCAGAAGGGTATTTGAATAAAACATAGTACAGAGCTTTGTAAAGTAAAGCTGCTAATCTGATTTAGATTGTTTCACTTCCAGCTCCATGACTCTCTGTTTCCAGTCAGTAGCCCTGCTGAAGCTTATGTGTGCCTAAGTTCTTGAGGTATTTTTGTTGTCAGATATTTGTATTAACAGCACTGATGCAAAGAGCCCACTAACACATGGAATAAAGCAGATTTAAAAACCATCAAGACAATGCGTTTTTCTCATTTATTCAAATCTTCTGCAGGAAGTAAACACTGAAAGATTTAAAAAAACTTCACACTGCAGTATGTACAGTTTTGTGACATCACATGAGGAAATTAATTTCTAATAAAAAAATGAGACCAGTTAGATAAATTACTGAAGACACATCACAATAAAACTGGTTGTGGCAAAATCCCGAATTCTTATGTATGGCAATGAAAATCAATACTCCTTTGTTTTACAGGGATGGAATAGTCCTGGTACAATATTTCAGTTACGCAAAATGGAGTCCTGAACTTACATGACTGACTATAGTTGTATGAGCACTTCATGTTTTAAAAGTAGTTTTGCTTTTTTTTTTTTTTTCCCCAGACCCTTTTGATTTGAAGCACATTCTTTCACAAAGCTAAAATACCACAGCAGAAGTCATGTCCAGAAGTGGAATACTGTTGTGTTTTGAACTGACCTGACTTGTTAAGACTTTTTTTTTTTTTTTGCCAACGCACAGATGCACAGGGTCCCCCATGCACTTTTCATGCAGCAGGTAATCACAACTTTAAATAAAAGTATTTTTCTATACATTCTTCCAGACTTGCAACTGTATACATACATGCAAAAGTTTTTAAACCTATGTGATCATATTTACACTTATACATGGAATATACATAACAAAAAAGATTAAAAGGGTTTTTTTTTCCTTTGCATTAGAACAATACAAAATATGTATTTTTCATTAAGGAAACCACTATTTACATCACCTTTTAAAAACCAATTTCAACATATTATAGGTGTAACAAGTCAACATATTTACATTATATATAAATATATATAATATATACTTACCAGTTTACTCCTCTGTAAGATGTGGCAGAGAACAAACTGGTAATATCATGTCACTGACGTCAATGAGAGCTGTAATACTTTCACCAACATTTAACAAGGAAAATTTAAACCACTCATTTCTTCCTCTTAAAAACATTTGTAAATCAAAAATTTAAAAACATTACTAAGAGTAAATGGCTAAGAAAAGTGAAAGTTATGGCTGAATTCCCTTTTGATCTCATAACATTTATAAACTTCTCCAACTGAGCCGCCTGGTTATGTGGTATCAGCAGAGAAGCCCTGCAGCAAAATACCTTTGATTATGTGGTCATGTGTTACCCCCCATCATTTCCTCAAATTTTGGCAGAGGAGACACTAAAAATCCGATTACCTGACTCCTGTATGCTTCCCTCTGGAAAAAAAAAAAAAAAAAAGGCATATCTGCGTGGTGACTACAAGTCAATCCCCAAATCTATCTGGCTTGAGTGCTACATGCCAAGTGCATGCGCCTGTAGATCGGGCACTCAGCAACCCAAGTGCTGCAATCCTTCCCAAGTTTAGTGAGGTTAAAGTTAATTCAGGTTTAAGACCCAAGGGGCTGCAATTACAACTCTAAGTGTGGTATAGAGACAAATCCCTAACTGCTTTTTCACTGCTCTGTGAGGTGGAGGCAACTTTCCCCCATCAGTCTCACCCAGCCACAACTGGGATACATTTTCCCCTCCCTTCCTGTCCCTTCGGTGGTGAGATCACACATCAGCACCCATCAGTCCTGCACTGCTTTGCCCATACAGCTGCTCCTGCTGCCAGTATCTGACAAGACCCCATTTTCCTTCAGATCTATAGTCTAATGGCCTGTGGGAGATAGGAGGTGCTGAGAGTACCAAGTACTATTCAAGAGATAACCCTGGTCTGCAATTCATCTATGGTGGAAATCATGGATATTCGAGTTGCTTGGGAAAACAAGGCCAGCCCTCCAGTCCATCTGCTGGTGCAGCAAACCCAGCTCCTGCACCCCTCTTTTCTGATGGAAAAGTCCCCAAGGAAAAAAAGCTAGGGACTCCTTTTTATTCACCCATGCAACAAGACAAAAAGTGATTAAGAGCCTTTGGTCCTAAGGTTTAAAGGCTGTACATGTGGGTGGGGTAGATTTAAAGAAGACCTCTCTTCCCTAGGGAGGGGGTAACACCAGTGGTACTGGAGAATTTCATACAGGAGACTGTTGCCCTCCTAGCAGCTGAGAGCACTCCCTTGGCATGTTCCTGCCCTCTCTCAAGGTCCTCATCGTTGTGTTACCTGCTGCTTGAGATTGCAATGGCTGCAAGAGGCAAGATTCTTCCATGAACGGCATGTCCTAAATTTAAATTCTTGTATAGTATAGTTTACTGACGTCTGTGAGAATGGCAATACCCTTTTGTTAACATCACCTAAAAAGAAAGTAAAGCCTCAACCGGTCAAACTGTTACCATTTTAACTTAAACATTTTATAAAACCTTCAAAACTAAATGTTCAAAAGTATATATTATAACAATAGACTACCCTAGAATAAATACATAGGTCAGCACACTGCTAGACTCCAATATTACTTTTTTTAGGGTCAGACTCTCGTGTCCATTTTTCCTCTTGACTTTGATGAAGTTTTTTGAACCAGATTATTCCATGTTCACTCACGCTGCACTTTTCTGTGGAGCCCTTCAAGTAGATTATAACCCTGTATTTACTCCGGGGAACATCTATTATTCTATATTGTATATATTTCCTACCTATATACACGTTGTTTCAAGAAAAATAATCAATTAAGACTTTAAAAGACATTTAATGGATGGAACAAATACCATCTTTTCAATATTTTTGCTGGGTTGACTCATATAAAAAGAATTCAGTTCCACTGTCGATCCAAAATATACTTTATCTCATTAATGATTATTCTATGAGACATCTGAATTGTCACTGGGCCACTTATAAATGCAATATTAGAAACAAACAAAATTTTATTTTTATATTATACTTCAAACAATGACATTTAAAATGATATTAGATTTGTGTGAAGGTTTTAAAATATAAATCTTCTTTGTACAGCCCATTAATATATTATGCTTCACCGAAATAACATAAAAATATATCTTTAAATTGCTCTGTTATTTCTCATAAAAACCAGGGGGAATGTTTTATATCAGATACTGCCAAATATTTGTGTTCCCTAAGAGAAGGTATCCCCCCAGAGGGAGGCAAAACAGAATAGTGGTGCATTTTCCAGCTGGCAGACAGGAGAAAGTCCCTTTCAGTAGGAACTGCACTGGGAAAAGGAGGAACTGATCCTGGGCTGGGGACAGGGATGAGAGGGGAAATAACAGCTCGCTCTGCCTCAGCAAGCCAGTAGTCTGAGAAAAGGGTCTCTGAAACCAAACCAGTCAGGAAAAGAGCACAACACCTCACCACTCATCTCTGCTATGCAGACATGAGATGGACAGAAAGAGCAGTTCTGTCGTGTCATTGGCTCTCAATGGTGAAAACAGTCAAAATTAAAACAGTGTGGCTTTCTTTATCTGTGCAAGTCAACTATTCAGCTGTTTGCTGATAGCAGAGGGGATTATCAGTGAAATTAAGAAGCCACAGAGAACAGGGTTTTTTTTTCCAGGGGAGTAAAAAGTTCAGCAAAACTTCTGCTTGCCAATAATTCACATAATTTAGAGAAACTGGATTTTGTCCTCCTCCTCCCCCATGAGAAATAAGGGCTGCAAATGGAGTTAACACTGACAGCATTAACAGGAAAGTGGTGCCTCACGGCTCTTCCCCAGCCAGCAATTCTTTTAAGGTGTCTCAGCTTTGACTGCAATTTTCAGTTCCTCCCATCTCAGGTTGATACTGCCAGATGTTACAAATCACAGCACAGGTGGGGACTGAGGAAAAGGGCAGAGGAGGATTTCTCAAGATGTGTCCCACTATCCATTACAGAGCATGACAAAACCACAGTTTTATCCTCAGTGCAACCTGGAAAATTATTCTAAAACCAGGTTTTCTGCAGTGAAAGGGTAGTGCATTAAACCATGCATCAGCTGTTCAGAGAGTAATAAATATTGGCAGATTATGGATTCTTTTCCCTGGTTGTAGGAAGAGGCCAACACATTTTTCATTAAAATCCTATTCCATCTTTGAGTGGAAGGCTGATCTGCTGCTTTAGCACGGTCGGTGTTCTTCTGCAGGGAAGCAGAATGGTGCTGAACAGACAATTCTGCTCATCCGCTTCACAGGCTTTCCACCATCTTCCTCACCAAATACATGTACTAAGCCTTCTCAATTCCAATACTCCAAGAGGCATTTTGGCTTTCCCCTTTTCAGTAGGGAAGTGACAGGAATGTGCCGACAAAAGGACTCATGCAGTACTTGCGTGGCCTGTGAAAATCTGCCTTTTTTATAAAAACCTAGAAAAAACCCTTAATCATAACTAATAACTCATAACTATGACTAAGAATTCTGAGGAAGGCATTTGTCAAGAGCAGGGCAAGGAAGAAAAATAGATTTTACACCACTATTCTGGCAGGACCACAAACAAGATTTAAAAATAACAATACAAATTTTGGAAGCACTAAAAAATACATTTCAGTGCACTTCAATTATTAACACTGACGCAGGTTTTCCAATATGACGAGCTAATACCTTGGACGGACTGCTCCATTTCTTAAAAGTTATTCTTAAAATGTCACAAAACATATTAAACATTCAAAAAAAAAAAAAGTACGCTGTCTCTATGCTCAGGCTTTCAAAAAAATAAGGATTATTTTACAGGGAGGGAGGAAACGCAGCATCACCACCACCTAGGCTGTATGCTTACATTTTGTTATACCAAAAACTTGCAGATCCAAATAAGACTCTGATCAAAGAGTACTCATAACTTAATCTGATACATACAGAAACATCTGGTACAAATTACAACCTTTCTAGTTTCCTTGTGACAATCTACTGTAAAGCAAAATTTATCTACATGTATTTTAAATAACATCACCAGAAAAATAAAAAGTTTATCAAATGAAAACATGTTTCAATTAGACCATGCTTTTTTTAAAATCATGCTCAATTTATACAGTAGTCAAGTTGATACTCATCTTTTTTCTTTTTTTTTTTTTTTTAAACAAAGATTCAAAACCGCTGATTGTAAACTCACTGAGGAGGCTGCAGTTTATTCTGGCTCTTTTTTGATTGTTCGCACTTTTTCCAGAAGTCCATGCACTTCTCCATTCACACCACCATGTTGATGAGAGGTGTTACTCCCCATATGGCTGTTGTAAGGGCTTCTCAAGTTACTAAAAGGAGTTTTAAGCTCTGTGTCAGATGGCAACTCCTCTTTGATTGTAACATGAGTTGAGCTCTCAGTAAATGAAGCTTCGTTCCAAATTTCTTTGTCATGTGCTTCTTGGCTGCTGACCGAGTTGCCACCTTTCTGTAACATGTAGTACAATATTGGATTGGTTTTGGTCAGTCTCGGAGAGTCCTTCTCATAATCATTCTTGTCCATGCCTGTGATCACCCATCTGATGGGCCCTTTTTCACTGGGCATGGAACACATGCTAAACTGGTCAGACTCGAGTCTGGATACCGTATTCCCCAAATGTTCAGGGAAGGGGGAACTGGCAGGGCTCTTTACTGCTACAGGATACTGAAATGTTCTATGATCTACACAATTATTCTGCTGCACAGGGCTTCCCATCAACGATCTTACTGAAGAAATGGTGAATTCAGGTTTATTAATTGTTGCATTAGTTTTGTTTCCTTTTTTCTTGCCCTCTGTTAGCATGTTATTCCTATGTTGTGACAGATCTCTCTCACAGTTTTCTGAGAGAAGCAGCTGTTTCAACACATTAAAGCCTTTACTATCTCTAGACCAACTCCTGTTTTCAGTTTCACTATTTGAACCATGACTTACAGCATATTTAAATTCAGCATCACTTCTGCTGAATTTCAGTTCTTGCTGGTTAAGCAAAGGCCCATACAGCGCCTCGGTAGGAGAAGCGTGATTGTTTGCAGCATCAGACACATTACTTTTCATCTTTTTTAATGGACTTTCCAAAGGCTCAGCGTGAAGCTTCCTCTTCTTCGGTACTGTGCAAAGACTCTTGGATTCAAGGTGTGTCAGCTCGTTGTTTCTGTGACTCCTGTCCAGCTCATCTGCAGGGTAACTGTCTTGATTCTGTCTCAGCAACCTACTTAGGAGGCCATTTTTGGAAAAGGAGAAATCTTGAGGTGAAAGAGGCTCAGATTTCAACTCCTCGGATGCTGGAGAAGCAGCTGTGATTCTCTGCAGTGAATGAACAAATCCTTGAAATTTGTTACCCTTGCACTCTCTTACTTGTTGTGCATTTGAATTATAAGGAACATTAGGTTCTTCAGATGGTTCAGTTTTTATTTTCACCGTCAATATTTGCTCATTCAAAGCCTTATCTGTCTGTTCTTGAGAACTTTCATCTCTTGAAAGCATTCTCTCTTTCTTTTCACTTTTACCTTTATTGGGAGTTCCCAGAAGCAGCTGAAGGACGGTGCGCCTTTCAAGGAGATTTTCTATTTCCGAACCTGGAAGTCCTTGTTCCGCCGGCGCAGGCTGACAACTGAATATTTTGTTATTTTCTTCATGTGTACTCATTTTATTCGTAAGCAGAGGGCTGTTCAACCTATCAATCAAGCCCACAGGTTTATCCATGTTCCCTGCTAGCAGCTGTTTGCTGGCTCTTTGTTCTTCACTTGACATGGAAGTCTGCATGCCGCACTGAGCCAGGTTCTGCAACAGCTTGCTGGCACTGAATGCTGAAGAGTTCTGGGGACTGTCATTCCTGCTCAGCTTGGCTCCTTGAATTTCTTTGCTTTTAGACAGGTCTATCAAATGTTTGGATGCGGGATTCATCAGTCTGTCCGGCTGGATGCTGCAGGCATACGGTGGTGAGCTGCGCTTGATGGCTAGAGACTGGTGTGAGAGATTTATAGGAGAGTCTGCTTTTGTAGAAGCCAGCAAAGGCGGAGTGCTTAATGGAGTCATTCGATTTGCACTGGGACTGTCAGTAACAGGAGTCCTTTTCCCAGTCTGAACAGTGAATTTTGCCACATCAGCTGCACTGTGTGGTCCCTGAGGGTCATTACTCTTGTCTACCTGTTCTTCAGTCTTATGCCCAAGCAACAGCTGAAGCAGTGTTACTTTCTGATGGGGATTCAGCTTGGAAGCTTTTGGAGTGTCTTTCTCTTCCTTGTTCTCTGGACAGGAAACTTTTGGATCCCAGTTATGAAGCAAGGACTGAGTCAGGTTATCCAGTGATGCAGGTGGACCTGCATCCGGTTTATCTGTCCTCTGTTTAAAGGATAGGTCTATAGGAAGACAGTTAGAATGGGAGCTTTCATCATCGCTGCTGTCTTCCGTAAAACTAGGGTTGTTGTCTGAGTACTCATCAACAGTTGTTGGTGTGCTACTGTCTTCAAAAACGCTGGCTCTCTCACTCTGCTCACGCCCTGTCAAATGCTTGGCGGTATTCTGGCTCTTCAGCAGATGCAAGAGCAAACTATTGCTGGGAGAGGTTTTCAGGTTACTCCTTTCCACAGAACTTTTATATCCCACAGTTTTGGGAGGCGAATGCATGATTCCCACCGAACTCTGAAACGGTGCCATATTGCTTTTGCTAGAAAGCGGTTTGGGTGATGCTCCTGCTTGACCGTTGAGATGGCTTGTCATTCCTTTTGCTAGACCGAACTGGCCCACATCCTTCTGAGCGCTCTCTTGCAACCTGGCCATGGCCGCAAGTCTCTCGCTTGCAATTTGGTTGGCATTTTGTGCTTTTAGAGCGTGTTCCCTGGAGTACTGCTGCAAGTGGGCTTCGCTGGAAAGGAGCAGAGCTAGCTGGCTGCACGCTACGCTGGGCTTCGGTGAAGCAGCAGGACTGGATCGTTTCTCCACCATGCTTGCAACAGCTTGTAATCTTGCAGCACATGACAGAGGCTCGTTTATCACTTTAGGTCCACTCTGCACCGCATGAGGGGATTCTATAAACCTCTCTTTGGGCAGGTTCTTTGTTATATCGGGCAGGCTGTTGTCCAGCTTCTGATCTTTCGCTTTGCTCTTCTTCAGCAGAGTCTTCAGGTGACTGGATGCAACGCCATAGCACCTTAAATCTTTCTCCACTTGTAAGGAATCGTGGCTAAGGGAATACCCTTGCTCCTTAAGGCTCTGCCTAATCTGCTGTGACAGAGCAACACTCTGCAGCCTAGAGCTGAATGACTGAAGCAAAGAGGCAAGTAATGTGCTATCCTGTTTGCCTTTAGGCACGTTTTCAACCATGCCAGCCAACAAAGCTTCCTTTTTTCCATCTAAATCCACAATGGAATCAGACAACCGCCTTCTCTTTGCTGCATTCCAGTCTTCTGAAGACTGCAACAGTCTTGCTTTTTTGAGGTGCAGCATGCCAGATCCCCGATATGTACTTGTATTAAGAACTGGACCATTACTTTGACAGCTGGGAAATATATTTCCTGAAATCTTAAAGTTTTGATCCTCTCCACTATGCCCAGCAGACTTTTTGTCAACTGCAGTACCTGAGCCTCCTGCTGCTTGATGCATTAGTAATCCCTCTAGATAAGTTAGAACAACAGAATCCTGGTGCATCTCAGAGCCAAGCTCTTCTCCATGAGTCATGTTCAATAAAAATTTCCAAAAAGGCTCTGGTTCTATTCACTTCAAAGACTGGCTTTGCTGAATCCAGATGCAAAATTAAGAAAAAAATTGATAGATGTCTATAGTGTTTTCTCACAGACTTTCAGAAACAACAGAAAATGCCTTATTCTAAGCAGGCTTCTCCCAGTGTATACTGTTTGATAAGCCAGGTTTCCAATCATATCAATCTGCTGATATCTAGAAATATTTATGGACGATGTCTAGGAGGAGCACTCAAAACATGGTTCCACAGAAATAAGGTTCCATAAAGTATGTGCTGCCTTCTTTCTCCAGGAAGCCAACTCGCTTTTCTTCTTTTTCCATCTCCACCAAGCACACAAAATTCCTAAGTAAGAAACACAAAAGAAAGAAAATATTTAGAATAAAATTTAAGTTCTTGAGACTTCTTTTCCTTTCTTTTTAAGAAAAAACCCCTAACCCTCCACACATTGTTTTGGGTAGAGATTCAGGATACATAACGAATGACCATGTTCCAGAAGAAACTAAAACTCAAGCAATGCGCAAAATGTGTGGCAACTAATTTAAAGACCTTTGTGAAAACAATTCTGAGACAAAGTTTTATACAAAAATTAAACTTACTATTCATAAGCATAGCTCCTACAAGAGTTCATCGAATTTCCCTATTCTTAAAATAAGAAATAGCAAACATGAAAGAAAAACCTTGAATTGCTCTAAATACAGTTTTAAAAAATATTCCATTGGACTTTATTTCACAGTTGCATCAACCTTTCTTCTTATGCAAATGCAAATACACAGGACAAGCAGCCCATTGCTCTAAAAGAGAACTAATAGGAAAAGGCATGCCTAAAGTCAACATTTAGGTTCATGTCAAATCTGTTTTCAAATAACAGAATAGGCAGCATCCTCAGTACATTTTTGTTTGGCAGGTAGATGATATTACTGAAAGTAGAAACCAAGTTAACACTGCTGCCCAGGACTATGCAGTATTGCAAAACTCAGGCTGAGCACAACAGGGATGAAATCCGTTTTTCTTACATCACCCAGCTACTCCCACAAGTCATTGGAACAATCACGTGACGGACGTGGTGAAAAGGTTGCTCATGTTCCTGATGTAACAGAAATCCTGATATCAAAATCCTCCCTTTGCCCGTGGATTTTTATCATTACATTCTTTCTATCCATGAAACATGTAATGGTAAAATTAAAACAAAACAGGTCTTCCTTGAAGTGTTGCTGTTTCCAAAGAGTGCAGAACACCTCTAACTTGACACTTTCTTGGATGATGCACTGTGCTATAAAAAGCTGTTTTAAAAAGCACAACAACGGTGCTTGTGCAAGATGCATCCCTTCAGTTTTACTTATAAGGCTGGTCAATGAAAGCACGAACAGTTCAGTCACCACAGGTCAATACCGAGATCATTACACCATACAGGTCTCTCCTCCTTCCCTCACCCAGTTCTAAACTGGCATAAATATTCAACATGAGCAAACCTAAGTGTCTTTCTGCATATTTTACTCCGCAATTTGCTTTCGCAGACTAAAAGCTCATTGAAAACTTGTATTTTTGCAAGTTTAAAAAGGATGTACACAGATGAAATCCTCGCCTCCTTAAACTCAATGAATATTTTATGACTGATTTCCCAGAGGCTATTTTTTAATTCAAAACCTACAGGCAACTAGAAGTCAGAAAAATATCAGTGAAAAAAACGTAAAGAATGAGAAGAAAAATTAAATAGTCATAAAGTTAACAGCCCATACATTCCCCTGCGCAAATACTCTGTGTTATTAGGCTTTAAGTCATTTAGAGAAACACTAAGAGCTATCTCAAAAAAAAACCAAACCAAAACAACCCATCAATGCATTGCAGTGTAAATGCATATACCCATGTATTTAAATATCAAATGAAAAGCTGATAGCTATCACTGAGGTCTCAGTACTTCCCTCAGAAATACATATCTACATTACCCATCATTTACATGATTACTTGGAAGAGCCACAGTGTCCCTTCAAAAATGTATCAGCTTAAATGTGGATTCATCTAATTGAAAGTTACTGATCATCTTACTGTTCCCTTCAGAAACCTGTGCACCTCTGGGTGGGCTTTTGCAGAGTTTCAATCCAAAACAGACTAAAATCACAAATAACAAATCCTTAAATATGAAGGTTTCCAATGAATACATCTATCCAGCAACAGTAACATCAATACAGACAGAATTATTTCCTCCAATATTTGGGAATGCACTGTATCTGGAAAATATGTTTTTCTAGCTTATAAAAAATAACATTTTCATGTTTCTAAAGGTAATTAAGCTGACTGCATGCTGTTATTAAAAAGGAATGAGTAGCACTTGATATACTCTGCTTTGCATTTAAGACAATAAAACTGTAATTTTGTAGGGATTTCTTACTATCTGATGAAAGCAAGCCTTGCAGGTCATCTTTAAGATAAAGTTCCAAACACACACACCATTAAGCCAACGTTCAGTACAACTTCACTTATTACAACCTTGGGTAATTCAAAAAAAGACAATGCATTTATGCAAATTCCTCAGGTACTCCAGAAGCCTGTTGCAGGAGATGACACTTGTAGCCAGTACAGTTTACATACAATACCTGCTCTAAGAAGGTTTTGCCACCTTTTTTTTTTTCCATTTTATTTTGAATTATCAGTGCCATGGAAATACTAATAACTTTTACAGAAATTGGGTTGATGCAAAGAAGCCTTCTTTAAAGAGAATGAAACCAGAACATACTTAACATCAGCAATCCTTCTTAAAAGCCTCTTCTGATCTAATGCTGCAACAGGATTATAAAATCTTACATGATTTAATGTTCAATACATAAATGTAAAGAAGTCATCTGTCAAGAACTAAAATTACATTTTTAAAAAACTGTCTCTAATCCTACACCTTATTTGTGACGGAAAACCAGGCAGTAAATTCCAGAGTTTGAAGGCAGTCTCATAACCAGGCACTTCCAGCAGGCTTTGAACCAAGTATGGTTTTCTTCTATTATCTGAGGTGTGGTCATGTGGAAACCAAACCAGCTCTGCAAATGAACGTTCAGCTGGACATCAAGGCAACCATTCGGCAATCCCTTAAGAACACAGAAACTGTACTAAAGAATTTCTCTCTGAAATTCTGGACTCACTGAAACCTTAATAATTTTTATTAATTTTATTCAAGAAATTACCGGAACAGAGGAAGGAAAAAAGAACACTAGGAAAAAAGACAGAAGGAAGAGAAAAGGGAAGTCATATGACAACAGGTCTCTTATTTCCCAGTAAGGACTGAATCAACCGCTAAGATCTATGAAACTCTACACCTAAAAATCATATTCAGCTACTGTGACAAAACAAACTTATAGGCTGATGTGCTTTCTTGACCACATAACTACTGTAAATGCACTCTTTGTTGCCACTTCTGTCTTTTCCCAGACTTCTGTACCTAAGAAATAAATAACCCACTCGTTTGCGAGAGACTACTTTCAGAACCTCCAAGAGCACCCAGCGGTTACAGCTCATTAAGCCATGTTTACCCAGACAAAACTAAACCACCAGCAGAATCCACAGCACAAATGCTGTAACCTGGTGAGACACTCCCCAGGTGGAGCATACCATGAGAAATCAGTCCCACAGCCTTTTAAAGTGTGCCTGGGGAGAAACTGCGGGCAGACTATGGAATATAAGAGAATATTAAAATGTACACTGAAGTGCGTATGTCCAGAATATTAATTCTACCTTTGCAGTTCTTGGAGTTTTTCTCAGCTTGCAAACTACAGATATTACTTGTCCACCAAAAAGATTTTAAAACAAACTTTAAGATCCTTTGCTGAAATAAAGTATTACTGCCGCAAAATATAACAAAATTTGAGAATATATCTTCTAATGCGTTAAAGCACAGCATCTGAGCCAATAGCTTTTTGCTCCTCAATATACATTTTTGATTTTTAAAGAATTCTCTGAATTAATGAAAACCTCAACTGCGAAACCTGCAGACTTCTAGTTAACCCAACAGATATTCCATTCCCATCATGTAAGAAACTGACAACTAGCAAAATTACATCCACAAAACATTTTTCCAAGATCCCAGACTAGTATTTCTAGCCAAATCCCTTTGCTAAATGGAACAGAGAGCCAAAGTAAATTAACAACCAGACCAGTACTATGGTATACTAAACTAGGATTATCTGAGGAGGGTTACACAATTTATTAGACATAACCCATAGAACTGGATATTATTGTCTTCCCTAAGATCTTGAATTAAGACTACAGAAGAAAAAAGTCTTCTATCAGCCATTAAGGTACTCATTTTGGAAACTGGCAATGGCTAGCAGATTGCCCAAATGAACATGTATTTGAAAAGAGAGTACCAAACTCATGCACATTGTTAGAATGATTAACAGAGGTTGAGATTTGTAGAGATTCACACAAATAAAACATTTTTATTAACTGCACTTCAGAGTTCTTTCACGACTATTAAATTTCTGTAGCAATGTTATGTTCTGTTTTTAAGTTGAGATGCATCAAAACATGAATTTGCAGAGCTAAAATCAAACTGGACCGTGAAATAAAAATTTTCAGTTATTTAATAAATCTGGTGTTCTAATGCTCAGCTGCTACTACAAGAGCCAGAAAGTCTCTCACCAGCTCACTGACTTCCCATTCTCATATCCCCAAACGTAAAGGCTCCAGCCCACCACATTAACCAATGGCTCAGGCAGTCATTTTAATTATTACAGATTTGAAGAATGCAGTACAGTGATTACAGTGGCAGCTTGGGATCCAGGGGTCCAATTACTCACTGTGCTGCAGACAGGCTGTCTGACTTCTGCTTTTACTTCTCTGTACCCTGTTTTCCCAGATGCAAACTTCAAAAAGATAACTGAGGATAAATATATTAAAGGCTGTGTGTTGTCCAGCACCTCCAGTAACAGCACTAGTAAGTACCTAAAATACAGGATTTTAAGTGATTCCCCTTATTTATGGCTGCCTGTAGTGAAATGTTGCAGAACACAATGAAATTAAGATCTAAAAAAAAAAAAAAAAAAAAAAATCCCAGATGCACTGGAAATTGCAGCAGAATCTTGCAGTGAACTAAGCATGAGTGGGGAAAAATGAGACTTGCTGTCCCTGAATTATTTTGTTACTAAGCTCAATTTGTAAATCTTTCATCTCAGCAAGCAGGAAGGATGCTTTCAGAGCAGTGGTAAAAGCACTTCACAGTTGACATTTTTTGTTAAGGTTATGAGCAGTGCAACAGGTCTGATTCAACAATCCCCGGCACCAGATCCACAGAGCTGCACAAATGTGCAGGTACTTCAAAGGTACTTAAGCACGTGCTTTAAGGGAATCAAGTATTTAAGTGCTTTACTTTCAAAAATCCACACTTTATGTCAGAAATCTGTTGAGATGAATGGAGCAGCTGAGACCTCTTCACAGTTTTGATTCAGGCTGTCAAGACATTTTGAAGGTTCCCTTTGCAAATGTAATTTAGAAAAAGAACCAAAAAATCAAAAGCAAAAGCAATCAGATGAGGGAGCGAAACTCAGCAATAGGTGGGTGAATTATTCCATGGTTGCACTCAAAAGAACTTGGGAATCCAGAAACCATTTTTTATAGTTAATTTATTTAAGTAAATCAGGGTCCTCTTCTGCAATGGTAGGACATCACTTTGAGAAAGCAAAAATAGGCTTCTTCTCAAGCTTGTCATGTTATTCACTCCTTCATTAAGGCCTACTGACTGACTCCGAAAGACATTTTAAACATGGGAAGGATACCCTATCCCTTTTAAACAGCTCGGTCAGGAGAGGGCACACAGGGAATCATGTTGCAGGAGCTCCTGCTCCTGCCAGGAATTCTGGAGGGGCTCCCAATGCCCCGACCCCACCACAGAGCTGGCATCCCCCATCCCGAGTTAGGGCTGTTCCCTCCAGGCTGGCACGATCCCACAGAACACGGGAGCACCGCTCCCTCTGTGAAACACCCCCTTAAATAATGGCAGGATTAGCATCGGCCAAATTCTGCACCAGCATACAAAATGGAAAAGCCTTTTTCCTGCAGTTTTCTTAATCTGTGTAATGCCAAACCCAGTCCTGACCTGACTTTAAGAGACGTTTTAGACCACAGAAAGGTTTGTTGTTTCCTTCAGTATGGGGATAGGGTGGGAGGGTGTACGGGGAAGGGAACAGACTCAAACCAGCACAGTCAAAACCTTCTCATTATTTTAGCAGATTAAATAGCAGGATTTTGAGAAATACTGTAGGAATCCAAATCCGTAACAGTTGACGCAACAGCTCAAAGAGATGCAAAATCTACCACTTTGCAAAAGCACACAAACCCTGAGTAACTGATAAGTCCCAGGTAGCATAAAATTGACAGGAATGTAGAACCAACAGCACAGCAGGCACAAGACACAGTTTTTCCTGTGAGAATAAGATCTGACAGACCACTGGACTGAAATGTTAGTGAACCAACAACTGTGTGGGGAAGAGAGTATTAAGATTTACTTTAGCTTTTAAGAGACTGCTAAAATGTAAATGCTAATTACTACTGTTAATAGTGGCCCCAGAGGCACATAAGGAAGGGGAGGCTGTTCCTACACATGCCACCTGGGGTGTGGAAAAGGGGATTTCAGACACCTCGTCTCAGTGTCCCTCCACTCCTCAGATTTCACATGGGATTCTCCAGTCCGGGAATCTGTGACTCACCCGGACCATGCAATACCACCTCACGAAAATGAGTAGCTTTGGGATGGTACGTAATATATATCAAGGGGGAATACAATATTTCCAGCGTCTGCTGAAATGAGGTGTGGAAATGTCAGAGAGATTTTCATATCCATGCAGAGAGCTGCTCAGGGAGGTGGCAAGACAGCGCGTGCATCACACCAGGAGAAACGCGGAATGCCCCAAACTCTGAGGCAAAGCACTCCCACATGAAACCAAAATTCTGAGCAGCACTGGCTACTTTCCCAACGCTGGGGAACAGCTGGAGAAGAAATACCCAGCCCTGAGAGACACCTCTCCCCCAGGAGAGGACAGCATGACCACGAACAACAGCAACCCGACAGCGACAGTGCTCAGAGAGAAATATCTGTCACCCTGCAGTGCAGACAGACCTAAGGGAGCGCCAGGCAGCTCCGGTGCCAAAGCAAGCCTAGCCCAGCAGCAAGGGACCACGTGGAGGTTGCTCCTTCAAGAAGTGGGGTATTTCAACACTGAGCTGCTCTGCTGCGACTCATCCGATGCTGGCACTCAACCCATCCCAGCTGCCTCTTCCAGAACGCAGTGCACAGTTTACAAAAGGCCACAGGTCTAAGTTTCTGCCTAAGTTACATGTCATATGTGTTTTTGAAGCTTACTTCACAAATCTGCCAGTAAAGAGGGGAGAAGGAAAAAAAAAAAAACCCTGAACAAAAAAAACCACAAGCCAATCAGCCAAAACAAAAGAAAAACAAAAAACCCCACCTACATCATAAAAAATCCCTCATCCAACATGACCTTATGCCCAAGCAAACCCCCAAAACAGCTGAAGTAAGTATGTGGGAAGAGGGAAATGGCGGGCAGATAACTGCCATGAAAGCTCAGTTTGTAAAAGCCTTAGTAGCAGTTCTTCAAGGTTTACAAGTACACTTAAGCATTGTGCACAGCTTAATCCAAATCTGTCCTGCATATTAAAACCTCCTGCTAGAAAGTTTTGCAAAGTTCAGAGACAAAATGCACGTGTGGCCATTTGTCATGCTGTGGCACTCTTCAAATATTTCTTGTTCTAACAAGAAGAAGAATTGAGCACCACAGAAATCATTGCTAGATGCAGAAAACCCCACACTGTTCATATAACTTACAATTCACCACAGTGTTTCATAGAAATGTCAGTCAATTCCTTAGCCAGACTCACGCAGGTATATTTCTTCTTATAAATACTACTGGAGGAACACTTTTATTTTGTTCTCTAATGGTACTGTAAAGGCCATCTTCGAGTTTGTTTTTTGATCATGATCTGCTAACACAGACATAAATTCAAACACACTCTCTGCCAACTCTTCGCTAATTGTAGTATGAGGAGGAATAGACATTCAACCTACAAATGCCAACTTGTGAAGGAATCAAGTATTTGACATCTGAAACTGCCCCATGAATCACTGCTCAATTGTCTTCTACTGAAGATAAAAAGGGCAGAAACTAAAAGATGATACAGAAAAGCTATACCCCACTCCATACCCATTAAGGACAGGAGCCCAGAAACAACATGTACCACTAAACCTCAACTAACCTGGGGAAGGGTGTTGATCAAGGCTCGGAAGTACAGTGAGCAGAAAGGCTTTTGGTTAATTGAGTCTCCTTATTCAAGAGACCAATAGCAAAAAACACACAAAAATCGATACAAAGACTTGTTTTCGGGATAGAGGAGTGGATAATATACAAGAGAATGGACACCTTTCAAATCTCTGGTAAACCACTTGCCTATAAATAAGCAATTAAAAAGGAAAGTCACAACCAGATTCCCATTCCCTCCAACACCCACCAAAACAAATCACTGATTATGCATTTAACACTGCGTCAACTCCTCAAGAATGAAACTTGATTAATATACAGTGAAGAATCAATGTCTTTTTGTGGGCAATCATGCTTTTGAGTTATGATCGATGCATGCAGATAATGCATTTCCACACAGCTCTGACCTTCTGCTTGTTCAGGGGGATCTAAAGACACAGGCGGTTATTGACAGCACTGCAATAAAATTGTGTATTTCTTGGAAAAACTCTATGTTACGTGGTTTATCATATGATAAGTCACTTTATGTTATTTTAACCAAGAACTGGTTTCAGATGCCAAAGTGCAACAAAGCACTGAAGAGTAATGCACAGTATTTTATTGACAGTTGTGTTCCACTTGGGACCAAGCGTCTCATGGTTAAGTTATGAATGAGAGCTACTTTCTAGACTTTACACCAGAATAGGTTTCAGCTAACTGAACACAAATACACAGTAATTCCACAGCAAGGTGAAATACAGGATCACAGTCGCATAGCATTCTATTATATGCAAAACCCCCATAAATCCATGTTAGAGACCCAGATGATTTGCAGTTTAAGTTTGTTTGTGGGTTTTGTGGGGGGTTTTTTTGTTTTGTTTTGTTTTTGTTTCGTTTTTTTTTTTAAGTGAGTGGAAGGACAATACAGATTCTATTGTAATAAGAGATTTCAGCATATTATAGATGATGTTTGTAAAGGTTATAGACACAGAAGAGGCTCGTGTAACTACAGTTAGGTGGGAAAAGAAATCTGCATTAGCAAGATGATCTCTACTCATTCAATTAGAACAAAAAATTACAGTTTTTTTTTCTCTCCAAAGCAGCAATAAACTCAAGGGAAATTAAATATAAAACACAAGAACCAACTTTAGTGAAACCTTGTGAGAAGAGGCTCACAACATCCTGTAGAGACAAAAGGACACAAACCCCTTATCTTATCACTATGCCACAGTGTTAATCTGAAAACATTCATAACATAAATCCCTAAGTAAAATATTAAAAAGGTTTAAAGTCATATAGATGTATACAGAGATGAGCAGATGATCCTCAAACGTAAGGAACCAGGCTGCAACTCAACCTTAGACATGAATCAAATCAGAACAATTAAAATACCAACTTAACTCAAAACCAGTGAAAAGAGTCTTCACTGTCTCAAACCCATGGCAGCAACAGTGGAGAGCTGGCAAGGGGAAGAGTTTAACTACCCCCCAAGTATGAGGACATACACTTTAAAGTAATTTATCAAATTTTATGCTGATAAAGGCAACATGAATTTTAAGAATATACCATCACAAAGTTGTGGGGAAAAAAAATTCTGTATGTTTTTCATGAATGCTGCATGAAAGAAACAATTGCAAAATGGCAAAAAAGGCTATTTGTTGCTACCACTTGTTCCATTACTGTCAAGAGAGTTAAAACAGGTGATTATACCAAATTAAAACCGTATAAAACACAGCAACAGAGATGTGTGATTGATCTCTGAAGTGTGATTTTCTACATAAAACAACATTACCCTAAAAGACCTATTCAGAGTAAGTCTATTACTCCATATGTGCACATAAATATTAGCTAATTTGGGATCATGTTTCACAGTGCCCGTGAAACCAACAACCCCACTAAGCCTTTATGAAGCCATATGCCCAAAGTGTCACTTAGACTGACCAACTTCACTGCCCTGTCAGCACACATCTAAAATAAGGCCTGAGCTCAAGAACTCTGCTGAACCCATGTAGCACCAACGCATCAGAGCTAACTGGCTGACTGGGAGCTCCATCTCGACCCAGGAAACGAGGCCATCTCAGTCACCATGGAGAACAATGTTAGCAATAAACAGAATGAACTAGTTCAGAACCTGCACATTTAAATGTACGTGAAAATGCGGTTCACAAGAATTTCTGTCTGATCTAAGTGTGAAGCTGCTGCCAGAGCACGTAGCCTTGTCTCGGTCTGTGGATCTGAAGCCACTTGTGCCTGCCACCTTCCCAGGACAGACACAAGCATTCCTACATGAAGGCCAGGTCAGACTAAGAACCTCTTCACCATCCAAAGAAACCCCAAAGACACTGCCGAGTGTCTGCTTCACAGTCCTCCATGTGGGAATGTGTGACTATAAGCAGCACGAGAAGGAATGAAGAGCAGGGACTACTCCTTTCACTGGTAAACCTCACTTAAGGCCAAATGAAAGCACTGCCACTGCTGAGATTCTCAAAGAGAAAACTCCACCTCCAGGCAGAACATCAGTGCTGGATTTAGAAGAGTTTATCAGTGAGATGGAAATGCCTTTTTAAAAAGCATCTCCTAAACAGAATTACCAGAAAAAATAATTCTAAGAAATCAAGACATTCAAGCCCTCTGAAATCTTAAAAGATAACTCGAAATTTAATCGATCCAAATATTTTAAATTTTGGATTTTACTGAGGTATCCTGTGAAGCATGAGTATAAATCCTATTAAAATGAACTTAGTTTGTCCATCCCTAAAATAGATTTGACATACAAACACAAACACAAGGTCAAGGTCACAGATCAGCAAGAAAGATTACAAAGAGGACTGATGTAAGAGCTGGCATTTGATCAAAGCTTCTGGGTGTATTTTTTTAGTACACTTACCAGAAATACCACTACGCTACATTTTCTTCACATTGGTACATTACAAGTTTTAAGTATTCCCTACCTTTTACAGCAGCTGCTCTGCCTTTATTTATTTCAACACAAAATGTTAGGCAGTATAGCAAGTAAACTAAGGAAGAACTCTTATGTTAAATGCAAAGCAAGTGGGAGACTATTTGGCATCCTTTTCACTCTATTCAGCCACGTGCTGATATATATTACATGACAAATCTAAAAGGAAAACCCACTGACAAATACAGAATATGACAGCAAGACCACTGCTAGAGAGTCAGGACCTCAGTTTTTAACTTCTTGCAGTCCAAGACACTTATCTTAATATAGCAGTTGCATATTTGATGTGCACTTACAAGTACAACACTTGTTTACTTATCCTAATTATCTGTGTGCACTGCACATATTTCTCAATAAGAAAAAAGAACTCAGCACAAAGTCTGTTCAGAACACAATCAAACTAACCTCTTCTGTAATCAGGACAACATTTACCTCCTAGAAAGCTTCTTTAATGCTGAACGCTGAGTAAGTGAGCAGATTAAACACAGTAGCAACAGTTGAAAGACTCATTAAAACGCAGCTGCTGAAAATAGTTAGCGATGAAAGTCATTTACTGATCTATCCATCCATCCACCCACTGATACGTTCTCAAAGCTTTAAACATATGCAGAAGAATATTGAGCTCACAGGTCACGTCTACCAGATGTAGCCTTCTGATCCTTAAATGAGAGGAAGAAGGGGTGTCTTGGGTGACACAACACCATCTAACATTCAAAGGTGTACTTGCTTCCACAAAGTTAAGATGCTCATTGTACTAAGTAGTCATTTAAAGGATAGTCTGGCTTGTACTCTTAATTCTGAACCCTCGCTTTCAATACCAGCACTGCTGTGATGTTAGTCTAGACGTGACTAGGAGCAGTTTATATTTAGACAGAGAGATATGTCTATAAATAGGACTGTTTGTGTTGGTATTAAAGCTTTTATTGGAACCCATCTGGGGTGACCTGTATAACTCACTTATACGTGGGCATCTTGGACATTGCCAGTAAAACCTTCATGCCATCACACGCCTTCCTGCATCTTGTTGAAGCTATTACTCAACATTTCTTCACTGATTTTTCTCCATTTAATTTTTGTATAGGTATTACATATGCAGCACTCTACCTGTGTGATTAGATTGGCTCAGCTACTAATGAAAAGGCCTTAAATGAGAAAGACCAAAAAAAAAAAAGAGTAAAGTTTTAAAAGTTGATTCCTTTTTGAAAACATCCTTCACAAGAATTAGACTGTCACCCTTTTAAGCTATAGTATTGCCTGAGCTACTAGGGCCAGATACAAATCACTCCTGAAGCCTGAGACTTGAGCTTCTCAGCACAATGGTATAAGTGCTTTTAACTCTGATAGTGATTCATCAGATCTTAAAACAGTCACTGGTTTAAGATCAAATTGAGTTAAGTTGTAGACCTCAGGGCAATACAATTCTGCTCTTCCTTAGTCCCTCTTTTTCTAAACACTTTCAGCAAAATGGAAGAAAAGGGAAGGTTGGTTCACTTTTTTTCCAAGGGGAATTTCTATCCTTTCTCTGGAAAAGGCTGATAAACCTTCTCACATAAAATAAATTGGGCAATGACTGCAAAAAAACAGAGGTTCATTCAACATTCAAAAACATATCAACAACTTACTCTGAAAACCAAACACACAGAAAAATGTGTATATAAGACATCACAACCAAACACATTCCAGGAAATGCTGATTAGCAGAACAACTACTCAACATTTTAAAGGAAGCATGTTTGGAGTCATATAGCTTATTTCAGTTCACTAATGCACAAAAACTTGAATGTGTGAAAAAGTGTTTCATTTATCTATGTTACAATGTTTAGCACATCACAGTGTACATAACTTCATTCAGTATCATAGTAGGTCTCCTCTAAAGCTTACACTAGGCGGGGAAATATAAATTACAAAAAAAAAAAAAGAAATCTTTCTTTAATCTTAATAACCAAACCTTCAATAAAACCAGTCACCAGCAGTTGTGGGTTTCAGTGGTTTTTCGCCTGTTAAATACAAGCTCACCTTCTTAACGCTCATAACCTGCAGAAGGCAAGAAGTTTATGCTAGTTCTGAATTTTGGATCAGATCTCCACCTTTTCAAGCAGTAGGGTTGTGGCAGGTTACTATCAGCAGCCAGTGGTGGTTTTGGTCTTTTTCTTACTGTGATACCATGTAGAAAACATCTGAAACCCAATTCTAATCCACTCCTCTTTGGAGAGCTCAAACAGGCATCTTTCCACATGGCAACCTGTAGAGGATTTGGTTCAAGACTGGCTAAGGCAGAGAGGCCATGACACAGTTGGCTTGCTCGAGCTGCAGGACATATGACCAAGGACACTGTGTCCTTGGCGGTTAAGTGTCTGCACTGGTGAAGCAATCCGGATGAAGAAAGAAGAACTACAACCAGCGAGCTAACCGCAAAATGAAGAAAGCAGAAACATTGACGCAAGACACAGATAGCCAATAATGAGCTAAAGCTTTGCAATATGTATGAGCTAGTTATCAAAGATATAAAAGTGTGTGTAAGCGTATCAATAAACGAGTTCTGCTGATGATCAACTGGTGTCAGCGTCTCCCTTCTCCAACAGCAACCCAAAGGTGAAGCATTTCAAATGTGCTGTCTTTTAAAAGGGCGTAAGGACAAAATGCAATGAACACCAAGCTAATATAGCAACAAAAGTGAATATGACAGCTAGCACAAAGAATAGAGTACTTCTGGTCAATTCAGTAGCCAAGCAGGCTAAAACAATGGATTATCTTGAAGAACTGGATGGCTGTCAATGCCCAATACTGTAAAGGTACAGTGTTACTTATTTTTTAATAAAAAGGAAAAAATATTGCCTAAGGTTATATTTATGTGCGAAATGTGAAATTAATTTAAGAATTTTAAAACATCATATTTATGAATAGTGCAGTTGTAAGTTCCTGAACTTTGTACTGTCTTTTTACTTATTTGTTTTTTGTTACAGAAGTAGATCTATGCATTTTAATAGGACAGCAAACTAATGGCAAGATTACACACATGTGCATCTGTGCATGAGAGAGGCATCTGAATGATAAAACATATATTCAAGTTGCAGACTTTGACATGGGATAGATGGAGATCTACCATACTAAAACCCAGTAATACATCACCAGTTTAAGCATCACGACTACTAAAATCAAACTAGTTCCCATTCAAAATTTCAATATTCTTCTATTGTTCAGGGTTCAGCAAAGGATTTCCACAATATACACGATCAGTTATTCCAGTGTGCCCATTCCTCAAGTTGTTCAACACATAGCAACCAACTCATCATCTCATAAAATGGGTCTGTGGTAACAATGAAAGGCAGGGGAAGGTAAGTGGTGAGTTTTCCTCTGCAAATCTTGGCTCAGCTTTGACGGTGTGGGGAACCGTCACAACTCAAAGGTTGTGATTAAAGTTTTAATCTATTCACTTAATGTCTACTGATAGAGTATGGAGATAGTGGGAGAAACTGTCATATAACAAAAGACCTAAAAGTCAAGAATCTAGCAAATAAACAAGTGAGACTGCACAAGTAACTTAAACCATGTATCACATAGGATAAGGTCATTATCAGATAGTTATTATCCATAACCACAACTCTACCGATTCAGCTGATCAGGCTAGGTATTATTTCCAGCTTAATCTGCCATGGTAGAGAACTGGGCATGGCTGACAGGTCACAACCCATGTCCTTTGTGTTATATAAAGCCATCTTTCCTTGATGTAACTGGAAGAGTCATTTCCCAGCTCAATACCATCAATAAGTAACTCCAGCGTTTTTTAAATCAATATCTAGTAAGGCCTTGTCAATGACCCTAAGGTAAATTTCATTGACTGCCTCCATTCTTACTAAACTGTAATTTTTTTTTGTTTCTTCTCTTTTTCAGTCTTTATAAGAATCTTGACATAAAGCTAAGGAAGAATGGTTTTGTTCAAATTCTGTTGCTAAGTTGCATCAGTGAGCAACACCAAAAGAACTACACTGAATACAGCATTTCACTCAAAAGTAGTTCATGTACCTGCAGGATCTTACAGGACCACAAAACAACTCACAAATACCAAATAAATGCTGTAGCAAATCATACTGGAAAGGGAGACACAAGCTGAAGAGCGCAACAAAGAAGACCAGAGGGGAAAAAAGCTCACAAAAGACCCCACAACCTTCTTCTCGAAGAGACTTTATGCTCTGAAAGTATACAATTTCAAATCCATTTGTTGAGAAGAGGTCAGAAGTTCAGGTGGGCAGGTGATCATGCCTTCAGCTTCCCAGGAAACTTAGCAGATTGTTGGCACTCTAGTTAACAAACTCAGGAGAAAGAGATCGAGACCATATATGTGAAATAAACCACCATCTGACTCGGAATTCTTACCAGGGATAAGGACCAAAGCTACTGTGAATGAGACAAAGTTATCGGTCCATGCCCAGGGTGAGAAAAAAACCCACAGGTTAATAAACTTCTTCACAAGTTCAGGGCAGAAACTCATACCTTTCAGGTGCCAATGATGGATCTTTGTGAATCTGCTTTTCACTCCTCCCTGCCAAAAATAAATACATTATAATCAGGATGAGGAAACTTATGGTGAAAAACAGTTATTTCTGCTGTAACAGGAAAGTAATTTTGGTAATTCACAATCGGCTCATGAAAGACAGTCAGTCTTACTTGTTAAGAAGATATCAACAGGCTTAATTAGCTTTCCCCTGAAGTTGTTTTTACTTATGCTGGTTTGTGACAATATCAGAGCTTGACAAGTGAAAGGGAGAAGAGCAAGTTGGTAAAAGTAATGTGCCAGGAGAGGGGATAGGTCTCCTTGCCCAGTTAATACTATCCTCTTTGTCAAAAAAAGCTGTCATCAGGAGATTATCTTTATTCTACCACACCTGCTATCCACTTACCCACCATGGGAAAAAAAAAAAGGGCAAACCCCAACCAACTAAAAACAAACCAACAACATACTACACACCCTTGACACTGCATTGTGCTTTTCTGAAGTCTTACTCATCTTCTCCTGCAATTATCCTTATTACTCTCATTCAACTCCCTATTTCTACAACCCACACTTCTGTAACATTAAAGACATCCAATGACTGTTCTACACTACACAAAACATAGCTGTTATTGTAATCTTTATCCCAGAGACACTGACCACACAACCTTTTACTTCAACTTTCCAATTGTTTCTCTGTTGTTCTACATTAAGTTTAAAATTTCTCACCTGAGTTCTACAGATACTAATAACTTTCATTTCTACTCACATTACCTAACCACTTATTGTGTCCCTCTTCCTCACGCTTTTGTTTCCACAAACACTCGTTCTTGCTGTAATATTCAGGCACCTCTCACGCAGGAAATTCCATTATGCTTCTGCACTGCTCCCCAGGCGAAGATCACCTACACTCTGGAGGTTATTTCTTCCTCTCCTCCAACAGTAAATTACCCGAGCAAAAATTAATCCAAATCCCCTAAAATACCTCCTGCAAGACCACAAGCCAAAACACAAATGATGTATGTTACTTGTCTTTCCTCGCAGACTTGTTTGTTCCCTTTCCCTCATCACAGTCTACATGAAGTTTAAAATAAATACACCTACACTTCTGAGATCCTGACAAGTTCAACTGGACAGCAATTAAATGAAGCCCTAGAGCAACACTGGCCTCCAGGATAAGTGTGTTTTCCTCTTCTCTTACAAAAGAAAAGAAATCCCATTATTGGTTTTGAAGTACAAAAAGTACATGCTGCTGGAGTAATACAGTTTTCACCCGATACCTTTCTTTTACTACATATGATTGGAAGGGAAGGCAAGAGTGATACACACTAAAAGATCAACAGAAGACAAAGATTAATGATATATGGAGAAAAGGGCACTAAAGGCCTAAAATATAATGCAGAAAGGCTAAAACATAGCATCAAAGGGCTCCCCTTCTCTTGAGCTGCTGTTTTTAAAAATCTAGTGAGAGCTCTTCACTTCCCTGGCTGACACAATGACAATATTCCCACCCTGATGCAATCTGCCTTCACTTCAGAGGGCACAGATGCAAGGAAGACCAGAGAAGGAAAGGAAATACTGCTCCTAGGAAAATTTTTTCAGAGTGACCACAGTTATTTGTTTATTTTTAATCATGACAGCAAATGATGCCAAAGAAGACATAATAAGGAAACTTCCAAGGAGGAAGGTGAAGGCTGAGAGAGCACCTGTCCCAGGCACTGGTTAAACATAAACCAAGAGCTCCTTCAATGAAACAAAAGAAGCTTTCTGTGTCTCAGGTGCCTTAATGACATAACCTTCCAAGCCCAAACAGCAGGCTTAATTCTGCAAGTTCTCCACTTCCTTGAACATAATTTCTCCTCCTCCTCCTAAAATCAGGGAGGTTTGATTTACTGGGTCCACCTCTGAATTCTGTTTTATTGCAAACAAAACTTAACCCCTGCTTTCAAAGTCCCTTTGGTATATCTCTACTAGATCACCAACCAGAGGTTGCCTGTAGCACTTGTGAAGGCAAACAGTTTGGCTCACCAAGAATAACCTACTGGGATGCAAATTCCACTTGCCTTCTTTATCTGCTGTCAGGTTTATGAGAGCAAGTCTGTCTATGCTTGACATTTGGCATAATCACTATTGTAAAACATTTTATATTCCCGTAAATTCAGACTGCAACCCCAAAGCGCTTACAAACTATGACAAGATGCAGAGATAACGAAGGAGAAAGGAAGGATTGTAGGGTAAAAAGTGAGTATAAGGAGGAAGAACAGCATTAATGGCAGGTGAAGACAAGGAAGGCTATTCAAGTGTCTGGGACACTGCCTCACCAGCTTCAAGTTCCAAAGAGTAAGAAAAAGAAGAGCAGAAACAAGACGATGTAGGATACTGCACGTGGTAAAAGGGTATAAGCAACTTGCTTCATTAAAATATAAAGCCAGAGGTGAAATTCTAGGTAGCATAGTTCCTAAAAACATCAGCCGTATTTCACCATTGTAGGAAGCATTTCCCCTGAACTACAACGAATACTGTTACAATGGAAAATCTTCAAGGGTTTACATTATTTTTACTGTGATTTTGACTAATGGAACAAGAGGAGGGACTGGAAGATCTAAAACACCTTCACTCTATAATCTGTAGTTGAAAAACAGGTGGGAGGGAAAGAGGAAAAACATTAAGTACTGCCTATCCATCACCACTCAGATCAAAAGCTCCACTTATATAGGGGGATGGGGGATAAGACTCCAAAATGAAAATTAATAGACCAAACCATTCTTGTAATTCACTTCTACATATAAGAAACAAAGTATGCACTGAATGCAACTTATTTTTGCCAGCTGCTTGGTATGACATGAATGATTAAAGAACACAGAGGAACAACAGGCTCCTTTTTGCTAATACATCTGAACAAAACATATTTTTGAAAACACCTTTCTCGAGTTTTCCACAAATTCTTGTATTCCACTACAGCTACTTTAAAACAAATGCTTTTCCAAGAGCACACACGATCCATGTTACACACAGGTATCAATCACGAGAAAGGTAACAGTATTTATGACAATTTTTCTAATGCACATCCAAAAAACTCAGACTACTTGAGAGGGATATGGAAGCACAATCTTTGCCACTCCAAGTACTACCACTAAAACCTCTCTTGTTTAACATATCTGTTCATTCGATTGGCAAATTTCACTATGAGCCTGATTTTTGCATAGTTAAAGCTCATCCAGGCATTTTTAATTTCAAATTGGTTTGCAGTCCCCACCATTACTAGCTGAACGCTACAAAAATCTTTGACCTCATAAGTCTCAGAGAACAGAAAAAATGCTCTTTGGGGAAGGGAACTGTTGATGAGACACTTCTTCCTCCATTGACTGTACTCTGTCAGCTGAAACTATGTGCAAGTATCCACACTTGCAAATTACACAAAACACGCATCTGAACTACCCTTCCATGAAATTATTTTCTTTGGTAAAATGATAGCCACAGGTAGAAAAGCTGAGAAGCAAAAAGTGTCTGAAGTCGACCAAGCATCCTGATTTTCTTTGTTGCAACATACAACCGTAATTTAAGAACTTAATAAAAATAATAATCTTGACATACTCCACCACTAAGCTGCAGAGTGTAGGCAACGTCCTAACTGCAGAAAGGACTTTCGTAGACTTAGCCATCTACCACAAGAATCTGGAAAAGAACATCATGCACTATTTTGGCCTTGAATGAACTACAGAATTAAATTCCATATTGCTTATACATAAGCTGAGGTCATAACAAACTCCATTCACACACAAACTAATGACAAGTAAAAGGCATTTCGGTTTCAATCTGACATCTAAATATCTGACGTTATATGGTTGCTGCTGTTTACAGGCCGATCATAGTCACTACATTCCTTCACTGTTCACCAGGGCCTCTCATTACATGCACTGTGTGGGTCTAAACCACACTGGAGGCTGGTGGCCACTATCAAAGTTGCAAGGAAAAAAATTATTCCGTCTTTGAACAAAAAACACTTTAAAAACATCAATGAATGTGTCATAGCAGTCCTTTGGAATACAACCACTCTACGCATGAGGAACACTGAGGACAAGAGAAGATTAAGCAACTTGCCCAGTAACACATGAAGTCCATATTCGTAGCAAGTGAAGAGAGATTTTTTTTCTAAATTTCAGTCTGACCCTTTAATTACAAGATACTCTCTCTACAGTTTGTGGGTGGTTTTGGATATTTCTTTTTCCCTCACTGATGAAAAAACCCAACAATTAGGTACCTTAAACCTGAGGAAATAATGGTGTTTACTTAAAGCAGTAGGAATTGCACACTACAAAAAAAAAATGTTTTTATCTTCCAAAATAAGAAAAAAATACTGGCACTGCCATCACCCTTACGTGTGTCAGTCAAGCATAGGCAATACAGGTTTTCCACTATATGTGCTGAAAAAACTGTTCTCTCCAAGAAAACAAGTGTGTCAGTACTGAACTGAACAGATGAATCATGGCATTAGCATCAAAAACATAATTCCACCAACTTTCCCTATTTCTTAGAGATCTAACATGCTGAAGGAGCCCTATTGAGCTGGGCAAGCACTATTACAGTGATTGGAGATGGAAAGACCACTGCACAGCAGTGGCTCTTCTCATCCACTGCCCACTTTCAGTCTCTTTCCTGACCAAGAACAACAAAGTCCTTTTTATCCTGAAGCAAGGGGTCTTTCATAGTGAAATACATGTACACATATCTAAGCACTTCCTTCCCGAACAGGTACTTTTTTATTTCCTTGCTTCAGAAAGCTGTTGAAACCTGCTTTTTATCAGTCCAATTCAGCTGCGATACATTTCACAACACTGGACTGGTCGGATGGACCAGAAAACAGGGGATGCTTTTATCCAGAGCTACACCAGTGTAAACACAGAACTGCAGCAGTCCATGCAAGAAGCAGGGCAATGAAAGAAAGGCAACTGATGCTGCAGTAGCAAGTGAATCCACATAGATGGCTTTTTTTGCATGTGCTGAACTGCTTGGTAGTGCCCATGCTCCAAAATCCTGAATTACACCAAGCCTGACTGAGCATCCTCTGCACGTCACACCAGCAGCTTTAATAAGTAAGACTGCAGAAAGGAGTTTGCTTGCCATTCAGATAAAGCCTAATGAGTTTGTGCAAACTCAGATTCTAACTTCAGAAGCTGGAAGTCTCCAAATTGACCAAACTTAACAAGTAAAGAACTTAATTCCTCTATTTATTAATTTATAGAACTTCCATATACCTCCCATGTGTACTCTTTGCCAGAGTGAGAGAAAACAGATCAACTGGCTAGCAGTGGCTTAAAACATGTGAGTTTGGGAGGAGGGGAAACATCCTAAGTGTTTTAACTGCTAACAGTCAGTGCCACCTCTGGTTGATGTTGCAGAAACAAAGATTCAAACAAAGAAAAAAAAGATGTTTGGAACTTTTAACAAAGTTTTTCAAAAGACTTCAAGAGAAGAGATTAGACAACGTAGATTAATAATCGTTGCCTACTCTAGATCGTTTACCACAACTGCACTACGTATAATTGTGCTAGTACCAAAACAAGGTCCTAATTCTCAATATGATTTTACAATGAAACATCTTAAAAACACACTAAAAATTTTTAAGCACAGCTTTCTACTTTATCTTACCACACTCACTTCCTCGAGTAAGACTGATCATGTTTTTATTAACAGCTCCATTTCAACTATTCAATCTGGCTCTGTTGCTGCAGATGCTTTGTCCAGTGATCAGGAAAATGATGCCAGACCTTATTTCATCAGGTCTTGCAAAATCCTCCCCCATCATCCCAACAGAGTATCACAACCACACTTAATTTTCAGGGAAAGTTAACCAGCACAATAGACAAAATAATTCCCTCCAGAGGTTTCCCAGCAGTCTCAGTTCAGTACACAAGGCCATTAATTACACAAGTGCCTTTAGCATTAGCAAGAATCTGGTAGCGACAGCACTGCTTGAGTTAAGGCTGCCTTCATTATCTGCACAGAAAATCTATTTACTTAGAGAAGTTATGCAACACCTCCACTTCCTCTTTTCTTTACTATGGTAGAACATGATTGCAGAGGGAAAGAGGGTGGAGATGGGGAACAAGCATTTCACAATCTCAAGCAGGGCACAGCTACCTTTCAAAAACAGACCTAAACTGGAATTCACCTCTAAAATCTGCCCAAATTGATGATAACACTCAAGCACCAACTTTTACTTAAAACCTGATTAAGTATTTCCAGAGGAAAAGTGGTTACACAGTTAACCAATGCAGGAATCAACTACATGCCTCCAATACAAATAAGAATGGTTTTTAAAATCTGATTTGTTAGGGGAGTTGTGTTTTGTTGTGTTTTATTTTCCTCATTTGGTGTCTTTTCCACCACCCCACCCACAGTATAGCAGTCTGCCCTAGTCCAAGTTGTATTCCAAAAATCTTACCAAGATTTTAATGTTATCAGTCATGCTCATTCAGTAAAGTCGGCAGTAAAAAGTTTTAACAAACTGCAAACATTCTTTTATTTTCCACTGAAGGGGGGAGAAGGAAAACCAGGAAAATCTCATGCTACTCAAGCTGATGTATTTCATGGCACTAAGAAAATCAAGGTATCAAAATCACAAACTCATTAGTTCTCTTTTAACTATGACTTGAAGAGTCTAGCTCATATCTCTATCCATATACTAAGAATTGACAAAAAAACCCCAACAAAACAACAAAACCCAAAATAAACAAAAAAAACCACCCATCAAAACAAAATCTCCACAAACTCTCAGAACTGTCTCTTCCAACAGAGGAATTATAAGAAGTCCCAAAGCACTCATGGCAATTTGACTGGTAAAATGTTTTCAAGGACTTGGATTTAATCACACGTCATTTTCTTTTCCTCTAATCATTTATTTAAAGTCATAGGTTGAATTATTTATGAACAAAAGTTAATTGCATTGAAATGCAGTATTGCCCCATATTTATCTAACAGCTTCTTCAGAACTCAACTTCCTGCCACTAACTGGTTAAAATCTACAAAAAGTCAATTCAGAGATAAGATTTAACCATTCCTGCAATACTGCCGCAATTAACTTCCAAAACCTTGTTAAATGGCAAAGTTCCTGGATCTTGAGATCTGCTGTGTAAATCATGCAACCATTTTTACCAATGTGTTTGTTTTGTTTTTGTTTTTAAAGTAATTCAGGGAGTGGAATAACTCAAAATATTTGCTTTGAATAAATAAGTTTTGACTAACGAGTTGCAATTAGAGTAAGTGGCCACTATCTGAGTCCAAACAGTCACATCACAGAGCCTCCCTAACTGGGGTTCTTCAAAATTTTTTTAGCTGTCAAGAACCTCAAAGATCAACAACTTGCATGCATAAGGCTGTACCCACACTCTTTGAAAGGTGTAAAGTGTAAGCTCAGGGGTACACTCCCATAAATATACCCCACATCTATAAAATGTTAATCTTAAATCAGCAGGGCCACGTGACAGAAGTAACTATTACAGTGCACGACTGCTGCTCGGCACACAGCGTTTTCCAAGCCCCTCATTTCCTTAAAGCAACTCATTTGCTTGTCAACTGCCAGGACAAAGAGTAGAGAGAGGATTTCACAAATACCTTTGTGGCTTGTGCGTGGTGATAACGCACCAGGAAAGATGGATTTTCATTTTCTCATCAAGTTATTAGATTAGGTTTACACGCAGATTTAAATGCCCAGGAGGAGTCTGCCACCTGTCCTAAACTTAATTAGTCAGGAATGTCTGCGTGACAAGAGCAGATACTTCAGATGTTTCCCAGTGACCACAAGCAAACATCCAAATAATCACCAGCTCAGTTTCAGTGATGCCAAGAACGAAGCACTAAACACAGCTCTCTCTGAAACAGCCTGAATTTTATTAATGGAGTGCTTCATAATTCCCATCAAACACACAACTGACATCAGCTGAGCATCTATAAAACCAGAGAATCCACTATGTCAAGTCTGCAATTGGGTTAAAAAAATGACGAGCACTAGGTTTCTCATTAAAAGATAGGTACACATTTACACATTACTAGGAGGGGTGGGGGTGGTGTGTATGAGAGATGTGAAGACTCAAATCCTGTAAGACTTTTCCTCAGCTTTGTTCTTGTTCTATCATAGCAGCACATCTAAGATTTGCAGGTTTTTATACCTCCCCTCACATACCCACCCCCGGCCCCCCACGTAGGACCAGTGCAGCAGATTAAAAACCAGGAAAAACCAACACATTTTCATTTAAAGAGGCACACATATCCACGTTCAAGTATATTTCACATTTATCATCTTGCTAAAAGCTAAACAAAAAACCCCCATAAAACATTAATTAGAATTTTACCTGTGTAGGTATGTAGTAACTACTGACACTGAAGTGAGTAACTGAATATAACATGGAGAATTCAGTTAATCATCTCCTTACGTTGCCATTGGCACATAAATTTGTCTCATTAGCAGGGGCTACTTAGTTCGCTGTAGTAAACAAAGCTGCCGATACGACAGCCTCGCATGCTTTTCCTTCATTCACATATTTTTCTTTACTTAAGACTTCTAGCATGTGCCATAGAAGAGCCGAATGTTAAACATTCCTGGAGTGTCACAATATGTAATACAATAAAACAGATTACAACCATACCTTTCTTTCACAGCAGTGGTGCCAAGCACAGGTACACTGTAGCAATCAATTTGTTCTGCAGACAGTAAGGCTTTCATAGAATACTAATGCAAAATCTCTTTTCTTTCTCCTTCGACTTGACTCCCCAATGCCTGGGTCCCGACCAATACAAGGAGGAGGGCAGAATGTCTTCTGCTGAGATAACCACAACTACTAATCAAGTATACGTGTACAAGGGCACAGGATTAAACCTCCACCGGGCTTGACTCGGGCACTGGGAGCAGCTAAACACATGCACAGCAAGGTCAGAATTAAACACATACACACGCACACACGCACGCGCATCTACTTGAGTGAACTAATTTATCACACTTTACCACTGACGGCTTTTTACCTCGGGGGAGTAAAATTACATCCTGGTGAACTGACGAGGTTCAGACACAACAGCTTCCCACAACAAATCAGATCTCTCGGAAAAAGGGAACTGGGCTCTTAGGTGAACGTTCCTCTCCTGGCTTCACAGAAACTCTGTGCAGGCTGTGCGTGTCTGTAGGTGCGTGCAAGTGTTTGTGCATGCGTGTCTGTGTGTGTGTTTGTGCACACACACGCGTGTGACACGCTGGGCATTGGCTAAACCAAAATGACAGCAGTGAAGTTCAAAAACAGGCAATAACTCCCTTTCAGAGAGTTCTCTTTCTGATTATATTTATCTTTACCTCTTAACATAATCAATCTATCAAGTCTAATTACTCCAGAAGAAAGCATTTTATTATTGTCTAACATAGCAAATGTCAAACAAGCTGTTCATTTACCTTGAAGTTTATTAGCATAGAAATGCAAAACAAAGATGCTCTCAAAACATTGTCACTTGTATTCACAACATTTTTGAAAACCCACTTAGCAGGTTTTTATTGCCTGGCATAGCTGGATACTGTATTAGTTCTTAAAATAGGCAAGGCTTTATCTTAACTGTATCACCCTTGAGCTAATACAAGACTTTTTCTTTAAACATCCAATTTACATTTAACTTTTCTCTTTGGTTCTCTTTAAATAAAGACTTCTCCCACATTCCAGTCAGCTCTACATATGTGGATACATGTGTTTTCATAAAGGTTCATACACATGCCCTTCAAGTAGGAGTGAAAAGTGAAATACTGAAATTTCAAAGCAGAGATTTCCCCCCCCTCCTTAAGTTCTGCCCTGTCATGCATCCTTCATGGCACTTTCCCTGCAGTACAGGCAGATGTACATTTTACCAAAAACACTGAGATGAACGCTATAAATTATCATCGTCGGGGTTTTAACAACACTGCTTTTGCACGTGATCTGTACTGAGAGGAAAACACTGCACCAATACTCCCCCAAAATAACATCTGGCACTTCACCTAGAAAAAATTAGCGAAATATTTTTGAAATACCAGTGGCTTTGCAGAGACACCAGGAAAAAGCAGCGTTAATCAATACTGATGAGTTTGTCCTTGACATACTGACCGTGTCATCGGACTATTGTCATGTGATATCATGTCATTTCCCCACCTGGCTCATGACCTTGTCCTTTAAATGACCCAAAGCTTCCCTCAAGTAGCAGGAGGCCCCTCCCCGCTGCCTCAGCAAGGTCGAACGGGTCAGCGTGTCCTCATCTATAATCCACCACCATTTGTCAGCAGGGAGGCTGGAGGAGGCAGGCTTGCTACAAGGGGAGAATGCCCAATTAGGCAGCTGTCACACAAAGCATAGGCTGCAAAATTATCCCCTGTCAAAAGAAAGAGCAGCTGCGGGTGCCAATTACAGCAACCTTTCAACCCTTTAGGTACTGGAAACTACACAGAAGTAAATGAAGTACAATTAGTGATAACAAATCGATGAATTAGGACAGTAAATTAGAAATTACTAGCAGGTGAGCTTAGGTCTCCCATAATATTAAGGGCACAGCACACCCCAGGCAAGGGCAGGAGCATACAGATTTCACAGAGCACATCAGTTTTGTCTTATCCGTGTCTTTCTTGTGTGGAGCCTGTTTTCCTCTGTCGTTTTCTTCTCACAAGCCTTGTCTGAGCCAGACAGCACAGGGAAAGGGGAAAAAAAGCAACCCAAAGAGGAAAAAAAAGTTGTAATACCAGATCTTCCCTCTTTATCCTGGCAAATGCAGTTTCCTTCTTTCTCAGAAGGAGGTCCTCAGAACCAGCACAATCTCTCGAGTAAGCACACTCCATCTGACATTTGCTGCACCTCATATTCCAGCTGAACAGTATTTACCCCAGAAAAAACCAAATGAAACAAGAACCAAAACAACCAGAAGTAGTAAACTCCCAGTAAGATTTATGTCATTTATACCTGAAACATTTAAATCTGTGTTAAGCGCTGCACTTTTGATTACAGGGGGAAGTACAGCGGGAACTTCTTCACATTTCAGTTCTCTGATGGATCTGTGAGCACACACTGAGCCCAAAGTTTACCAGCAAAGTTTCTATCCAATAACCTTTTTTTTTTTTTGCCTCTTTTTCCTTTGGTGAACAATTCCCAAGTTGGTTTTTTTTTCACCCTCCCTACTCTGTCAAGCAGCAGACAACCTGGCAAGTTCCTGTGTGCTGGTACCAAAAGTCAGGTCCTACAGACCACAGTAAATGCAGCTTCTCCTCCTGTGTGTAAGGTCAGGTGTGCCCAGCTGAGCACAGCCCACAGATACCTAGGGCTCTGCATGCCCAAGGCAACCATGGAAGGATGATCACCTGGCATTTACAGAATAAGAAGACTAGAAAACAGAATAAGGAAAAAAATAGGAGGGCAAGATTAAGTGTATGGATAATTAACATAGGGCCACATCAAACCATGGTTGAAACAGTGACACCAATGTCTTCGTATTTAGGTGCTTTGAGTCAAAGAGACAAATCTGAGGAACAAAATTCAAATTCCAAGATGCCCCTCTTTCCAGCCAGCTTGCAGTCATTTCAAACTAAGCAAGGTTGCCATTTCTTCTCAATTTTCTGCTTTCATTCCCCATTCCCTGTTCTACCATAATGTTCTTATGCCTTGCAGCCACGCTGAGCGCTGAGGACAGGAGTCCAGATTTCTCCCAGAGGCAGTTCTGAAGAATACCTGTTCACTTGCACTATAATTCATACATGTACTCGCACATGCATATATATATTTATGCTAATATATTAATCAAAATGAGATGGAGTAGAAATTAAGTCTCTGATCTCCAACAAGCAATTTCCTATGGCTATCACTTGATCTCTAGCCAGTGAGTATTTCACTGTTTAATAAAAAAAAAATAAATCTTGCTTTTGTAATTCTGATAAGAGAAAGCATAATAGAACACTAACTATAAATAGATGTTAAAATGCTCATTTAACAGTAGTTGCAATAATGCTCATCAAGTGTGACATTTTCCTTTGAGCAGCATATGGAAACTGTAGAGTACTGAAAGAGTTAATGTGTTTAGAATTCAGTTTCCATCATACTTGGGTGACTATCTCTTTAAATAATTTAAATCCTCTCCATCAACTACAAAGCTGTTTTGAAGCCATTTAGCTTTGTTCTTTACATGTGTTCTAATTAAGAAATGACCTTGTCATCACACACACCAGAAATCCTGGATTATTTCCTGCAGCAAAAATCTACGAAGCCAAAAAAAAAAAAAAAGCCCAAAAAAAAAAAAATATATATATACTTCTTCCTTTAGTGAGGAACTGAGGAAGTAGTTGGTTGGCTGAAAGCTGAAGCAGTTTCACTGCATAATTTTGTGTGTGTGTGTGTGTTGTTGAATGTCACAGGGCGGGTTAGTGTGACCTTGAGCTGCATCAGCAGCACAGCAAGGGTCGAGATGCCTGCAGGCGCCCTTGTACTGGATTTGCAAGACAAAAACCTTCAAACTGGCTGAAGGACATCTTAAATCTCTTCAAAGGTTTTCCGAACTAATCTGGGCTGCTCTTAGCCGGATCTGTGCCAGTGTGAGAGGCAAAATTAAAAACAAGGTCTTTGACAGGATGTTGTCTCCTCTTAACCCTTGCCGTGCAGGAGGCAGCGCATCGCAGGCATGCTGGAGAGACGCTTTATAACCCACCGAGGAGCACGCCTCACCCAGCAGCATTCTTTCGTAACGAAATTATGTAAGCCACCATTTACTAGGAACGGTGCTGCTACTCATACCGAGCACCCAGACGGCTCCCCCCGCACAGCCATCCCCATCCTTCGCCTCCCCCGCAGATGAAAATGTCATTTTCCCAGCACGCTGCAGGGACGGACCCAGCTCACCGGCCGCAGAGAAGGTGCTTGGTGCCTCAACCCCCAGCCCCTCCACTAATATCCTGGGTGAAGATGCTTCTTCTGAGTGAAAGCAGCAACGCCTTCCATGGCAAGTTGCTGCGTGTTAAGGCCAGGCAGGTAAGGAGGAGGAGGGTCAGGAACAGGCAGAGGGTTGCTGATGGCAGGTACCAGACATGTGTTAACGAGAAGAAATTAAAAAGTGACCACTTCTCATCTTAACCTGTGGTTTCCTTCTCAGTCATCCCGAGCCAAGAAGGAAGCAGAGCAGGGCATATTATCATGCAGTGGGTCTACCAAGAGTTTGAGAGCATGACTGTATGCGCTGGGAAACAGAAATAAATAAACTAAGCACCCAGGCTGCCTGCTTGTAGCTGCTCAGCATTTCACAAGTGACACAGAGGCTTTCTAAAAACTTGAGTAAGTATGCAGAGATAACCTCCAGAAAAGGCCCTAGGAACACACGGTTACTCTACAAAACCACAAGTTTATCCAATGGATTTGGCAGCACTATTCAAATAAAGCTATCATCACATCGAAGGGATGGGCGCTTTCTTCAGAAACATATTTGCAGACAGAATCTCCAACTCCACCTCCAGTAAGTGTGTGCCAACTAGGAGTAGCCTTCTGTATGTTTAGTTAGAAAGCAACATGGATTCTATGTCTGAAAGTGCAGAAAAAAACATCACCACCTTCTCTCCATCTGTTTCAGTGATGGTATATTATTGGTCATATTAAACTGTCAAATTTCTACAGGGGGGGACAGTTAAGTACAAATGAGTTAAACCAACCTCAGCTTAATCAAAAAGAGCCAGCATCACGCTTCAGAACTGCCTTTTACTATTTCTAGGATATCCACCAGGCAAGTCCTTGAGGAGATGAGGAAGGAGTCACTCGTACCAGCAGAGGGTGTTGTGATTCTTCTCTGGTTGAGCACTAAGGGCTTTATTTAGTCTGGTTTTGTACAGTCATTTTTTAAGTACTATAATCTGTTTCACAGTAACAAAACACATTTAAGTTTACTGAAGAAGGACGCAGCTTCGGCAGTTATGTCACAACTGCTATAACACTACCCTCCACCTTCCACTAAAATAGATTCACTCCCTGACTCCCAGAAACCACAGCTCTTCTCACGAAACAACCTCCCTGTTAGAAGGCTCTAACAATTTTAAGTGTTAGTTTTCAGTAACATCAGTGACGGTGCCTTCTGTGTCAGCAGAGAAGGAACTTGCACCATACAGATGCTTTTCCACAGATGTACCAAGGTTTCCAAAGCATTTATTATGCCTGGACAGAGGGCCACAGTGTTCTTACAGCACCTGGATGTCGGAAGAACTCCTGTGATTACTCAGAGCGGTCTCAAGGTGCTCTCAGCCCTAGGGGACCAGGCGGCTAGAGGGGGCACACCACCTCAGGTGCCTTCCCCACCACATCAGGGACTCTGGCAAAGGGAGACTGAGCAGACCCACACACGTGTGTTTACCAATCTTTCTGCAGAAAGGTGTCCTTTCCGCGACCTTTGAATGACAGGACACCGTACAGGCAGCCAGCTGTGGTTTTTATAAAAAAAAAAGCTAATAAAGTTTAGTTACTTAGCCTATTACACAATTATTGCAGTACTGGATCCTAAGCTGCATTCCCAAAAAACTTTCCGTTTTACCCCAGAGTTACCAGGAGGAGGGATTAGAGGAGACTCGTTTAAGTAGTTCACATGTTACATGTTAGCCTAGCAGAAAACAGTAAGATGTATTTTCACAGTATACACCGCTGACTGTGCAGCATCCGTGGTTTCCTAAGTTTGTCAAACACGTAACAAGACAAAATATGTTACACGTTTTCCAAACACCAAGTGTTGTGAAAAGCCCCAAAACAGAAACAAAGACCTCGTATTGCAATATTTCAGCTGAGCAGGGTGATTCAAAGACCCAGTGAAAGCTTTCAAGCCACACAGTTGTTGCTGCCAAGTATGGGACACGTTGTGTGGCTCTGCCAAAAGCAGAAGCCAAAAGCCAAAAATACAAATTAGCAGCTTGCTTCCAGCGCCACAACAGTCCAGTGAAAACTTTCCAAATCAGGCTGTCCCTAGGAGAGTCAGACAGAAGCAGTGAGTGCAGTCGCACAGCACTCAGCCACGACTCCAAGCCTACAGCAGCTACCGGCACGCCCATGCACCCAAACCACAACCATCACGACAATGTCACATCTGACAAGTTGGACAGTCACTCATTTCTACCCATCTGATGAAAGCGGTCTTTGCGGCTACAACTCCTCGCAGGTGGCAAGTTGCAGAGAGTTGGATTGTTCTCTGCCCACCTGGTTCCCTACATAGGCATGCTCACACCAGCACACGCAAGACATATAAAGGACCAGGGATGCATTTTATAGACCATCCAAGCACAAGTTGCCCATTCAGCCTTAATTCTGCCATTTACTAACTGCTGATTCTGATGACACAATGTTCATATTCTTCAAGCATAAGCCTTACTTCTGTGGAGCAGAAAAAAAGGAATAAAGATGGCAGAACTTAATATAATGTAATCTCTTCCCACCTAGACCCCATTTTTAAATAAAACCACACTTGCTAAAGATGCTATTGACAAAAACATTCTCTTGAGAGCAAACACAGATACTCCCATTGGTACCGGTATTAATGACAAACAGTTGAAAAATCATCTTGTGACTGACCGCATCTCCCAACGCTGCTGACTTGACTTCCCAGCAGCATCCAAAGCAACCCCTGGTCTAGGACCACACAAGAGACTTTCCTAGAGACAAGGGTTGTAAATTATGATTCTCGTTACTATACATTGTTATGCTTTTTGTGAGCTACCTATAGTATAAGGCACAGTGATTTTTAAGTACAAGTTAGGCTGGGGGGGCTATTAGTCTAAGTAATGTGACTAAATAGATAATTTGGTAGCTTGCTCTTTACAGTGCTAATATACTAATATATTATCAGTACTACTATAATAAATAGGTTTCCATGAGAAAGGAAGCAGCACCAGATACAAACCAAGTACTGAAATAACAGCTCAGACATCAGCACAGGTAAATCTTAGAATAGTTACAAAGAAAGACATACCTGAAAAATAAAAAATAATACTACTAAGAAATACTAGGTTCATCTACTTCCTAAGAAGCCTTATCATTAGCATAATCAAGTATGCTTGACATAGCTGGCATTCTTATACTAGTATGCAATAGAGTACTTATATTAGTATATAATATATTAATTAACTACTACTTGAGAGTAACAGTTAAGGGCAAGAAGTATTATATAATGTAGGTTAAAGTGATCAAACTCACCAATCCCTTACACGTCTACAAAGGAAAAAAAGTCTTACTAGATTATTGGCATTTACACAGAACTGCATCCAGCTCCAGAGTTCCCTGCATAGGAACGACATGGATTTGCTGAAGCGACTCCAGAAGAGGTCACCAAGATGATCAGAAGGGTGGAGTGCCTTTCCTATGAGGAAAGGCTGAGAGAATTGAGATTGTTCAGCCTGAAAAAGAGAAGGCTTTGAGATGACCTAACTGTGGCCTTCCAGTATCTCAAGGGAGACTACAAGGACAGAGAGGGACTTCTTACAAGAGCCTGTAGTGACAGGACAAGGGGGAACGGCTTCAAAGTAAAAGAGGGCAGGTTTAGATGAGACACTAGAAAAAGATTCTTCACTATAAGGGTGGCAAGCCACTGACACTGGTTGCCCAGAGAAGCTGTGGATGCCCCATTCCTGGAAGCGTCACAAGCTGGATGGAGCTCTAAGCAACCTGGTCTAGTGGAAGGGATGTGTCGATGGCAGGGGGTTAGAACTAGATAATCTTTAAAGGTCCTTTCCAACCCAAACCATTCTGCGATACAGTTACAAACAAAATTATCTTATTCACCTGAGATCTCAGCTATATCCAGGCATCTTCCATATCTTGCTAGTAAAATCTGATGTTTAATTTAGGTCTCCCAATGTCTCTCAAATACAGCAGCAGTTCTGTTGTATTGACAAAATACAAAATAAAAAAAAAAAAAAATCTTCTGCAGATGTTTTGTCATAGCAGTAACTTCCAAACCTGGGGACACCTTTCCAAAAGGTGCATCTCAAAAAAAGTGAGGCTGACAACCTGAACAAATAGCACTACTCATTTGGTGGTGGTGGTGGGGGGGAGAGGGGGTCATTTCCTGCTTCAGACATTTCAGACACCAATTTAAGGACATTATCAACACTTCACATTACATACACTCACGAATAGGTTTTATTCTAATATTTAACTTGTGTCCTCATCAGGAATTACGTGAGCATTTGCAGAAGAATAATGACTGTATCCATGTTTAAGATTGAATGTGTTTTGCTGAATCAGGACCCTGAACCTTAATGCAGATTTTTCTCATTGCTGTACCAGTTTATTTTATTCAGTACAAAGCCACCAACAACCTTTGAGTTCTTATGCTCAAGGTCATTTTTAACATTCACAAGCACAGCTTTTTGGCTGTCTGCAGAGCACAGAATTTTTTTTAAAGTGCATTTCAGAGCAAAGTGATGTCTGGAAACATCTTTAGATGGTGAAAAACACTCTTTAAAGTTATCTCAATCAGTTTCCTTTTAATAATTCTGCTTGGCTACCTTTAATACCATAGGCTCTAATTTTGTCTTCAATCTCTGCACCCACCCATATCTGGAAGGTATAAACATGATATAAAAATCACATCCAACTCCTGCAATCTCAAAGTCTAAGCTACACCTCCCACTCTTACCCTTTGAAGGCATCCAGTATAGTTTAAGGTCCTTGAGCTCCTTTCCTTGTTCCATCAGACACAACATTTTCTAAATTTGCACTTAAAAGGGGGGTAGGGTTGGGAGCTACCTACATTCAACAGTAATTTGCAATATAAAAAATGTCCTCAAGTTTGTTTATATTATGCTTTATAAAGTTAAACAAGATTCTCTATTCCTCAGACATCGTCTTTCATCACCCCAACTAACCTCCTGAAGCTTCTCTATCACTTCTTTCTTCTTATATTTAATGACGGAGGATTGAGGGGGGTGATATAAGTAAGCCCTTATTTTATTCACACTTCTGATTGTGCTGGACTAAATATTATTAATATTTTGTCAGCAGCTGACTGCTAAAGGAATATCACAAGCTTGGGGAAAGAAAACAACAGTGTTTTGTGTTTTGGGTTTGCTTGGTTTTTTTAGCAGTCTCTGCATCATCACTGAAATGCTACATTGCCAATATTCACCTTCAAATACTCCTGTTTAAATACTCGTCTGTGGAAATCTCAGATATTACAAAGCAAGAAGCAGCATACTGATTACAGATAATACAGCTAGACATGAGAGGTGAAAAGCCAAAGTGTCTGGCAGGCAGGCATGTTTTGTATACATACACTGCATTTCCACACGTGTGCCTCTACATTAGACATGCCTGCTTTTATCCTGGTACCCCAACCACTGTGAGACGACAGTAAAAAGTTGACAACCAGACAAGCCCAAAAGAAGAGTGAATTATACTTGTGCAGTGCCAGCAATGATCACACTGTAATACTGTTGCCATGTGTCCAACAAAACAGCTGAAGCCAACCCTGTTCAGCTGCAATTCTTGGTTATCAAGTGTATTTGGCTCCTCAGTTGCCAACAACATTTCCTTCTCCAAAATAGGCTTCATTTTATCTTCAACAATACTAATTCCTAGGTCACACATTGACTCAGACCTCTCTCACTCTCCAGCCAGCAACAGTGTCAGAAACTCATCTACCACAAACCTTCTCTTGCTACTTTCTTATTTGACTTTGCAATATTCTCAGTTCAGAATTGCAGGTTCTTTGCCTTATACTCAAGCCAGGGATTCCCTTTTTACTGCATGCATCTAAAATCTACAACGTATTAGGCTCTCTTTGTTTTTACCTTAGAAATTCAAACACTTATGAGTCTCTAATACCTTCCTAAGTTTTAGACCTCTTGACTATTTCATGGCATATAACTCAAAAGTGTTGTCAAATCTCACATTTAAAGTCAACAGAAACTTCAGTGCAAGAAAGTGAGATTTATCCCGTTTCTAGTTAAAGCTGTAAGCTTAAAATAAGGATCACTTCCTTACATAAGAACCAGTAATGTTTTAAAATAAATAATAACAATAAAAATAATAAAAAATAATGAAAAGGAAAGAAAGTTCTTAGACAATTATTCTGAATTGTTCTCCCCTTATGAAAAACACTAGATAGACCCTTTTAGAAAAAAAGCCTCTCATCTGTCTTGTAGCAAACATAACCCCTCTACCTAAACACATTTCCTTTATAAATGAACACACGCATAACACTCCATACTCATAACAATTTTTCAAGCTACAGCACATCTTGCCAAAGTACTGGCTTAGGAAAACACGGAGCACACTAAAATTGTTCTGCTTTTTCAGAAGACACATTTGTGCACACCACAAAACATAACCCCCGTTTCTCAAGGTGTGAAGTAGTCCATTCAAGTTTGCCTAATTCTTAACATTTTGCCAGTAGTACAATTGTTACCACCGCCACCCCCAGGCTGACTGATTTAAAGAATCAGGAACATGAAGCTTTCACACATCTTTTAAATGCGCCCAAAGATTTCAAAACATTTAGAAAACCTCTGTCACTTTTCAATTATTTTCTTTTATGGATGACTAACAGTATGTCTGTGCCAAACACAGACATAAAACACATTCTTCAAGAGGCATGAATCTGCATAAAAAACAAAGATTTGCCAAATTAAAATCCTGTAAGAACAATTATTTTCCTCACGTAAAACCAAAAAGCAACTGAAAATTAAATTTTCAGCTTTCCAAACTTTCATCAACATCACAAAAAATGGTTTATTAGAAACGTACATAAATCTATACAATCATAAAAAAATAGCATTCTTCCATTATTCCACCTTTCCTGCTGTACAAGTGCACCACTATTGAGAAACCACAGATAAGCAGAAGTGCAGCACTAGGAAAAGGGGAATTGAGTACTAATTTCCAAAAGATAAGAGATGGAATGTTGTGATTACCACTCTAACCTTATAGAACAGTTGGATAGGTAAATATTGGATGTCCCGCTGCAGGCTGTCTCAGCTTTCCATGGTTAATGGATCAGCCATAACAGGGAAAGAATCGACACAAAACTCTGAACCTTTCCTCCTTGCTATGTTTATGAGCTAGTACTAACAAGCATCAAACAAAGCATCAAAGTATTGGCCACTGAAAAATTAAAAGGACCTAATTTATTTTCTCACAAGAACAAAATCAACATTATAGTGCCCTCCAAAAGCACAAGACAACCAACAAAAAGCAACTGTACACAGAGTTCATCTACACAGATGGCTCTATGTCGTGTATCCCAACATCACCAAAAGGATTTCCCATGCACACGGGGAAGCCTTCTCCTCTGATCCATCCCATTCACAATCCGAGTGTAAAGAATAGACAAGAAATGTCTATGGGAAGAACCTCATGGAAAGTTTCCTTCCCTTAATTCGCTTCTTATGTATAGCGTTTTCAACAGCAGGAGCAGTTTGGTTCTGGAATATTCATGCTCACTACTACCTGACATCAAGGTTCATTTCTCTGTGAAAGAGTCTCCAAAGGATAATAAAGTAAAAGCCTGAACACTTGCAAGAAGCATGTAATAATGCAGAGAAGCAGTAAAGATTACTCCTGCCCTAAGCAAAGGGAATAAACAGATAATCGTGGAAAAGAAAATACTAAGACCTTCCAAAAGCTTGCTACTTAAGAACACAGGGAGTAGCCAGTCTTTAAACAACCATCAACATCTAACATGTGTGTCTTTCAAGGCAAGCCCAGACAGAAATTCATATAAACCCTTTTTTTGTGATCCAAACCGGGACGCCCAAGCTGCAGCTTGCTGGCCAGATCCAATCCACTGTAACAATTTATCTGGCCAGCCGCCCACTCCTTGCTGTCCTCCCCAAAGGCTAATTGGATATAGGAAGGAAGCAGGCAAGGGCTAGGGGAATTACTCTCAGATCTGATTTCCCACTGCTATGCTTCATAAGAACCTGCAGCCTCTGCTCTATCAAAAAACTGGGCAGGAATTACCATGCGGTAGTGATGGCGCTCATGTAAACTGCCACATGCCTGCTAATATATACAAATTTCACCCCACATAGAACAGCCAGTCCTGTGTCAGCACCACTGCCTATCGCCCACACATTTGTGTTACAACACATGCGTGCTCCATCCTAACACAGTCACCCCCACGTCTACAGACAAGTCACCTGCAGTCCAGACCCTCCATGACAACACTGGCCCCTGTGGAAAAGCTGAACATTGGTTCTCCAAACCAACAGGTTTCACACCAGACCAGGCAAGACATGTCTTAAACTCCTCCCAAAACAGGAACAGCTCACAGAGGAAGGCTCTCCATGCTCACTGAGTAACATTTAGCTGTAAGCTGAGAGTGACTGCTAGCTGCCACCACAACTTGATCAGGACATGCATACTAATGCTCTTGGACTGCTGCCATATTATCCATATATGCTTTATTATAGCTCATCTCCTTAATGTGCAAGACATTTATCTTTGATTCTTTCAAAATGAGAAAGGAAAAAAAAAAAGCCTGATACTGTAGAACTGGTTTTAGCACTGTGCAGACCATTTAAACTGGGTCACTGTAAGCTCTTCAAGCAGCTGTTTCTTTGTCATCATTTGTAAGTAACAGGACCAAGTAATTTTTTGCCTTATTAACAAACTTGTCTGAACTGTAAGGGCTAGAATTTCTAATAACAATCAGGTAAGCTTCTAGACACAACTTTTCCATTTATCAGCACGAAGTTTCAAAATTAAAAACACAGAAAAAGAATTTTGCCCACAGACTCATCCTCTTCAACCTTACAACAAGCAAACGGATCACTGAGTACAAAGACAACAGTGACTGAACCTGAGCAGGAGAAACCTAATCACATGAATCAACCTACCGGCTTCAACGCTAATTAGTCATGAGGGGGGGACGACAGATGGATGATGGGACAAACACAAAACTTGCAAAATTGAGTCCACAAATTCAAGGGCAGATCAATGCCCATGACTGACGCACAAAAATAAGCGGGTCTCACAGACACCAACCAACCGTCATCAGAAATGTGAAGATACCCCTCATTCCTGAGGTAGACAGTAGAATCAAGGAAGGCAACTGAGAAACAGCATCATTTCAACAACAATGAAGGCTTGTTGATATGAGCTTTTTGAACACAGGTACTGCACTGTATTATGTTTCATAAAAGGAAACTCTTTCCCAACATGTTTTTCTTGAGGATGAATTATACAAGATGCCCTGCAAAAACATGTCTTGCCCTGAAAACCTGAGAATTGGTGGTGTGAGAACAAAAATGAAAAAAAAACCCCACAAAACATAACACAATTGAAATGCATAGTTAAATTAACTTGACCAATTATTCACAAAAACTTAGCAACCCACATGAAAACAGGATTTGCTAGTCTTTCACAATGATAAAAGAACATGTAGCAAATCCTTTAATCCACCCATCAAGAAAACACCTTTGCACTTTTCAATTGTTTCAAACAGGAAACAAATCTAATAGAGCACTTTAAATGTCCACAGTTTCTAAAAGTCATACTTTCTTACAACCACTAACATGACATATAAATGTCCCTCAGTGTCATGCACCAGTGCAGAAACACTGGTTATGCGTTACACGTGTTCTGTACACCACACCACCAACTCCAAAAAGATAAACGGCAGGAAAGGTCCAAAACCTCTGTACAGCTTCAGTTACGCTCCTCCCTCAGGGTTAGTTAGGGTTTCAGTTTTCAGCAGTCTGTGTGGGTTCACCAGAAGCACAGCACAAAACCTGGATATGTTTTCAATTCTGATTTCTGGGTCTATCTCTGTATGGTAGAAGTAGGTGAGCTCTTTTCCTTTATCAGCTGTACATGGCATTTATATTCTCCTGCCTTCTTCCCTGTTCCTGCTCTCCCCACACCCAACTTGTTGCCAGAAAATGAATAGCATAAAACATCTCCACACTCTTTTTAAAGAGAAGTTTAACAAGCAATACTTACAGCCTGCTGAACTTGATAATGCCCCCATAAGAGATTTTCCCTTGTTAGTCAGATGCGTAACTCTAGTTCTGTGAATGTAACGGAAAACACTGAGTAGACAGTTTTCTACTCTCAAAATTTAAGAAAAAAAAAATTAATTTAAGAAAAAAAAGTTCTTGGCAACTGTTCCTTTGAGAGAGAAGCTATGCCAGATGATGAAGCTGTTTTTTATAGAGGCTGGCAGGTAAGAGGCCAGCCCTGTGGTCTGCTGCCTCCAGAGCTACAGCTGAGCACCTGGGTTACTCCTTTCTCTCATCACAGCCAAAGAGAGCAGCAGAAACCAAAGTGCACAGTTACAATTCACCAAGTTCTGTCCCACATTACAAAACTTTTGCAACAGGCACGTATAGTTGCAAAACCTTCAATGAAACTCAAGTTTTTGCCACGCCAAACTTGGCTTTTCATCACCAAGTTTTTCTTTTTTCCCCCCTTCAATTTCTGGAAAAGGGTAAGAGAAGCAGTATGCTTTAAATAATCCACAAAAAGGAAAAAAAAAGTCAAATGGATACAGCTGTTGCAGTCAAACAAGAAAAATTACTGGTTCTCATTTATGAGCTAAAGGAATGATAAAAATGTCAACAAAACACGAGAAAAAAGGTGATACACAACCTCAGACATTTGTAATGACGAGGTTAAAGAATCCATGTTATTTCTCATCAGAAAAGAATATATTCTGAGATGACAGAGATTTTCAAAGTGCTGATTGAAAATACATTAAGTAGATTGGTCCTGCAGAAGTATTTAATGCTAAGGGTGGTGGAATAACCTACCACAGGTGGTGACTGAAACAAAGTTTAAAGGAGTTCAAGAAAGACCAAAATTAGTTTCCAAGTTAATGATGGAACAGCAGCTTCAAATACAGTCACATTGCTTTTTGTTCACGCAAGGTAAATCTTAATATTGCACGCCATCATTTTAGTGCACCTTCTAGGTCTTTAATATTGCACTCCATTTGCCTTTTTTAATAAAGCAGGTTGTACATCCATTTTATTAAAATATTACAGTGATTAATCTCAAAAAGGAAACACTGACACCATACCACTACTCGTGCATGGATCAGACCTGCCTTCCCAAAAATCACATTTTATATGGATTCAGGCCATCCCAGACCTCAAATACGACTGAAAGGCATTCTGAAAAGGATGCTCCCTGGTATTACAGCTCCCCCAAGCTGAATCCCACATACCCAGCCAACTCTGATGTCTTTCCCACCTCATTTTCCTTCCCTCTATTACACAAGAGGAATCATTACACAGTCCATGCTGTGAGACTATTTCAGCTTTAATCTGTGCCTGCAAGACAACGTGAATACAGACACACAGGGCTACACTGAGCTTGGGTGCTGTCAGAAGTTTGTCCTAAACTCTCAAAACATTTGATGTTGCTTTTATCATTTTCAAGACCTAACTCAAGAATAAACCTCTTCGAATATGCCTTGAAAAGAGATGCAGAGGATATACAGGAAAGTAAACAGTGCTTAGGCACAGGGTATAAATAAAGCGAAAAAAAAATCATTAAAAAAATTTAAAAGGATTCAGAAAACAATACAAACAAAGAAAAACAACAAAAAAATCCCACCACACAGACAAAAACATTAAGAGCGCACATCATCCCAAACAAACAAATAAAATAAGCAATAACAAAACGAAAGACAAGGAGATTAAGAACTAAAAAAGTAAATCAGATTTAATCCAGATACTTTTGGTCAGCCATGTTACATTATTTCCTACGTTTCAATCAGCACGCACGCACTCACTCACCCAAATAGCTGTATCTTAATCCACACGAGTTTGGTTTTGCTACTCGGCTCCAGATTACATCCTTGTCCTTCCCAGAACCGAGAGACTTTGCTAGGGTTTGATTATACAGCGCAGATCGTCACCCTTTGGATGCACTTTTTGGATCAACAGAGCCACCTTCTCTCAAAATTCTCCAACCTCCCCAGCAGCATCTTCTTCAAATCCTTCAAACTCAGTGCCTGGGCCACTCACAGCCCAAGTACAAGAGCAATTCCTCAATGGATGAAAGTCAGAACACACATGAGGATGGAGAGAAGACATGGGGAGGGCAGGGGAGCAGGAAACGTGATAGAAATACTGGACGAACAAAAGGAATGGAGAAAAAAAAAAAGTGATGGTTCCACATATGGAGTGCCAATTAGGAAAAAAAAAAAGTGAGACCCACCCCTTTAAAAATGTAACTTTAGGCTTTAAAATACATTAAAGGAGGAGAATCAGCCTTACTAGTCAATTAGCTAGCTTTACTGGGTATGAGCTTTCTTGAGCTAGCTTTACTTGAGCTTCCTCCAGCCCCGCCCTCCCCCCACTTCACAGTTTCATTGTGAAAGAATTTAATTATTATTTTCATTACCAGATCCAGACATTATAAAAGGAGCCTGCACAGAAACAATGAGCACTTTAAGAAAATAAGTGTAATAATGAGAATGATCTGTTTACATTTTTCTTCAATAAAAATGAAGACGCTTTCAAGGACATTTTCTTAAATATACTTGAATAAAATTCATAATAGTAGTAAACACTAAATGTTACACTCCTCCTTTTCTTAAAAAAGGATTAATCTAGTGCCTTAAAATACTAATACTTAATAAAAAAACTGTTTTGATTTTAAGTTCCCTATCAAAAATGTCCTGAAAAATTTAACTTGAACACATTTCACAATGACTGAATATTAAAGCTTTTTGTTTTGTTCTTAAAAAAAACCTAAACCTCTGTTCCAGAGATATCACTTATACTGCATACCCAGAGAAAGAATACTGCAGCCACCAAAAATTTAACTTGAACACATTTCACAGTGACTGAATATAAAAGCCTTTTTGTTTTGTTCTTAAAAAAAATCTGATCCAGAGACATTACTTATACTACATACCCACAGAAAGAATACTGCAGCCACCATATAACATGCTGTTATTCCAAATATACCACAAGAAAATGTGAGAGGAAAAAAAATAAATGGAGTTTTCAAATGAAATAAAGATACACAGATACATATATTTATTTAGTCAGGAGTTTTGCAGCATAAATAAAAATCTCAAAGCCATGAAGTAATAAAAATACATTTTTATGGATACAATAGACACCACGTAATGGTAACATCTGCATGTTACTTATAGTCCAAAATTGCTTAGTAAGAACAAAACATGAGTTCTTGTGCTATACGTGGCCTGATTTAACAATACGGAGCAACACTCCAATTTCACCCGGGAAACAGCTTCAATAAATCATTTGCTTTTCATGGCCCACCACACACGCGCTGGGTGATTTACAGGTAAGCACCAAGCCTGTCACCAGGACGTACCCTGTGCTCTGCAGTAATAGTGTCCCCACGGAACTCCCCGTCTGACCACCTGTCACATCTACCCACGCTCACCTGTAAATCAGTCACTGCTGGAGGGGGGAAACTCAACAGGCCACTACTCCCAGCTCTTTGAAGTTCTTCCTGCTACGGAGCTGGGTGAACCACACATGTGCTCGCATCTTGGCAGCAATGCTGCAGGACTTCACCCACGGCTGGTACCCATGGGCACTGACACAGGAGGAGGGAGGAGTCACGACAGGTTGGCTTCTGCTGCCCAGGAGGAGAGGGCACGAGGGCGATGCCCTTGCAGTGCTTCCGCATGAATCGTTAGCCCAACTCGGGCAGACCTCTGGATGCTCTGGAATGCCAACTTCCATTCTGAAAAGGTGTTGAGTCTTTACTCAAGTAGGATGGAGGGCATCTGACACTTAACCACAAGCCATAATAACAGAGTATCTTTGTCTTCTCATTCTTAGATGTGGATGCCAAGCCAGAATTCACTTGACCAGATGAAGATGTTTACAGTGTAGGTGCCTGTATCAGAACAGGTCATGTTAGTCTTCCTTTACAGCCCGTGGGAACAACTAGGCTCTTCTACTGAACTCATGTCTAAAGGAGGTCAAATGAATCACCCTCTGAAAGTGCCTGTTCCTGTTCCCTGACTGGCAAGAGTTCTACAGGATTCCCGTTTCTCTTTGCTGAATAAATATCAGGTCTTCCCCCGACCTTCCACTCAAAGTTAGGCATTTATAACACAGGTGAGACAAATCCTGCACTGCCCTAGCACCATCTTAATCCTCTCTATTTAAAAAACCAGTTTCAAAACACTGATTGTGTAAGTTCTTAGCATTTCCCCCTCAATACCCTGCTCCTGGGTAACACCAGTCCTTCACGTAACTGCTTTTAGTTACATGACACCAATTAGCGTGTTTATTTCAATATTATTCATCCGTTTGAACTTATTCCTTCAGCACTTTTCCCTTCAAATGTCACAGGCATTGCCTGATACTGGGTAGTAACCCTTCTCATTAGCACAGAAACTTCCTCTCTTTGTTACCAGTCTTCAAACAAGACTTACCAAAAGATCTTACCCTTTAGGCGTGACCCATATATTTTCTTCTACTTTACTTCCTAAAGTTTTCCATTTCTTAAGACTTCTTTTTTCTTTTGTTCTACACTTAAAAAAAAAAAGTATTATCCAAAATCTGTTGAAACCAGTGAATCTAGTTGACTTTGAATCAAGCCACCTGATCAGGTTTATCACCTCACAACTTTTTCCTTAAGAGTCCTCATTTTTACTGGATAGTCAAGAACTAAAGCTACAAATATTCTCCAGTTATCTAATTCTACTTCTGATTTATTTCCTAACCTTTTCCAGAAACAAGTAACTTTTTTTTTCCTTATTTTTGATCTTCAATTCCTCTTCTTTCTTCATCTAAACAGTATTCCCAAAGCTCTCTGGAATCCAGACTGACAGGAAAAGGGTTAAAATGTGTTCAGGAAAGGGAAGGGGTTAGATTTTTTTATTATCCTGTCCAAAGCAGACATGAAAGCTGAACTCCCTCATCCTGTAGGACCAGACAATCTCTCACCTGAGCAAAAAGTGACATGATATAGATGTACTGTTAGAAATTGGTCCCAGCTCCATGAACGAACAAGTGTTAGTTACCTAACACTTAAAACGAAATTCCTCTCCCCTCTTCCTTCCTCATATCCTTCTACAACCACAGCCATCTTGACCGGCTGTTGGGCATTTGCCAACAAACCTTCAGATATATCACAGTAGTTGCAAAATGGGGCTTTTCCAGGCCCAAGTTATGACTGTATTTATATTCCAACAGTTGGCTCCAGCTTTGGCATGCAGTTGTCACGTAGCACTCCAGACAAAATCCCTCCTCCTCTAAGCTACTTTTGCTCCTGAACCTTTTTCTTCACCGAACTGACCAACCTCATTGAAAATGGCATGGCTGGGAAAAGCACCCAACACCTTTGCATGGGGCAAACAGGGCCCTACTACAGCCTGTTTAGCTGAGGCCTGGGGATGGTGATTTAAGCTTAAACCACTTGGTTTTAATGGTTTGACAAATCTCCTTTTCCAGCAGGAAGGAAGCTTTCCGTGCCTGGCAATGAACTGCAGAGTTTCCCACAAAGTTGAAAGAAAACAGCACTTACCTAAATTTAACTTGCCATAGTTTCAACCCGGTCTGTGTGAGGAAATATCTTTTGCTTTCATTTCATGTAAAACATTCAATTAAACACTCTCAGGAAAAAAGCCCTTACGGATAAAGGCATGTATGCTATTTTTTCTTTCAAATATATCTCATTTATCTTCCCACATGACTCAAGTGGAAAAGTCTTAGTGTAGCGATTATAAACTCACATTAACCTGCCTTTCTTCAGGGGCAAAGGAGAACAGGAGAAGCACTGAGCAATTCCTCATCTCCATAGGCAAAGAAACAAGATAGGCCTGGCACTGAGCCCGCCAGGCAAGCCGACTCCACCAGACCAGGTTGGGAGCAAATTTCACAGTCAAAAGTACTTCTCGAAGAACTTCCTGCCAATGGCTACTTGACATTAAAAACCAGGATGATCTAGGTCAAGAATCCCAGTTGACATTAATTGCTACGTTGGATCAAAAAGGCAGGCAGCCTCTCAGCCGGAGCTCAAGTCGCGTTAGGCTTAAAAGCAACCGAGGCCAAAACCTTGAATTGTACCCAGAAGCCAAAAGGAAGCCAAGGCAGCTGTTGAAGAACTGCCCGAGCATGTTCTTACCACTCATGCCCTCTCCACTCAGGCAGCTGCCGACTGGAGCTTGGGAGCACTGACCAAGTGCAGCCTCGAGAACAGGCGAGCCCGGAGCCTCACGGGGAGGTCGCACAGTCAGAGACAGCCTCCGTGACGTGCAACCTCTTGGGGACACTTTTCTGTGTCCTGATGCAGGAGGCTGGGAGCCTGCTGGCTGTACATTCCTCAGAAAAACAGTACATTACAAAACACTTCAATAAAAGGAGAGACGAAACACTCCAGTGACTGGCAAATTACAGTACCACCTGATTTTAGTGGTTTATCTCTGTTTGCTGCTTCTTTTATCTCTACGACCTCTGAAGGCCAAGCATGTGCAATGTCCAACTGGAAAGATGACCTGGAAAAGCAAGTCATCTTTCTATTGACCAGAGCACAAGACCAAGTGACTCTCAGTTACCCAGAGAATTCAGTGAGTGCTTTAGAACACAATGCCTGAGAGTGTTGGCTGGAAAGCAGTCAAAGCTATCACTGCTGAAAGGGTGAAAAGCAGAATAAAGGAACTACAAACCTGAAACATTCATCTGATACCAAAGACCTCAGGTAACTTTTAATTTGTATTTTTAAAGGATGATGACTGATTAGGAACAGTAGTAATTTTGAGAATGCACCTTACTCATTCCAACAAGACAGAGAGAATTCAAACTCACATTTTCAATCCCAGAGTTATCATCATGGCCAATGCCAAGGAGGTCAGATTTTAGAACAGGCTATCTCCTTCCACATATTCTTCTAATTATTTCCAAAAACGTCTTACAGTAGATGATGTCGTACAGTACAATTTTCAGGTACATAATGAGTTCATGAAAAGAAGAGGCAATTCCATGAGCCCTTTCAATTAATATAGTTTTCCCAAGCTATAGCTGAAACATAAAACAACTAGGGGCTCATCTTACTCATCCACACAGCTTGAACAACACAGCCCTTTATACAACAGACATAAAAGGAGCAGATTAATTTTTAAAGAGCAAAAGATGAAAATATATAGTCGCTCATAGCAGGTTTCCAAATTGTAATCAATATTTTCCTTTGCATTTAAGCACTCCTGAATCTTAATGCTTTTTAAATGTCCAAGTGCCAGAAATTATAATTTTATTATAGATAACCATATGTGATTAGAATCTGGCTGTAGTTTTTGAAGTTCTTTGCAAACTCAATACAGGCTAAGTGCCCATTTGTATTGTTACAAAACTTCTTTACAGTGCTGTAATACAATAGTTCAAGCAGCAGACCCTGAACTAATATTTAGCATATAACCTGATAACCTTGTATAGACCCAAACACAGCTGGAAAACCAGAAGTCTACATCAAGTCTAACAATATTTGTGTTATTTTATTCAAACATATAAGAATACAGGTGTTAAAATAACTTTTCAAAGCAGGAAAAATATTTGTAAGTAGTAAGTTATCAGTCAATTCAACTATTCAACAACTGCAGCACATGCAGTACTATGGGCCACTGACAGCTCAGTTAGTCCAGTGATAACAAAAAGACTTTTAACCCCCCCCAAATACAAGCTCTTTAGCCAATTAAAGATAACCTAACACTTTGTCCAAATTTTCTGAATAACAGTTTTGGGCCAAATGATAAACCATGACAAAGATAATTTTCTAAAACCCTAGCCAGTGTCATTTAAAATAAACAAATAAATAACAACAACAAAACCAACCCTAATATAACAACAACGACAACAACAACAAAAACAATCTAAAACACATTTACTTAAGAAATTGGGGTCTTTTTCCTGTTCTATACAGTAGCTACTGCTGCAGATCCAGGTAGGGCATAAAATATTCAAATATTGTAACAGTCAAAATTAACCCTAAAAAGTACTTGTAGGAAGAAATGCATAGCATTTCTCCACGTAAGCAAACAGGAAGCACCACAGTCTGCTAGTATGACTGGGAGAAAGTCTGTAGCTGCTGGGAGAGTCACCAAACTGGAGCAGATCTTTCCCATGCCCACTGACACATTAGGAAAAGGTTCTTCACTGAGAGGACGGTGGGTCACTGGAAGGCTCCCCAGGGAAGTGGTCACAGCATCAAGCCTGCCAGAGTTCAAGCAGCATCTGGACGATGCTCTTAGTCACGTGCTTTAGTGTTAGGTCATCCTGTAAGGAGGAGGGAGTCGGACTCCATGAGCCTTATGGGTGCCTTCCAACTCAACATATTCTATGACTCTATCCCAGTATTTTCAGTCAAGAAAATTTTGATAATCTATTGAGACTTCTAAAAAGGCTTTTTTGACTTGGAAATACCCATCATGCTTTTTCTGCTCCTGCATTCACAGAAGGATATCAATACTTTGTGAAAGATCTCCTGGAGCCTTCAAAGCAAAACTCTAGGACACTACATACTGAACAGGGATTACCTACAGAGAGTCCTAATGCAGACAACAGCTACACAGATTAAAGACTGAAATTAGTGGTCTTCATAAATTCTTTTTTGTATGTTTGTTTTTCAGAGCTGTGGGGTTTTTGTTTGTTTGTTTAAATTAGTTTTGATTACAAAGGCATTGAGAAGTTAATGTAGCAATATGTGCCTTTTCATAAAATACTAGGCTAGAACAGTCACTTATTAACCATAGTAGAGTTGTATTTTACAATGAAAGAATGTGGCACATGAGTCAGGCTTCTCATTTAATAAAACTTCCTTTAGCAAAACTAGAGTAGAGTACCTCAGAAATCTGACTCAGAAAGATCCTTTACTTAAATACCTGCTTATGTGTTTTCCTTACTTTGGAAAAGTGCTAAAAATAAATAAAATAGGTAAAGGAAAACAAAATAAAAAGGGGGGGGAATCAGAAAGCTTCTAACATTGATGCAATCTCTCAGAAGGGAACTATTCATTCAGAGAACCACCTAACATATATATTTGTGTTTGGATTAATCTATATCTCTTGTTCCTCTTCTTGATCATCTGCAAGCAGGCTCTGGTGAGCCTACTGAGGGTGGAGGCAGTAATAAAATAAATTTAAAAAAAGATCATTACTTCCAGTCCCCCGCTTTCCTTTACTTCCACTAGTACTCTTTTTCCTCATCCTGCAGTAAGCTGGCTCAGGAAATGAAGATGGCACAAATATTTATGCTTTTAATAAGACAAATAATTGCACCTCCTTAAACTGCTCCCAACAGGGTAATACCACAGCCCATGCCTGTACCAGTGAACAGGCAGCACGGATGGGCCAGGGATGAGACTTCCCTGCTCAGTGAAATTGAGCTGTAATATCAATCTGTATATTTGGTCTATATACATGAGGATCCACTCTTACTATTCTCTCGTATTTCCGTATCTAATTAAGTGAATACGTCCAAGATTTCTCTCACATATGCAACGTTATCCTTCATGCAAGCAAAATCTCACTTTATTTGACACTGGTTAAAAATGAAAATTGATTAGCAGAGGTTAGACAACCACCACTGGTAACACCCATCACACAGGTAACAGAGCTTCTGCCTCTTTATGACAAAATCAAGTAAGAGAGGAACTTCAATGCTGACTACAGCACGGGTCAAGTTCTTGTTGCCTTCTCATCTCCAAGTCTAGCAAGAAGAGAGAAAAAACCAAAATCCAAAAATAAGATTGTTTACGCTATTTGTTTCTGAATAAAGACTAAGGTAAGAGGGTTACCTGTTGCTTTACCTAGTCTTAGTTTCCTCCCTGCTTGCTCCACAGATCAAATGCACACAATACACCGCCAAGATGATAGACCATTCTTGCTAGTTCTACGCAAGCATCTTTTCTAGTATTCTTTTGTTAAATAATGCCTCCATGCAGCTACACACAGGTGTTTTATCAGTGCCAGACTCAAGGAATGCTGGCCTAAGCCTGTGGGACCCTGGGATGACTCTCTTGCCACAGACTCCCTTTTTGGATGCTCTGTCTTACTTAAGACTCCACACACTTTAGTGCCACACTTGTAAAATGTTAACATTTCCAATCTTACCCGGTTTTAGTGTATGCATGTGTTTTTATGCTCCAAAACACAGTGGAGGGCTATTTTCAGATACCATTTCTGCACTCCTGTATCACAAAACAATCATCAGCGTATGAAACGAAAACCACAGCCAGACTTGGGGGGCAGAACCACTTGTTCCCTGGATGTAATCTACTCCTTCCAGCAAAAGGAAACAACAATAACCAAACAACCAACTCACAAGAGATCGTGCAGTTTCACCAGTTTTCACACTCAGCCCCCCCCCGGAATCAGTGCATGGTACGGTTAAGGGACAGACTGTCCTCCTTGGAAAAAGCACATTTGCTGCAATTTAACTGTTAAAAGGAACAACTAAAATAAGTGTTAGTCAGTGTATTAACAAGTGTTAACTAGTCACAAACTCAACCTTTACCTCTAAAAAAGAGCTCACTTTATACAGGCAGTAGGGCTATTTCCCCTACATTTCGGCATGTCCCACTTTAATCTGATGTTCTCTCACAGTGTCAAAGCTTACAAGAAGAGCAGGAAACACTGAAAGCAAACCAGGACAGGTTTCCCTTTAGAACCAGAATGAATATTTTTAAGCATCAGAAACATGCAATTTGGCATGTTGAGAGAGATGCATAGAGCTATCCCTTTAAAAAGCCTCTTTTAGGATCAAAATATTTTATGTTCTCTTTCTCATAGGTATATGTTCACACACTCTATTTTTAGAATGTCCTTCATAGATTAATTTTTAAACTCGAGTCTGGATACTTTTTACCCTTTCTCTGCCCAGATATCCCCATTGAGCCTGTCTGTTCCATTACTGGAGGCAGTAAGGACATGGAAGTCAGTCTGCCACATGTTTGCATCCCACCTTTTCCCACTAAAAGCAATAAAAACCACACAGGCAAAGACTCACCCTTACATACAGGAACAGGGCACAACACTTACAGGGCAAGAGCCATAACTTCCTACAGCATGCATGCTATTGTATGTACTTTCTGTCACAGTAGATGACAGTAAGCCACCTCGTTAAATGCTGGAAGGCTTAAAAAGAAGGAAAAAACAGCACTGTTCCCCAACCAAAAAAAAAAAAAAAAAGAAAAGAAAAAAAGTATAACAGAATACCTGCCTTTATCCTCTTAGGCTTGACAGTATCTCTAACAGAATAAACCCACAACACATTTTACAGTATAAGTACACAACTAAACCTCCTGGCAGTTTTCTCTTTACTAGATATAATACAACTTCTGCAGCTTTAGCTATGCTGGTTCACAAATGTGAGAATTTTAACCAAAGTCTGTTTATATACTTTTATTTAGAAGGGTCTTGTACCTCAAAGCTTGTATACATCACACATCGTTTTGAAAGGAAAATTACTTCAGTTCAGAGACTTCAGACAACCACTGATGTCAGCGTGAACTATTAAGAATAACTTTAGACTAAGCCAGTTCTTCCTATTCCACTTACAAACAGCTGGGAAAAATGATGTAATGGTGATTAAAAAGTGGTGGTGGGAGAGGAATTTGCTTTACATAAGATAATCAGTGAGCAATTTCTGTGGACCAAAATTCAAGCTGACATTAGTTCAGAGATCTGTTATTTACATGTGTAGTCCCAACGCGTGGTAAGCACTGCTTCTAAACTGAGAGGAAGCTGTGCCCACAGACCACAGGGTATCAAAATATTCAGCCCCGGTCAAATCCAACAGGGGACAAATCTCCCGGCTGTATAGTGGTCATTGAGCTCCCCCAACAAACCACTCACACATTTCCAGAAGAAAATGTTTTCTACAGGTTACAAAGGAGCAAATCTGCAAAGACTAAACAGCACACACAAGGTAACTAGGGAGAGCTAATAAAGGCATATTGAAGATATTATACTTTTTTCCTTCTGTGATCTCATTTTAGTAATTATCAGTTATCTCTATGTATCTAAAGTGATTTACTTGTAAATAACAAATACAGGAACACAATGCTGGAGCACACCAGCACCAGTGCACATACGGGTAGTCAGAATTCAGGAAACTGAGTTTATGAATTATGTTTGTATTTGCACATTTTTAACATAGTCTAGTGATTAAATCAAAAATGAAAATGATAAGCATATTTGCCCTTATCTTAATCAGTAAGGCTGCGTATGCAGGATGAAAGGTAAGCATATGTTTGTTTCTCCATCTCATTTTTATTTATTACAACTGAAGAGTGTTGCATTATTTGTACTTCTCAAATCACGAGAAGCCTCCAAACACAATTGTTGAAGAAATGGTACTTGGAAGAGACACATTAAGACATTCCACATTTAATCCATCCAAGGGAGACCAGCTCTACCCAGAAAAAGCAAGGCTCTCACCCATCAGAAAGCATACAAAATAAATACAATTTTCCCTCCATCCCCCCAAACTTTTATCAGCACTTCCCTCCCCCCCAAATTTCTACAAGTAAATCTCATCACTACAAGTTCCATTATGTCATAAGATGGCCCTCTTCCCTAATTCTTCCAAACATGAGGTTATTTACAGAGGGCTTAATTAGAGAACATAAATCAGGATTAAAAAACAGCAAAACAAAAAACAAAAACAAAACAAACAAAAAAACCAACCAAACAAATAAAACAGAGCCCCTAAACCAAAAATACACCAAAAGCCAACCACGGTATGTGCTTCAGCTCAGAGCAGAAGACAGGTGTTCAGAACCGTAAAAATGGTTCCCATCCATTATTTCCCTCCTAGTCTTAAGAGTATTTGATGTTCCTAGTATCACCATCCCTACTATACTTGTTGTCACATGCCCTTCCCATGGTCTTTCTCCAATCTACGGGTTTGATAATGCAACATTCAGAAATATTTCAATATCTTCAGTTATTTTCCTGAATTACTTAAACAACCACTGCTATTTCTACAATCCAGGACATCTTGTCAGAGTTCTCTGAACCCTGCAGATGATCTCCACGTGACACGGGCGAGTTTTTTTAATTAAAAAAAAAAAATTTTTTTAAAAAAAAAACATAGAGCAGCTGCATCTCCAAGTAACTCTCTTTGCTCAGGAAGGAAGGGCAGCAGGTGAGGATACAACACACTCTGACTTATGCCATCCCCCTAGAGGGAAGGGACTTTCTGCAGAGGGATGGAGCAGGTCACCACGGTCAGCAGCACCGCCATGGATAAACCTGACAAAGTCCACCTGCCACAGCACCAGGCAATAAGCTAACAAAAATTAGATCAGATAGCAGACCTACAAGTGTTTATAGCCCATGACTCAACTTTCCCTCCTGTACAGTGACCTTTACAGAGGACAGGAAAAGCAGACGAGCATGCTTATATGTTAAATTCATACAACCCATTATCCAAAAGAGTAACTGATATCTGAGGCTCTAAATCTACTTAGGAAGCAGAACAGCAATGGCCTACAATATCCCCAAAAGGCCACAACAGAGGAAATTTGATTGTTTTTGTGTTCCTGGTATCTTGTGAAGCATGCGCCATTTTCCTCAAAAAATAACAACAAAGTCATAAGGTAGGAGACACAGAAATAGCGTGATCATCAGCACAAAGAAGATATTTTAAGACCTGCTTTAATGCTCAAGTTCAAGTTTTGCAGAGACAGAACAAAGCTGATATTTGCCTAGGCAAGGCATCAGAGCTAGGGGAACCATACAGCATTGTAACCAGGAATACTCGGTGTTACCCCAAAAATAGTGTCCAAATAGTGTTCATCTCCCCTGTCGCACATTAGAATACTCTGAAAACAAAACCGGAGCAGGGCAAGGCAAAAGTGAAATTGCCTGGAAAGCCTGAAGGGCACACTGAACAGACCCTTTTTCCATTAAGGAAATTCACAGCAGAAAATGACTAATGGTAATACTTGAGGTCCAGAAGATAAAGTTTGGCAAAGTGACCTTTTATGCATTTCAGATCAAAAACCAGTTTGGTCATATGCGTGCTGATACAGCCTTGGGCATATGACAAACTAGCTTAAAAAAAAAAAAGTTTGCGAGCAAGCACTTAAGACAGCTGTGTTCAAGAGCTATATTCAAAAAACATGATCAAACTTTCATGTTTGCTATTGTAATCCAAGAGCCAGAGTTCAGTAAACAGTAAATGGGATTCTACACAACCTTGTTATCTTTCCATCTCGACACTTAAACCCTATGTGAGGCAGTGCAAAGAGGTTACAAAATGCTATCAGCACAGTTTATTAAATGTTCCTTTTCCATTTATTCCGTAGCAGGATAAAACTTAAGGCAGCAGAGACTTAAAATACCAATAAGTTGAGAGGACCAGGACCTATTCTTGAAAAATCATCTTGATCTCCAGAGGCAAGGGGAAATTTTTCTTCAAGAAGTTTTGCACTCTTATATGGCCACCACTGAGCAACTCAGAGCAGGTTTGCTCTTTGTTAGCAAAGCAACAGTGACCGGCAAAGGTCCATAGTTCTTCCTTTATTTTCCATAAATAGGACCCGAAGTAGCATCTTTCTGGTTTTGCCTTTCTGCCTTATAACCACACACCTCTAAAGATACATTATTCAGGGAGTTCCAGGACTTTAACATGTGATCTCGGAATCCAGGTGAAATTTTGGCCTAAATGAAGTCACAGCACCATTCCTTTCAATTTCAAAGGTGAAGGATTTCACACTGATCTGTGGTGTTCCACCTCCTCATCTGTAATGCCCTGGTCCTGAAGCCTCAAGCTTTACCAGGAGTTTTCCTTTTATTTAGGATCCCAATAGTCCGCCTACACAAAACTTTTGCAGAGTCTTAGTTCCTTGATACCTTGAATTCGTGCACAAAGAAAAAGCTACAAACTTTTTTCCCCAAGAGATTTCTTTTAATGTAAAAGAAATGAGAAAATAGGTCTTTTGGCAAAAGAAGTAAAATACAACATAAAAACAACATACGACCAAGGGGAGGATTCCACAAAAGCATTACATTTGATTATCCTACAACTTAAGTGAAACAGCACTATATCAGTTCTAAGTTATCTATCTTCTGAAAGCACCTTTAAATCACTTCAAGTTATGGTTGTTATTATAAATTCAAGAAAAATCAAGCTATTGCCCTATCTGCACAATTAGGAAGCACAGAATAGGAGCTGAAACCTTCAGCTCTTACAAAAATGGGAGGGGAAGTGTGCTCTTGAGTTTGAGTTATAGGGTATCTCCAAAAGCTAGAAACAGTCAAATGAGACCATTCACTGAATTAATGAGTGTTTAAAGCATAGTTTCATCGTTGCACAGTTACTTCAGCACAGAAAACTTGAGTAAGCAGAAGAAAGTTAGCTACCTCAACAGTGAGGCACCCACGTACTACTCTTGGTTAGATGAGTTAAAAATTATGAAAGCAACTACTCTGCAAAATAAGGCCAACACAGCCAGCAGCCCTTGTTGCCCAAATGGTTCCAGAAGAGCTCTGAACAAAGAGTTGTGTCCAAGTTTCACGTGGGTTAGTCCTTCCCACAAAACTCATTCCAATACAGGACTGGCAGAACACCCTTGCTCGGACACCCCACTCCATCAGAGGTGTCTGCTTCCCCATCTGGGAGCTACACTCCCACAAAAATCGTCCCAAGCAGGAAATGAAAAAGGTGTGGGGGAAAGTATTTTTGGGGTCTTTTTGTTCTGTTTAACCTGACACTTCTCATATACTCCCCTTTTTGCCAACTAAAAAAACTCCTGAGTGGAGGGAAAAAAAACCACTCCACACTCAGGCAAGCAATTTTTTTCCATAAACGATAAGCAAAACAACTATAGTCAAACAAAGTTGAAGGCTACTGACAAGAAAATAGAGGCCTAGGCCGTGTTCCTTCTGCTGCCTGAGAAATGAATGCAGAAACCAGTATCTTGATATTCTTCCCTGCTGTTTTCTGCTACTTTTTCGCTGTATTTTGGCAGCAGTGGGAATAAAGACAAAAGCAGCATCAAAGAACAAAGTATGAATCTAATTCGTGCAAAAATAAGGAGCAGGAACAAAAGACAGAGTGGAAGTGGATGGACTACTTACAGCAATTATTGTCAAATATTTTTGCACTTCCTTCCTTAATGTAGCTCCTTTAATACACAAAGACCTACAAATAGTTCTGAGAGGTTCCCTTTGTAAAAGGAGGAGAAAGGAAAACTGTAATAAGACTATGCAATGAAGATAAATTTTCCCAATAATGCAAGCTACAGGAAACACATGGAGGTCAAGTAAAACTATTATTTGCCTTTTCAAACACTATTTTCTTCAGCTGCTAAATAAAAACATTATGAAGCCATTTTACACAGTGAAATTTAACCTTATATTAACCTTCCATATTAAGTAAACAAACCTTTCTAGCCAATAAGCATCATTGTGAACTCTCCAAGATGATAAGCAATACCTTAATTACATTCATTTACATGACTTTGAAATTGTTCCAGACCAAAGTCGACAACTACAAGGTCAAAGAGTATGGAAATCTAAAATAAGGACAAATCCATAGTCGTCCAGTTCACATAAGCATGGTGCGGCATCCTTTCTAACCCAGTTTGCAAAGGGTCAGGGATACCAACCAAGTACTTGCCTTTTCATCAATTACATTTAAAAAGCAAATCCTCTGAAACACCAAGGACTAGGAGGCCCCATTTTTTTTTTCTTTGAAGACTATTCAAAGTTGAAAACAACGGACACTTCAGAATTGTTTTTAATGCCTAATGGCCAATTAAGCTGCATAAATTTCATGCAAATCTTTTATAATATTCTAACTGAAAAACACAACAAATATAATTTTGAAAAATGCATCCACACCACTGACAACTCCTGAATATTTGGTATAGTGCCATTATATTCTGCAATGCTAAACTGACTAGTTTTGTTGAGATTTATCCTATGAGGGTAGTGGAACAATAGAAGAGAAGCTACCACACTGATTCCACATCACTGTACTTCATGAACTGCGCAGACTCAGAGAAGTCCCAGCCCAATAAAAACTACTGCCTAGACTTGTATTCTCATCAACAAGACTAGACTAAATCCTTAAGATATGGGGAGTAAACGCCCTGTGTTTAGTCCTAAGTACAACTTCTAGCGTGCCACATGAAAACCTTTATTATTTGATCCGTGTCACACTTCGAGCGGGAAACACTAATAACATTTAAACAGCAAGTATAAACTTTTAACAGTGACTGTTGCAAGAAACTTGAAGCACGTTCTACTCTGAAACAGTAGAAAACCAAACACAGTCCAGCCCATTCCCAAGATATTAGATAATGGCTCAGGTATGATCAATAGCAATCAAATTAGCCAAAATAGAGCATACATGCACACCGCAATAATGGATCATTTCAGGATTACATTTTGTGTATTGTAACAATGAAATTATTACAAATATACATACAGAAAAACCTAAAGTACCGCTTTTGGATTAGGCAGTCCAGTACCAATGCACTGCAGCTGACAATATTTTCTTTGTATTAGATTAGATAAATCTCCCTGCACCTTACTTTACTAGCCAAGCACTTTTTACATAACTCTCAAGCCAACAACCTTCTGCAATTTAAGTATGATTTAGTGCAAGAGAAGCAATGAGTATTATAAAATTTATGCTTGTTCACCTTCTCTCCCCACAGAGAAGGGCAAGACGTTTTTTCATGTAAATATGTATTAGATCCAAATCATTTAAATAGATATTATTCCATAGAGAACATGATGCTGCATATGTCCATTTCAGCTCCATGTTACTAAATAAACTGCAAGATAATGATGTTGCCTTGCTCATCCTAAAGGACACTAAAAATATTTCTAGGCATTTCAAACAGAAGTAAAAGGAGAAGACTTCCACAAGAAGAAAGAAAAACTAGGTGGCTCTAACAAAGCTAGATAAGGTGAAGACAAGTTACTGAAAAATCAGGAAATCTCTCCAGGAATAGGTCACAGCTGCTACAGCAAAAGTATAGCTCAGGTACGTGGAGCAGTCTTTGCAGTATGAATAGCAAATCATTACCATCTTCCACTTTTCAATGGAGCAAGGGAAAGATAATCATGTTTGCAAGGAGAAAAACCAAGAAACTTTAAAAAGGTGACTAATTCTAAAAGTTAATGTAGGAATGTTAAATGCAAGGTGCCAACTGCTAATTTGTCTCTAATATGTCTCAGTTATATTTAGCTACAAGTGTCACTGCTTGAATGAAAGAGAAAGAGCATAGGGAAAACTTAAACAATGTCTTAAAAATTAGAGCTTTGAGCACTACTTTTAAGTGAGTGCATAAATCTCACTGCTTTTCACAAAATACAATGGAAGTTAATCAGATGTTACCACAAAATACGTATTTAGTTAACAACTTATTTCTAAGTCATGTATTCATTTAAAGTGAGGAAGACTGTCATTGGGCTTGAAGCTATCACGTATCATTTGGGCCACAGTCAGTTATCTTACAATACAGTCTGACCTCTACTTGATTTTAAAATAGGATAATCACCTTCAACTATGTATGAACCTTGAACATTATCAAAAACAGTTTTATTGCATCAACGATTTATTAATAGTCTTATATTAATAGTAATGTAACTTTGACTTTACAAAGTCATAAAGATGACGAGAAACACAGTCAAGGCTTACTGTGCTACCTATTTTATTTTAGGCTTCTAAGGCAACCTCATGACACAATCAGAAAGACTATCCTGAAAGTAAGAGCTCCAAAGAAAAAACAATAAGAATACGCATGTATTGTCCCAGTTCAACAACAGAGCAGGAAGGATACAGACAGCATAATGAGTTCAGACAAATACTGAAACCTTTCAAGTACCAAAATTCTCCTCTAGCCAACTGTGCTTGGAACTGGAAAACCGCTCGTGCTGAGACAAGTAACGTCTGGACAAGCGCAGAAGAGCGACAGCTATAAGGAAGAGGCGTGAGTCTCACGCAGGAGTGCGCTAAGCCACATTCCCCTTCCAAGCAAAGCACTGCAAAACGTCCAAAGCCTACAGGCTCCCATTCAAAACAAACCTGACGAAGGAGGAAACGTTCCTCCCAGACCTTTCTGCTTCAAAACACTTGCCGCAGCAGCCCTGCCGCGTTCCCTGCGCTGCACAGTCGCTTTTATAGCTGTTAGCCCCATTACACCACAGTTGACAGTTTAAACAAAGAGCAACTAAGAAAGTACAATATTCTATAACTGGCATTTACAGCATCGGCCTTGGACTTCTAATCTTTACCAGACGGGCACACAAATCAATCTATCAGCTCATAAAGGTATGCTTTTTAACCTCTAAAACAGATGGGATTGGCCAGAAACGTCTGGCATGTCAAACTGCTAATCACTGCTGCCCTTTGCACAAAATAACCCACTTAAGTTGAGGCATGGTTGCACTGTAACAGACATTAGTCTGTGGGAAACCCATTTAACTGTCACATACTCCCGCCACTCTTGCTCTCCCTTAATTAAGCCTAATGCCTTATGCTTTGACCTTTTGTTCTAGCCTATTAACCCTATCTAGTACAAGTTCAAATATGTTAAACTTAAAAGTTTGCTGTAAAACATTAAATGCCAAGCTAGAGAAAGAATGAGGGACGCTTCTCCACCCTGCCAGTTACCAACTCCTCTACCAAATTTCCTAGGCAGACAAAATGGAAGAATTACGTTAGCCCCCAGTGACAAAATATGTCCAAACACTAATCAGTTTCACAGCAAAAAAGTGGAGTTTCTTCCACTTGCATAGCCTACTTTTGCCTCTTCAGAGGAAGGAGGAGGGTGAGGAAAAAAAGTGAAACTTCTGTTTGCAACTTCATATCCTCAGGCTTTCAGGTTTTTATCCACCAAGGAAAGCACATGCTATCAGCCAAGATCATACTACACTCATTTGCTGTTCTCCGAAACCCATCATTAAAAATAAGACATAACTGGTTTACAGTGACCAATTTCTCCTCAATTAAAGGCTGCCTCTGCTAACCTTGCTCATACTGAGTCACAATCCTGTTCATTTGACAAGATAGTTACACTTAATATTAGTTTTTAATTGTCATCTGTAGCTTCTCATGATTTGCATCTTTGGAAGCTCCTGAGACTTGCACAGACTTAAACAAGGATGTAATTTATAAACTTTAGCTCACTGACACACACTTTTCCTTTGATACAAGCTCAACTTAAGCATGACTGCATTCCATCCCTCTTTCCCATTTCATGAAGGCTACACAGCATCAACAAGTCCAGCAGTTATGTTTCTAAAGCAGTACTCTTGTGCAGAAAGACCAGCACTCTTGACTTAAAACAAGCAGTCTAATTCCAGTGACAAAAACAAACCTCTCATAAAGACACTATTAAAGCATTCCACATTAAAGCTATCTGTGTGTGCAGTGCAAACTTGGTATACCAACACAGGTATTCTACAACTGCTGCTTATAACCAATAAACAAACCTACTCCCCACTCCAAAAAAATAACCAAGACACAGCACATAACTGTTTTCTAATGTTGGTTAGAAACAGAAGATGGAATGCAAACTGTGTCGGGATTACCAGCCATGTACACTGATAAACATGTTTTCTCAAATCTTTAGCTTAACCACTTTAGTTACTAAGTTGAACACTTGGTGCAACATCCTTCTTTATAGCTTAAGCTTTTGCAACTCTGATTAAACAGAACTGCTTTTAAACAGAGGCAACAATCTTGAAACAAACCTTTGAATTACTTTAACCATTTTTGAAGAAGTGAAGGATTTCTAAAAGCTTGTTGCCACAAAAGCCACTGTCTACAAAGTTCTGTTTAAGCTGTATAAGAGACCATCTGCTGCTGATCAAAACAATCTCAAGTTTTAAGCAGCTAATTAATTAATTATGTTTTAATTCCAAAGCGCCTATCTCAGTGATTCTGAGACCAGCTAGTAACACAATTAACGTTACTGTAAATACAATGGCTCAGGCAACTAAGATGCACTACAGAAATGCTAGACTTCTTTTGAAAAGTCAAATGGGAAATGTTATGGTGAAAAAAAATGGATCTCATCTTAATTTCCCTTTATTTCCAAAACACTGATTCTGGATAAATCCAAATCACCTGGATTTAAAGAGCACATATATTTTATAATGATTTCACTTTGCTCTATTCTATTGTGTTGGAGATGCTCAAGCTGCACTATACAGACCAGTGCTGTATTCAAATGAAGTCAAGCAACACACGGATTTATTAAAAAAAGAGAAAAATATATCCTTGCATCTGCAGTCTGTGTCATTATAACAGATATGCAAGAAGTTCTGCAGGCTGGGATTTGGTATGACTGCCTCCAGCTTCTAGTCCTTCCCCTACAAACTCACAAAAGTTGCCACTGGAGGCAATGCAAATGAGTCCTAAGAGAGACCAGAAACAAAACAACAACTGCTTGTCAACCATTACATGCCCAAATTGTATTCTTTATGCTCATCAGCATTCTCAAGTTCTTAGGCATGCATGTAGGCCCACTGAGGACAGTGGGGCTACTCAAGTGAATAAAATTACTCACAAACCAAAGTGCATATACATAAGCAATCACTGGACAACACTCAGGGAATTCTTCCCTGGTATCAAAGAAAAATAGGATTTAGGAAATGGGAACCAAGGGAGTAGATCTGAACAAAGTGACAGCGATGCTACATGTCTACAAGCCATTGCAATGCAATATCTAATAATGATTTTACTGCGATGGTCCCTTGCCACAGAAGCTCAATTTGGATCTGTTTTATTTTAAAAAAAGAAAAAAAAGAAAAAAAAGAGAGAGGGTAACCCAGTAAGTTTTTCTTAAATCTTCTCTTTCACCCTGAAATTACACGTAAATCAAGTTCTTCACTATTTAGCTGCTACCTCCCAAACAAGTAGGCTAAACCTTCAGGACTTACCAGCAAATCGCATACAAAAAGTTCAAACATTACAAAAATATTTATTTCTCTTTAATCAGCACACATAAAAAAAAGGAAAAGAAAAGGAAAAAAAAAAAAGAAGTCTTAGAGTAAAAGAGAGGGATTAACTTGAAAATTTATCACTTCAAAACATAATATAATCCTAAACGGCTTATACATGGCACATGTCTGACAGCTTCGGCAAGACAAAGAAGAAACCCCAAAAACAAACAGACAAGGTAAATAACCCACACAAACTATTTACCTTGAATGTGGTCCCATCAGGAAAGCTCTTCCTTCAGGAGTCCAAGGATTCATTAAATTTTCTTCCTCACCAATTTCATGCTCGATCTGAAAAGAAGAGCGGAAGCGGCCCTATGAAAGTCTGAATAACAAGTTTTCCTACCTCGTATTGCCTCCATGTACTTTCTTACTGTTGGTGTAATAGTAAGAAGTAACAGTAAGCTTTATTTTGGTTAGTAAGAACTGCAAATAACAACTTTATTTCAGAAAAAAAATGTAGTTGCGAACTTCAGAAAGCAAAATCTTCCAAATGGAACCATCAGTGAAATCAGCAGAAACAACTCATATTGTCTAGACTTGTACTGACTAAGGGGACAGTATTTCTGCAAGAACAAAATCACATTCAACTCTGAAAGCCACAGTCCTCTTTTTCTTCCTTTCATTCAAAAAACAGCTGTGACATGAAAGCCCTCCTTCCTATGTAGTGATTAGAGTTCAACACTTCAAACTCGCACCTATGATCATCAAAATAACTTTTTTAAAAAAGACTCTATTAATTTACATACACATAAGGAAAAGACAAGAGCACAGTAAAACAGGTGAGTTTAATGCTAAATGCCACAAAATTAGTTAGAAAAAACAAAATCAGTAGAAATTACATTTGTTTTTGAGACATAAAACTTAAATAGCATACTGTAGACACTGTAATTAAAACATCTTATCCATCACAAGCACTATCTTAAAATTTTTCACCACTTCCCTATTTTTCTTAAGTGAAATTTCACTAAATATTGCAAAACTCAGTCCATATCATTCTTAACTTCTACTTTCACCACTGTTGCAACAAGCATCACTATTAAAGGTTATGTTACATCTTCCGTCACCAAATTACCACCCAAGCAGCAAGCTTATTATGCATAGAGTGTCAACTTTAACTGCAATAAAATGTATTTTAAAAACAATAAAATAAATACAATAGGCCTTCTCCACTGTTTAGCTGAACTTTCCCCCACTCCTCTTGCTTGGCGGAGGTAGACTTCCTCTCCTCATTTCAACACCTTTAGCTTCTGTTCCCGTAAAAAGATGCATGCAAAAGCTTTTTAAACACAGAATTTCCCCGGCACCAAGGATCCTGCAGGTGGGTACAGGTGCATAGGATGGAGGGGGCCGAGTGGGTATTGTGTTTGCTGGGGGCACATCTCAGCACTTCCCCCTCCACAAAACCACTTGGGCTCAAGTCAGCTTAGAGCAAACGTCTAACTCTGATCACTGCAATGTGCCTGCTACCTGGGAAAAGAGATACCGGTGTTGATAGATGGGTCATCATCAAAAAAAAAAAACAAACAACCACCCTATTTGAAGCTTTCAGGTACAAGAAATAACAGCAGCATGCTGGACTACTGCCAGCATCAAGATCCAACAAAAGATACCTAACAATAGAGCCAATTAAGCTGAAAAATAAGTAAATACCCTGAAAAACTACATGCAGATACTATTTCAAATCCTTCTCCTGTACACATCACAGAATCAAAAGACAATTTGCACTACAGAGCAGTAGGCAAGCCTCAATATTTGTATTCAATTGGGGGGGGGGGGGAAGACATTTACCATTGCAGTCAAAATAAACAGAGAAATGTTGGGTACAAGGATAATAAACACAGGTAATAAACATAGTTCAAAGCCTTCTCAACTCCATTTTGCTGAATGGTGAAACAAGCTGGAAGTGGAATCTTTTGTGGCCAAAATAAAAACAGGACAAGAGGTCCCATAGAGCAGAAGAAAGTAGCACTTCTGATAAAACATCCTTATCTTCTCAAGTCACCTTAATTTGAAAAAAATAGTTAATTCCAGTATTACTGTTCTATACTATAGACATAGACAAAATGTTTTTCACCACTGACAAGGGGGTGAATTTAAGCATTCCTTCTTCCAAGATTTCTACCTAGTAGGTAAAAACACAAAATAAAACACAAAAAACCCACCCCACACAGTATTGCCATCAAGGTTCAATGTACAGACTGGCTTTGCTTTAGGTCAGCACTAAACCATCTTTTCTGTATTGTTCTAAGTGACTACAAAAGGTTTATGGAAGTTCAGAGAAAAGAGAACGAATGAATTCGTTATTTCTGGGAAAATTCCATATTCTTCAATAATATTTTAAAAACTAAGAAAAAAAAGGCTTTTTTAGAATAATACTTTATTCCCAAAAACTTGACATATGGATAACTTAGTGCTTTGCACGCCTTATAGTTTTTTGAATGTTGATTTGTTTTGCCTTATGAACTGCCAACAGCAGGATAGGTGATGACAAGAACAACACCTACAGGACAATCTCCTGCAGCAAGAATGATCATTTCATTCTACCTCTGAGGCAAGCCCTGCTTTCTACATCACTGAAAAGGCCTTTTCAGTTCACTTTCCCCTCTCTGTTTTCACAGTGGGATGGGGCACAGGGAAGAAGCAGAAAACATGCAGTCGCGAATCTTAAAGTTCACTGTGAAACAAATCCGTGTCAAAGCAACATTACTGGGACCAATAAAAACAAAAATACTAGTCATATGTGAGCAAGACATACTGCTTGGACACATTTCAGCATAGAAATTCATTAAGTGCTTTTTGGGACACATTAAATTCTCCCTTATTTGTTTTCAAATAATAGTTTCATCCAAGACTGAAACCACTTTGCGTTTAGCACCTGATCTCTCAGAAGAACTCCCTCACAACTTCCTTTCTTAGATGAGGAAGATCTACCCCTCAGAAGTCTTTCCCAACACCAAGTTTCTTCTCTACACTGAACTCAGCATCTTAGAAACCAGAAACCAACAGAAAATCTGTAGCTTCTTCTTTTTATCTGATTTTGTCTATAAGCAAAATTGGTATTCCTCTGATGAAGACAATGGTATTTCAGTGGTATGAAAACAGTTTCATTCAAGACAGGCAATTAAGTGGGTGCAATGAACTCCTATAACAATTTAAGTATGAGAAAATTATGCCAAAAGGGTTTGACCCAAGCTAAGATGTCTAGCAACTGCTTCTTCCCCTTTCTACACATGAATATTTATTTACGTGAGTTTTAGTTCCCATTCTCCTTCTTCAACCATCAAGCCAAGTGACCTGCAACAGACAGCCAAATAAATTACCAAATTAATTCTTTCAAGTGCTAAATAGGTTTGTTAGCACTTCCAAGTATTTGAAATAAATAATCCAGAAACACTAAAGAGCAGGCATTCATTTTTACCAAAAGGATCCCTCTGCCCACTTTTCCCGAGGCAGATCTTCCCACTGGGAAATGCAGGAAAATTTTCATGTGGTCACAGATGTCCACCTAAAGTACTGCCTGCCAACCCCTGTATGCCGTTTTCTAACTCAGCGTTTTCAAAATGCAACCAGCGAAACCCTAACCCTGTAATATCCAAAAGCAATGCCACAAGCCTTTTAAATACTTTCCTCACAACTCCCTGCCCCAGGCAGGCCAGTACAGCTTGGTTACTGTCCTTATCATTTTGGCCTGTTGGCAGGAAGAAAGAGCAAACCACAAATGCTGTAACCATTAACCTTCTTGTCTTCAGGTTAAGGCTGTTTAGACAGAATGTTAAGGTTTTGCTTTTTATCTTTTTTGTACATTTGTGCATAGTCTTTCACATCTTTTCCTCCTGTTCAGGCTTCACTCCCCACCTATGTACCTTTCTGCTTGCCTGTCATTAAACCCCTCCTGAGCAGTAATGGTTTATACTTCAAAATTTGCACTTCTTGTCCTAAAATGGCATTCACCCATTTTTAATCCACAGGACAGCTATCCTATTAATCCCACCTACTGCTCATCACCCAGCCCATCGTTAAACACATGGGAGATGAGCCAAGACCTGTCCTGCCTGCAGGCCCCATGCATGGGAGCGGAGCCACCAAAGCCCCACTGGAAAAGGGTCTTGTGCTCCCACACCAGGCACCCACACTCTACCCAGGCTCTCTTTTGGATCCTCTCCACTCCCAAAACTTTCACTTGTAGGGAAAAGAAAGAACCCAACCACAAGCCATTTGGGTTTTAGGTTTAGGCAAGCTCTGAAGAGCTGTTCTAAAATTAACAAAAATTATAGACTCCACGTATTTTCTGATAGCCCTGCAAAGAGGTGTCAAACACAGCCCTTGAGCAGGACAGCTGACTGGGGGAAATGCAACTCTTGGCTTTGCCTTGGGAAAGTTTATACATGTGCCTGGCACAACACAAAACAGTTTATCTTTTAATACAGTAACGTCCTGCCCTGTCACTGGTAAAGCTGACAGTGCTCTCACTGCTAACAATAAAGATGGCATTACAGAAACCTTTTGCCAATGTTCAAAGCCAGAAAAATAAAGTTTGCTCTGAAGCAACAAAATAAGCTTTAAGCAAGCAAGCTTTTGTCAATTCTTTTAAACCATCACACATTAAGCAAAACTACACACAAATACAATCACCATAAAATTATTTCATGTCTGAGTTCTATAACTTTCACTGAATCACTTTAAAAAAAAAAATTCCTTTATGCCTTCTAGGGAACGGCTTTACCCCAAACACAGCTATCAAACACTGCAGGTGATACAACCAGCAATTAGATCACCCATTTAGGTTTACAATATAAAAACATTAGTTCACTTTACTTCTTTATCAACATAGTTTTTATGACTACAATAAATTTTGGTTAGCACATCTTTTACTTTGAAAAAATAAACAAATATGGGGAGCAGAATGGAAGAGCATGTTTTCATTTGGTAATTTTCTACCCCGAAACTAACAGAGGAAAAACGAGAAATTGATCCACTGTGGTCTGGCATCTGGCAGCATCTTTTATTCTGTGCATGCATGGCCTACAAAAATCTGAAAGCCATTGATAGTTCTCGCTCACTAGATAACCCAGAACCACAGGCCAGTCTCACAGCAGCTCAGATTTCACCCCTGCCCAAACCGTGCAGTCACTACTCGTTACCTCTTCCATCCCACTCAACAGAACACGTACACCCTTATGTATGCATTTCACTCATGACTAACTTGCTGTCTTGCTTTGGAATCCATGTCAACTTTATCTTGACAGACCACTGATAGAACAACAAGTCAGACTTCTCAACCACAAGTCTGGAAAGACAGTCACTCCAGACAGCACAAACCCTAAACCTGACTGAACACCATTCTGGATGGGAACTTTTGCTCTCGAGGATGTTAACAATTGCTGCCCATATAGTAACAATTACTCAAATATCATTAAATCTGATTTTAACGACAAGATATCCTCGTGTCAGAGAGCTTTTCTCATATGGCATCTTAATGTGTCACTCTCTCATGCGTTCAGTCAGCCCTAGAAACAGCAAATCTCATATGAGTATTAAAGAAAATGTTTTCTACCACTCGCTCAGAGATACACCACCCTCTTTCCACAAGTGACTGCTTCCTCCCCACAGGTCTTCCAGACTGGATTCACACTCTTTTTTAAATAAAGCTTTACGGTATCTCTGAACATTTATAGTGCCATGACTCAGTTAAATTCTGATCAGCCTGTGAGCTGTCAGACACTGCAGGCAGGTCCCCTCAAAATAAAACAAGGAATAATATAGTCTCCAGATTCCAGAAAGATGAGGCGAAAGAGGACAACTTCCACTTCAGCCTTCTTAACAACATAATCCCAAAGCCAGAAATCCCACTGTTTTTCTCCAGCACCTTCAACACGTGTCAAGCATTTCAGCTGAATCGTTTTTTAAATTAAAAGCCCAGTAAACCACCAGAATACACAACGCAGGAGAAGAAGAGAGGCGCAGCACAGACACACAAGGCTGGCTGCTCGCTACAACGCTTGCCCTTGTTTTGCCCACACCACGTTACCTTAGGTCTCACTGCCTTCCAACTTAATCACCCACCGACACTTACAAAGAACAGCCTCAAACAACGTTAAGAAAGGGGAGGGAGGAGGAGGGAGGGGATTAAAAAAAAAATCACCTTTAAAGGGCTTCGGGGACACACAAAAAAAACCCCCTCCATGTCTAGAAAAGTAACCTTTAGTCTAGGAGGGGAAAACAGCGACGTCCCTCAGGGAGCCCGAAGCGATGAGAAGGCATCTTTGGGGGGCGCAGGGAGCCA
>JAWMRA010000001.1:11008952-11228318 GCA_035584735.1 Pseudotriccus pelzelni
CCCTAAGGGAGCCCCAAGCGATGAGAAGGCATCTTGGGGGGGCGCAGGGAGCCACCTCCGAGCGGCGGCGGCGGCCGCGGCAGCCCCGGCGCTGGCGGCGGGCCCGCAGGTGGCGGCGGGGCGGGCGGGCAGCTCCGCGCCCGGGGAGGGCGGCGGCGGCGGGGGCAGCGTGGCCTTGCCCGCAGCTGCCGGGAGCGCGGCCGGCTCCGTGTGCCCGCACCGCCCCGGGTGCCCGCACCGCCCCTGCGCACCGAGCGAGCGGCTCCGCGGGCAATTCGCACGGCGAGCGTGTCCCCTGCGAGCGGGGAGGGCCCGGGCGCGCAGCCAGCGCTCGGCAAAACACTCGCGGGTCCCGCGGCGGTGCCGGGGGGGTGGGGGGGCGGCTCGTAACTTTGTCCCTCCCCGCGGCTCCCCCCAAACCCACCCCCGGCCGGGCAAAGTTTCCGCCCGGCCCGGGGGGCGCCGGCGGGGCTCCCCCTCGGCATTGTTCGGCGGTGCCGCCGCCCGGCAGCGCGGCCCCGGCCCGCCCCGCTCGGCCATTTCCCCGGCGGAACAGCGCCGCACTCACCCCGCAGCCGCCGCGGCTCCTCCCGGGGCCGCTCCGCCCGCCCGCAGCCCCCCGCGCACGCCGCGGCCGGTCCCGGCACGGAGCTCCGGAGAGCGGCGGCCGGCGCAGCCCAGGCGGGCGGATGGGTGCCCGCGGCTGGGGGGCAGGACAGGGCAGCGCAGGGCAGGACGCGCCGCCTCCCGCCACCCCCGAGTCCCCGCGTCCTCCCCGCTGTCCCCCCCGCGCATCCCCGCGCACATACAGGGCGAGCCGAGCTCCGCTGCGCTGCGCTGCTCCCCGCGGCTCGGGGCTCTGCTGCAATGCCTGCGAGGCTGACTTTCAAAGCCTAACCCGCAGCCGCGATCCTCCCTCTCCGCCTTCCACCTCGCCCGCCGCGGCGCAGCCCGGCCCCTCCCCGCGCCGCGCCATTCATCTCTCCAGCCAAGTTTCTTAACCCTTTTGTAACCCCCGGCGCGGGGAGGGAGGGAGGGAGGGGAGGCAGGGCGGGATGCGGGGATGCGCCCCCCGCCCCGCCCGGGGCGGGCAGGGCAGGGCGGCCGCGCCGCACGTACGCGAATCGCATCCCCTCCCGCCCTCTCTAATTAATCTGACCGAAGGCGCAGAGCCCCCGGGAAACAAACTTGGGAGCGACAGGACCGGAGGACCCGTATTTAATGAAAACAGCTGTGGCTTAAAAAATAACACCTTTTTTTTTTACCTTCGGCTCTCCTGAAATAGTGGGGGGGGCCGCTTCCAGTGTTACCAGTTCTGATCGGTTTAGAGCTTACGTTCTCAGCCTTTCCTCCGATAAACACGCGCTAGAAACTTTTTATTATTATTATTATTATTATCTTTTTGAAAGAACAGCCGGGATGCTTCCGGCAGCGCAAGGGGAGGGAGGGCAGTGGCCCCGGCACCTGCGACTGTTCCCGGACGGGCTCTGCCCCAGCCCTGGCAGCTCCCGTCATGTCTTCTTATCGCTCGGCCCCAGCTTCCCGGGAGCAGAGAGCATCCCTGCCGGCTGGCGCCAGGGCGGCCCGCGGTCCCTGTGCCGCTGGGAAGGAGGGAAGGCGGGGGGAGACCCCCGGCACCCCGCGGGAGCAGTTCCAGGGTCGGGGGCAAAACCATCAAAGCTGTCTGCCCATGTGGCAAATAAATATAATTTGGGAGAAGAAAAACAGAGCTGGGCAGAGCTTCCAACCCTAACACAGCCCTCCATTTTGATAGGTGGCATCCCCAAAATCTCTGCTGTCAGAAATTGCAGTGAATGCCAAGTCGTTCTTTAGACTTTGCTCCCACCAAAGGGAGTACACCCAGAGACACAGGCTGAACTTGGCTGGATTCGCGAAGCTACAAAGAGCATGCGACCTTCATCGCACCTCCTGTGTGCCTGTGTTTAACAAACGTCTCGACGCGTCGCACGCTGTCTGCCAAACGCTCTACAGAACACTTCATGATACTTTACTTCTAGAAGTCAACGACTGAGAAAAGAGAAATAAATCTGTTTGCAAGTCACATACAAACTGCGTGATAATTTCTGCATTAACACATGCCAACATTTTAGTTTTAAAACTCAGGTAAATTAAATGATCTGTTCAAGCATCTTTTTAGTAAGGGAGTAGCATCATTAAAGAGCATAGGAGTTTCCACTTTAAATAAAGCAAAACCTTTTCACTTTTGTGAAAAGCTAAATATTTTAACCTGGAGATACCATGAATGAAAGTGGATGTAGGAATGTTAAGCAAAACCTCTTTCACTTTGGAATGTACGGATTGTGTACCGGCTTAGAGCAGAGCTAGTAATGTATTACTTGACCTATTTTTTTAAGCCAATGAAAGATTTAGGTTAACTTCATCATCGTGTGTTTTTAACCACTTTCTTCCAGACGTGCAGCAGCATTTTCTAAAGCCATTGCATGTCACAGTGTTTATACAAGTCTCTTTTTTTGAAAGCATAAGTCTCATAATATAGCCTGATCATACTTCCATTAAAACAATAAGTTTTGCTCTTCGTTTCCATAGTAGGCTCATTAGCAAATTCTGATCGTAAAGAAATTATCTTTAATTTTTTTTTTATTTAACAAAGAATCTTCATCTCAAATTTTTTTCAGTGCTAAGCAGCTGAATTATCTAGGGAAAAAGAAATTTTCGCATTACTGCAGCAATTTATCTGCTATTTCAATCAAGAGTGTCTGTAGTAGAGACCTCTTTCATTCTTAACCTTAGGGAACATGTTACGTAGCTGAGAAACCTACAAAATGAGGAATCTTGGACAAGCAACAGAAAAAAGTGCATGTAGAGCATTTGTTACAATGACTGTTGTTAGGTAACTTAGAGTTACCCAACTTGCCTGAGGATGCAAGTTTCAGTAAGATACAATCAACTGAAATTGTCCTAAATAATGCAATGTATAGAACTAGTAAGTTATATCCAACACTAAATATTTGTATCATACTGACTTGTGCCGCTTGTCCATATTTACTTAATTATGAGAATTCAAACAATACGCAAAATAAACACTCCATACAAGTAAAGGAAAAATTCCAGCACACAGTGGAATCTGCCTCTCAAAAAGTATGAGAGTACTGATGTGTATTTCTTGGTCCTTCCTGTGTATTCTTCAACCAAAATTAAACACAGTCACCCCCCACACATAAAAGATAATCATCTATGGATGTACATATCCAGGGTGGTGCCTATACCTTCACCTTGTTACAGACATTACAAAGTCGGACTTTTTTTCAATTTTTTTCTTCAAGGAGAACTCATCACTACAAAATGGCTTTAAATGGAAGGCCAATTATGACAGGAAAGCAAAAACTACCATTGTATTGGTCTTGGAAGAGAAAAACAGGTTTATAGAGTTTACATTAAAACTTATTCCCAGAATTGCAAGCATTTAATGAGGAGCTGTTGGAGGTGTACTTCAGTATATCAGCAAACCACTTCTTTTTATATTTATAAAAATGTATAATAATACACCCCCTTCTTTACAATTGTTAACAGAAAATCTCCAGACAGAAAGGTATGTTTTTGACTTAGTACGAATTCTATAAAAATCAGAATATAATTGTGATTCTGACATTCTTGAAATACGTCGTTAATCTGTGTGATGACTTAAAAGATTGTTAAATAAATAGTGGATGCACCCACAGCTTTCCTTTGTTCACTTTGATGATTACAATAATGCATTTAAAAATTATGAACAAAGCTACAGTTTCAGTAACAAACTTTTTCTTTAACTTGCAGAAGTGGAACACATCGGTCTGTGGCATACAGTAAAAAAACAAGTAGTAGTCTTAAAAAGGAAAAGGACAATGCTATTATATTGTTCCCAAACATTTTTAAGCTAATGCTAACCTATTTTAAAATTACATAAAGTACTTTGAAGAGCTTGGGAGAATTACAATTGCTCTTGTTTGGTTTTCCTTTAAGGTTGTCTCAGCCTCTCAAAAAACTAACTGCTCTTCAACTACCTTTTTTCTATCAAAATAATTATGGCCTTGCTTCATGGCATCCAATCATGATATGAAAGGCTTAGGATGTGGTTGAGAAGGTAGCTAGCTTTACAGAAATGCATTTCCAGACTAAATCTTCCTCTAAAATAGTTTGTCAGCCTCACATAGACAAATAATGAAATTCCATCTTTGACTCAGCCTAGTTCAATTCATGTAACATGTCAGATTGCCCACTATTTCAGAGGTGCCTTCACAGAGGATTAAATCACCTGGTACTCCAGAACTTAGGTAGGCACACACACACAAAAAACCCAAAACCAACCAAACCAACCAACCAACAACCAAACAAAACTCTCTATATAGCTGAAAGGTATCAAGAGTGCACACCGCTTGTTACTTTATCTACCTACATTTAAAATTATAAAGGTATTTGTATGCATACATAACTCATATCATTCCCTGCTGGAGCTGGTTTCCCACTTCCTTTTTCTTTTTTTAATTACATATTTTACTTACATTTTTACAAGTATTTCAAAGCAGGTCATCTGAGAGAAATGTACCCTTAGTGGGTCAGGTCCTTTTTTTCTTTTTCTGCATTATTTAAAAGTAGACTTCAGATCGTGACTATTTGTTCTAAGAGTAATAGGCAAAGGACCAGATGCTGGAGTCTTTTCAATTACAAAAACATTTAAAGACAGCTGTACCATATAAACTCTCATGGAGGAATCATATGCTTGCAGCATCTGGTGAGTTTTGGCCATGCCTCTAGCGTGCCGTATCTGTTCTGAGGCATGAGATAGGGTGAAGCTTATTTGGCCATATGGGTTTTTGGGATAGGGGTGTGCATTTTTTGACCACAGACAGGAACTAACACTTCAGGTCTTATATTTGGTGGCAGGAAATAAACACTATTTTCAGCTTCGGTAGCATCTTTCATGGAAGAGTCAAAGGGGTGTATGCTAAGTTGATATGACTACTTTACGTTAAATATTTTAGCAAAATGACATACTGGTGCTTTTTTCCAGAAGAACGCATCCCATCCTTGTCAATTTTCTGCTATTTCATCCCACTTGCACAATCAAACATTCAAAGTCTATTTCTGAGAACATTGTTCTGATGAGTCACACTGCTGGTGTGAAAGAATGTCCAGAAAATAACCATGCCGGAGTCACTACTTATAAACTGGCACGAGAAAGTACCAGTAGCACAGGTATCACACTGCACAAGCACTGTTACTGCTTGTGGGTTGATGGCAATGCAAAGGTAATGTTTGAGAAGGCTTTATGCAGGTAGGTGAAACTGTTCAGAACGTTCATTTTCATTTCAGAATTCACGTTTCCCTCTTTCCTTTGACAAAGGTGTGCCCCATGTAAGCAGTAACAGATTGAATGACGACTGAAGAATCCTGCCCTCTCTCACACTCTGCACTCAGAAGTTACTCTCGGTAACAATTTTGTTTTACAGCCCCATTTTTTTGTCTGGCTAAACATGGGATCGTGGCTCTCATGATGACACAAGCCATGTTGTTGAAACAGTATGTTCTCAAATAAAATGAACAGTACGTACAAATTATACATAGACGATCTGGCAGCCAGGACCACACTGCAAATGAATAAAGTTCTGGAAAGGACCGTTAGGAAGCACCTAAAAAAATGAAGCTAAAGTGTCCTGTGTTTGACCTTCAAAATAATACAGGTACTGGGCAAACGCTTCTAAATATATGAACAGTTTAATTAGATATTAAAATTGCAATAATATTCTTTAGTACAAATGATACTAAGAGCTCTGACTCAAGTACATGAAACTGCTGTGTCAAGCTAAACTGTGCATCTCATGTATTTTTATTAAATATTATTTCCCTTCCCACATATTAGCTAATGTACAACTAAGAAATTCTGAAGAAAACCTGGCTTCTGTGGGCAGGTACTCAAAAGGGGACTGGTTTGAAAATTCGGTCCCAGTTCTGAGGATTAAATATTCTCAAAAAAGAGATGCTTGCCTACCAAACATCACAGATTTAGTCACAAGTGATTAGTGTTGCTGTTTACCTACAGGTGCCTACTGGGAAAATCCATTTAAATTGTGTATCAAAAAACTCAAGGAACTCAAATCACTGGGCCATGTAAGTTTAGATAAGTTTCTGCTTCATTGTATTTTATATGATGAGTTTATCAGAATCATATTAGCTGTGTTTTTATAACTGATCCAACTATATATCTTTGCATATTTTTATTAGCACACAAATATCTAGGTTTTATTAGAAGGCATTAGCCTCACTAAATGTTAGATATATAACAAATCCAGCTTTGATGCTGTTGATCATCGCACCAGTAGTTTACGTCTGACATAAAACTGTCAAGGCATAGGAGTGACTCAACTCACTATAAACCAGAAAGCAACAGTTACGTTCACATAAGTTACATCCCCTCATGGTGCTGGGAAATTTCCCTTGCCACCTTTTGCATATATTTTATAGAACTGCCAAGCCAGGATTACTCTTGCTGTGAAAGGAGCGAGAGCATGAGGGTACTTCCATTTATAAACAGCAGATACTACACCCTGTTTCTATATATATGTAATTCTAACTTTGAAATAACTGTATCTTTTTTTTCCTTGTCTGATATATGATTAAAAAAAAAAAAAAAGGTGAAAATATTTTCTGAGGAGAAGAGAATTCATTCTAAGTTTGGACGACTTAGCACAGAGAATATCTGGGTTGCATTCTTCATTTGAACAACATCCATTTTTCTGCATTACCATGGCCGAAACAACTGTTTCAAAGTGGAAAAAATAATTACATTTTGTTAATAATTTGGAAGTTTATTGTCATGTTTATTTGGACTGGAAACAACATTTTAAGTCCTCCAATATTACCGTAATTATTGCCCACCATACAAATTGTTTGGGAAGCAGGACCTCAATGTTGTAGCCTTGATAAAATACTCTAAGAAGCCTAAACTTGGAAGTTCTTCTCACAGAGGGAGAAGGAGTTTGTACTCCCAGGGATTCCTGCTTCTTTCCACATCTGAGGAACCAGATGATCAAGCAGCAGGAAAAAGAAATATTTCAAATGTTTTCATGTTGAATTTTGTCTAACCTGCTGTGCCTCCTTTTTGCTTTGTTTTGTTATTTTGTTTAAGCAGAATACTGTCATCACATACAAAATCCATGTTTTTCTGACAAACTATTTAAATTTATAGCATCGCCTAAAAATCCTTTATTTAATGTAAATGATACTGAAACTCTTGATACATTCAGTTCTGCAACACTATTGCTAACTTGCTTAATATAAGGGTAAGGAAGGACTCACACAACTCCTTACAGGCATCTTCTAAAATATATTATGTTCTATATCCCTAATAACTCTTAAATATTTTACTGGCTGGGCCCATTTTCTACCAGCAGAAACAGCAGAAACATACAAATCAGTTTCTTGAAAAAATGTGTTTGCAAAAAAGAAGTGTCTGTGTGGTTTGCCCAGAGGAGATTAAACTCTTGAAAAGGTGATCGCTATTCACAATTATTCAACAAATAATTAATAAGCAGTTATATTCGCCAGGTCGAGACACAATAATTAATTAAATCCATAGATATTTTTTCACCTCTCCCAAGCCACTTTATGCAGTAGTTATTTGTAATTTCCTACTCATGCTATCTGATTTATACCACCCATATGGATGCCTAAAGAAAGCTAATAAATGATACAAGAAGTCAGAAAAATTCTTGGATTTTTGAAACAAATAGTTTCATGTGTTTCCCAGAGTTATTCCTACAATTGGAAATAGATTTTGTTCATTCATTTTCTATAAAAAAAGGCATAAACAACTTACTGTTTTATGACTCTCACTATTCTCTACTGAAATTCTCTTTCCCAGTATCAGAGATGGACTGCGATTCCAGTAATAAGCTGTACTTGGATTTATGAGAAAAACAAAGTGTAAATCATGACATGAAGACATGTAATTCTGTTTTCTATGACTCATCAACTTTTTTCTAGTTCCCACCTTCACATAAAAAAAATAAAATTAATTTGTGGGATAAATTGTATGATCCAGACACTGCAAAAGAGAATACTCAACTTTTCCTCCTATTGCACAGCCATCCTCTTACGAGGTTTCACTCCTCCTTTCCTCTATCTCTTCTCTGAGAGTTCAAATATCAGCGAACATTTTCATCAACATCCCTCCTAGAATACTTCTGGTAGAAAGAAACTCTGTAAACCAGAAGATAAAAAGAAATCTGTTGAATTTTTCTCAAATTCTTGAAAACTGATAAAAATCATGATTTGCAGAATGTTTTGCCCACTTATTAGGATTAATTTTATTGTCTCTTCTTAATCAAAAAATAGTAGCAACAAGCATTACCTAGTTGCTAGAATCCAGAAGAAAGCAAGAGATGCAACACTATGCACAAATTCTGTTTACGTTGATGCACAACATAAAGCATAAAATCCCTCCATGAATTTCTATGTTATTTTACATCCCCAGAAACCAGCATCACCAAAATACATAAAGAATTTGCTTTTGCCTTCGATGAGTATGGAATAAGAACTCTACATTTTGGGTGGGATTTTTACTATTTAAAATTTTCAGCAAGACAGGAATGTCTCCTAAAGACAGGGTCTCATTCTCCAGCTACTTTCATTTTGCTAGATCTTAATGTTCTTCTTGAATGCCTGAGGAACTTTATCTTCCTGTTTGGCACAGTTCTAAATTGGCTTAAATCATATTTATCCAACAGTTACCTGCATTACATTTTCAAGGGTAATTTGTGTCCTTCTCCTAGAGCATTTATTTCTCATGCTCTGTAGGGTTCCACTCTGGCCCTGTTCTTACTCAGCAATCCAAAGCTGCCTGTGTGCAGGGTTGTTCGCTGGCATGATGCTGGATTTCATTTCTACGCTGACAAGACACAGATCTTGTCAACCAAACCGGCAATTTCAGACTATGCTATTACCATATTGACAAGCTGGTAAGCATAAAAGCCTCCATGAGCATCAATTTTCTTCAGTTAAAATCAGAAAAAAAGCCCCGAGCTGTTCATGGCTGGCTCTTGCCATCAACCCAAGCCCACTTGAACTTCTAACCCATCTTTAAAATTCAACCCAGGTTCACTGGTTAAAAACCCTCTTTTGATTGCAAGCTCTTCTTTCAGAGTTGCAGTCAAAAGATTAAGGCTTCCTATTATTAGTTGAACTAAATGTGCTTTGCTTATTGCTCACTCATGCTTTTATGTTCCCTAGGCTAGATTATTTTAATGCCCAGCTTGTTGATCCGACGATGAGGCCGATTATCAAATTTCATCTTGTAGCAAGTTCTGTTTCCAGAGCAAATATTGTACAGACTAATGCATGTTTCGTACCTTCTGTTCTCTCCCAGTGGCTACTAATACACCACAAAATCTATTTAAGCTATTACTGCTCTTGCGCTACCAAGTTTTTCGTGAACTTTGACTTATTACTAAGAGAGATTTGTCAGGAGGGTGATTCTACCAAGTTAAGGTAATGGAAGCTTTATCACTGAGTTCAGAAAAAAAAAAAGAGAAGTAAAACCATGTATTCTCTACTCACATTTTTAAAGCTATTGCGTGGGCACTGGGTGATGGCTTTCTGCTTGTGTCCTGTATATATTTCAGAAGGAGTTGGTGTATCCCAACTGGCAGATTCGGAAACACTTTTCAGCTCCTGAATCCAGATGTTTGTGCATTATGGCTATATCCTTCATATTGGAATAAAACTATTTCTTTGCAAACTCTGATTTTCTTCTGAAGGAAGTGCTCACATGCCACCACCCTCCCGTCAGGTTGATCAGAGGATTAGGACTGACAGAAGCAGTCTGGGCTGCTGTGCCCAGAGACGATCTGAGCATGCCACAAGCTGCACAAGATTTGTGTTGTTTTCTGAGGGATTCTGGCTCGTGAAGGTGCTGTGTCGGTCAGCTACCAGAGAATAAAGAGCTGTTTAACTTTATTTTGGACCTTGTAGTAATTTGTAAGAATTTGAACTAAGCACTCTTGACTATTAACTATTAAATAAATAAATAAATAATTTAAAAACCTGCCCTGGCAAACGAACAAGAGAACACCCTGTTTTTTTCAGGCAGCCTTGTTCAGACACATACCTCCTTGGGTGGTGCTACTGAAATCAGTGAAGATTCTCCATAACAAAACATACTATAGCCTAAACCAGAAGCAGTCCTGTGGCAGAGTCACTGGCCCACTTTCACTGGCTTTCCTGATGGCATTCCTTTCTGCTGGAGAACTGATTACTGATTTTCATGGTCCCTCAGCTTTGTGCACCCAGGTGTGGTCACACATATCTGAGGAGGGATCTAGTTTTAGGACTAACACGTTTTATTATTTATGTCAAATGCGTTCTTATCAGTAATCAAAAAAAAATTTAAAAATATAAAGAGTTATGTTCCCAGGACTTGGCTTTTAAATGACCAGAAGTTAAAACTACCAAAATAATGTTAACACAGAACTTCAAAGGTGAGCAGTGGGGAGAGGGAGGATTTATGACTCTGTAGCACCAACAATGAAGGTAATTTCACAATAGACTGAAGAACTTCTTTCTAGAAAGTCCTTACAAGAGCAAGAGCTGCTGCATGAAGGAGTACCACTGTTAAAAAGGCAAAGAGCAGTTGCAGAATCCCTAAAGTTGTAGCTAAGAATATGGGCCTACAGGGATTATACTGAAGATTAAAATATTTTGGCTGTAGTGACGGCTGTAATGAGAATACATCCACAGATAAACTGAGAGAGCTGAAAAGTATTTAATTTAGGTGGCAGCCTACAAAAATTAATGTGAAAATGAGACTTGCTTAGAGGTGATAGATGGAGGGTTCAAGATTCATTTTTTAAGCGTTAACCTTTTACATGACAGTGTGATGTTGTAATTAAAATGACAAGATTCTTTGTTTGGGGAATTTATTTTGCATTTCTAATTGTTTTATAATTCCTAGGTTAGGAGTTTTCTCCAGAAATTTCTGACTGACACAAGTCAAGGATTTTTCACAGCAATACAATGGAATGAGTGAGCTTCATTGTACTGAGCAAAAGATTAAGCAGCAACTTGTCTTAATTATTGTGATTAAATTAAAATATTTTTGAATATTAATATTTTTTCTGGTCTATGTTGAATATGAACATGGAAATTCAATTGATTTCTTTCTAGTAACCCAATCCTTAAGAACTTGCCCCAAACTTTGAACCACTTTGATGTTCAAAGGCTTTGGCTGAGATCAGAGATGAGAAGAAAAAGTATGGGGACCTCTTCACAATATTTTTACCTTTGAAGTGTCAGGTTAAAAGTACTATTTCTGTTTGCTTAAACAAGCAGGAGAATGAAGGATAAGATCATGAATTATGATAACAGACAAATGACAAATGTTTTGCATGAAGTACATTTCCTTGTCAGGGGAGAGAATGTTCTTCTAACAGATTTCCAAAGAGATTGGCAATTCGTAGAGACAATTATTGGGAAGGAAAAGATATATCGTTGTATTTTGGTTTTAACCATTTAAGTGGGAATAAAGGATTCATTTGGAACTTTTCCCTCTGTTTTCCTCTACATTTCATACTAGCGGTAGCAAACATACACATTATCCAACTGTCAACAAATCCCCCAGACTCAAGCCTGGAACAGTACATCCCAAATCTTCCCCATGAAAGTACTTCATGAAAGCTCCTCTGTCATTCAAGATCATGCTATTCCCTCCTCTATTTATTTCTAAGTGTCACTCAGCTCCATTCCACCAGCTTGGAAAAACGTCAAGAACTTTTATCTTCAGAGTCAGTTGCCAGTTCTGTTTAGTGAACAAGCCAGCAGGGACCTCTGGTGCCATCAATGCAGCTCAGTCAATGCCCCTCTCTTCAGGGATGGAGTATATCATTATCCCGATGGCTGGACAGAAAAAAGCTGCATTTTTAGAATAGTTCTCAGGGAGCAGTTACTGGAAATCTCCTCCCTTGAGACAGACTATTGGCAACAAGTTTTGCTGCTGTGACATGAGGTATTGCATCAAGGCCCAATCCTGCCACTAATAAAGTTAGTGGGAAACGTGCCATTCTTTTCAAGCGAAGTCAACAGGATTAGTGTAGCAAATCAGAGCTAAAAAACCTACCTTGCATCTACAAATGCAAATAGAAAGTCATCTCACAAGTGCGAATGTCATTTCACGTCTGGTTTCAGAACTGGCTTTGCTTCAAATCAGAGTAAGCCCCTTCCCCAAATTTAAAACTGACAATAAAGAAAATGGAAATTTTGTTTTCATATTACAATGTTACAACGTTTCCATTTTTGGGTTTGGAGGTGCTTATTTAAGTTTGCATCTAAAAAAAGTCAAGAACAGACTGTTTCAGTGTTGGATTTCTTTTTCCTCTTAAAAAAACAAAAAACAAAACAAAAAAAAAAACAAAACTCCTTTTCTTAGTTTCTTCTAAAGCAAGGCATAGACCTTGTAGAGATTTTGTTTTTTAACAAAACTATTTTCTGATAGAAAACAGTTCACTTCACACTTTTCCTTAATAAGCTCTAGCAGACTCTTTTAATTGCCAGCAGACACATTACACAGCTGTGCTAGGAAACATTACTTAACCTGCTCAGCCTGAATGGGGAATTTCTTTTGATGTCAGCTGTCAGACCCATAGGCTCTTGACTGCACAAACAGGTAACAGTCCCACTGTCTTGGCAAGTGCAATCTTCCTATAGAGAAATAACATGGTGCTGGGTTTTTAAAATTTAAAAAAAAAAAATATATATAGAAAAGTTGGTTCACTTTTTTCATAAGATATTATCATACTTGGCAATATTGGCTTTAATTCTACTTAAAATGACAGAACTGAATTGTCATCATTTTTAATGGGTGAAATCTATGCAGTTCATCAGAGGTGCTGTAAAATCTAATCAGAAATTAGACTGTAAAATTGATAGGCCTATATTCTCTATAATGCTGTTTTATAAATCTGGAACTGTAGCAGATCTGGAGTTTCACACACAGTGCAATTAAGCAGTGGTGGGATCTTCAATTTAAACAAATAACCTGTGAAATAAGCTAGTACACCACACTAAAGAGCTAGTGGTTGTGTTTTACTTCAAGTAGTAGGGTGCCAAATGCATTAATTCCATGCCTGGGCTTTCATTTGAGTATATTTCTATACCACAGTTACAAGCCATGGGATAACTTCCCCCTGGTTTATTGTTTCACAGCTATTTCACAGAACCTCCTGAGTTGGAAGGGACTTGCATGAATTACCGAGTCCAACTTGTGAATTGCCCATACTTTTTACGAAGCAAAGGTTAAGAATGGCTGTAAGACACGCAGCCCTTGTCTGTGAATATCCAGGTGACAGGAAGGCAGCGCTAATTTATCCCTGTTAGTCGGAGAGGCATAACGGGGGAAAAAATGGACGGGAAAGGCACGAGCCAAGTTAAGATGGGAGCTGGTGTGCAGCCTTTCCTTAGCAGCAGCTCTGGGAGAACAGGGGAGCACAGCCCCTCAGCACCACCTTGCTCCGGGGGGCTGTGGGAGCCCAGCCGTGGGAAGGGAGGTGGGTGGCGGCCGTCAGCATCTCCTCCCTCCCTGCGCTTCGCAGGGAGCACACGCGAGGAAGCAAAGTCTCCCATGCCCCAAAAGCCCTATAGGCAAATCCCAAGCGGGATTTTCCTCCCCATGATGGCAGAAGGAGGGCGAGGGGGCGCCGTTTGCGGTGCCTCCCCTGCCCCCAGCAGGACCGGGCAATCTGGCCGAACATATGTGACATTATGTAATGCTGCTGTGGACGGCGAGGGATGGCAAGGAGGCAGTAGGCAGATAGCAAACCTTCCTTCCCTGGGCTGAAATGATTCACTCCTAATGGTAATTTGCACCATTTTAGCGCCGAGTACCTCCCGTGTAATGATTATACAGTGTTACCATAAAACCTCAGGGTTCATCTGCAGAAACATTTCTTACGCTGGAGTTCTCTGTGGAGACATACTTATAAAAATTGGTATGAGGGGAAGATTAAATAGATAAGAGCATAAAAACAGATTATAGAATAAATACAGTCTTGTAGATCAGTTCAACAGGGAGGCAGGAGCTTACACTCCTGATTCTCCTGCCGAATTCCATCATGTTGGACAGATTGCTTCATCTCTGTTCCCACCAAATTTGAAAGAATGGTACTGCCTTTTCCAACTTTCTCTGCCTTATCTAACCATGCTGTAATACAGCAGGAATACCTTCACTGGAGACATTAGCACTCCGTCTAGCCTATGGAATCTGGATCCCAGTTTAGCATTGGAACAAATAATTATCAATATATAAACATGCTTACTTTTGGTTTTGCTATTCATTCCATCTCTATCTCCATCCCAAGAGAAAAAGAAATATTTGCCCAGAGCAAAAGAGCCAAATCAGTAAAGAAATAATTTTTCTCTTTTTTTTTTTTTAACAACCTGATAGAGAACACAGCACAGTAAAAAAGATATTTGAATCCAGTTTTTAAAAAAAGTCTTTAGTAGTATTTCTTTATATTAATAAAGCCATTCACCAAAGTAATCTTGTCTCACACCATTAGTGCACAGCAATACAAAACAAGGTGAAAACCTTTGGAAAAGTACTTGAAGCAATAAATCTGTAACAAGGAATATGCTTTCTCTCCATCGTAATTGCACATTTAAGAGGCCTCTGCTTTACCAATGGCAATTCAGAGTGACAATACCCAGCTTAATGCTGTTGTCTTTTAGCTACTATTATGGAAATAGTAGTTATTCAATTTTCAAAGTGAGCAGTTTTATGCAGTTAATTGTGTAACGTTGTTTATGATTTTAAACCACGCAATTAATATATTATTCACAGACATGCATAATGGACTATTTGTATTGAATGATGGCTAAAGAAAAAATGTAACTGATTTTGCAGCTACAATGATTGATTTATGAGGTAAAATTAAAAGCGCTAAGTACGTATTACTTGGCTACTCACCAGCTAAGTGGATGGGGGTGGTATGAAAAATATCTATATATAACTAACTGCAATGTATGGATATAAAGGAATCAGAGAAATTATTTAAAGCAAAGCAAAAGGATTAACCTAGAAGTAAATGGTGAAGATTTAGGAAAGGCAATTGGCTATCAAGGGAAACTAGACAAGAATTAGGTGTTCTTCCCTATAAAAATCTTCTCTAATGTAAGGTAATGGAAGCTTTATTCTTAGAAATTTTAAAACAACTGGATCGAACAATATCAAATTAAAAGACAGCACTCCAGTAACATCTCTCATTAATATCTTGCTTTTTAAGTAATGGTGGGACTTTAAATGAAATGGTACCCAGCATGAATAATGGAAACTACCTGCCTGTAATGAAGAAAGGACCTCTGTGGTACCAAGGGATCTGACTTCTTGGTACCTACCAAGAAGTACTGGAAGTACTTTCCATTTTTAATTCATTGGGAGAGGGGAAAAAAAAAAAAAGATGTCATTACACACGGTGAAAGTCACATGAATTCACAGGCAGTTCCATTAAAGAACTTTAGACTAAGTAAAAATTCTCAGTTTAGACAAAAGCTATGCCCTGCTGTTCTGCTGTAGCTTTTTATACTAACAAATTTTAACTGGACAACAAATGGAAGAAGGCACTTGTTTTATTTCACCAGATTTCCTTCTCTGAAGTGACAGTTTAACAAAAGTATGTAAAATCTTATTAAGGTATGTGACCAATTTGGAAGAAATACACCAGACCAGTACACTAAACTTGCTGCTTCCATCCTCCTCTTCACTTATACAAAGCAGAGTCTCCATTTGCTTTGAGCTGAATTCCACAAACATCTTGCTATCCCTTATTTGAGCTAGCCTGCTTCAGAGGGGAAAAAAAAGGTATTTAGAGGAAAACTACTCTAGTAAAGGATGGTTCCTCTTGTCAAAGGGCATGAGGAGATAGGTTTAGCAAGGAAGTTTGTATAATTTAATAAAAAAGTTAATCTAAGTGTTTTTCATATTGATGTGCCTTGATTTAAGCTCTAAAATTAAGCAAGCTTCACATTTCTACGAAACAGCCACGAACAAAGGACTATAATATAACTTGCCTTTAAGCTACAGCAAAGTAACAAACTTGCTTTTCCTAGATTGACAACTGTCACATATTTTGACACAGAAACAGGACAGATGGATCATCTATTACTTTGATTTTGGATACCTAACACTATCAAAATATTACAAAGCAAAAATATTGCATCAACATGGAACTTTTTATTCCTGAACTTCTGATGGGCAAAATTAAATAAAATTCACCCAGATCTTGTGACTTTTATTTTCTGTTGAGCATGGATATATAAATGTCTATGCTATACCATCTTTGTGTATGAACAATGATGATGATGATGACGATGATTATCAGTGTAACACATATAGCATATCTAAAAGCAGTTTTCTTATCACTCAGCTTCACATTATTGCCTATTCCATATTACTTGTAACTGATTAAGTTAATTTTACAACTCAGCTTCGTACTCCTTCTCCATTTATTCGCCTGCCAAAGCAATCTGACCCTTCTTCTACCTGAACATTTAACACACATTATAAGTTTCAGTTCTTCCTCTTTCTGGAAATTTATCTTCATACTTTGTGAACTTCATAACTCATGTTTTCATCAAGTTTCAGTCATGACACTCTTACAGGTCTGACCATGTTTGAGTGTCTGTTTACATTCTTATGTCATGTGCATTGGAATGACATTATGAACTCCCATAAGAAAAAGTAGACCATAGCACACAGTATATCAGTAACATTTATAACATTTCATATAGAAATAAAATGGAAGTTCTGACACTATTGCCTTTTCTGATGTAATTTATTCGACTTATAGGCACCAATTTGAAATTTTTATGAATGCTAACAGTTCTGTTCAGCTGCTCCACTGACTGAGATATGATGATATTCACCCCAAAGAAAAGATGGCCGTTAGAACAATATGATAACTCATGGAAAGTAGAAGTTCACATTTAGCCTTCTAGCAAAATACAGGTAAAAGACCAGTTTACAAATAAATAGCTGCAGTTGTCATAAATTTAAAAAAAACCAAAACACACACACAAAAAAAACAAACAAAAACCCACAAAACAAAAAAACACCACAAGACACCCAAACTTAACTCTTAGAGTTCATTTGTTGTTGAATAAATTAGAGTACAGTCTAGTACAGATGACCTGGTGGCCATCTAGGATTACAGACTGGAGCCCAGGCTATTCAGCCCAAAGGTTAGGGCCCGTGTCCAGAGCTGAGAAAGGAGCTGAATGTTCATGGCTAAAATTCAGGAACCAGAAAGTCAAACCAAGGGTCAGCTGCCAGAGATAGGAATAAGCATCTGCCCAGGAATCACGACCTGAAATCAGAAACCCACAAAAAGAAACTGCAATCACAGGGCACAATGTAGAGGTGGTTCTGAAAATATACGTTATGAGGTGCGAAAGGATGTGCTGGAATTCTCCCTCAGAGCCACTGGCTGATGTACTCTGGCTAACAGGTCCAAACTGCAGGGAACCCGATTTCCTACTACAAAAGAAGGTCTCATCACAGATTAGTAAGTTTGCCCTGAAAAATATAGCAAATAAACTAACCTTCTACCCTTCAAAACTGTGGATGTTGAGAAAGATGGAACCTCCTTTCTCAGTATCATACTTGTTAGGTAGATTAATAGAATTCTTCTGCTGCTGAACCAGAAAGTTCCAGAGGCACGACATCCACATAACACTTCTAAATTTTGTACTAACATGGAACTTCCAAATCTGTTAAAGGCAGGAATTAAAACAACCAGATCAAAGTTGCACTGGTATGGATCTTCAGAGTTTTAACAACTCTTTGACTCCCCTAAGGCTTTTTCTTAGTATCACTGCAGAGAGTGGTGCCAAATGGTCAGACTGAACTTCCACCTGCAATTTTGTATACATGAAGTAGCAGTGGAAGAAAGTTGTATGCAATAGGGCCTGGTGTGAAAAATCAGATCAAAAGATAAGTAGAATGGTTTGGGTTGGAAGGGACTTTTACAGGTCACCTAGTCCAACCCCCATGCAGTGCACTATACCAGTTACTCAGAGCCCCACCCAACATGAACTTGCATGTTTCCAGGCATATAAGAATTTAAACATGCAAATATTGTACAGTGGGTCAGACCACCTACATCTTACTCAGAAAAAAACCCACATTGAGGATTTCGCTATGACTTCACCCCATTTTTCTATGTGAAAGAAAAATATTGTCTGACTTCCTTCGTAGCATATTCTATATCTTATTGACAAATCACTTATGACACTAATTTATTAGCAGAGAAATATTACTAAACTCAAAACAGCCTGCTTTGATTTACTACATCATAGTTTTTCATATGCCAAGGGCCTATCATCTCCACTTGATCATTAAAAGTCCCTTGGCTTTTTGTTTTTTGGTGTTTTTTTTTGTGCAATAGAAGAGTTTTGCCCTGTGGCCCTGGCTGAAATCCTGAGTATTGAATGGATTTGCAGCTCAAAGGAAGATTCACTGAGCTGATGCTTAAGAAATACAGGACGTGTTTTTCAAAACCACTGTCTTAGATTAGCTCTTTGCCACAAAATCAATGGCAAAGTAGGGAAGAAAGGGGACATAGAAAACTTAAAATCTAACAACAATTAGAGACAAGAATTCCATAGAGAAATGAAGAATTGTAGGATTTAAAGTCTTTTTGCCAGCATCATTATATTACAGGAAAAATGGGTGGCCAATTTCATAGCGGCAGGGAGGTTGGAACTAAATGATCTTTAAGGTCCCTTTGAGACCAAGTCTTTCTATGATTCTGTGATAAGTTGCCATTCCAGGTTTTTTCCTCTCTTCCATGGGTGTGTCCTCCTCCCTACCAGCTTCATTTCACTACGTGCACAACCAGTGCCTGGCCACTGGTAACAGTCAAAGTAAGCAAGCTCTGCATCACTAATATTCCAGACTACAGGAGTCCATTCAGAAAATATATTAAAGATAGAAAACTGAGACTAAAGTTAAAACTTACGCTCTGTCCCTCACATAAATTGACTGGGTATTTTAAAAAAGAAATCAAGGCGTCATTGACCTAAAACTTGTGGCTCAAATGAAATCCATGGAAAATCAATTGACTCATGTTTAATTCAAGGATCTTTCCTGGAAAAATTAAAAAAAATACATCTTAACGCATAACTGAAGGTAACCTATTATTTTGTCTCCACTTCTTCTGAAACCAAGTAAGCCAGAACAATTTACTGTTATGTGAAATGAGCTATCGAAATGAGATATAAATAAAAAATTTGGACACATTTTCAAATCTTTCATGCATTCTCAGAGATTTTTATTTATATTTCAGGAAATGCTATTTTAGCCATAGCAATAAACTTGAACACCTGTTGTTTGTGTAAGGTGTCCCTACCAGTCTCTCAGCCAGACCAGATCGTGCTATAATCTAATTCCAAAGAGTATGTTCTTATTTTGTCTGAAAAGTAACCAATTCATCTGCTTACAAGGAAGCAAGTTTGCTTGTCAACACAGAAAATAAAAGCATGGTGATGTTACATATAAAAAAAAGGAGCAAAAGGTTTGAAATAAAAATAAATATATCAAAAGAGTATATATCAATTCAGGTAAATAGGCAAAAGCTGATTAGTGCACATTTAAGTTGCATTACTGAACACAGCCTTCCCATGCAGAAACACACCTTAAAGGCTGTGAGAAGTACATTTGCCCCTTTTTCATTTTCACCCCACCCACCAGCACAGCTGACAACACACCAAAATGCCCTAATGTTTTCCCCCTCTCTGTCCCTCTCCGACAGATAGGGGAGCACAGTGTTGATACCCAGCCGTGGCAAATTCCCATTCGGAAACAAAATCTCCAACAGGAACTTTGCACCCGAATATATCAAAAAGTCAACACTGCTCATTGTCACATACACTGCGCATTAGGAAGCTTATTCTGTCCTAGGATTGCTGAGATACTTGGCAAGACAGACGGCCAGTCTCTCTGTCTCCCCGATGGCGTCTGCAGTGCTGCAGATTTGTCATGCAATTCATCGAGCTCAACTGAGCACATAAATTTTCAGTTATGACTAAAAAGTTAGAAAATTCTCCACGGATGAAAATTACAGGTCCATACTGATAGGCAGGCAGGGAGCACTTTGGGGAACAAGAGCAGGAACAAAGGATCAATCCCAGAGTGCAAGAGCGAACTTGGAAGAACAAGCTAAAAGTAACACTGGCAAGATATAATTTCTATGTTAACTCTAGAAGATCCTTCTACATTCGTTCATTTTCCAGCCACAACGTCATTAAGTATTTAAATCACTCACACTGTAGGTGGCAGCTTATTGAGATTTGTTTTTTGAGAAGTGAGATCTCAGTAAACCAAAAGCTTCTACCACAGTCTCAATTCTGAGTTTAAAACCAGCATCTCCACAATAAACCACTTATCTCCACCCTCAACTATGGCAAACCAGCACTCAGATCCAGAGAGATGGCGCAGAACCTTCCACTTGACACAGAAGTGATACAAGTCTGTGTTTTCATATGAAATCTCTTCTCAGACAGAAAGACCAAAAGGAACAATGTCCTTTCATAATAAAGGTTCGAACCTTGCTTGAATATATCATACTTAACGGGTTGTAGGCAAATTTGATGATTTTACTATTTTTTTTTCTCCTTTGGAAGGCACATTTTCAATCAGTATTTTACATAGCCCAGGCCACGCTTTAGGACTGAAGTGCAAAAACCTGAGTTTCTTGCCAGTGAAAGATTTAACCTGAATAGGAGGAAAAAAAACATTGCTCTTTGAACAACACTTTTGAAGAAGTTTGTCAGGCCTTACATAGCAAATATATGCAGACGTATAAAAATAACTTCATTTTTAATTCACTCTTTCGTTCTAATTTTGTAACAATGTGTGTCACTAGTCCAAGGTGTACTAGTTTCATTATTACCAGCATATAAAGTAGTGAGGTACTGAAAGATCTCTCCTGCTTTTAACAGTCACCCAGTATACCTTTGTATTTTATTTGAAACACAATTTTAAAAAAATTAGGTAAAGTCTTAGTTCACAAACTGTTTTGCTGCATAAATATGACACCAAAGGATAGATGTCAATTTGCTTTACAGAGCATTTTAAGTATCTGTACAAGCACATTCTAGCTGATATAACACAACCTGCATTGGGAAGAAGCAAGTGCTGATGGAAAGTTTGCCTTAACTACCCCGGGGAGAAGAAAGCAGTAAAACTCTAGCTGGAGGCAAGCCCTCTTACTCTACCCCTCCAGTGTGGACAAGATTAAATGCAGAAGATGTGCAGAGAAGAAAATTCTGAAGAGGAGAACAAAACAAAAAAATAATAGAATAAAATAATCAGAAACAAACAAAAATGCCAGCCTAAGGACAGCTATGCAAATCCTATTTTGGACTGTTATGGTTTGTTTTCTTCCAGTATTGCATCCAAAGGAAATCCCCCTGTATTTTCCTAAGACATCTGAATTTGCAGGAGAAGTGGGAAGCTAGAAGGAAGGAAGGCTTTTCTGATAGCCTTACCTGAAGGGGTTTGAAAAATGGACTGGGGAGTGTGTAAGCTAAGAAGAAAACAATTCACAGGCACATACCCTCAGTAGAAAGATACTAGTTTCAGGATTAAAAAAACCCTGCAAGCCATATTTTCATGCATACACCTTATCCCAGCCATTGTTTTTGCAAAGAAGGGCACATAGCAATAGGACTCGTCTCTTCTAAGGGTCTCAGCACCTTGAATACACTGACTTTTACTTACCTGTTAGTAATACTGGGATCCCAGTAGATCTCCAACCAAGCAGTACAGCACAGTCCTACTCTAGGATTTGATTCCTGTTGGTTCAGGTAGGCAGCAGATGGGATGATTCTCAAACTGTCTGCTGAGAAAGAAAATAATAAATTTGAAAAAATAGCAAACGCACACAGACAAAAGTTTAAATTAAAAAAAAAAAAAAAGAGCAAGTAAAAGAAAAGAAATTAAAAATGGAAAACTAGAATTGACCTGTGAGTAATTTTCCTGATTATTCTTGTATTTCTAACCGAAGCCAAGTGACACAGGCAGAGAAGACTGTGATGAAAATGGGGGGAGGGGAAGGCAAGAGGGAGATACAGTCACCTATCTACTTTAGCAAAGCCAACAACCAGAAGAGTTGCTACCTTGCAAACCTGGTCCTGTTTTGCTTGATTTGGACTATGTACCTGAACTTCAGCCTGCTGCCCTAGCCCATGCAACCTTACTAACCACGGGTCTATAGAGAGTCTCCCCCTTCCTCCCCTTATACCTTCCCCTCCAAATATGTTATTATTAATATGTGTCAGTGCCAAGAGAAAAGAATGAAAGAAACTCACTGCACACAGTAGGTAACAGCCTGACAGAGGTCATCTTTCTGAACAAGGATCAAATCTGTAGTTACCACCCAGCAGAGCTGTACCACCTGAAGGACTTTTACCAGTGCAGTAAGCAATGTACACATTTTACACATGTAAATGTTATCATCTTCTCTCCAGCTTTTGTACGTTTGCAGCAGCCTGACGTGCCGGGGAGGGCAGTGGCTCTAGTCAGAGTTTCTCAGGAAACAAAGATTCCAAGGCCAGCTTAGCAAAGAGAGGCCAGAGACTCGGGTGGAACTTCAGAAGTGGGAGCAACAGAAAATGTTACTCACCATCTCTGCTATGTCAGAGATTTGCATCAGTGCAGGCCAAATGAACTGATTATGGGTACGCTCTGCCAGTGTCACTACTTAATACTAGTCTCAATGACTTATCTGTTCACTGCAGTGGTTGCACAGAGCCAGCAAAGAGTAACAGAAAAAAAGCCCAGTACTCGAGTTTCCACAGTCCAGGACAGGAATGGAGCACATTTGCAGTTCCTGTTATTTCTACTTCTCACCATTCTGCCAGGAAGGTCTCAGACATTATAACACGTTATTTTGGATCTTTGGACCTTGGCTGCCCTTTTCCCCCCCCCCCCCTTTATGAGCACTAAGTAGTTCATGCACCCATCTGAGCCCTTACAAGCCATGGTCTGGAGCGTTCACTGTAGGGTCTCTCTAAGTTTCTTAAATACATTGCTCGGAAGTGGGAGGTTAGACCTGAAATAATAACCAAAGTACAGGACTAACTCATCAGAGGAAGGTCCCTCTGGTGTTTGACAGACTTAGGAATGTTTGCAGGGAAGAAACAAATTATCATTTCTAAACACACAAATCTTCAGGTCCAAAACTCATGTTTAGGGCTACTGCAGTCCTTCCTTGAGTCCTGGTGTTAATTGTGGCTCTCAGTAATTAAATTTATTGAGCCCAGACATATAGAAGCTGTGATACAAAGGGGGCAGATCTCTGATGTCTGTGAAAGTTTTCAGAACATCCATGTTCTTTTCAATGAAGTGAGATGACAGCCGTCTGCTCAGACCTGCAGCATGCTGTGGGCACTGAGCACTGATGACTGGGTTTACCACCCATGGTTTACCATCCTTTCCTTGATAAAGGATGTGGCAACAGATAGGAAACTTTTCTCTGTCTGTAATACCGCTACAGCATTGCCTGAGATATAAATTCCTCCAAGGGTGTTTGTACCAGCCTTTGCTCTCAGCCGTCAGTCTCCATTCTCACTCAGGGTCTGTGCTTGGATACAGCAGCCTTTGATATGACCACAGCTAATCAAAAAAGCTGCACAGGTGGGGTTTGCAGTCCTTATGAATAAGAAAGTTGGGGTTAGCTTCGAAAAAGCCTCTGAAGGAGGAGAAAAAAGAGGATTTGAAAGCAGGATATCCAGACGCATTAAGTTCTCTTCACCCCCATGGTGTGGAACACCGTTATCGTGACACAAAGGAAACACATGGACCAGCTTCTTTTCTTTTCTGTTCCTTTTATTAAAGGGTTCAGCTCTATCTCTTTGGATATAGATAATTAGTTCTGTAACTTCATTTTTCCTCATTTAAGTAACCCTCAGGAGGAAGGAGAACGCGAACGGGCGCTATTTTCCATGTGCATCCTTTCACCAGCCCACTCCTTCCGTGGGGTTTGGTGAGGCTGCTCTATTATACAGAGCATTACTTTTAAACAGTCCAGCGGCTCCTTCTAGAACATCCCTTCTTTAATGAAATCTGATGCATCAGAAAAGAGGACGGGAAGTTTTTGTTGTTTGTACTTATAATCTTAAGCCAACTGCTGCTTGTCCCGAGCGTGCCAGAGAGCACGGCCGGCGGAGCCAGCGGGCCCTCAGACACTGAACTCTGAACTTGGGCTGGACCTTGCCCCGGTCAGCTCTGTGACAGGAAAGCAGGCAGACTTTGAACCCAGGGCTGTGAGCAGAGAAACAGCTGCACTTTGCAACACGAACTTTGTACTTAGACACATGTACATTTAATCTCTATAAAAGAGCCTTTGTTTCATTACTTATTAACATCTCCTCCTTGGGTAAAGTTCTTTGTTAATGTGGCTTTAAGCATGGTGTGAGGGGGTTTTTCCCCACCTTCCTATCCCCCCATAAAATAAAACCCATCACCCAACTTGATAGGATTACATCAGCTATTAGAAAGTACCAAAACCAAAATCAACTGAGACTTTATGTACCTTCTGAATACTGTGGATATTTGTTGTATGCTCTCTTCTGAGCGACTTAATTGTAATAACCAGAGCTAAATACAAAAATCAGGCAACTTTTGAGGCCTGTCTTTGCAAGACCACTTCTCGAGAAGACACCTACAGTAATTCAGGCTGCAGCGACATTCAACCTTAATGAATAAATCAGATAAAAAATGAAATAGTAAGAAAGTGTCAGCCCATCCACACTAAAAAGCCATACTTCATGGAAGTGTCATAAGTTTTATAGTTGTACAGCTTTTTGCCACTGGTGTTACTTTGGAGCAGTGTCAGCGCTTGGCTTCTGTGTATTTCATCATAACGTATGCTAACATGCACAGCCCAGTAAACCCGTAGAGATATTTGTGCCCTTTCCTTCACTACTAAAAACTCTGATCAGGAACAGAAACCTACCTAAACAAGAACCAAATGAAAACCCCAAAACAGGCCACATAAGGCTTTAATCATTTCTGTACCAAAAGTAAAAGCTTAAGATGCGCATACGCATTTACTGTAACAAAACTGAGTGACAGAAAATTACTGGAAGATCCTGGAAACACCCTATTATGTCTGTGCTGTTAGAGCGGCAAAAGAAGACTGAGAAAATAAAGATTTTCTGAACCATTTTTCATGTGCAATTAGAATACAACAAATAGTTGGAAGTATATTTTCCATGTCTTCACATACATCAAATATTTGTTACAGCCTGATTGAAAGAATTTAGCCACAGACAGAGGGAACACAGTCACACTTTTTTTCCCCATCACTACCATCTTTTCAACATAAATTTCCTTCCAGGCCTCTCTGGTGAGTTTCTTCTCTTCCCTTTTTTTCTTTTTTCTTTCATATGAAGACACACCCCCCCACACCTGACCCAGTTTTCCTTCATTTTCATTAACAGAATGATACAAAAAAGGAAATTTTCGACTAGTCTAGCAAGTCAGGCAGGTAAAGAATAAATCAAGGAAAGAAGCAATTTCAAAGCACTCCCTTGCATGAAGCTGGGCTGGCAGGACTCGGAAGCGATGAGGTGAGGATGGTCAGCTCCTGCGGTTCCCAGCGAGAAGCCCATGACGTTTCTTATGTGGATCTATTTGTTTACCCCCCCACCTTCAGGACACTGCTTTGACAGCATCAGTGTTCCTCTAATCCTAGAGTTTGATTTGCATTCCTCACAGAGGGCGGGCTGGCAGAAAACGACAGAATTACTTGTGTTGCTCCCATTTTGGGTATGAGTGCTGTTGCCCTCCTATGACTGCAAAGCAGCTGGCACAACTGCAAGAGTGTTACACCTCTTTATTTATCCAGAAAGCTGTGCCTTCTCCTCCTTGAGGTGCCCCCCCCATGACAAAACATGCATTATGCATTCCTTATCACCTCCTTATCACACAGGCCTACCACGATGACCATAAGATTTAGCCATTGCTAAGAATAGACACGATCATTTGGAAGAGATCCTGCTTTATTTCTGGGCGCAGCCTCTAAAAGGTGTTAAACAATAAAACCTTCAGGTCGGATCCTGGACAACACCTGCCTGCTCTTTCCATCAGTTCAAGGGTGTCAGAACCTCCCTCCACGAGGGCAGGCGTGAGGATCTGCACCACTGGCTTAGCTGGGGGCAGCTGCAGACGTGCACATGAATGAAGCCAAGCAAACCATAACATCTCCGTGAACAAAGCAGTCAAGCCTCTGGGAAACTGCAATACCTTTAATTAAAATAAATAAATAAAATAAATAAGCTTGGAAAGAGAGCCGAGAAGAGCAACAAGAATCATTTAGCTCTGGAAAAAAAGACTCCTTGCAGTGAGACACTGAACTAAATGTATTTTGCTTCAAAGAGAAGATTATAATCTTTAAGGGACTAGACAAGAAGAAGATATTTCATAAGGCTCTAAATTAGTGGGCAGACACACAACAGAATCCAATATTTGCAAGTTCAATCTGGAGATAAAAAGCATGTTTTAAGTATAATTAGCTACTGAGATGAATTGTCAAAAGATGCAGTAAATTCTCCATCACTAAGAAACTATTTTAATTATCACACGCTTAGCTTAAACTAGATCCCAGATGTCTCAGACAACACAAGCCCAATAATCTCTAAGTTTATCAGGCTTCTAGCACAAGACAGCCCCCAGTCTGGAAATTGTTCCTGTTGCTAATTCCAAACGAGATTATTTTTTCCACAAGAAATTCAAGGTGGGAGAATAATGACAAGTGAATAATTAGTGCATACAATACCAAGTCACGTAGACATTATTTACGTAACAGCAGCATTCCTCAGTCCAGTGCTTCCTGGGGAAAAAAAATAAAAAAAGATATTCCCTAACGCCTAATCCAGGTTAGAAAGTCAGAACAACAGCAACAAAAAAACCCAGCTAAAGAAAAAGGAGTATCACATATATAAACCTTAAAATATACAGTATTGTGCATAGTATTGTGATGTGCTTTTATCTTACCCAGAATCCACCACAGAGAATCATAGAATGGCCTGGGTTGGAAGGGATCTTAAAGCTCGTTTAGTTCCAAGTCCATGCCATGGGCAGGGACACATTTCACTAGACCAGGTTGCTGAGCCTCAAACACTTCCAGGCATGGAGCATCCCCAGCTTCTCTGGGAAATCTATTCCAGTGCCTCACCACCCTCACAGTAAAGAATTTTTGCCTGTTGTCTAATCTAAACCTGCTCTCTTTCAGTTTGAAGCCATTCCCCCTTGTACTGTCACTACATGCTCTTGTAAACAGGAATGTTTACAATATTTACGTAAAAAGAAGAAAGGTTTCAGACTGGCACTATCAAGCACTCTACCAATTCCCTCCTGGAACACCTCAGGACTGTTCTACATCCTAAACAAAAAAAACCAGCTAGCAGAACACTGTTTCTCTTTTGGTCCTCTAGGAGTTTACATGGATTGCTCCTATTAACACTAATCAGAGTTAAGGGCAGAAATCCCCCTCGGACAGCCATGTTGTCTGGGGATATGTCCATAATTAATATGTTCTAAGAGTCTAATTTTGAAACAAAGTAATCAGGCTTAAGATGAGTTATATTAAGACTAATAAACCTCTGACTGCGTATTTGCCTATATATATATGTATATATATACACACACACACTGGATCCAATGTCAGACCAATGTATAGTTTACAAGACAACTTCTGATGAAACAAGCTCTATCTTAGCTGTGTTTGGGAGCACGAAACACGAACATATAAGAAGAGAAAAAACACAGTGGGGCTTGTTTTCTTTTTGTTTTTTACTCTTCTTGATAGCACACTGTTATTATAAATGTTAATGCTCATCATTGTTCTTTTTCACATCATAGTGCCCAGGCTGAGCAAAGCTAACATAATCCTAACGCTTCTGAAGTTACAAACTAAAATTAACCACGCAGCACCATGGGAATATTTGTAATATGAAAGATGTGGAACAGGGACTCTGTGACAAGTACATGGAGGAGAGAAGAGGAAGCTAGATGCCTTGAACATGAGTGGTTTTGCAAGTAAGAGATGCTGTAATGGGACAAGAAATACAAAATAAAATTATGCCAACAGAATTTGGTTTCAGTATTATTTAGGATTTCTGTCAGTGAAAGAGACATTTTCAAGTCTGTGGCTGCTGATGCTCCTGCACAATTGATGCCCAAGTCATACATAATGTATTATGCAACACAGTATATTAACTCAGCTTCAAAGTGTTAATATGTCATGAAACTTAATTCAGATATCACAGATTATGCAAAGGAGATAGAGATGTGGAGGCACACTTCTGTTTTTCAGAAGTGTCAGCCAGACAGCTTTGTGTCCCCCAGTACAGGAGGACACAGCAGCAGCTCGCTCTAAACCTCTTTCACAGAATGAAGGCAGGATGTCGCTTCACCCCGGTATTTTTGGCAAAGAAATCCCGTACTGAGGGCAAAACTCCATTTTAAAAAAAGCAGAAGCCTTTGAATACAAGACAATAGCCCAGGTTTTGCAGTGCCACAGCTAGAGGTACATTTTATACTGATGATGTGAAAATTGTGTAATATAAGCATAGAAGACTTTATCATTTTCTTTATGTACAATAAAACAAAATCCTAGCTTTTGTGCTGTGTGGGTGAAGAATCCAGCTATACTCTCTGAATGTCTGTGAATAGGTGGCAGCAATGGAGACCAACTGTTTCCGTGATCAGCAGCTGGAATAAAGAAAGCAAACCTTTGGCCCCAGGAGCTCAGCTGGGAATGGAGTTGCATGGAGACTTATCTAGTGTCTCTATCAGCTGGGAATGAAGCCCACAACAATCCACAGTACTTAAAATGGAGATAGAGACCTTATCCCATTTCCACACACGCTGTTTTTGCAAGTCTCTCACTCACTGCTCTCTCCCTAAGCAATTCCATGCTTCATATAAGCTGCTACTAAAGAGACCATAAACAACATCTACCAAAATTACGTGGGAAGCAAGAGAAGGAAAGCATCCACAGGAGCTTTTGCTCATGGTGTAAAGTTTCCCAAATACCCTGACACAGGTAGATCTGAGACTACCATATCATTCTTTCATGAACTTGGTCCCTGATGCTTTTAAAACCAGGTTGGAAGAGATATGTCCAGTTGTCTCTGCATGTAAATTCATCTGGAGAAAAGGGATAACAGAGGACAATTTTCTGCCTATAGAGATAAAGTAAGTAGATAATATAAAGCATTGAAATATTAAAATACTATGGACACATATTCAATATTTAATATAAAGTGCCCACTAGCATCTGTAATCTTATTGGGTGTTTAACCTCGGGTAAATCAGCCAGGGCTTTTATAGAGTGTAATTAGAAAATACTCTTACAAAAACAAAAAACTACAACCCCCCCCAACAACAATAACAAAAGAAAAACCAACCAAACAAACAAAAATTAAAACCCACCAAAACAAATAAACAAACAAACACAAAACCAACAAACCAAACACAAAACCATCCTAACTCTTGCAACTTTGAGGAATCTACTTTTAGTTAATGAACTTGGTGGGTTAAGCTTTCATGATTATCTAGGTTATGGCTTTCTTTGTATTGTTTGTACTAAACTGAGAGGAAAAAGGGATGCTTTCATTATTCAGACTTAATGAACATACTCACAAGAACAGACTCAATTTAAACTAGCTAGACAATCTAGTGTATTTGGAGACAAAGAAAAATAAACTAGGAAAACAGATGAAGTCCAAGATTCCCTGGAAGAAAAAACAGCTAGCAGGACTGATCACAGCCCTGTACACTAATTGAGGCAGGACACGTCTCTTCTCAGTGATCACTTTGGGGAGGATGAGAAGAAACAAAACAACGCAAGAAGGTGCTGCCTACATGACAGTCCCTACACATAGCACAGAAATCTTGCTATCATAAAATTACTGAGAAGTAACAAGGCGTTGTATTCTGTATCCCTTCACGGTCTACTAAAAAAGTTCCTTCTGCAAGATCAACATCTGATGCTACCAGTCCTCCAAAAGAACATTTCCTTGAACAAACTCTCAAGAAAACACCATTCATGGCAGCTGACAGGCAATGTGGGAGCCTGTTATGCCATCCCGTGGCAAATACAGACCACCAGTGTAGAGTCAAACATTTCTTTAAATGACAAAACACTAAAATGCATCACCAGATTGTATTTCACCATCAGCTTTGCCCTCAGCTACTTCCAGGGGCACCCAGATCCAACCTGCACTCACCAACTTAACTTCCATCCTGTTCCTCGGTGGCAGGAGCTCCAGATTCTCCTCATCTCCCCTTGGCCAAGTTAAAGCATCCTGATCTCTCTCAGGTGCTTCTCATGAGGGCTCACTTCCTACTTTCTCCTCTAATGGCAATCTTGCTCCAGAGCTTCTGCCAAATATGGCTGTGAAGGTTTAGTTTTCCCATCCCCTGTTTTCTGCAATTAAACTTAGGATATAATAGAAGACTTAGGATATATAATTAAGGCTTAGGTTGTAATAAAAGGGACGCTCTTTTGTATAAATTCTCTGCCTTACTGTGGCTGCTTTAAATTTGTATTTCTATCATTCTCTAATTAGTATCTCTTCTGTCTTTAGGCTGGCTTTTCCTGTTTATAAGGCTGTGGTAAAACATGATAAATCATTTAACCTAGAAAAAAGTGATCATACCAAGAGCTTACTAAGGCTACAATTATCAGTTTGCTCTCAGTATTACCTAGAGAACAAAGATGACAACAATTCTAACAGAAAATAGGTATGAGAAAGGGGTTACAGGAATGATTTAAACTCTTCTTCCTACACAGACAGCATGACTTCTGGGGACTTACAGTAAATAAAACTATCTCTGTGAAGCTAATTAGTTCAGGTGTGGCAGCAGGCTGGGGAGTCTAGAAGGTGGTTCACCTGGAATTGCTTCAGGGATTCACCCACTACCAAACAACATGAACCTATTTTCCCCATCTCTCATCCTTGTTTCAGCAAGCATTTCTAACATGCAGGGAAAGCAGAAGCATGGGATCCAACACAGCAGGCTCACCATGACCAAGAGCAACATATTAAAATATATATAAAAGACAGAAGAGTGTGTAATGAGGGAAATATAGGCATCACTTCCATCCAATTCCTCTAGCCCATCCATTTCCCTACAACCCTTGCTGCTTTGTGACAGCTCTTCAGGTTCTGCAGTCTCTGTTCTGGTTTACTCTATGGAGTGCTTGGTTACATCTGCCTGTCAGCATGTTGCTATGTCCTTGAACTCAGAACACAAACCCAGGGAAAACCTCAGAAACTGCAAAAGCAATGTTGTGAAACAAATCACCCATCAACTTTAAAACAGGGCACTGCAAAAGACTAATTCCTTCTTCACCCTTTGTTTCGGTCCCATAACACTGTCGTGCTCAACACACTCTTCAAAGAAGTAAAGAGAATTACTGCCAAATGGACACAGACTTTCTTTTTCCATCTAAAAAGCACACTTTTTTCAAAATCTGTCTTCTTCTGCACTAAGGTGTGTGAAGCTATCTACATCCTAAAATGGGCTTTAGCTTCCAGATAACCCAAACACAGCATATATACCTCCCACTTTATGATAAGTTAAACTATGCATTAAGCACTGCTCAGTAAAACTAGTCACAGTAGAGCTCTGACAGCTGTTCAAAATAGATTACACAACAAATCACCATTGATTTCATCTTTGGGAGATGGTTCTCAGTTCAAGGCCAGTCCATGTAGTAAAGAACTAATATGCATCTTTGATCCTGCACCCCAACTTCTGCCAGCAAATCCACTTGAAAGTTATGGCTAACATTCCAAGTCCTGAGCAGCTTTAGTTTGTGTTAATTAATTAAAAAAGAAAAAAAAAAAAAGAGAAAAAAAGGGTATCTCTGTGCCTTAGGGTGACATTCACCCTGATCCCACTGACAGCTTTCCTTGTGGCTTTGAAATCTATTACCTTCTGCAAGAATAGGAACTTCATGACGACCTTCAAAAGGAAGTTTCTACCTTCAACACAGGACCTGCAGTTGCTTTAGTGGCAGATTGAGGTCTCCACGTGGTACAGAACAGCAATTACCCCGTGAATATAACAAATACGGCAGAAAGCACGTAGGAAGAAAAGTATATGCAAAGTCAGAAACAGCCAGTCAAAACTCATCCCAGGAACTCTTTTCTGAGCAACAGTTCCTGGGAGAGGAATGAAAACAAGTTTGGCTGCACATCTTGCAGCTGCTGAAGTCTGAAGACACTTATACCAAATACAGTAATTTACTCGAAGGGGCTGAGTTCTTCACTTTGTACAATAACTGGATGCATGAGGAATGGAAAATTCCTGCTAAGAATTCCTTCTCCTGGGTCAACTGGACCTAAAAGCATTTAAGAGAAATTGGATGCCTGCTCTAAGGAAAGCCATTAGTGCAAAAGCACTGCCAAAATGTAGACTTAGGAGAGCTTCAACCCCATTTACAGTTGCTAGACCAGAATGCTGCACACGGACTGCTTTGCAAACCTGTCAGAAGGAGAATCGCCCCCTTAGCTATGATCAGACCCTAAAAACCACACAATCAACAAAACAGCTGACAAAATCATGCCAAAACTTTCCCAGAACTTCTAACTTTTCAGAAGAGGGGATGATTAAGATCAGGTCAAACCTGAGCACATCTTCCATTCATTCAATATAAATACCTGTCAGACTTACTTTCTGTCTGAGCTACAGTACCAGTTGTGGGTTTACACCTCACAGTACATATCCGTGCAGTAAGGATGGGTGGATCACTATGGCAGCCTTCTCCTTCTGCCCATCATCCTTTCCAAAACACAGCAAATGTTTGTCAGGTCAGTTCTGAAAGTTGGCGAATAATTATGCAGACTAATTATTAGCCTTTCATCTTAATAATTAGCATTTCAAAAGTATTTTATTAATCAGTCTTTTTACAGGTAGGGACCATTGTAAGCTTTGGATTTTTTTTTTAAATAATTTTAGAGTCTTTTTCATTATTAAATCACCATTGAGGTTTCCAGAGCTGCTGTTATATAGCTTGTAATAGCTTGACACCCTCCACACCTCTTTCAATTTCAATTCACTATCTAGGTGAATCACTATCTAAAATTATCAGTATACTCTCCAGATATCACTATCTAGAATAATCAGGCTTTTAATGCTTAGCAGATACAGTAATAACATACCTAATTTTTAACTTTCATGATTGGGTTCCTCTGGGACAGAGTAGAAGGAAGATTGATGTATTATTAATATTATAAATAATTAAAATTAATGAAATGCACCAAAAGTGGAAAGTGTGAACCAAAGGAAGAACTAGCACATGAGTCTTAATGTAAACTATTGGCTCTGTGTCTACACGATACCAGTCTGTACTCCTTTACATCCCTGCAAAGGATGCATAAAACCTTGCTAGAACAAAATGATATAATTTCCCACTCATTTTCCACACATGGAAGTATCTACAGAAGGTGCAAGGCAGGGGAGAGAGTGGTCAGTCAGTCGTGTTTTAATTTATAGCTATTTTTGCCTAAGCCCTGAATGGCCTGCCAATTATGAATAGTACCAGCTGGGCTGTCAGGAGAGCAGGCTAAGAAGGACGCACAGAAAAAGAAAATTATCATAATGTAAAAATAAAGAACAGGAGAAACTCTTGGATCAGGGGAGACCTGACAGGGAGCCCAGCTCTGGTTTCAAAATGCCTTACTCCAGTTCTATCTTCCCCAGTCACCCCAAACAAAAAAATTATTATGATCATCATCATCATCTGGACATGGACCTATACCACATCCTCGACTTCTCAGGGCATAGTCCAGATAGCTACTATGCATTAAAAACTAGGACTTTTCTATGCTTAAATAAGCAGCAAAAATAAGAACTGCATATGATGATAATGAGGAGGAGAATCTTCTGAAGGGTCTTCCTTTCATTATTCAAATAACTAATAAAAACTCACTAGTTTCTTTTTTTAACACAATAATTTTACATGAGTTTTAAATGAAATGGAAAAAAAAAATAAGATTTTTAAGAACATGACAGCTCTTCTGTTTTAAGCTCTTTCCCCAGTCTCTGTCACAGAAAGAATATAAAAAACAATTCCTCTAAACAAAATCTGATGAATGCCCATCAACAGAGTCATTTCTTGAGCATCTATTGAGGGAATAAAGAATAAGCACAGGCATAAAAGACAAAGATTTTATTCCTTTGCTACTAGGATATCAGTGCTGGACGACGCTGGTGTATATATAGAAATGTGTCATTTGGCAAAGCAGTAGTTTTGGAAGCTGATCTGCTTTTCATGACTGCTCTTCTCTGTGAAAAATTTAAGAGATTTACTCCATACTTTATTGTAATCTGCTTATTTGTGGATGCAGATCAGTTTAAAAAGAAGAAGTATATTTATACTCATGCACTTCACTGTATATCAGCATCATACAGACAAATTCTACAATATCCTCCCCTCTGCTCCTTTCCATAGCCCTGTAGGAGAGACAAGGCAGACAAGTCAGTACGAAAAGCCAGCAGGCCATAACTCCTCTCCTACAGACAAGCGACAATTAATCACATTCACCAGCTAGGCAGGTAGCTCTTGTCCTTTAACACTGAAGGAAACATAAAGCTCCTTTCTCTGAGCACTGATTGTCCAGTTGATATTGGAGCTCTCGGAAGCAGCTCCTGAGCTGCTGAGATACTTAAAAACAAGGTAAAGCAAAACCTAAATGTGTCAGTCTTCCGCTGTTTTATTAATCCTTGTTTTTCAAGAGAGCAATGAAAGAACAATCAGCTGCTGGAGTGGAATATTTATCACCAAATATCCCTGCAAGTTTATAAGTTGCTCCTCCTGTGCCAGGATTCAAGGTCCCTGGGGCTCATTCAGGCTCTGACCACAGCACCCCTGCTCAAGGGGGAGCCACTCATGTCTGTGGAAATGCAGCACGAGGAATGAAGAGACATCACACTCTCTTGCATTAAGAAGGAAGAGGACAAGTCACAACACTATCAAATATGTCTACTGTGGGACTAAGAAGGAAAGGATTATTGCTCTTTTTCTGGGTTTTGCTCTCAAGCAGCTAACCTTTCTGTTTTAGCTTCCTCCATGTAAGCGTAACTCATTGATTAATTCTGACAATTACATAATGCTTTTGAAGTGCAAAGAGAGACCAAAGAGCATATCCAAAATCTGGGACAGCCATAGCTCATCTGTTTCTTATGGTTCCCTAGCATAGGTTTTATTTCCAAGTGAGTCAGTCACATTTCAGTGAGTGTAACAGAGTTATTTTTGTAACCCTTCCAAAAACCCTTCGACTAAGACCCGATGATATACTGACCCCTGGGAGGGGGAAGGGATGACAGATATAATTTCAGGAGGCTACACAGAAATGTTAGGATTATCTGTGGAATCTCTGCTTCAGTCACTTAGCAGAAATCATGCACTCAGAAACTCACATTTCTGGGAAAAAAAAAAAAAGGGGGTCTTATTTTATCTGCTGAAGATTATTTAACCCAGAATTGCTAAATAAAAATCTTTTCATGTTGCAACCTGATCCCCAAGTTGAGGGAGCCCCTTGTTGGCTTCGCTAACTAACTCAAGTGTAATCTCAGTGCAACAAGAAAACTACAGTAAGGACACGTGAAACGAGACGTCTTGTTTGTTGTAGAAGTACCCTCACCTCACTTTCACACAGGCTCCCACCTCCTGTCGACCCAAAAGCTGACAAAAGGAACACTTCAAGCATGTAAGCCAAAGTGTAGGCAGAAATTGGTGATGATCAGGGCATGTCAATAATGTCACACAGCTGGAACTCTGCCCGGTACACGGAGAACAGCTGTTCTCCCAATGACTAATCACACAGGAGGAGGGAGATCATAAAATTCTCTGTTTTCAGAAAGGAGGACACTGCTTCTCCTGATGCCACCTCTAGTAATTAGTTTCTCCTCTCCTTTCCAGTTTCATGTTGTCTAGCACAATGTGCGCAGCAACATCTCAAACATGTAAGTGTGAACTTCAAGTGTGCCGGTGTTTCACCTTCAGCAAATTGTCTGACAGCAGTGCTGCACCCCAGATGTGGAGGGATTCAGTGATTAGTGAATTAATTTCAGAAATTTTTGGGAAAAAAAAAAAAGGCAATTTATAAGAGTAAAATATTCTTCCTACTACCATTCAGATAGAATAGAGAGATGCTGTTGAGTTCTAACACATCCAACTCAAAGTTCACCTCTTTGTTCATTGAAATAATCACTTCAGTAAAGGACTCAAAAAAGCCTAGAGCGAAAGAGGTGGTAGATACATTAGAAACCAAGCCACAAGGTATATCAGTTTGGATGTACCTCGTCTGTGTACCACAAGTACTGTGAGGAAATAAAAAATGAAAAAATTCAGAATAAAATGCAGGAAATTGTTTTTATTTCATTTAAAAAACCCTGAGTTTGTCCATCTAAATGCAATATTATTTCCCAGATGCTTAAAGATAATAGCAGGCAGGATAACATCCAGAAAGCAAAACAGAATACAGCTTTCATCATCTCAAAAGTGTTTGAAACCCCAGCCCATGCCAGGACAAAATGGTTGGTGTTTGCCTCTAACCATTACAGTCATCCTATTTTTGAGGATCACAGTGATAAACAATTCCCTGAAGTATATTGTAATTCTGCAGCACTGATGAGCCCAATATCAATGCCTGTGTTAAGGGCAAGTTCAAAGACTCTTCAGTGTTTGCTTGATAAGCTTCTCAGAGAGGTCATTAACTAGGACAGTTCGTGTACTGCACACTTCATGAAAATTTTCTGTATTTTTTGTTTTTCTCATCACGATCCCCATTTTAGGGACCCTTCCCCTAGGAACATCTAAAGGGAAAGGCACACATGCAGCAGTAGTCAGTACTCACATGCTGTAGCCTGTATGTCTTAAGCATGTTTGTGGGTAAGGACTGTTAGCACACATGAGACCAGGAAGGGTTTTAACTGGCTGAAGACAGGAATGCAGTGGAAAACATTTGCGAGGCTTAGGTCCAGTAGGAAAGTTATTCCAGGAAATGCTTAGGGTAGCTCCTGGTAATACTCATCTCCAGTGCTCAAGCATTAGGAGTAAACAAAACAAACAAGATGAGAACCTGGGTGGTACATCATCCTCCAGAGTTAAATGCTGCCATTTAAATCTCTAAAATCATGGATGTTTTAGTGGTGCTGTATTGGCCCTGCATGTGGCAGGGTAGTGAAGGTGACCAGTCTCAGAGCCCCAGATGCAATGCTGCACAGAACACTCATCAGGACAGCGCTGATTGTCACAGTCAACTGGAGTTAACTGTTCTTCAGCCAACTCCTTCCAGCAAGCAATCCAGAGTGTAAAAGAGTTCCAGAGGAGCCACTCACTGACACAGGAATGCTGCTCTACCACACCAGCATTTTTCACTTATGGGAGAAGCAAGACAAAAGCAGCTTTTCTGTTGTGACCTCTCAGTTGCCACCATCAATGAACTATTACCAAAAACCTACTCCAGCAAAAATTTTCTACCACATCCGTGCCTGTGTCTGCTGGTTAGACAGCACTTGTCCCTCTAGCCCTGCGCAAGACAGGTCTGCCCAAGTCCATCATGCAGACATAGCTCCACAGGTCTGAATTAATGGCAGCTTTGCAGTGGGTCAGCTGCTGTCTAATGCAAGGCCCAAAGGCTCCAGCAAACCTCTTTAGGCAGCTCTAAGACCTGGAAGCAACGAGAGTTGCCCAAGGCCATCACAAGCATTGGACACAGACTAGTCATCGTGACAAGTCTCAGAGAGTACCCGGGTGTCTCTGAAGGGTTGTTGGTTGTTCCCCAGCCCTGCAGAGCAGAGACAGCAGCGTGATCCAGACGTGCCGGGAGTCAGAACCACCAGGAGAAGCAGCTACCTGAGCGGGTGCTCTAAACACAAAAGACGAAAATTAAACCCTGAAAATTCTCAGTGCCAGTTTTTCAGGTTTATAGCAGAAATTAATTCAGGCAGGATTAATTCAAGCCGACAAAACCAGCAGGATAGCATTAAGGAGATATGAAGAAAAAGAAGGAGAAACCCCAGCCCCTGCAGTCACAGCTGGCAGGCAGCTCCCTCCTCCCCAGCAGTGGAGGGGTGAGAGAGGGGCTGTGAAGGTGGGAGAAGCTGTGACAGCTCTGAAGGGCCTCCTGCTACTGCCTGTGCCTTGCTGTAGAAATTTCAGCTTTAGGAGTCCTGTCAGGACACACACAGAGCTTCAGTCCCAGAGGAAGGACCTGGTCTAACTCTCTTTTTCTTTTGTTCTTCAGCAGCTGCTTTTAGGCTGCGGGCTCTTTCCCCAAGTCTAACTTCTGAGCAACCACGGGGAGCAAATATAGCAGATCTCACGTACAAATATTTTTCATCTCAGAAGATCCTGCTTGGGTAATGTCATCAAGTGGTTTACATTTCGCCATGAAAGCTTTACCCTCCTAGCACTTGAGCACAGATGTGGAGGTAGGTGCCCAACTGCAGCTGGGGAGATATGTAGGGGGAATATACAGATACATATGAGGGAAGAAATTATTTATTGTGAGGGTGGTGAGGCACTGGAACAGGTTGCCTAGAGAAGCTGTGGATGCCCCATCCCTGGAAGTGTTGAAGATGGGGCCCTGAGCCACCTGGTCTAGCGGAAGGTGTCCCTACCCATGGGAATCTTAGCTTCTGAAAAGGGTCATCATCTTCCCCACACATAGGCTTTTTGTTGGTTTGTTTCATTTTAAACTGATCTTTGCAGTGTCATCTCCACTTTAAAAAACCTGCTCAAGTATATAAACAACCTACAGGTACTCTGGGTGATCTGTTTAGTTTAGCTGATCATTTAGTACTCTAGGAGTTTAGGTTACACGTGGATATAAAACATAGTGGTGTCAGTCTCTCTCATTTATTCAAACATTCCCCAGTTCTGTGAACCTCAGATGTTCCCTTACAGGAAGAGAAATTAAAACAAAGGTGGAAAAGGAAGGGAAAGAAAAACCATCGTGTATAGACTTCTCTTTAGATTTCCCAACAGATGCTCCTCAGAGAGGGGCTGACCAAGCCCGAATACTGGAACCGCCAAGCATTCGTACATATGTATTTATTTATAATTATAGATCTCTACAAGTCACTAGAAAACATAGATCCAAAGGAACAAGACATCTGCCCAGGAAGGCAGCATTTTGGCCACATTTTCAGCTGTGGAATATTATTTAATTCACAAAATTTCAAGTGTATGTATATTTTGAGTTTTCAAATGGAATACTACATTTCCCATTTCTAGAGTGATATCAGCAACAAAATTTTAAGGTTTTGAAAAAAATACGTAGTCAAAACTGAAACACAGCAAATCAACTTCCCTGAATTTTACTGGTGGGTGGAAGAGAAGGATCAAGAGGGGACACAGCATTGGTTTTTATTTTTTCCCCAGCCTTTCAGCTAATGCTATAAAAGAAACATTTTTTGAAATCTCCACGACTCTTACACAATAGGAAAGAAAAAAAGCACAACGAAATCAATCACCCTCCAGCTGATACTATTGCACAATAAAATCAATTCTGAGATATGCTAGAAGCAGGACAACACTTCTGAGTTGCTGCAAATCAAATCTGGCGATAAAAGGGCTGCTCTTGCTTCTTCCCTCCATGACAAACGGAGGCACAGGTTATCTACTCCAGCATGCAGTCGAAGGAGCTTGAATTAAGCAAGTCAGTTTTTATTATCAGTCCACCTTCCTGAGGAGGCCACTTTACACAACTGCCTGTACAGGTGCTTCTACCCATTTGTCTATCTTGCAAAATAACTTCCAAGTTTTCCAGGGCGATCTCAATGAGGTTTTGGCAGAACAGTGACAGTCATAAAAGTACTGTGTCTGATCCAGTTTTGGACATGGATGGATGGCAAGGCAGAAGAAAGATAATGCTTATGCTGCGCAAAATTTGCCAGATGCAAGAAAATTCACATATTTAGCACAAACCTATAGGAAATCAGACTTCATAACTTTTACTCATGGTGGCACTACTTTTTTTTTCTCACACTCATGAGATACCGGAAGATTACAAAACCCCAGGCAAACAGAGAGATGCATTTGCAGTGTATCAGCACTATCTTTTTTTAATATAGAATATCAAGTTTGGAATATAAAAGTAACTGGGCTGATACAATAATTTAACAAATCTGCAATGAAAACACACTACACCTGATGAAATCAGAGAAGGGTCCAAAAACAAAATCTCTACTTGGATTTTATGCCTTCCAGGGACTTTAGGCATGTTTTATCATGGATTTGATAAAGAACAATCTTTGGCATACATGTAGGATGTCAGAGGGAATGATTGTGGAATGTATGTCAAAATGATGACAGTAGTCACATCTCTGGCAGGTGTCACTTGTCATTTACCAACACCTTTGCTTAAGCCTGTCCAAATTTTTATCCTGAGTGAAGATTTTGGTGCGTAAAATGGAAACTGTGTCTCCTGTTAGGTCTTTAGGTTCCAAGTTAATGCTACTCTACTAGGTCTCTGAATATATTGTACGTAGGAAAAAATGAGCAGAAGTAAATGCATTTTTAGTTTGCATTTCAACAAAAGAATCCCATTTCTCAACAAGATTGTGAATACTGGGCTACAAATTGTTACAGAAGGTCAGATTTCATTTTATTCCCTCTGCAGGTTACTGGATAAAGAAAAATATTTGATTTTTGTATTCTATCAATAACTGCATTTTGTCTGCTGAAATAAAACCCAAGCTATTTTAGCTAAAGGTGAGGTTATCTAACCATCCTTTATTTAGGGCAATCAGCCATTACAAAACAATTCCTGGGAGTAAACACCATAGTTAGAGACATGCAAACAAATGCTAGAATTATAAATGATAGTACCACACATGAAAGAAAAAGAAATCAAAGGGATTACTACATGAAGCAAATCTGTATTATGCCTCCCACTGAGTCGTAATATTTTCCATGTATTCTGCTTTGGGGGGTTGATGTTTGTATGTTTTTGTTGTTTGGGTTTGGTTTTTTTCTTAAGCAAAACCACATGTTCCAACAGGGTAAATCAGGTAAAACCATTTTTTTGTTTCATTTTGGAAAGGGCTTACATTTCTGTGTCTACATCTCTTCCAGTATATCAGTGCAATAATTCTCTCAACATAGAGCTCAGGAAGACTTAATAGAATTTAATATTGAGCAAAAACAACCAACAAAATTAGTGCCAAACTAATTTTAAGATTTTGCCCAATGGTTTAAATAGAGAAAAATTAAGCAAACAAGCAAGCAACATCAGTCACATAAAATCATGTATAACTTTCCTATTAATTTGTGACAAAATTGCCTTTATGCAAATAGCCAATCAAAGCCTTGGCCTTTGGGAATGGGCATTTATCTGCCACAGGCAATGGAGCTATGCTGATCTGCACCAGTATTTGATTTGGCCAAATATTCAGAAGAGACAATTACTACTTCAAAACAGGAGGTCTCTTTGCTGAAAGGAAGGGACTCTGTTGAAAAGTTACTAGCTGGGCAGCATGTCAGTTCTAAGTTTTATGCTGAATCAGCCTCAGGGAAGATTCACAAAAATACCCTTAGTTAAATACTATATTCTACCAGCCTAAAAACATAAAGAAAGGAATTAATTACATAGGGACAGATCTTGAACCCATTAGCTGTTAGGCATGCCCTGTATATCAAAGATTAGACCTCAAAGCATAAAATATCTTTAACATAACTAAAGCTTAGAGTCATTTCAGCTACTGGTAATATTTTTTTTTTTAAGGATTCTCTGAGAAATGTAAATGGATTTGCTTTCTGAAAGACTGGTATGAACCTACATGTAATCGATCAGCTCAGTTGCTTACAAGGGCACTGTCAGAAGTGTAAGAGTAAATTTACTATGGAAAGGTATTGAGGAAAAGCTGTGACAATGATACACAGAAACATCACAAGTTCTTTTCCCCATGTTCAGTCTCCATCAATTAAAACCACAATTCATGAACAACGTCAATAATAAAGTAACACTCCTGAAAATTCAGCGGTAAAGTGGAACACAAAGTGGATGCTGTAACATGAAAGGCAGCAGAGTACAGAATCCCCCTGCAGCCAGGCATAGCAGTCCCATAAAAGCTACAGAGAACCAGAAACTGCACTGCTGTAATTCACTTGTCCCTCCCTTTCTTTTTATACTGCCCCAGACAAAGTGACACTGTAAGTTATAGAGCAGACAGAGCAGAGCCAGTGTTTGAGGTGTGGTAGCAGGTTCCTTGCTAAGGTGATCCTGCTTTGCCTGATTTAACATTGCAGGGCCCCAGAGACGGGACCAGTTTCAAAGCAGTACGTATGTAAAAATAGAGGTATCCTAGATGAGATCAGACTATCCCTCAGCGTACCCAAATTTCCTTCCATCCACCTGGAATATGAGGAACTGTAACCTAAATTGGTGTAAGCTGTGCATCAGGCATATATGTGAGAAATGTGTGTTTCTGGGCACAGGATAATCTATTTTATTATATGTTCTTATGTTCTCCAGTTTCTTCCTCCCACATCTGTTCTTCTTGGCCCTGTGTGTACAACAGCTGCATATACGGGGAGACTGATTTTAAACAAAGGAAAAGTATTCCCTGCTTTTCTCATAAATCACTCTTCAGATGGTATACAAGTCCAGAAATTCAGATCATTAGGCCAAAATATCAGCTATTTTTTTCATAACAAAACAAACCAGCATTATTTCCCCAGTGTATCCCCCCTATTATTTCCCTAGTGATATGCCCCCTCTACTTAGAAAAGCAATTAGATAAGCATGTTTAGAAACCCAATTGTTTAGATCTGCTTCTGTCTCAGGAATTAGTGTCCAGCCTTTTATACAGCTCATATATGTTTATCATGCCCTGTCATTACACCTTTATGGACTGGAAAGAAGCTGAACAAATAATAGAAATTACGATCTTTAAACCAAAGGAATGGAAATATGTTGTGGTCCATAGAGAGGATGGCAGGATCCATGTTGTTTCCCTGAAGAAGGATAAAGATATTGACCCCAGAGCAATTTCAGCCAGCATGATGCTGCTGCTTCTCAAAAGGCAATTCTCAAGCACAGAGAGTGAACATGACAGGAGCATGTCACTATCAACACAGAAGAGCTGACGGAGCATCAGTTCCTCTGAATAAGCCTGTGTACTCCTCATTTCTAAACCCTAAAGCCTTCATTCCAGCCACGTTACTGCTCACCTTAAAAAGAGTTACCTTTAAGGAATTATGCAGCGAGGTTTTAATGATAAAGCATAGTACGCACATACCACATCTGCCATATAATTAATAATTCTGTAATAGAAACCAAAGAATGTATAGCTCATATTTTCTTCCTTAACCTTTTCATATTTATACAACGAAGTGAAGATACTGCTAAAGTCTTACCCAAGAAGTTTCTCCTGTTCATTATACGTACATGAGACAGTTAAGAAAGAACGAAGAATGTGAAATTAAAACCAGTAAACCCTGTGCCAAATGTTACGGATTCCATAAGTTTAACACCCTTTCCATAATCTTGCATAAAAATCACAGTGCAGCTTCACACCCAATTCATTAATTGCTCCTTTTTCCTTAAACACCAGGCAGCCTGCAGGCCTTTTGTTTGTTTATTTTTAATTTAAAGGCTGATGGGGCACCTGGGGTGGTTTGATAACAGCCCTGTGCACTACTCAATTTTTCCATTTGATACAGTTTGACTATTTTTTTTTTGAGGGGATGAGTGGTGTTCTTTGAGTTTACGTGTAATAAAATATGGCCAGTACTCATTAGACAAGTAAAGCCAAATATTTGTTTTTAAAAGACAGTACTGATCAGAGTATTTTCTGCATAAAGTGACTCCTGCATATGGTAACAGAGAAGCAACAGCACAGTATGGCTGCACATGTCTGACATGCAGATTTTCAAACTGAGTGCGTACACTAGAAAGTACAATGAGCATCAGCATGAGTATTACAGTCCGTCTGAAGAGTACAATTTTAGGCAGCCCCTATAAGTGTATGCTCAGTATAGTGCTTTTCTAATCCTGATGTAACTTTAGACTATGCTTCACTATAAAACACTGCATTGGTGGTCTCTAATTTCCCAAGATGCTAAGAACTGTTTGCAAACAGGGCTGCTGGCTCCATTCAAACAAATAAACAAACAGAATAAAATGCCAAACAGTTCACATCTTCCGGTAACATCAAGACAGACCCATAGGAGGCCTTAATTAATGCCAAATACCAATGGCCTTTGCACAACACAAATTTCCAAAGGCAACCACTAAAGCAAATGAATGGCATTTAAAAAAAAAAAAAAAAGCCAAGCCCAAAACTTTCTTGGCAGTGGCACTGCAGATGGGCTGGACAGGAGAAAAGGAGAGAGGTTTCTGCTCTGCCATTTGACTAACCTTCATTCCCTCTTGCCAGCCTATGCCTTTGCCTTTCAGTATGCCTACTGCAACGTTTTTCAGCTGCTCAGGGAGAAACTTCCCTCCCCAAATAGCACACACCAACAGTAGCTGGGAAATTCTGGGAACCAGCAGCTGGGGAGATCAGCGTTGGCGGGCTGAGCTGAAATGCTGAGGCATCTCTCATCACAACTGCACAGAGCCAGATTCCAGGGCTGTTAATCAAGCACAACTCAATGGGAGCTTTGCCCAATTAAGTAACAGAGTTTGGCTCATTCTAGAGAAGGATTATACCACAACAGCAGAAGCCCTTCAGTAAGTAAGACTGAGGTTAAAGCCCTCCTTTATTGTACTGGTAAACTCCCTTCCTATATCTTCTCTTCTAGAGTCCCTCTGAAGAGAAGACTTTAAAGGCAGACTGAGATGATGCCAAGAAAAGCAGGGATGAAGTCAAAAGGAACATGAGGCATCTGTTTTTTAGCTCTCCTTATCTCAGTTTTACCACCTGCCCAACTTGCACCATGAAAATCCTTCTTCTCCCCAGATAATTAGAAAACAACAGCATTTATGTCCACACTGAAGCATAACTCTGGTGTACCCAGGTATACTCCTCCAAACCCCCTGTGTAGCCTGCCAGTCACATGCAGCGTGGATCAGTTTGTGTTTCCCCTACTGAGATCTTTCTCTTTCCCTCCAAGGAGGCTTTCACTGAGAGTTGATCTACTGAAGGCTGATGTGTCTGCTTTTGCTAAAATCTAGTCCCTAACTCTTTGCAGGATACAGAAACTTAGTTAAAGGAGGGAAGAATTTGCTTACTGAAGAAATGAAAACATAAAAAAAAATAATTTAAAAAATATTAACGTATCCAGCTAAGAGGCTGAGGTGTTCAGACAGCATCCCAAACTCCACAGAACATCATGAGAAGGTATCCCACCTGGGAAAGCATGTGCTTCAGAAATCAGTGCTAGCCATGCCATACTTGCTCCAATCCCACGTTACCCTCTTGGATATTTGATTATTGAAAAGATTATTTTCTCTCGAGAACCTGAAGATGTGATCCTGCAAGACAAGACAGAAGGAGGTGTAAGAATTAGGCCAGGCTCAGCGTCATGGTTTAGGAATGGTATTCACCAAGTGGTATAGAATAGCCTCAAGGTCCTGGCCATGCCCTTCCTGGGTACTGCAAAAATTAACCCTGTTCTGGTCAGAACACTCAATGAGAAGGAAAGTCAGTAGTTCTCACCAAAATAAATTCTTTCTTGAGTTGTCTAACACTAGTCAATGAGTAGTTAAGACCTACAAACCTTTATGATGAACTTTGCAGCAGAAGTTATTTAAAATGGTCTTCCAATACCAGTTTTGTAATAATGTCTGATTGTAGAAGCATTCTCAAGCTTGGTATTATTGAGAGAAAATGTTTCTTCTCCCCTCTCCCCTTAACTAAGAAAGCTGAATAGCTAGATATACATTTAAATCTCTTTTCTATTTACTCTGATTTTCAGAAATGAGTGCTGTGATGATTTACATGTACACATCGCTAGTGGTCCCAGTGAAACCAGCGAGATTAGTCTCGGAGTACAGAATTAAGCATGTGCATAAATCTTTGCGGGATCTCAGCCAAAGAGACTGTTTTATATTGGGAAACAATAAAGAGACGCAGGCTTGTGGTGACTCCGTGAGCCAAACCCTGTCCTTGGAAACGCAAGTTCATTTCTCTTTGGGGACATGGAGTGGAAACACCACCCCCCTGGAGCAGCACACCCAGCCATGGGAAGAGAGGCAGAAAGAAGGGGAGAAGCCTTGTGCCCCTCCACCTGCAGAGGGGAGAGTTACAGCTCAGGAAGAAGCTCATCAGTGGGAAGACATGGAGGCACGCTGGTGTAATTAAGATGAGTTTCTGGCTTAACTCTCCAAAACCTAATCCCCTCTGGTCTCTCCTTCTCAGTCTTCCATTGCTATGGGGGTCACATAACAGGAATGCATCTAGATAGGTTTGAGAAGCACGTGCAACTTTTTATAAAGAATAATGGATAGCCTACATTATTCATAACGTAACTGATTTCATTTGCATTATGCTTTACTTTCCAGATTTTTAAACAAGGACACCCTAATAGGACTGTACAGGTATATTTCTTCAGCAATTCATGCTTTACACTAGAATTAGATGTCTTCCACCAAAACCATTATTAAAATTAGCACTACACATTGTTAGATTGTAGCCTAAAATGTTGTGGTTAAAATATTGTCTACAACACTTACATCTTCTATTTCTCTAACACAGAGAATAGATATAAAATTTTAAATTAATGACAAGGACAAACAAAAAAATCTCAGGAAAACAAGAAGCAACACAGATTTAAAGGCTCTTTTTAATACAATGCTTGATGGCTCCTAAATAAAATAAAAAGATGCCTTTAAATTACCTCAAACCATCTGTGAAACAGTAAAATGGAAGTGAAAAAAGCCCACTCAAACTAAACGGAATAGACAGGACAATGGAGAATGGCTTGGACTGGATAAGAGTTGATTCTCTCCCTTCAAATTCATAACCATGTTTTTCTTCCCCAGAGATATTCTTCATGTGCAGTCCCTTCACAACATTTCCTTTAGAAAAAAAAACCTTGCACATAAACACACTTGCATTTGTCACTGTCTACACTGGGAAGCAGCTAATTTAGAGACTATCATTGATAATCCACAGAGAAGAAAACACCGATTTTAATCTTGAACCAAAATCTGACGAGATCTTTTGCTCTTTTTATTAACCCCTCCCCACCACAGCCCCCCCCCAAAACCTAAATCAAACAACCCACCATGGTAATTGCAGGTCCTCACATAAAGAGAAAGCAGACCTGACTAGATTTTTCATTCTGGATATCTGAAAGTCCTTGCTCTTCCCCGTATTAGTGTAGAATTTTCCTTGAGAAACAAAACAGAAGGGAGTGTTCTTACTAGGCATTCTCACTCGCCCTTGTTGTCTTTCAAGAACTGCTGCTTTAAGACTGCCAAATTGGGGTTTTTTGTCGGTTTTGGTTGGAATTATTTTTTTTTATTTCCCTGCATCCACAAGACAATATTAGACTTTGATTAAACCCAGTCCATTCAACTGTAAATGACCCATCAATGTCTCCATCCCAGAATCAAGCCCTGAGACCCCGTTCTGTAGTGCTGAAAAAGCAGCAGAGGCTCCCTTAAAATCATCCAAGCAAAAAAAAAAAAAAACAAAACAGTAAAAACAGGCATTCATAAAATGTTATTGTCCAAGACAGAATAGTAGAGACCGAGGAGAACAAACAGTATAAATACAGAACACGTTTTTCCTTGCCTGCTTCACAATAGCTAAGATTCTTTTAAAAAAGAATAGGTAGAAAGATAAGACATGCATGCCTGATACTGAAGAAAAGACTGTTTGTACCCAGCACACCAGATAAATTGTTCTAGAACAGTTCAGCCATGTCAAAAAATGACCCTTTCATGCTGCCAAGGTCAGTCAGACCTGTAGACTGTGTTAGTCAAAAAGGTCATCAGCACTTGCATATTTAAAATATATTCACCTGTTTTCTCCTAGGACTTCACAAACTTAGTACTGACCAGTCAAGTAGAGGGTTTTAGGTGTGGAATGGTATGGCCAGCACGTTTTATTGATGGATCATGAGCTGTAGGCAATATCTAGTCCAGTGCTGAAGACTGTCAGAAGGCCCTTATGCTGCTGCTGCTGCTCCAGCCCCCAGTTCCAGGCAGAAGCAGAAGGGTAATTGATACACCAATAAAAGGAGAGGCTTGACCCCTGAACTCCTAATTCTTGGTTAAAATGTCACTCTTTCCCAGTGTTCAAGACAACATTTGTTTTAATCTCAATCTGATCTCTGGAATACCCCCTAATGTATAACAGAGCATGGAAAAATTCATATAAACCTATTCCCGTGGATATTCATTATACAGGTGCATCCTGAGAAGTAGTTTACTTGAACAGGAAAAACAACAACAATGCATTAAGATGTAAATTAAATGCATGATTGTAGTTAGTCTTCCACTCAAGTAATTCCCATTGTTATTTTGACTTACTGATCATCAGAGGAATGCTGGAAAGCAGCAGCTTTTAAACATCTGCTAATCAATTACATTATTTCTCTAACTCCATACTTTTGTTTAAAAATAATGATTTCAGGGGAAATTTTCAGGGAAATTTATGGCTAAAATTATCTGATAATTGCATTGAAACTGTGATGGAGCTCGCTGTGGCAAAAATTAGATAAATTGTTTTGTGGTCCTTATCTGTACGCATAAAGAGTTAATAAATAAATAAATAAGGAAAGTTGAAACATCCAGTGGGATTTACTTCATGGATTCGCCTTCTTTCCAAATTCATAAGCTGCTCTTTTGAGACAGTTGCCTTGCAGAGTGCATAAGGAAGAGAAGGCTCAACTGGAATGCCTCTCACACAGCGTGAGAGAAGTACCATTCAGCTATACCATGATCCCCAACATTATTTTGTAACAGCTCTGGCAAAGAGTCCCAATTCTTATAGAAGCGTTGCCTGCAGACAGTGAGGTTTCTGTTCCTCAGGTTGCCTCTTTTTTCTAGAGGAGACCTACATGTAATTGTGCCCACACTTCCACCAACTGAGGAGGATCCCTGTCCAGGGCAGAGGAAAACTCAGGGCAGGCAGTGGAATTATGTTATTTTAAACTAGCAGAGGCTTTGTCCCATGATGTCTGGTCAACAGATATGCATCACTGCTAATGGGCTGTCCGGCCTCATCTGTCCACGGTTGAAAGATGAAAGTATAAAACAAACTCCTCCGTGTTTTAGGGCCAGAAAAGACTAAAGTTCAATTCATTTTCATGTGGGTTTTTCCAGTGTTTTCAGAACCTGAATACTGAGCAGGTTTCCCCAGAACCCTTTTAAGAAACTTCCTGTGGAAGCTTTTTTCACCACCAAATGAATTCACTGACCACCCCTACATACTTTACAAAAACCCAAATGAGTAAATAAATCAAGCACCCTGGAAATCACAGATCTCTTTTTCGCTCCACAGTTTGTCAGCAGTTAATGACATTACAGTGGCTTAGTAAGAAGGTAACAGCATATCCCGTACTCAATAGAGAAGCAAAGGGAATGGAGAGAGAGGGAAAAGAGTCTTTTATTCGGTGAACAACAACGATGGTAGAAATCAAAGTGACATTAAATCAAAATGTGCTGGGAACCTGTAACATTTGCAAAAAATTGCAGAACCCAAGTACTTCTTTGCTGAATCCAGAGTTTCTTATTTTCCAGATTTTCTATTAACTACACCTGTGAATGATTACTCACTGAGAAAGTTTTGTGCATATTACTAGGACTAAAGGGATTGTCCTGTGCACTTACTGTCCTACCTCAAGAGTGGTCTGGTAGAGTTCAAGACTTGAACAAGCGGTGCTGAGACTCACTCTACCTTTCCCAGGGCCCTTTCATCAGATACGTGCTGAAAGCACCTTCCTGTGCTGCTGGAGCACAATGCTGTAGAGGGTGCTGAACATCCCATGCTTGTATTCCCGTGCTCTGTGCACAGAGTTCCTGTTAGTTTGAACAATGACTTCCAGCTTAAAGCTTTGGAGTCAGCCTGTAGCACTTTCTGCTTCCAAGCCAGGACACCCAGTTCTCTGCACCACTGAGCTGCAGGAGCCGTCTCAGCTAACACAGGTAGTGTCCCATTTCAGAGATCATTTCAGTGCCACCCTTCCCACCTCCTCTCCTCCCTGACATCCGTAGGCACACAGCTGTGAGTGACCCTCACTGAGCGCGCACTGAGGCAGAGAAGGCAAAAGAGGTCTGGTTTAGCTGGCAAATAACTGGAGGGACTGAGAGGAGGCTGAGGGGCTGGGGCTTGCACATCCTGGGGAAGACAAGGCTGCCAGAGGATCCAGTGTCCACCTGCCTGTACCAACAGAGCAGTGGTCGAGGAGATGGAGCCACACTCTCACATCAGTGTAAGGCAGGATGAGACACTATGGCTGCAAGCTGAAAAAAAGAGAGATTCAGGCTGGATATAAGGAGCAACTTCTTGTCCATGAGGGCGAGCAGGCAGGCCATGGAGGAAGGTATCCGGAGACGCTGTGAAGGCTGCACTGATGGAGGCTTTCAAGTGCTGCCTGGACAAGCACTTAAGCAACATGGTCTGGTCTCACAGGTGGCCCTACTTTGAGGTGGAGGTTGCACTACAGACCTCTTGACATCCATTCCAACCTAAATCCCTGTATGGGCCTTTTAAAAGAAGTGAGTGAATTCAAGTATTTGGTTTATATAAAGACCTGCCTTCTCCCTGGTGCATCAGAAATGTGATTTTAGGACAAAGCAGATACTTTCTTCTTCAAAGTACTCCCACTCCTGTGCTTTGTAAAGGCGAAGGCTTAGGTGCCCCTGGGCTCTCTGCATGGGAGCAGACTGGGAGCTTTCAGAAGATCAGGTCATGCCATTTTGAAACATGGGGAAGCTCAGGCTGCTGTCAGATGCATGGTGACCTCGCTGTAGCTCAGTGCAAGATCTGCTTCTTGTAATTGCCAGGCAGTTATGTCATTTGTTGCTGACAGAACAGAACCTATACCTGCAGCCTTAGAGGCTTAATTTTTTAATGGCAAGATTCTCAGCAAACACTTGCCTTGTAATGCAATAAAACTGCATTTTAAGACACCTTTGAAATACCAGTATTTAATAACGGCCTTCTTACTAAAGGTACTTGCAGATGCCTACATACCATTTCAATTAAGATATAAACAGACATAAAACTATTTAAGCAGAAAATACAATGTATTTTTGAACAGCTCGTAATTTAAGATCATAAAACTGAGAGTGACTGTTGGGCTCACAGCCTGTCACTGGTTTGAATTCAAATATCTGCTAACAGAGTTGACTGTCTCAATTCAGTAAGTCTCATGCTATTTCTCACCTACCTTATGGATTTCACCATTGCACATCATCTCCTCGCCATGATTCTCCATAGAATCATAGAATGGTTTGGGTTGGAAGAGCACCTTCCTTGGAGATTGTCTGGTTCCAACCCACCATGCTGCAGGCAGGAACACCTTCAACCTAGAAACAAATAAGCCAGAGGCTCTAAAAGGCGAAGGGGTTTCAGGACCACATCAAGGCTGAAGCAAAACCAAAATATTGTCAAGGGAGAACTTGAATTAATTTTCTGTCCACTTTATTTATTCAGTAGATGAACACAGACCTCCATTTTCCTGAGAGATGGACTCTGAATACAAACATGTTCTTTGGTAAACACCAAAATAAGAGCAGGGGCTTTCCATAACTCAGACCAGAAAACCATAATCTTTTATATTTAAGACTTTGAAAGCTTTCTTTACAAACAGGCTTCTTTCAAAGCCTCACATCAATGTCAACAGTGGTCAATAATAACTATTACCATTTTTTAATCTTCACTCCTACATATATCATAGAATATGCTGAGTTGGATGGCACCTACCAGGACCATCAAGGCCAACTCCTGGCCCTACACTGGACATCCAAAGAATCACACCATGAGCCTGAGAGCATTGTCCAAACACTTCTTGAACTCTGTCAAGCTTGGTGCTGTGACCACTTCCCTGGGGAGCCTGTTCCGGTGCCCAACCGCTCCCTGGTTAAAGAACTTTTTCCTAATATCCAACCCACACCTCCCCTGACACAACTTCAGGCCATTCACTGAGGTCCTGTCACTGGTCACCAGAGAGCAGAGATCAGTGCCTACCCCTCCTCTTCCCCTCACAAGGAAATTGTAGGCTGTGATGAGGTTACCCTTCAGTCTCGGCTTGTCCAGGCTGAACACACCAAGTGTCCTCAGCCCCTCCTCATATGGCTTCCCATCAAGGCCCTTCACCATCCTTGTGGCCCTCCTTCGGATGTTCTCTAAGACCTTAATGTCTTTTTCGTATTGTGGTGCCCAAAAACCACATGAACCTATTCTGAGGAGGACAAGGGTGAAGCTATTCCAGACAAGCACATAACATGATCACCAGTTCCCCTTAGGGGACGTATTAGTCATTTCTCCAAACCCAAACGAAGCACCCCAGCGCACCCAGCGCATTTAGGATGGTTGCAGGTGGGGGTGCTGCCTATCCATACCCACTGGGTGGTCACAGCACTCGCCACCTGACCTTGCCCAGCAGTGAGGGGGCATTCTGGGGTGCAGCTGGGTTTGCCTCCCTGGCTGGAGGTGGTGGGTGCTGCCTGTCTGGTACCCACACGCTGCTTGCTGGGCTCTGCGCCAGCTCCATGAAACTCAATCAGATAAACCCCAAATACGCACCTGGGGATCACAGAGAGCAGCACAGCTATGCAACTGGGTTAGGTATAACATGTAAGGGAGCCCAATACCTTTGAGGATGAGAAAATTACCGCTCATTATGCTAAGTAATGGCTTATATCAGCATGTAAATAACTTTTCTTTGTAAGCAATCACCAAAGCATTCTCAACAGAAAATTAATATATCTGATTTGTTTATGTATTCATCTAATTTAGGGCAGAAAGATTTTAAACTGAAACTAGATATGAAAGTGCGTCACTGAAATTTTTCTGAGCTATGTGTTTAGATCCATATATATTTATGCTTATAAAGATGCACACACACACACAATTACATGTTCTGTCTCTGATCCAGATAAGATGTTAAATATATAGTCCTGTGCTTGCTGCATGTTACAAGAGATTTTACTCATATCCTTGTTTCTGACAGCCATAGTTTTGGTGGAAAATTAAAAGTTAATTTTGTGTTTTTGTCCTTTTGTCTTTTTCCTTATCAGCAGTGCCTTCAAGGCATGCTAAAGTATGCTGAAAGTGACCTTCAGTTTACTCATATCATCCTGACACAAGTGATTTAGCCTCCATACTTGTAGGAGTAAACATAAGGAACACCCACTGACTGACAAATATTTCATCAGGATTCAGCCACACATTTGTTCCCGGGTGTAGAGGGGAGGGTGTGTTAGATGATGACCTCATTTAGGAAGGCATCATTATTTAAGTTCACCACCAGTATATGTACACCACTATTACCTTCCGCACTCCTAACCTGTATCTTCTTGTCTTCCCTTAAAGGTTGCTACATTTTGTGGCCTATTCCATGTGCACCTGCCATGCACTAATGTTGCAGTGCTGTCATCTCCAAGACAGACCACAGGTCTTTAACCAAAATTGATAAGGACAAGAATTTTCCCATTTCTCAAAACTACTCCCAGAGCAACCAGACAAGCAAGTTTTGAATGAATACAGAAGTTAGGCAAATGGTGTAGGGAAGAACGTAACTGTGCATCTGGCTCTGCTGGTGCTTGTATTTTCCAGGACCAGTAGTGGTACCACTGCTCACAATGGCCAAAACCTCTGGGCAATGAAATCCATGTGGAGGAATCTGTGCACTCACAGCTACTTTCACATAGAAATCCTGTGCTGGACGGGAGCCTGGAGCACAGTTGAAACAATTGTTAATATATTAATCAGTTGTGACTTGCAGATTTCAAGGTCTGTACAGTGAGGCAATGGTGGTAGCTTACTAGATACAATACAAGGGTGAAAGGTAACAGAGGTGGAAAAACAATGATGGAGATTAGGGCTTTAGATATTGGCTGGGAAAAAAAAATCTTAAGAAAGGGAAACAAAAATCTGGGATGTAGCAGTAAGCTGAGTCAAACCGGCTCTTGAAGACACAGGACAACTTTTTCTGAAAGAGAGTATGTTCAGGAGTATGAAGAAAGGTGATTTCAGCAATCCCATATCACACAGATATGGGCTAGAAAACCATGTGAAAAACTGGAAGACTATTGTAGCAGGCACAGTAAAGGCCATGAGGTTACATATACAGAAGGAAGAACATATGCACTGGCGGTGCTTTTAGTATGGTATGGAAAAAATAAAGTGTATATAAAAAATAATGGAAAAAAAACACCTCAGAGCCACCACATTCAAGAGAAGCTTAAGAGAAGCTCTCAAACAGCAACCAAATGAAAATTCAGCTTTGACTGCAGATGACACCCCCACAAACATCTATCCAGAATGGCTGTTTAACATGAGTGCACACACACACAGGTACTCCTGGGCACAGTGCTGCTGCAGCACTCACCTGGATGGCACCAAAATTATGGGGCTTTTGAAAGACGTTACTGTGCCCACAAGAGAATGGGCAATAGCTAATTCTTCCATTTGGTTTGGTGATTTAGTATGCTGCTTACAGCTGCGCCTCATGTTGCAGTGTAGTGCTGTAGTTTCATGCATTACCTCCTCTGCTGACTCCACAGCAGACCAGCTGGAACTGCCTGTTCACTCCTAGCTTAGCAAGAGTGTCCCAGGTCACTCCCTGGACACAGAGTCAAAGCAAGAAGTTTACAGACTTGACCCACTGTTTGTTTAAGTCTATCTCCTCATTGCTAAGAGGAGCTATCTCCCATCTTCTGGTGAAAGCTTTGACGGAGAGTGCAGAATTTATGCCTGTTTCAAAAACACCTTGTCATGTAGCACCTTTTTATCACATACAATGGAAAAGAAAAATCACCTAAGTTCATGTGAACCTCTCTTTCTGACTCACATTTACCCACTCCCAAGCCTTTGCTTGCTGTTGTGAATCTTGACAAGCTATTCTCATTTTCACATCAGATCTGTGTTTTGACTCAACACTAGCAGAAGAAAAGGTTAAAGAACACTGACCTGGATACACGGTAATTTAAAGGAGATGTCTCAAAGGGGGGAGGGGTTAGGCATTGGCATTTAAAATAAAATGAAAATTAAAAAATATTCTCCAAACAGCAGGGGCTATTGGTGACCAGTTACAATAAAACTGATACAAGGGGAATCAGACAACTTGGATTTACACCTAGTTTAGCACACTTTGAATGAGGATGTATCATACAAGGAAGGACTTTCCATTGCAATACACAATGACAATTTTATCATTCAACAATATTACATGTGGGTTCTCTCCCCTTATCATCAAGAAAAAAAGACCACCTTGTGAAAAACATTTTGATGAAGTTATACGTACCAGAGCCAGCTCAGCTAGCATGATGAGAACAGGATTCAAGACCTGGCCATGCAGATACAGCAATTAGGAACAGGAGGCAACTTCATGAAATTAAAGGAGATTACACAACAGCTTAAAATATTTGAAGGACCCAAGGCTAAATCAGCGGATCCCTAGAAAACCTGAACTCACTGGTTGCAAAACTCTCTGTTACTATTTGGACATCAATGTTTAGAAAGAAAGAAGAGGTTCTAACAACAAAATCAGCAGTTATGCAGATGCCATGCCAGAGAGTATAAACATATACTTCAAACCTGCTGCAAGTGTTTTAGGTCAACCAAAGTATCAGAAAGTGAGGAGGACTTCAGCCTATGGAGGCGCTTTCCCAAATCAGGGCACAGAGTGTGCACACTAAGAGACAGTGTTTCGATATGCAGCTGCTCTGGGAACACCTCTGTCCTTGTGTCAGCTCCCCATTGACACAGAAAGGTCTCCTACAGTAACAGGGCCTTTCAGGAGAAGGAATCAAGTTGGAGTTTGGGGATTTGTTTGTTTGTTTTTAAAACTCAAGCCTAGTCTAGGCTTGTGTACTTGAACCAGAATCCATTTTCTATTAATCCAGTCAGGGATCAAAACCAGAGGCTGTAACTAATCTGTGTAATTTAACTTGCAGCTTTAGTTTTGAATATTATATTCCTACAACAAATACTTGTTTGCAGAAATTGTTTAGCAAATCATACTATGTAGCACATAAATCAAACCGAAGTGGAAGCAAAACTAATGAAGGACTAATAGCCAGCAAATTAGTCACTGAGCTCTATCCACTGCCTTCTGTCCAACACAACATCTGAATAATGGTGATACTTTTTTCCCCTCCCTTTGTTTTTTTTTTTAATTTTAAGGGAGAGGTTTGCTTGATGAATCATCATCTCATGAGTTAAAGCATCTTTAATTGCATTTTAGACACACTTTATGGATACACATATAGACAATATAAGCACACACAAACACACACTCTGTTTTCACCTCCATTTTGAAGACATTATCCACAAATTCTTATTCTGTAAGTGCTTTAATTTCTGAATGATTTCTTCTCCTTTCTATGACACCTGCCACACTCCTGCAGGGTTTATGTAAAGGGCCAAGACAACAGCAAAAGCTATAACTTGGAATATTTTGACAGATATATAACAGTCAAATCCAACTTAATAGGATGCAAAAAAAATCATATCAACTCCCTTAGGAATTACTTAAAAAAATTTAGATTCAAATGTGAAAGAGCAGAATAAATTATATTTAAGAGCCCATCTAATACATTAAAAAAATAATAGCTAACTTTATTGAAAAGTCATATTTACAGATCATATAATAGATTAAAAATTTCAACCATCCTTATTAATGCTTTTATTCCTTCTACGCAGTTTTTCCTCTTTCTTCCGTGTTTCTTCCATTTGCTTTACTCATCATGTCTGTGCTTCTTTTCCTTCTAGCTGAACTAACTCTACACACCTCCATACATTAAATATTGCCCTTCTTAAAAGCCTTCTCCTCTTGCTTCCCTCTATCTTTTGAACTATTTTTGGCCCGTTTGCCTAGGCTCCATCCTCTTTTGTGTCTCTCAGGGTAGGGAACACCCTGCATGGGATGGTTCTGAGATTCCTCTCCCAGCCCTGTGGCACCACAGGGCAGGTGGTCTCTGCAGGGTGCCCTGGCCATGCTCCTGCCAGCACACCAGGCTGGCTTTAGGGACAGGAGCACCAATGGTACACACTGGTTTCCTTCCACATGTGGGCAGGGAAGGAGCCCTTCTACTTGACCCGAACAAGTGGAGGAGCACCATGATGATGTTTTGGGCTACCCCAGCCCTGCGGACACAAGAGCTGAGTCTCAGGCTCACACAGTAAGGACTTATTCTTCTAGTCCTTGCCCTGTCATAGCTCTGGTTTAATTTTATCTTCACAGACCTGTCCTGCACCTCATGAGCTGTCTGACAAAAAGGCGCAAGCTCTAGCAGAGGTTTTAAACTGCAAGCCCTCTGTTATTAGATGACCCTGCAGGAACACAAGGAGCATCCTTCCCTGGCCTCTTGGACAAGGACTTGTCTCTCCCATAACCTGGCACGCATCTCATAATGGGAATTTCAGGAACTTGTGGGTCATGCTCAGAAAGAGGGGCTGGGTGGTTGTTCCCACATCTGAGCTCCAAGACCACAAACACAACCGGTGCTAATACACCATCTCTGCTTTGGAAAGACACAGAGACACCAACAGTGGCACTTTCCCACTGAGCTGAATGCTTGTGGAGGCTTGCTAGTTTATGAAAGGTTGCCTGGAACTGGGCTGAGGAGGTAAAACTCTCTGCTTCAGGTTGAGCAGAATTCTGTAGGCTGTTCCTTATCCGTGGCCCTCCCAGTAAAAGCTCTCGTACACTCACAAATGGGATCATGGTGCTGTTTGCCAGACTGGCTTTGTAGGCAACAGCCTCCAGTGGCAGTTTCCACACACATATGCACAAACTGGACTGCTCTAAGCCAGAGGACAGTCCTCATGCTCAGACTCAGTAAAAGCCCTCCTAGTTTGTCTATTTATGGTATGTCCAAGTCACCTATCACCATGGCAGCTAAGCAGAGAGGAGAAAATGCTACAGACCAGAGCAGATCACGCAGCAGTGCTTGTAAGACATAACCACAAGACTGCATGTCACATCCTCCCCTGGCTGCTGCCATGACCCATTTATGATTTCTACCTGAAAGCTGTACAGTATGGAAAAGTTTTACTAACATACCCTAACAACACTCTTCAAAGATCTCACACTAGCAATACAGGAAACCAGAACATAAAAGCAGGCCAGAAAATGGCAAACCAATATTTAAACTGAAATAGAAAAACAAATCTCATTGAAATTAACATTGTAAAATACACTGCAGTGAGCCAGTCTAAGAGGAATGCATTCAGCTCACAGAGTGCCTCAAGCAACTTCAAAGGGGGAAAAATAACATATTTAAAGTATATACAGAAGCAGCTCAGGTTTGTCATCAGCATGGAAAACTGAAGAGTGGGAAACCCCAGGATGGATGGCAGCAGAGCTGGGTCTGTCCTGGGCAGGTGCAGGTCACCACAGCAGTTTGTGACCTGGGGCTGTGGCTCTCAGCCTTCTCACTCCCTCCCGTGCCCTGCTAAGCCTCACAGACCCTCTCTCCACAGCCAGTGTGCTCCCCTCACACTGCTGGCTGCCAGCTCTGGGTTTTAAAGCAGGAGCCACTGCAGCAAGTGGCTTTCTGAGGGGTGGTTGTGCTGCTGCTGCTGCAATCTGCTGCCTTCAGCAGGGTGCATCAGTTTTAGTGCTTTCATTCAGGTTAACAAATCTCCCAACCTCCCACACTTAGTGTATATTTTTTTCACACTGTGGGGCAGTCTCAGAATAAGGGAGCTGGACTTGTTTTAGACACAGTTTAACTGAAAGATGCATTCCAGAGGCTCACCCTGGGTGCTCCAGCTACTAGCAGCAGTTCAGGCTGGGAGCCCTCACAGCATACACAGTGTGTCACTGGCTCCTTGGCACTCCCCTTTGTACAGATCCCCTCCTACTTCACTGCACTGCTTGCCTCTGTCCAGAGTTTGGAGTCCCCAGCAAACATATCTTAAGTGAAATAACGTCGTGGACGTGGCTTGTGCTTCATCCCTGAGGCAGTTAGAGGAGAACTCACTCTCTTCTCACGTACAACAGTGCCATTACTAGGAGAATTTCATCCAGAATCAAAACCAGACGTCAGAAGGCAGGTGCCTCTCAGCAGGGAGAGAAATACCTGATTCAGGCTCCCTCCAGCTTAGTGACTGACAGTTGCACTTCTCCCTCCTTTTATACACATCGACATTCCCATCAACAGAATGCTTACTATTATTTAATATTTTCACTGGCCATTTCCCACAGAGAACACATGATCTGACATCCAGACATTTTGGTAAAGTACAGAACTCCAGTGACTCATTTCTGTAAAAATCAGCACCTGTGAGCAAAGAGGTCAGTGCTCATTTGTGAGCAAACAAGTCAGAAAATGCTCTGATTTGCCTTCTTGGAGATCTCACAAAAGGACCAAAGTCTAAAATTATAAAGAGGCTTTCTTTTTGGCAGGACTGACTTTTCCACCCTGCAGCAGCTAAAGATCACACATTCCTATAACATTTGGGAAAGACACAGCACATGGATCCCAAGGGGCCAAAGATCCTGGGCAGTTCCTACAGTCTGTGGCACTCCAGTTTCCTAAGCAAATCCATCAGTCTGACCTTCTCTGCCCCAAGTAACTACAGGTCTTCGGACACAAACAGAAGATATCCTAACCCTGATCAACCCCTGTTTCTGACTCTCTTACTAGGAAAAGGGATTAACTGGTGGGATAATCAGACATTGTTTACTCTTCTGTAGGCCATGCAGAAAAAGATTAAGGCTAACCCCCCATGGCAGGGGAGTTGGAACTAGATGATCTTCAAGGTCCCTTCCAAGCTAAACCATTCTATGATTCTGTGAGGGCTTTAGTAAGTGAGAACCTAAAGTTAGTAAGCCTATACTGAAGCACTTAAATGTCCTGATTTCTTTTTTCTTTTTTTAAACCACTGACCTCCCTGTTGCTCCCAGAGGCTTGACCGTTGCTCTGTGAATGCATATCCTCTGATAATCCAACCTTTATGTCTTGAGCCAAGATTAAAAGTGCTATTGGAGTAAGAAAATTATCCTAAGGATGAATTAAAAGTTTGGAAAGAGTTAAGAATAGACAATAGCATTCCTGTATTACCAACTGAGTCAAAACTCCAAGCGAAGCAAAAGAGCAAGGAGAAGGAACAGTGAAATATTAAATGCAGTTGCTTCTTCTATTTGCAGTTTAATAATTCAAGACCTATATTTATTTATTCATACTAATTGACCGATGAAGTTATGCTGTGGAATAGCTGAAGAGAAACTAATTGCTGTCTCATTTTATTTTAATAGTATATTAAAACGCAGGCTAGACAGGAGGCCTCTTCTCAACTTGTGCTGATGTTATCTGCCCTGAGACACTGGCAACTGTCCAGGGACTTGCCTACACTGATATTTAGGGCTAACCTTAGGAGGCAGATTAGGTGATTGTGCCTCTGGCTATAATGGACCACAAATGTGAAGCTCATTTCTTTTTGAGATCAACCTTTCCTCCTTTCCATTTTTTTCCCCCCACTTAGTTTCTGTTATCATTTGCTCAGCCTGTGCAAAGGGGTTTTAAAGTAGATGTAAATGAATTTTGCAAAACCCACACAGGACACCTTAATACTACTGGAGTAATTGCGGCTTAACTGCAGTGAATCCTGAAGCACACTATCTAAATAAAGGCATTCCCAAGCATTTCTACAGCCTCATAATTAACAGTCCCACAAGCAAAATGACACAAAAAATGTTCGATACGCATTCTGCCATAGAGTCCTCTGTTGGTCCCTGATCCTTCAGTGTTTTCCCTACACAGTTTCCATGCTCTCCTGGTAACTCTATTGATGGCACTATCCTTGGTGTGGAGAGACTTTTTTCCTCTCCCTCCCTGCCCTCAGGCCTGGGACCCCACAACACATCCTTCCTCTTTCCCATCCCTGCCCAGTTCCCACACACTCCCAGCCTCTTTCATTGGCAGGAAGGCTGCTATATGATCATGATGGAGACCACAAGCACAGCAGCTCTGCTGCTTGGCTGCTCACCCGGGGTGGGGAGCTGCCCTCCCCATGGACATCAGCCCTGTTGCTGCAGTATGATGGTGAGCAGGGTGGCAGGCAAAGGGCCAGAGCCACTGTCACTGCACCACAGACCCTGGCAGAGGAACCGACAAACCAAACCAAACGTTTATCAGTGTTCCAGTCTCTCGTCTCAGTTACATTTGTAGTTGCACTGTTCTGGATAGTCCATCCAAAATGCTAAAGAGCACACACAGGGCAACATCGGCAGCATGTGGCAGGACATGAGAGTCCCATGTATTCAGAGCTCAGCATCTAGGCTGGTTCATCCTACATAGCCAGACAACAAACCACTGAACTGCAGCCCTGGCAATTTACATACCCTTTGCATAGATACAAATAAGCTCAGAAGGTGAAAGGCAGCACAAGAGCAGGTCCTTTGACTGCAGATCCTTTCATCTTGGAGTTTGCTAAGGACAGATACAAAGGCAGCTTACAATCCTAGTTGTACACATTCCTCCTTTGAAGATCTACCCCTCTCCCGGCCCAGACTTTGCCATTTAGCACTCTCATTACCTCGTAAGGTCTGCTCCTCCCTTCAGCATTTTGTCCCTCTGCAGAGCAACAAGCCCTTTCCCTCCCTTCCCAGGAATCTTAATTAACTTTTTTCTGTGTATTTGTTTCCCCACACACACTCCTTCAGACATACCAACACCTCCACTTAGGTTTGTTGCAATCCTTTCAAAGTTATATTTAATTGCATTTTTATTTTGCTCAGGTCACAAGCCAACCTTCCCACCAAGCATAGGACGTGTCAGAATTTGAGTGTTCATATCATCTGCGCAGCATAATGTGCAGAGCTACACCTGTACTGCTATTTTGGACAGAGATGGCACCGGCCATCTCTTTTGAACTATGTTGATTCCATACTTACAATAATCTGGCAACGACTTTCATTCCTCAGTATGTATTCGCGTGGTGCCAAATCTTCCTATCATCTTTCCAGCCCTAATGCTTCGCCGTCTGGGCCAAAAAGGCTTCCCTGATTCTTCATCATCGTTTGATTTCCTTCGAGCCAACTGTTCCACATCTGTCCAAAAGATCACCTCACTAGGACTGCATCTTATAATGTAAAGATGTGAGGACCTCTTGCTATTTGAGGCCCAGATAGGACCTGAGGGAGGATGGATGGATGTACATGGGTTAAGCATGTTCCATGGCTCTGAATCTGAGCTTGTCTGCTCAGCAGCAAACAGGCAGAACAAGTGCAGGACAGCCTGTACTCCTGCATGTAAACTTGCTTTTACACATATCTTATCATTCTTTTTTTTTTTTTTACGCATGTCTTCTTGCTTTTCTGCTTTAACCTCGAGGAAACTCATCAACCCTCCCCAGGGACTGGCTCTGATGAAAGCAAAGACTTGCCACTTCTGCCTCCAGGGCTCTGTGATATCACCCTCTCTGATACCAGCAATGGGGTGAAGAGTCTGGAAATTTATCCAGGAGACAAATATTAACCTAAAATCCCTCTTACCTTCACCTTCTGCTTGAAATCTTAGCAACAGCTCTCCCCCAGAGTCCCAGATGGCCACTGAGTTGGGCCAGGGAGGTGGCTGTGGAACAGCTCTGTGCCCTCCCCCTGGGTTCTGCCCAGTTGTCCCACACTGCAGCTGACAAATGAGACCTTGACTCCCCAACCCCTGTAAAATCAGCCAACAAAAAGAAGTTATTAGGGGTATATTTGCTCACAGAAAGCAGATTACAAATTACCCACATTCAGCTCTTGGAAACAAGATTATTTGTGACATAACAGATTGTCACCATTGTAATCCAGAGCCTGTAAACACTTGTTAGTTGTCCACAGGCAAATGCAAATCTGTGCCAGTGTAGCTGTTTTTAGGTAGAGGTGATCACGAAATACCAGATGCTAACATATGGACCCTTTTCTATGCCACTGTTCCCTGAATACTTTCCATGCTAACCTTAACCTAAATGTTGTCTGCACCTTCAATGGCCCTAGGACTGCAACTTTGGGGAATTCTTTCATAAGACAAAATCATGCACTGTAAGAGGACATTTTAGGGATAAAAATTAGTTCTAAAATAATGTTAAGTAGAAGAGCTGATTAACTTGGCCTTAGTTCCAGGAACCTGTTGACCATACTGTTAAATTGTTTTTAAGATAATAGTTAAAGTCAGAAACCAACATTTTATGACTCTGGCACATCAAGCAATCTTCAAACAGCTCCTCTGCCACCTCACTCCCAAAAGGAAATTTCAAGAGCTGACTGGCCAGTGACAGGATTCAAGGAAACAGGTGGAGCTGAGTTGTGGGAGGTTTAAAATGGATATCAGGAAAAGGTTTTTCACCCAGAGGGTAGTTGAGCACTGGAACAGGCTCCTCAGAGAAGTGATCACAGCGACAAGCCTGAGAGAGAGTACAAGAAGCATTTGGACAATGCTCTCAGGGACATGGGTGGGATTCTTGGAGCTGTTCTGTGCAGGGCCAGTAGCTGGACTCGATGGTCCTAGTGGGTCCCTTACAATTTAGGATTTTCTATGATTCAGTGATTCCAGGGTGGCATCTCAAGATTCTGATAAATTGCAAAATCTCACATCAAGACCAAATCTCTGCAGAGCACCCAACTTTCCACGTTATCATGTGAAGTTGAACATGAAGCCAGAAGCCCCTACAGGGGAAGTCTGGAGGCAGGGAGGACACCATGGCACCAGGACCTAAGCAACAGTTTCACTGTCAGGGTTTCGGATTGGCAGCTGTGCAAACATAGACATTTTCCCTTAAAGAAGACTAGTGAGAGCCAAGGCAACGAGGGACTCTGCAGGGCAACACAACAAAAACATGAAGGGGATAATCATATTTGTTCAGTAAAACAGATATTACTTGTTTATTAAAATGGTGAGGTAGGAAACAAAGGCTGATTAGCCAAGGCTTTGGTACTGGTTACAAAAACAGCACAGCAGCAACACTGTTGAAGGCATTTTCTACCAATCACTCCGTGCCCTCACCCACGCACTGCCCATCTCTTGAGAACAGAAGATTCCAACAAGCTGATAAATGAAGAGCTGATTCCTGCTCATTTCACAGAACCACACTTGGGCCCACTGCTCTAAGTCTGAGAACAGTAGTGCTCACTTACGCTTTCATTATTTAGGCTTTGTGGAAACTTTTCTATGACACCTGGAGGATGTAGGAACATGAGAATTATGTTTTTAAGTCATGATTTAGTCACAGTGAAACACTCACGTGGCACATGAATTTGCAGAAGTAACGGACCTTGAGTAAAAGTCTCCTGTGTATGTCCCATAAAATGCTGGATAAATTCCTTCAGTGTCAGAGACTGATACTGAGTTATCTTCAAAAATGGTGTGAGCAGAGTGGAGGGTCAGAGGATGTAACTCCAAAGCAAGAGTAAATACATATTCTGCTGTAACAACTGCTAGCTAGCTAGACAATTCAATGCACTTAGCCTCTCGTAAGAAATTTCTCACTTACTTCCCTGTTTTAAAACGTTTGCAAACCTGAAGAAGCTGAAGTAACCCATTCTAGGGAACATTAAAATACTTAAACCGCTTACAAGACTTTTGGATAATGCACATATATATCAGTGATTACTTTGGATATCACATCACCTCCAGCTCAAGAACAGCTCAAAACTGGCAGATACACAGTCCTGATTTTCCAGAGCACACAACAACAAACTGATCCCCCCTGAAACCACCTCGGCAATGAATACATTTCTCAGCTACCTGAAGGTTTTCCTACCCCTGAGTTCATTCTTTCTTGGCCTCATCCCTGGTGTAGCAGATGCCAGGAGCCCCACGGGGTGGTGTGGTGTCAGAGGGGGGCCGTGACACGCGACTGCCCCTCTCTGCGGTGGCAGCCGGGTGGCCATATCTGTGCAGCTGAACCAGGGCAGGACCTTTCTGCTGCTGCCCAAGGATTCCCCTCTGCTGGGAGGTTTCTCCCAGGGCCAGGTTGGCTGGCAGCAGCAGGAAACAGTCCCAACGTGCTGTGAAACTAGGGCCGTAATATGTTAATGTGAAGACTTTTTCCAAGTAATCTTTACCATCTGTTGTCTCACACTGATGTTAGTATTAATAATTTATAGGCCTTCTCCTAAGGCTGAGGAGGAAGCAGAATGCTAAGCTCTAAGACAGAGACAGTAGCAACTTTTTTTTTTTTTTTTAATGAGATTGATGTTGCTCTGTACGATGGCCTCGCCCAGGGAATATATGGTGCTGTTCAGCTTTCTGCTGCTGTTGCTTTTGCAAGCCTTTTACTGAAAATAGCAGTGTCAAGATATTATTTTAGTCCAGTTCCTCTGTTGCTTCTTTCCTTCTAAAATAAGGCATGCAGCCTATCTGGTACATAAGCAAAGTGCACGTAAAGGTCAGAGGCAAAGCATAAGCTGACAATATAAGTCGTATTATAGGATGCAGTAACTGCCAGGCAAGAGCAGGCAGGGTTTCTTCTGCTGCTATCTGAGGCACTGTTAGGCTGAAGGAGCACAGTTGTGCTACCAGTTTAAGCCAGAAGAATCTCCTTGCTATATTTAACCTTGATTTCCTCAGAGACCAAATATGCAAATGACAAAATGTGATGCACGGCAAAAACTGCTTTCATGAGGGAGAGCTAAGTTATAGTCCCAAACAATCAAATCAGCCTTTCCTACTCACAAGGCTTCACTTTAATCCCTTATTAACAGGATTAATAGCAGACTTACAGTTCATACCATCTTACTCCCCTTTTACACAAACCAATCTAGCTGCTCTCACAGAGGGACAGGTGGATTAATAGTCTCAGTCAAAAACTGTGGTGATAATGCAGAAAATCAGCCAAAGAGAGGGTTTCCAGGGCGAAAATGGACAGCCAGAAGATTGCTATCAAAGCCATGCAGTGACTTCACCCGCAGATAGAAATGTGAAAAGCGTGGGAGACCCTTCTACTTCTAAATTGAAAAACAAAACAAAACCCCTGAAAGATAAACAAGTACAGTAAAGGAATAAGTCTCTCTATTAATAAATGCTTACCAGAGGATAAACAAGTAAAGGAATAAAGAACCTGTGAAGCTCAAAAATGTGGAGGCATTTGCCGAAACATAACTCCGCTAAGAAATGCAAAGCTCTGACAGACTGTTATACAATCTTTGATTTCTTTTAATAACACTTGAAGGTCAGATGCCTCAGCTCTTCCTGGAAATCCTAAAAAGACTGGGTGGCTCCCCAAGTTAGAAAGGAACTGCCACATCGTATGTTGTGCAACACTGAGCTATTGACCAAGGTATATTATATTACCTCGAGCAGCTGACTCAGACCCAGTTGTTATAAAAGGCTTTCGCACTCGGGCGAGCAGCACGTAGCAGTCACACGCCAACAGGCGCGGGGCCGCCGGACTCCGAGCGGGATGGGGCTGGGAGTGGGGCTGGGAAGGTCGGGGGGGTCAAGCTGATTACCTCCTCCAGCCCTCCCCAGCGCAGGGCTCAGCTGGGTTACCCGAGTTCACACCGAGCTATTGACATTCAGCTGCATTGCTTACTCATTACCGGATCAGCGGGGGACTGTCTGGGGCGGAAAAGTTAACCCTTCCCCTGCCCGGGATACCACGGGCGGGCGGGGAGGCATAAAAAGTCCTTAATAAAGGAGTAGGAACCCCAGGCTGGTGGAGAGCCCTGGGGTAGGACGGTTGCAGAGGCAGCCTTGCTCCCCAAAAAGCAGGTGGTGGAGATAAGAGGAAAAAAGGGGCTCTGCCCCAGGTGACAATTCACTCCAAAAAGGCAGGAGAAATGATACTTGAATCCAATTTTCACACCACCAATTACTCACTGACTCCTGTGTGTGGGATGCATATTGTGAGGTAAAGCACTTTTCTCACCAAGTGCCACTCTATGAAGATGCTCTTGCCCATGCTTTGACGCTCAGTTTTTCAAATGGTCATGAAATTATTGCAGATCTTAGAATGGCACTTTTTTCTTAATGACTCAGACATTCACTGTTCAGAACCCACCTGCAGTATTGCATCCAGCTCTGGGCTCCCTACATAAGCAGGATGTGGACCTGCAGGAGCGAGTCCTGAGGAGGCCAAAAGATGATCAGAGAGCTGGAGCACCTCTCCTATGAACACAGGCTGAGAGAGTTGGGCTAGTTCACCTTAGAAACAAAAAGGCTTTGGGGAGCCCTTAGAGGCCCTTCTAGTACCTAAAGGAGACACAGGAGAGCTGGAGAGACACTTCTTACAAGGGCATGTAGTGAAAAGGGTTAATAGCTTTAAACTGATAGAGGGCAGGTTTAGATTCGGTATTAGTAAGAAATTCTTCACTGTGATGGTGGTGAGGCACTGGCACAGGTTGTCCCATCCCTGGAGGAGCTCAAGGCCAGGCTGGATGGGGCTTTGAGCAACCAGTCTAGTGGAAGGTGTCCCTGCCCACGGCAAGGGGGTTGAAACTAGATGGTGTGTAGGGTCCCTTCCAACCCAAAACCATTCTGTGATTCTACGTGAAAGCCTTAGCACATTTTTAGGATAAGTTCCAGTGCTTGTGACTTCACATTTTAGGGCCCATAATCAAGATTAAGTAGAAGAAGTCTCCAAAAAGGTGAGGGAGGGAATTACTGTTGGTGCCTCATGGTCCTGTTAGGCAGTACTATGATTTCCTGGTAATGGCATACTAATTTATGTCTTCTGAAGTTAAAAGTCATCTAATATATCATCACAGTCCATTGAGAGATATTAAGTTTGTTTTATTCCGTACTTAAAAATAAAATAAAAATATTTCTGCAGTATAATAAAAAGTGTTATTCTCCCTTTTCCATCAAGTCAAACACTCCTCTGTAAAGAGAACTGTATCATTCTATCACAGGGAAGAACAGATGGTGAATAGCAGGTATGCGAAATGTTCATACTACTCTTCTTTATTTCACCTTCCACTGTAATTATGTTGCATGCCAGGCTCCAAATGAAGCATTGAATTCAGGCACCAGAATTCGGTGGAGATGAATTTTGCAAAGCTTTAAACATTAGTTCAATTTTGTGACATTTTGAGTGTAATTTATACACATCTCAAAACATGCCAGATACTTAGAGGTACATCAGAAGAGGCAAAGGTCTTATCACAGTTTATAATCATAAATGAAATTTTCAAATAAACAATGAAATATAAGTTAAAAGGCAGCAAGGTTTGCTTGCATCTGGCTAATGCCTCCATTAATCTTTATTAGTAATTTCTAATACTGAGAGCAAGGAAGGTAGGATTTATAGCTCTTTTCAAAGAAGAGCCAACAAAAATTAGTTGGATTGGGCAGTGGATTAGTACCAAGAATAGTGAAGAAGAGACAGGACAGAATCGTTGAAAATGGCAAATGGAATGATTCTGCAGATGAAGTGTACCAGAAGGAGATATAAAACGACATTGAGATGTGCGTGTCCATAAAGTCAAGAGGAAAAAACTTAAATTTAATAGGAAGGTCAGCAAAAGAACTTGAAGAAGAATGGGATTTGATCCAAGTGAAAGGTAAGATAGAAATCAGCTTGGGTAAAATATCAGGAGCCAAAAGAAAATACATCACTTATCTATATCTATAGAAGGTCTGGCATATTTGTTTGTTGGAGATAGTGGAGAAAATATTGTGCAAACTTGAAGACTGAATGACAGTGGAAAAAGTTGGATGAGACATAGTAAGTCAAAGAAAGAGAATACACTTACAGGCTTTACAAGCACCAAGGAAGAGAAGAAACTTTAATTAAAGTGCTTGAGTTTCACAGTTTGTTGGCATGTGGTTTTCCTTCTGCAGAGGGATATTGAGGAAGTTCAGCTGGCGAGGTAAAGGCAAGCTGTGAGCGAAGCAGGGCGGAAATGAAGAAGTTAAATTGCTGAGTTTGTAAAGAGTAGCTGAAGATGTGGAAGTGTGTCATGACATGGGAATGGAGGAAAACAAGAAGCATATGGCATTTCTGAAAGCTGGAGAACAGGTGGCTTTCAGGAAGGGAGGGTGTGCAGTCACCCTAAAGCGGAAGGGAGGATGAGTTTGCTGGTGACTTTCCTGGTAATGCCGTAAGCCATTTCTATGGACAAGAAGAAAAAGAAAGCAGAATTTGCAGTGGGAAAGAGAATTATTAGGGCCAGAAGAAGTGGGATTGTGGTTTTCTTTAATTTTTTTTTTTTAATGTTTAAGACATATGGAGGCAAAGAAAGGAAACATATGGAGTGGCACTTGAAAATGGGGCTGGGGTCAAGGGAGATGGTAGGGGAAACAATAACATGTTTCAGAAGCAGAGAAGAGTGGCTGAAGATGTCTCATTGTTTCTTCATGCTCCTCCATCTGCCAATATCCATCTGTTGGCTTTTTGTTGTATGCTCAAATGTCAACTCCAGTAACTGTTTAATGTAAAATGGATAATCATGTCTGTCTCTCTTTCTCACTGATTTTTGGAAGGATATAAAGACCATATCTTCCACATTGGAAGGGTGGGGAGGACCCACTTTTTCTCTGCAGCCTAGAGCTTAGTGATTAGAGGATGCTGTTCTGGGAAGCAGAAAAGGTCAGATGTGAATCCATAAACCTGAGAAGGCCCCTGAACTTGTGAAGGGGGAACCCTGAAGCCCACTGAAATGCTTAACTACTGCCTCGTTCTATAAAAGGGAATGATATCATCATCAAATCCTGAACGAAAGGTGTAACAGGAGAATGTGCACTGGGGAAGTTATTCCCTACCTCCCTGCAGCCTGGTGCTTGGTGCCAAGGACCTCCAGGAGGTGAGATGCTGAAGATACCTGCTCTGGGTGTCTCTCTGAATCTCCTCTCTCTTTGGTGCCCTGATTGCTTTGAACCAAACCCTGAGGCATCAAAGTGCTCTTGTAGATGGCAGCTTATGAACACAGCTGGAAAAACACCACTGGCTGTTTTTCTCGTGCCTTGGCCATAGGTCACCTTTTGCATTGCAGAGGCGACTGATGGACGTGTGTGCTGGCTAGTTGAGGGCAAGGTGCACCTTTCTGTGCTGCCAGAGAGATAGGTAGGGGACTAGAGCGTGCGAAGGATGGTGATGTGTAACATAACCCCAGGGTGATCCACTGGAACTATTTGCCTCTCTCACATGTTGCAGGAGCAAGGAAGGTTCCCTGTTGCTGGAGCCTTGGGTTTTCTCCAGGAGGCAGGCACTTGCACACCTTCAGGGGTCATTACCTCACGTCAAAGTAAGAGATGTGCCCCTGCGTCACCATCTGCTGGCAATGACCCACCGGGAATATCCACCCCACCAAGCATTTTCCCTCTTGGCAAAATGCAGCAGTCATAGCCCGGCTGCTTCCCTGTGCAGCAGCACAGAGCTGAGTCAGTCTTTCCCAGGTCACCGGGAATCAGTCCATGCCTGCTGCATCCCCGATCTGCAGTGGCCTATCTGTAATTATGATTTTCACTGTTCTGTTCATGATATTAGTATTTTTCTTGCTCTAGCCAAGACTCCTACTCTTCGTTCATGCATGAGCCTGACATGCTATACAATTACAGTGGAGTCAGGGCCTGATCTGTACTATAATTATAACTGAGTCAGTTACAACAGGCTTGTCTCCTGACCTGCTTCCAAAATAGTCCTATATTTTTGAAAGCAAATGGAATTTTAGGTGTATTCTTTAACCATGCTAATGCACTGCTCTTGTCTTCGATTTAAACTGGGTTCACTTCTGATAAAGCAACGCTTTTTTTTAGCGTAAGCAGGAATTGGTCCAAACTGGCTGTTCATTTGCATTCAGTGTCAGCTTCAAGCACCCTTTCTGAATGTCAGATATTTCCCGCTTGCATTCCCTCCCCACTTTGTGTGTTTGCTACTTCCTGGCATCCTTATCATATAGTAATGAATCACGCTGGAGTGAAGATGTCGAATTGAGATACAGAGTGGGACTAGTTTGGCCAGTCTTTGGTAATCAGGCCTCTTAACAGGGAAATGCATTTAAATAGGTCAATGAATCTTACATGTCTGTGCATCAGGAATTATCAGCACCACAGACCTTGCAGTCAGGGGAGGAATTCTCTTTCAAGCAAAAGTTCATTGATTCACTAGAGCAGCAAACATTTAATTTACATTTACATTTAAAATTATGGTTTACCTTCATGGGTTGTTGGGGGTCTTTCAAACTGCAATAAAAGATTCTTTATTTTCTAATTTTTTTCTTAATATGAAAAACAATATATTTTAAATCAACTCTACGATCCTGTTAGGCCTAGAAAGGTGCTTACTTATTCTCCTGTCTCCTAAAATGCAGCTGTAATTCTTAGTCTTTATTTTTGCCTTGTGCCTTTTTTGGGTGCTGGCAATACTGTGGAATGCTGCATAACAAAGCTAATCAATTTATAAATGGAACGCTTTTCCCTCACTTCATTCTTTTAGCTCTGCTATAGGTTATGTCTGCTAAGGCACTTTCTGGAGGCCCCCAAAGAAGCCAGGAGCATCTGGCAGGAAAGGCTCAACCTGGGAGATTAACATTCTGTATCTATCAGTATATCAACAGCCTACACCCAGGAGTGCAGGGAAGGGACAACTTGAGGTGGGAGGGGTAGAGAGGTGTGACGAGGTGTGATGGCAGAGGGCCTGCCTGGGATAGGAGTGTCCCTCTGTGCTGCTGGGATGGATGCCTTGGCAGCACCTGCCGTGGGGATGCATCCCGTGCTGGTGAAAGAACTCCTGGTGGCACAGCCACACCACCTCCCTCGGTGACACATCTCCCTCAGGAACGTTACTGACAGGGACCAATACACCCTTTTGTTGCCACCATTGTGCCCGTGCCATGGGGTTTGTGACCCAAGCTGGGTGAGTGGTTTCCGGTTTCTTGTCGCTCTCAGCTGATGGGGCCATGTCAGAGTTTTGCCGTCAATGCCCGCATTTGCTCTGGAGCTTAGAAAATGCATTGGTGGCATCTACAAGGATCTATTTCTGACTTTCAGCCCAGCTACCCAACTGTTAGTCCAGGATGGACTAATATGACAGTATTTAAAATATTATGCTCTGTTTTGGATTTCTAAGCATCTAAGAATCATAATGAATGCCCAAGTGTGGTGCTCTTACATCAGTTCAACTTTTTGTCAACTCCTTCTTCTATATTTCTTTTTGGGCAACAACTCTGGGATTACCAGCATAGGAAAGAGAAAGTCAGACTTTTTGTCCTTACTTTGCATTGAGTCCAATACAACTCTTGCAGAAGAGATTCGCAGTGAGCCTTCAGAATAGGTCTACCTAAAGTCCAGTCCTGTATTTAAATTCTAAAGGTCGAGTTTGCTGTGAAGCATGTGCCACTTAACATACCTCTCTGCCATTACTTAAATGCACCACATAGCATCTGTTTGAGGCTGTGTATATCTAAAAAACAAACAAACAAAAAGAGTATTTTCCGGGAACAAGTGTTTAAAAATTGGGCTAAGATAAGGCTATTTTTATGAGTTCACCAGTAAAAGCAGAAGAGCTGTAACATGCCCGTGAAATTAGGTATGCATATGTTCAAATGTTTATAATATACAAATTATCAGAATATAGCACTATTTCCTCTGGTGCAATATTCCATTCTTTAGCATGCAGGAGTGTGTAAAACAGTAGTTTTTTACCTTGTGCTCCATTAAGTGCTCTTAAATGGTCTGTGAAAATGAACTTGAAAACCAAACCTATTGTCATTAGGCTCAGATCTGTTACATGTTGTTTGCCCCTCTCTCAGGAAATGTTTAAACTAAAAAACAGAAAGGACTGAAAATCTTCAGTTCAGAATGGTACTGCTGCTGAACCCAAAATAAGGTGATGGACACTAATCTTAGCAAGATTATTGCTGTCTTCTGGCCAGTCCTACCACCCTTCATTTACAGGATGCTCAACTTCCAAATAAGTGTGGTACAGCTTTGCACCCTGGGGCCCCTCATACGTGACATTTCAGGGTGCAGCTGCAGTGCTCTCCTCCAACCCGCCTTTAGCAGCTCCAGGGAAAGCTGGCTGCATGTACACAGGGGTGTCTGCTCATCCTCCTGATCTGTGCTGCTGTTTTCTTGTACTCACCCCTCTACCTGCCCAGGCTTCTCGTGTCTCTGCTGGATAATTGGATAGTATTCACTTGTCCTTCCTGTGTGTACAACATTTTCCATAATGGGATCCTGATCCATAAAAGGAACTGCAGTAAAGCAAATAATACCACCACCACCAAAAAAAAAAATGCAATCCTTTAATGGTGAGAGGCTTGTTGAAGTCGATATATAAGGGTAATACATGTGTTGGTGTCTACAGAGCACCTTGCATAGTGAGAAGCTACAAGAGGCCATAGGCTGATTCCAGGAGCTTGTCATCTCTGCCACGGAGTTTTCTTCCTGTGGAGCTCTGGTTTAGTGTCTTTCAAAACAGTGCATCCCCAAAACTAAGCTAGATAAATACTTCACTGTCCCTGGATGCTGTGGTTCACACGAGGGACTTCCTGCAGTCGCCCTTTGGAAACCCTGTCGTTGCTGCTGACGCGGTTCCTCACCCCAGCCAGTCATGTTAGGACCACAGTAATGTTTTTTAGGCTTGCCCAGGGTACCTATTTAAATTATAGGTCTGGAATACTGCTGGCTCCCCTCCAAATCTCTGATCTAGTAGCTGTTTTTAATGATAAATTACATATGTTTAATAGCTCAGCTATTTTGTTTGGTTCCTTCAGAACTTTGAGATGAATAGGCTCCAGTCTCAGTGATTTATTGCAATTTAATTTGTCAAGTTGTTTCAGCACTTTTTCTTACGCTCCTCTGACAGCAGTTCACCTTCACAAACCAAAGATAGGTATTTTCCTTTTCTCCTCGGAGTGAAGACCCACGCAGAAACTACTTGTCAACCTCTGTGAGTTCTTTCTCCTCTTTGACCTCTTTTTCTCTTGCTCAGCTGATTAAATTTAGGGATTTTCCTGTGAGCATTCAATGCTCAAATCCTTTATCACCACAATTGTATCATGCAATCTTTCATAAGCTGTGATCACCAGTTTAATAGTAGGTTCAATTTTTGCTTGAATTTTTCTGGAAACTCTCTGCTCTACATTTTCTTTTGATTTCCCATCTACTCCTGACTCTTCTCTTTCCTTAACCATTGTCCATATCTGTTGCATTTGAAATAATCTTTCCTGAACGTGGATGGTCAGATGCCCAGAATTCCAAGTGTGTCTGCCCACTCCCATCTAGGATTGGGTGCATTTCTGTCTTTCACAATTGTGTTATACAAGGGCTTTGAATTTATGCAGAAAGAATAGCTGTATCAAAGTCTGTAGGGTATTCAGCTGGTTTCCACTTGAAAGTTCCCAATTTATAAGAGATTTCTGCTGCTTGTCCCTGAGCATGTCACCTTGCACTTGGCATAATTGAATTTAATCCAATTTATATTGCTCCATTTGTCATTTATTTCTTTCCATGTGATATCCTAATAGTCCTCTGTATTAACTGTGCCTCAACATTAACATTGTGATCAGCAAATTTCATTTGTGCATTCCTACCTGTGTGCCAAGATCCTTAAAGGATGATTGGTAGGTTTCAAGACCTTTCCTTGCACCATTCTCCTGCATCCTCATACTTTTAGGAAGGTTCTTAACCATATATACAATATAGCCATTAACACGGGCTTTATTTAACTAAACTGCTTCTGTGGCAACAATCTAGATATATTAATTCTATCATAATCTCCCTTAAATGTATGTAAATATATGTATATTTTTACACTTATGCCCATCTACTACCTGAAAAAAAACACCTTACAAATTACTGAAGTTATAATAAATGCATCTATTTCTTCAGTACCATCAGGAACTAATTTGATTTATTTTTAAGAAGTCCCAAATGGTGGGTTGCTCCCTGTGCTTGATTTTTCTTCAGCATGTGGGTTTTTCCAAGCTATATGTGTTTTTAAGGTAAAGACTCAGTCTCTGCAGAGCTGTTCTGGCCAAAAGATCCCTGTGAGAGCTTTGTGTTGGTGTGCAAAGAGAAAATGTGTACCCTGTTGGTTTAAGCTGTCACTGTTTTCTCCTCCGTTTCCTAATTCTTCTGTTTTATGGGTCTGGGACAAGGTGGCTTTGGTGTGATTGTAATTGAGTTTTCTTAAGCATCCTTCAGGTTTAATTCCATTGCATGTTGATTCCTACTCTTCCATGAATAAAAAAACCATGTTTTAACCCCACGCCCCAAGCATACCATAATTTTGGGGAACACTTTCCCCATAAGGACACTAGGCTTGCAGACCACCATCACAGGAAAGTCTCTGGGGCCCTGCAGGGGAAACTGCACATAAATAAAAAACAGTCCCAATCCCTTGCAAGTTTGGCAGACATCTAATTGCAACAGAGTAGTGATGAATCAGTTGGGTGTCAATTGCCTTGGGAGAACCTTTTGGGTGACTGAATATATGTCAGATGAGATGACAACAGGTAATAGGTGTGAAATGCCCTGGCAATTGGGAGACAATTCCCAAAGGAGTAGATGAACTAAATGGGTCACTGAATGAAGGGTGGTGGGCTGAAGGGGAAAGAGAGGGCAAGGAATGGTCTGCAGACCTTTTCCTGAGAATGAGATGAACCATGACAGGTACATCCCTGGTGCCTGACACTCATTTCCTGAGTAAACTTCCTGTATAACTTGTTTGCTTTTAACTGGAGACTGTGGAGATCTCTTGGTAAGTGATCTTCAAAAAAATTCCTTAGAAAGCCACCCCCATCTCTTTAATCATAAAGATTCTATTCTTTGCAACTTTTTTGAAAATGTATCTTCAAATCTTATTGTACATTCAAAGCATTCAAAGATTGTGGTTTGGTTTGCTTTTTTTTTTAATTTTTATTTTTTATCTTATTGAACAGAACCATGAGTTGGGTAAGAAGAACTGGGAAACTTGAGGAGAAATGCAAAATGTTGATCTACTGTTAAAAAGCATTCATTAGAACAGTATAGAAAACTAGCAATTGGGTCAAGTCTGAACAATATGTTGTGCAAATAACACTCTGAGGCCAAAGTATTTTGACCTCTCTTCATGTAATGATCATGGTCACAGTGCAAATGCGTGCCTTAAGTCTAGAAAACCATCATTCTTTGAGACAAGCATCACTGCATGTCCTGCCTGTGTGATGTGGGACTGGAAGTATGTTTTAATGGTTATATGCCTGAAGCCTTCAAGGGAAACTTCTGAAGGTTGCAAAGGTGCCTTCTGCAGAGAGGAGGTGCACGCGGTGTTTTCCCCGTCTATCAGGAAGCAGGAGGCATTGCAGAACAACAGGCATGAGATCGATGGCAAGGCACGAGGTCTTTGTCCATTCTTTTCCAGTTCTCACTTGTGACACCTCAGAGCAGCCTGTCAATGTTAGACTTCTTTCCTTCCTTCCTTCCTTCCTTCCTTCCTTCCTTCCTTCCTTCCTTCCTTCCTTCCTTCCTTCCTTCCGTACTTCCTTCCTTCCTTCCTTCCTTCCTGCCTGCCTGCCTGCCTGCCTCCCTCCCTCCCTTGCTTCCTTCCTTCCTCCCTCCCTCCTTTCCTCCCTCCCTCCCTTCCTTCCTTCCTTCCTTCCTTCCTTCTTTCCTTCCCAGGCGATGGCCATTGGGTGCATACATAGCCTACCCTGGCCTGAGATGTAGGTTTTTCCTATTGCCGTGCTGGATGCTGAATCAAAACAGTAATGAGTGAGAAACTGATGAGAAAACATTTTGTTTGCCCATAATGGACAGGTTTACAACAATACAGCAGAGATGCCACAGAATGTCACCTTTCTGGTCACTCCACTGTGCCATAACCTTTGCCCACTCCCAGACTGTCAGGCATGTGAATAGATCTGGTCAGAAACTCCAAACATTTGAAGAACAGCCCCTGGCTCGTGAGGACCTGAAGCAATAAAGGTGCTGTGGTGATGTGCCATGGGAATGCACCAAATACCCCTGGCTCACAGGAGGCTGGAGGCAGCTGTATGTGTCCTCTCTACAGCCCAGGATGGGGAAGAAGATCATCTGCTCCAAGGGTTGGTGGGTGTGCAGAAAGCTTGGGGTGGCTGCAGTGGCTGCTCTGGAATGGCAAGGGGCATCACTGCTCCTCATTTTATCACCTTCGGGCACCAAGCTGGCCAGGAAAGGGAGAGATAGACTGTTGGGTGTGCTCTGCAATGTGGGAGCTGCTTCTCTGACTCCTGTTGGGGAATGTATCTTTTTATTTTGTGTATTGCAGTGCTGTGCTTTCCCTGACCTCCAAACAGGGGACGTCTTGCTTCAAGCAGAGAGCTGCTATTCCTTGCATCCAGGCAGAATTTGGGAAGGGAAAAGCTCTTTGTCTCATGAGTTGTTGTCCAAACACCACAGGGGAGCAACTGGGAAAGGCAGGCAAAATAAATGAGCCACCACCAGCACCACTACATAGACACCCATGGTCACCTCTTACATAAACCTCTCCATGACAAACCCTTTCTTATGACTTTGCCAGGTGGTGTTTATATTCCAGTCTTGGAAAATAAATCTTGTGTCATGAAATAGGAAATAGTTTAACACTTTAACAGTGCTATCATAATGAATTAATTTGATATTCATGGGAATACCACATGTGCTTTCCTAGGTGTCCTACTACCATTTCACTTTCACTAATGGGCACTTGAGTCGTACTGATTTTTCCCCAAAGCCACATAATGATCTATAATATTCCTGAATAATTGCACTTTAAGTGGAAGCTAACAGGGTTGACTACTCCCAGAAATATGTCAAAATATTTTTACTGTTTTAAGTAGGAATCTGAATATTAACAGGGCCTGTCAATACATTTAAATATGTGGAAAAGTTTTACAAAAGAATGTTAGGGAATGTTTTTTGAAGGTTAAAAAATCCTCAAATGCTTTTTCCTGAATAATTTTTATAGCCATATGCAGAGTATCAGAATTACTAAATTGTATTAGAAAAAAAATTAAAAAGAAATGCAAGTGGTACAAAAATGTAATTATTTAATAGTAGCTAAAACAACTTCACAGCCTCATTTATGCTATTGCTTGAAAATAACTGTTGGTTGCAGGTATTCTAAAAACAGGGTGTCAAATGCAATTTGTGAGGAAAAAAAAAATCAGTCTCTTTTCTAAATGGACAAACTTTGCTGCCTTTCTCATGAATTTGAAATTCTAGGTATCGCTAGAGAGCTTTGTATCCACGGGGTACTTCTATTCTGAGGCTTGAGTGAGAGGTTATTGCCCAGGATGGACCCCAGCACGCTGGGGGCAGATCCTCTCCCCAGAGCAGCCAGCAGGGGCTTCAGCATCCCCTCAGGACCACGCATGAAGCACCAGCTCTGCAAACATCCACTACATCAGCTCTGCCCAGGATCTCCTCAAAAACCCTGTTTGCTTGCACCTTTGGCTTGGCTGCACGTAGAAGTGGGTATCCCTGGGGCATGCAGGGTGGGCTTCACAGGGCACGTTTGCTGTGTTACACATGCTTTTGGGTGCAGTAAAAACAGGGAGCAGAGGGGAGAGGTGGATGGAAATGATCTGCTGTGAGGCAAATCGCAGCAGGAACGACGAGCCCTGAGGGGCAGGAGCTCTGCTTCATCCGTGCAGCTTTTGCATACTGTCCACCACAGAGTCACCAGGGAGAGCACAGAGAAGTTGCTGCAGCTGTGTCCTTGAGTGACCCCAAATTGTCAGGTCAGACCTTGAATGCGAATGAGCCAAGAGCCACCCTGTCATGCTCACGTTAATGAAAAGGAGGAGGTCCAGGAATAGGACTGGGTAGGAGAAGTGGAGCAGGACATCTGTGTCCTCAGGAGGATCCTGTGGTTCCAGAAGGAACCACTGAAGTACGTAAGACTTCTTTAATTAAAGGATTTACCTGTAGTCTCAGAATGGAAATGACGTGCTTTGTTGTGCCTAATTGGGAGGCTGCTCTCCAGAGCCACGGCACCTACTCCTGAGTGTGCAGCGAGATTTCTACGTGCAAAGCTCACCACAAACCAAGCTGTCGTGGCAGCCCCCTTGCACAGCACCACCTTAGAAGCATCTAATTTTTATCTGATTAGGAATTGTAAGAAATGAGGGCATAAGCCTTGCTCATGCATTATTGAAATGTCTGCAGTGATGCTGACGGGGTGGCAAAGTGTGCCTGCCGATGCCGGAGGAATGGAGGCTCCTATGGTGAGACTCAGGAAGCCCGGGAGACTGGCGGGTGCATCAGCTGAGGGGGTGAGGAGGCTCTGGGCACTGCTGAGCTTCCTCGCAGGTGGAGGATGTGGAGCAGAAGCGTCATCACAAAACGCGCTGTGTCCCATGAGGTTCGGCCTGATCAAAAGCGAAATGCTGCAGGAGACCGACAGTTATTTGTGTGCTTCCCTCTGCTCTTCGTTAGTGTTGAATTTGGGCTAGCAGCAGCTCTCCTCTGCTGCAAGACTCTTCGTGATATCACCTCCCTTCTGAATCACAGCAATTAAAAATGAGAGCATCCGAACCACCCCATTTGACAAATTCACATCTCCTTCCTCTCCTCCAGGCCTCCCCACCTCAAAAGGCATTTACTCTTCAGAAGGCTAACTAACCCTTTGCTGCTTATAGTTCTTTTTTTTTTTGAGGCATCTCCAAATTTGGGTCATCAGTAGTTATCAGCAAAAAGCATTTTCAGGTAGAAGTTCCCTACGAGCTCTGATTAAAAGTCAAGGCTGGTAACAAACCTTTGGAGGTGCAGGCAGAGAGAGTCCCATAAATGGTGGGTGTAATGGTGCAGTATAACATACGTGTCCCTGAAAAAACAGTAAGATAAGAGTTGAAATATATGTTGGATTTTGCCAGGGTTTTAGATGTGTGCCCCTGAAAAAACAGAAAGATAAGAGTTGAAATCTATGTTGGATTTTGCCAGGGTTTTAGATGTGTGCCCCCTTCTCCCAGCAGAGGCCGTGGAGTGGGCTGGACACACCATGGCTTCTGCTGTGCAAATTAAAGTCTGCCAGATTAAGATGCCATAAGTGGTAATTTCAGTTAATATGCTGGGTTATGAACTGTGGTGGTGGAGGTACAGACAGGCTGCCTGTTCTCCTGTGCTGACCAGTGATGGTGGCAGTGGCCTCTGCGACAGGGACAGGCTGAGCAACTGGCAGTGATAACCTCTTCAGCCACTCCTGTTCTGTCTGATGGGGACTGAGAGTCTCAATCTGTTCTGCACCACTTGGTGAAGTAAAACAAAATTGTTAATGAAACAACTCTCCTTTTGCAGTATCTCTGTGAAGCACCCTTGAGTGATGGAGGACCTTAAGGAGAACTTCTGTTAAACCAAATAAATTCAATTCAGGGCAATTAAGGAATCTGTTCTTACCTTTTTAAGGTCTCAGAAAATTTGTTAATGTTCTAGGCTGCACATAGGCTGGTAAATTCTGTTCTTCCCTATACTGCTTATACCTCTGAATCAAAGTGCCGCTGAGGATTCAATAGGCCCAAGCAATGCACTGCAAATCTATATACCCCTATTCCTGTATGCATCAACTTAAAAACTGAGTCTAAGCTGAAGACATTAATGCTGTGTAATCAGGGTTCTTACAACAAAAAGAGCTCAAGATACATTGCAAATTTCAAATTTCCACCTAATCAGTGCACTTCTTTCAGTTTTACAAACAAGCATATTTCAACTCTACTACTTTAAATGAGCCCTCTGATATTATTCTTTATCAGTCATCTATTAACATAAGCCAAGATGCATTAAATTATAGAAAGAGAATATTAAGCAATTTTAAGTGAAAGTCCAAGTAGAACATATGTAATTTCTACTTTAAATTAATAATAATATTACACGTTTTCCTATTAAGCTACATTTGCAAAGTTAACTTGAAGAAATAGCATTAAATATCTCACCAGAGCAATTTGGTGCTTAGCTGACAAAACAGACAAGTGTAGTACTTCCCATGTAACAGCATCCATAAAAGAAATTACTAAATTCTTTGCCACTATGAATCAACAGTTTTACTGAATGGAAATGTCCCAGTTGACACCAGTGCCTTGATAATAATATTTAAGATAAAGAGAAATATCCAAAGTATGCCAACAATCAGAATTAATAATCAGTAATAGTCAATAATCAGTTGGGGTGGAAATGTGGGGTTGTATTTACTTGCGGGGTTTTTTTTCAAATCAGTAACAGAGAAATACTCTGTGTGAGTTTGGAAAGAGGCACAGCTGTCAGCATGAGCTCTGAAACCCAGCTTTTCTAGTCTCTGATCCATTTCCTGGCACATGTCAAAAAAAAAAACCAGGGAGTTGCTTTTTGTTATGTTCTCTTTAAACCAAGGAAACACACCTCGGTTGCAAGCCTTTCTCTGAATCATTCCTCCCTCCTCGCCTGCAGATGTCTGAGCGGCAGCTGGGAATCCCCAAAGACAGGAGCGTTCATGGGAGTCTGCTTCTTTGACATTTAAGGTAGACGAACAGCTCCAAGGATCTGGAACAAATAGATCCAAAAGCTGGGGTTGGGCATAATACTGAAAAATGGCTTCACTATGGGCTATGCTGCCTATTTTTACATGTGGCATGGGAGTGAGAACTGGATTAGGAGGCCTGGGGGGCTTGAATGGATTACAAACAAAAAGCATTAAGCTAATCATAGGAGTGATGCTCCTTAAGGGCAAGGATAAACGAATGGCTGGATTTTCCTTTGTCCCTGTAGTACAACCACGGAGCAGTAAAACAGTCAAAACAGTAGCTGCTTCCAAGCCAGGTCTGCTACATTACTCATTTCTGTAAGTTTTATAAATATAGGTGTTGCTTAACATGGATTGCTTGCACGATCTTGGATGTACTCACAGAAAGGGAATTCAAGGTCAGCAGTCCCTGAAGGCTGTCAAACTATTTACAAGTTTGCTATTTATAAGGACTAGTCTGGGAGTCCTAGAAGCAATAAGTTCTTAGGCAGGTTTAATTTCTGCACGACACTGAAGAGCTGCTGTTTCTGTATCGGTGCCTAGACGCCATTGCAGTCCTCTTAAATTATCTTCAAAAATCTCTCAAAAAAACTCTTAATTTTGTTATCTAGATTCTAGTGGTGTCAGGCTCGCTCCTGTACACTCCATATAACCCTGAAGAATGAAGAAAGCAACAAATATCAGTACAGCCACTATTCTGTGCAAGTTCCATAGTGGTTTCAGGAATGGTAAGAGTTAATCAGAAGTTTAATGACTAGTAATATAGAATATTAATCAATTGACCTTGGGAGTACAACATGCGATAATATAGCAGGCTGGAGGATTCGTTGCATTGCTACAGAACATTTTCTGAAGAAAAAATTCTCTTTTCTAAGGAAAGTGAAAACTAGGGCATACTGGTTTCTGCAGACCAGAAAAAGCACACTGCTTGCTCTTGTATTAGGCTTTGGAACACTCAAGTGAGGTGGAAAATGTAGAGAAAAATTTGTGACTGAACTGCAAACATCGCAGACTCAGAGGAACTGGTGTACTGAATTCAGATAAGCCTCCTGTGAAGAGAGAGACTAGTTGTTCCTTCCTCAGTAATGTTACCCACAAATATGTACATACTGTGCCTTTTGTTCTTTTTGGTAAGTGGATGGTACATCCTAGAAGGGCATCACTCATTCTGGGAAGTGAATCTTTACAAGTCATCTCATCTGGCTGCAGTACCTGAACAAAAGCACTGTTCAGTGCTCTTGATCTAATACCATACAGTGTCTAGACCCAGTGCGCTCTTACCATATTTGTAAAACAAAACCCCAAGACCCACAACCCCTCTCTCCCCTCCAAGAAATAGAAAAAAACCTTGAAGAGGCATCGGGACTTGCAGATTACTTTATCTGTTCAAAGTTTCATGAAGGGGTATTTTCCTAAAGCGCTTCTGCAACGCCCTGTGCTTCTTTCAAGATGACAGTTTGCATCATACTAAGGCAGCAGGGAGAGGGTAAACAGAAAGGGGAATGTGATACAAATGCTGGCAAAAATCAGGGAAAGCAAGGTGGGAGCAATATCGCTCAAGCTGTCGGATCTGTGAGCAAGCCTCGTGAACCAGCTGAGTTATGGCAAACTCCTGCTATGAGGGAATTGCAGTAACTGAGCCTTGCACTCAAACATTTGTAAGGGTGTCCTGGGATAAATAAAGGTGCAGCCTCTGTAAACTCTGCTGTGAAAACAAACACCTTTGAACCAAACCTGTTACAAGGCTCTATAAAGCATGGGCAGAGCTGATGTTAATTATAAGATTTGTGTCTTGGTTTTCTATCTTGAGAGCAACAGTCGGAGTCTTCTTGGCTGGCAAGGAGTTAAATGCACGGCCCTGGCCTGAGCTGCTGCATAAGGCAGGGCTGGCGCTACTGCAGTATCCCTGTTGGCATAGGGAGTGCTCTCAGTTCAGGGTCTCCACTGGAATATACAACAAAATAGTAAAACCTCTTTGATTCCTAGGCAAAGCCTCTGCCATCTGGGGCCAGACCTTCTTAGAAGCATGGTTATATTTTGTCAGGTAAAAGACATTCAGCTTATTTTAAGATCATACCTCATGCACTCAGACATAGCTATGTGTCACGTTGAGCTTTGTTTAGAAGCCTGGTCTGGATTATAGAGGCATTTCAGAAATCATGTGCTTATCAGAAGTTTGAATCAGACTTGCTGTCTATAGCCAAACTCAATAATCAGACTCTTGAACCATGTAATGGGTTAGCAAAAGAGCAGGGGACACACAGGGAGACAATGATTTAGCAGAATTTCACTCGGCATTCAAGCATGCTACCATGCCTGAAAATAAGGGATACATTATTAATTAGTTAATGTTTGCAAAGTATTTTGACTCTGGAACGTGCCAAGTCTTCTTCTTCATTAATTTTCAGTAAATATATGACTAAGCAGTATATGTAATAAGGACACAAAATGTAGTAAGTAGACAAAAGACCTGAAAATACACAAAACGTAAAAAAGAGAGATGCTATTAACGGGGGGGGGGGGGGGGGGGAAAGTGTTAAAACCAGAGGAGTAAATATTGTGATGATGCAGCTGGTTATATATTAACTCAGCACTAATGTAGGGACATGCCCAATGGCAGTGATGATCAGTTGAGACAGCCAACGTCCTACAAGACCTGTAAAGCTGACCTCTATCACCTTTTCCCTTCCAGTGCTAAATTTGGCACAGCCCATACTCAGCAGACCGTCTCTTACCTTCTGGGGCTGCCTAACGCCTGCTTTAGGAGTTGCATGTGCTCCTGCAGCTTTAATAATGTCTGGAAAACCACTTCTGGATGGCGGTCACAACCCCTGACTAGCTGCGGGGAGGTGCGCTCACACCAGGGCCCAGCAGCACAAGCTGCTGCACGCTCTTCCCCTCCCTGGTCGTTCTCACATCCCCATCTGTTCCTTTCCAGTCTCTCAAGTGGGAAATAAACTGAGTTAGAGTCAAACTGTCAAACTCATAATATTCGAGTGGGTTGAATGTCACACCAGCAGAATTCATGCAATCCATATTTCATTCGGCGCAATAAATATGCAGTCTCGCACAGATCTTAGAAATCAATTATGGGTTTTTTTTCTTCAGGAATGTTTGAAGAAACAGTAGGGGCATTTCAGCAAAATGATTTCTCGCCTTCTTTTCCATGAAGTAACTTTTTAGTATTATGATTGCAAGGTCTTGCTTCCTGAAAACAAGCTCGTAAGTGCGTGCCCCGGCCATCTGCTCCTGCCCTTAAGTCAAAGTCAGGGTCCTCAGTTTACAACATCATACTTGGAAGTTTATGACGTTACAAACACAGGACTGACACTTTAGTTGACAGCTAGCCAATAGGATCAAATGAATTAAGCAACAAGCCGTGTCCTTGAAATCTTTGGCTGTAAAGACGAAGACCAGGTGGGAGCCTTTCTAACTGGAAGGAGCGAGCACTACCCTCACAGGTGGTTAGCATGTCAGAAATTTATCATAAGCGCTCTAAAAATAACTAGGAATGATCGTGTCGCTTTCTAACATACTTTTAATGTTTTTCTAAAACATATTTTCTCTTCACATGTCAACTGCTCTGCACATTTAGTTATATATATGCATGATAGTTTTGACCTAGACTAAGAGATCAAACAATAAATCAACTTCTAGAGCCAGACGCAACTGGTGTAAGTTGGCTTTACATTTATGCAGTCAAGGGACCTATGGCAGATTTCTTCCAGCTAAAGATATGGCCCACACGATGTGCTTCACATGCTGCAGGATTCTCTGTGGCTGCAGCTTTTTTCATATGTGGAAATATTGCAAATGGTGGGAAAAAACCTATTGACCCCATTGTGCAAAATAGCCTGTGTGTATCAGTGTGGCAGGTATTTAATTAGAGTAGTTTGAGGCCCTTCAAAAATGTGCAGAAAGTCCCTAAACTCCAAGAAATCAGCAAATCCTTGTTGACTTTTTTACTGGTTAAGGTCTAGAGATGGGTCTGACCCTCAACACTCTTACTCTATCCAAGAGAAATCGTGCCCCTGCAGCTGCCCCCATTGACTTTTTAAAACCATAGAATTTTTCACTGTGTTTTAATGAACCAGCAGACAATTCGGAAAAAAACATAGCATTCAGGAACTCAAGGGTGTTGTACAGATGCCAGGAATCTCCCTGGGCAGCATCACCTACGGAACAGGGGGGCACCGTATACTCTTTGCACTGCAAGTGCAAACCCAACATCAGCTGGAGGCCAATTTCAGGAATGGACCTTGAAAAGTTACAGGTTGGGAAGTAAGAGATTTTTCTGAGGGATTTGAAACTGCTTTTACGCTACTGTCAACATGTTTTCCCTTGCAGAGCTAGGTCTGTTAACAAGAAGCATTATCCTAATGTGACTTATAGGTCAAAAGCGAAAGAATTGTAAGGCAGAGAACAATTTTATTTATCTCTCTAGAATGAATTACTCCCCTCTGTTATTATTATTTTGAGGGGCAGAATTATCAGTTTTATAGGAGAAAACCACCTTTTTAGAATAGATTTAGTTGCCAAAAAAACTTCATAGAAAAAGGAAATAACAGCCTTAAGTTATGAGCCCTACTCTAAAAGACAGAAAGTCTGCTTTGGTTTTGGAAAGAACTTTAACAGATTTTTTTTTTTTTTTTTTGTGGAGAACTTAGAAATAACATTTTATTTTGATCAGAAAAAAATTTAATTCAAACAAAAATTTAATGAGTCAAATGCCTATAGCTATTTCTGGCATATCCAGATTTGCTTTTATAGAAAAAAAAAAAAGCAAACTGATGCTAAATGGTAGGTCACTGGTCCCACACTATTTTGAAGTTTTATTTGATGGCTTTGACATAAAGTCAAGCTACAATGCTAGAGGTAGGGACCAGAGGAGGACAGGAATTTGGTTTTAAGTTTAACTTTGGCTCCAGTAAAATTTAATTGTGAATCACTTACTGAAAAAGGGAAAAAGGTCCTGTTGCAGGAGAGTAAGAGAGATTTTTCTTCTCTCCAGCTCTGATGAAGCTACTGTTAGTGGGCAGGCACTGCACAGGGCTCATCAGCACAGTTATTGCTGTTCTCTCTTCGCTCTGGAGTGTCAGTAATGGGTTTGTATGTGGGAGGGTGTTTTTTAAACAGAAACGGTAATATTTGGAAAAGTGAAATGGGAACCTAGTCCTCCTTGCAAAAATGTCCTAAGTTCTTTGTTCCTTGAAATGAAATTCCAAGTCACTTCTGAAAATTAAGGCTGTGAGTTCCTAGATGACTGGGGGACTTTTAAATATTTAACCTAGCAAGTCCTGCTCCACTCGCATGTTCCTCCAAAGCTGAATTCACATGGGTCTCTTGTGGCAAAAGCCAGCTCTAAGCTTTTTTAAAGAAATGGTTATATTTGAATGATGTATTCAGCAGCCAATAGGCACTGCTGCAAACCCCCCTGATGTTTCAGCCAATGTCATTGTCTCCATGATCTGCATGCGTGGCAGATGTGTTGAATGCATCAACATTTACAATGTTGGTCTCCTGTGGCCATGGGAGGTGCAGTGTGGGATGGGCTGTCCTCAGAGCCAGGGCTGACTTTGTCCTCTCTGCACAATGTGCAGCTCAGTGGGGGTCCTGAGCTGTGACTGGGCTCCAAAATGCGGCAAAATGGTACAGTATTAACTTTAGTGTTTCATGCACACGCCACAGAGGAGCTTCTATTACAAGCCTGGGGCGGGCAGGGAAAAGACTAGGAAGGAGGTAAAGGAAGCAGCAGAACACTTTTTTCTACCTCAGAAGCCACTCAGAGATTATCTCTGTGAGTTTCACTGGGTTATTTATTTTTCATTATGATATCTGACATATCAGAAAACATGAAAGGCATTGCGAGCCCAAGACAAAAAGTAAAATGGCACTTGAAAATGATTCTTTGTGAAGGCTTATTTTTATTTTGTTGCACACGAGACTAGTCAAGCAGACAGGTTTATTTTAACTCTCTAACAAAATTTAGCGACTGGAGACAAACAATTGTCTGCTATTATCATTCCTGCCGCCAAAATTCATTAGGTTCAGGAACATCAGCTAAATCGTGTGCTAAAAGGGAGCACACAGCTACTTACACTATTGCTGGAGACATGACCCCTTAGAGTCAGAGCAGTATCCATGTACATCCAAGAGACTACACAGCCTGTTAAAAAGTAAAATATCTCAAACCTTAGTCTTACTGCAATGCATTGCAGGCAGTCCCTTTCTGTGGCTGCACGTTTCTGTCTGCAGTGAAAGACCCATGAACCTTGTATCCAGCTTAGCTTTTTAAGGTCTGTGCTTCATCAAAAAGTAAATGCATTCGCTAGCATGCTGGTATTTGGTTGCCAGCCTGAGAGAAGCAGGAGGCTGTCTGGGGCTGTGTACTCAAAGGTGTCCTTTTAGTGTGAGTTAAACTAATTTTTTTCTTCTGAGATCTCAGCTGTGGAGAAAGGAAGCTAGCTGGAAAAGTCAGCCTGGCCTCAGTGAAATAACCTGCTTTAGAAATGCAGGCCCAGATCCCCGGGAAGTGTCTGACTCAGGAAATGAATCTAAGTAAAAGAAAAATGTTTAACACCTTTGCAGCCTTCTGTTCTCCAAAGTAGTCAGAGTCTAGTTTGGCTAATGACAACTGAAAAACGCAGATAGTTCTGAATGGTATTGATTCCTTATGTGCTTTGGTATTTTCCAGACATTCAGTTACAGCAGTTTTCCATCATCTTTGCATCAGAGAGATGTGAAGCAACAGCAGCATAATTTAGATCCCAGTATATGCCATGGATTAAAACCCATGGAGAGTAGGGGTGCATTCATATTTGTGGTGTCCGCTACCTCTGGGAAGCTGGCAGACGGGAATCTGTAGGAGTGAGGTATTTTGAAATTCATCGAACTATTTTAAATCCACGTAAAGTGAATATATAACAGTAACCAGTTAAAAGGAGCTCTGCTTGTATAGTGGCTAAAGAAGATAAAGGAGAAAGGTAATCTGGCAGTAGGTTAGTGGTTCCAGAGAAAAGTTTCAGAGCTGGGTGATGCCAGCTCCTGCAAGCCCAGAGAGGAATCAAAAAGGTGTGCCCAAAGGGTGATTCAGACTCCTTAAGGAATGGAGCCAAGCTGTGGATGCACCAGCTGCCTGTGGAGATGTGCTGGAAATGCCTGGCTTGCCAGTAAGAGTGACAATAATGCCTGCTGGAACAAGCAGCGAGCTGATGTCACAGGTGGTGATGGTGGTGGACTGTGGGGCGATATTCAACTGGAGATGCTCACTAAGCTGGCGCTGCACAGGGCAATGTCTGACATTGATCCCTGGGCAAGATAACCTCCTGCTTGTATCCAAGCAGCTGTATGGAGGTCAAATGGAAACACAGAAAGGGAGCCAGCAACTGGGGTAAACAGGGAGATGAAACATACTAAAGATGTCTGTGGGTTGGTCTCTGAAGCTAGGAGCCACAAGTGTAATAAAAATGAAGAAATCAAAGGTCAACTTGCTGGTCAAAAGATGTCGGCCAAAAAATTGTTTTCCCCTAGCAAAGCAAATAAATAACCTCCATAACAATATCATGGCAGGGCTGGATTGATTCTTTCAAGGAATCTTCAGTTCTCACTATTTATATATATACACACATACATGTAAATGTATATATTTGTATTTGAGTTTGAGTTGCACATGGGCCAAAGAGACATTAAAATAATCAATCAATCAATCAATCAATCAACAAAAACTTACAAAGGGCTTTCAGGTTCTCACCAGTAGTCTTACAGACTCAAAGAAAATACAGGACACCAGGCTTTATGAACATCCTCTGGGAGTACCTCTACGCTATGTGACCGATGCTTCCCACTTAGGGCTAAGAATAGTTTTTTAAAAATAGTGTAAAAATTATACACCAATCTCCATCACTATATAGATTGCAACAAATGCTCTGTGTTTGCCAGCAACCAAGGCTGTGGAACAGCTATTAGCAGATGCTGACTGTATGATGATGACCATTGTAAGTGGATGCTTATTTAAGGGACGTTTTCAGGAAACTGCTTGCTCTTAGGAACAGTCTAGAAGTGAAAATGCACTTTGCAAGACTCTTATGTCTTGCTGGCTTGCCTTTTGCCATTTTACAGCAAAGGAAATGTTAATGTATAATAGAATTAGCATTTAGGAGAAGCCTAGAATACTGTTCTTTATAATATAGCCCAGTATTATTATTCAAGACAGGTCTTCTCATAGTGCAATTTAAGCCCCCCAAAATTACCCATCATTACACAGTCAGTCCATTTAACATTCTAAAGCTAATCATACAACAACCTACCCTTTCAGAGGAGATACAAAACCTTGCTTGGGTTTTAAGTTCTGATTACCAGATGAGGTTCCAATTGAGAATTTCAGCTATAAACCAAATGACCTTCGATGACTGCAGACTGGAAAACCTGGTGACTAATCTAAATAGATTTCCAGGCAGGGGGAAAAAAACACCACCCAGCTCTTGTTTCTAGTCCTCTGCATTATTAGGGGAATGACAAAGACAAGCAGATTGTGAAAAAAATCATGACTCCAGTGACCTTCGTGTCTTTGTCCCAGAAAGGTCAGGAGTAATCACCAAAACTTTAACTAGAGTTCAAATTCAGCTTTGTTGTCCTTAGAGGCTGGCAAAATTAAATATTCTGTTCTTGTGCTCTGTAAACAGACACAGTAATTGGTGATGCTTTCCAGCATTGGATATGGAGATGTCTTGACATGAGCTGTAATTCGTAAAGAGACAGTATTTTACATAGTATACAGCAGTCTACAACCAAATCTTGATTTTAGCGTGTAATGCTGGAAATCACAATCACATTCCCTAAAATTAGATCATACCAGGATATGAGCACATATGAGAATGTCTAGGATGTGACTTTACAGTTTGTCATGTTTGCCATCCAACACCAAAACACCTATGGTCAGTCTCTGAAAAAAATCCTATGAAAGGCATCAGACAGGCAAAGTCTGCATGAGTAAGCCATGTGAAAATTAAAAAAACCCAGTGAGTAATCTAGAACAGATCTCATAGGGACTTTCTGACCTTGGCCTGGAGTGCTTTGTCCCTTTCCGCCTTTTGCACGTCACAAGATGTTTTATTTATTTATTGAATATCCATTTTCATTAGAGCCGGAGGAATCACCATGTTGGATCAGACTGCAGTAGTCCATGATTTCCATGATCATACTGTTAGTGAACAGAAGTTTAGAGAAAGCGTAGGGAAATAAGGAAGAAACAAACATATATTCTTGGGGAAAATCTTCTCCTTGCTCTAGATGATCAGGACCTGCCTTATACCTTACAAAGTAGAAAGGTATAACCCCTTCAATAGGACTTTAAGAAAACCCAGTTTTATACCTTGGGAGCTGTCTGTTTTTCACATGAATATTTAGTCAGATTTTGAATCCTGCTGAACAGCTGACACAAATTATGGCCTCAGGAAACAATGCAACGGACTAATTTTGAGTACACTGAACACATGCATACTTCTCTGCATATTTTTATTTTGTTTATTAGTTGTATAGTTACCCACCCATTCTGATTCAAAGGTTTCTATGTAGCACCTTGTATGTTGCGTGCTGTTTTCTCTTCAGTCAGTCTGTACAGTAAGGATCCATTTGTTCTGCATTGTCCATTTGTGAACCTCCTCTACTGTAGGCTTTTGGAGAGTGGGAAGCCAGCAGTATGCAGGTATCAAGGTCTGTGATTAGTTTCTATATATCAGCATGTACTATTGTCCACAGTCTTCTTGAAAGCTGTAGGAAACATTCAAAAATAAAGGCAAGTTTCAAAATTAAGTAAAAGAGCATTAAATGCTCTCTTCCTCATCTAGCAACCTAAAAATAATGGCACTTACCTTGAACTTTGAAAGACTCTTTTCTTCTTATGCATTCAGATACCGAGTTGCATTTCCTGTGCCTTGAAATGTAATAAGACTGGGTATCCTGTGCTGCATAGCATCAGTTAAATTGCAGCTGTCAGTGCGGGACACCTGCAACGCCCAGTTTTAAAGAGCTGTTAAAACAACGACCAGCATTTCTGAAAAATGGCAAAGTTTGGGAAGAGTGAGGGATTTCTGGTCCAGGGTTTAAAATCAGTATCTGCGTACTCTGCTTCAAGTCCTGCTGACTTCAGTGAGGGCACATGAAGTAAAATGTCATTTACCATGAATAAAGGTGACAAAATCAATCTTTTGGCCATGCTGTGATGCTGTTAGTGTCTGCACATTCTGCAGACGCATTTGGTAACTGGGACTTCCCAAGCACAATGTTTTCATGTTTGACAGTGGGAAAAGAGCTTCACTTCTCCTTGCCTGTGTTTTCCTTGAAGGGGAAAGGGTGAGAACATCTCAAACACAGCAGGGCAAAAGTGTGAGTAATCAGCAAGGGGCAGGGAGAAAAATACCTCCCTTTAGTTCTTCCAGTTGTCACTCTACCTTGGCTCCCCGCAGGCAGCATTGGATCAATGGGATATTGGCCATTTGGTTCAGAAGTGGCCACTGTGATACAAATACAACATTGCTCCAGCACATTTTTCAAAATGATTCTAGGAAAGTGATCGGGTTTTAGGTAACACATCCTGTGATATAAAGACAATAAGCTCTGTGCAATGTCACTGCAGTTATAAGTATCAACATAGCATAAACTGTAAAAAAGAAAAAAAAAAAGAGCATTTTCATTAGCATTTCTTACAACAACGCATTTAAATAAATCACAAGGTCTGCAATAAGGAAAATAATAACAGTAAGGAAAAGAATAAGATTAATTATCACTTAAAATGGCATTTCCTCTAAAATACCAGAATGAAGTTGTTAAGATCTTACTAAGAAGAGACAGACAGGAATGTTCCTAGAATGAGATCACAGAATTTATCTGTCTTGTTCTGTTTCCTCAATTTAGGAAGAAATTTAATATTACTTTGCATCTACAACCATGTGCAGTCCTTGCCCAGTGCATTATCCTATACTGAGAGTACTTTTATGATAAAGTTAAAATATTCACAGAGAAATAAAAGATGCTCATATTCTAATGGTGGCTTTAATTCCAAGGAAAGTAACCATGCACTTCTTACATTTGACAGTTATCAATGGTAAATAATTTTGCAGTCATGGAAGATCACACTCCAATACTGTCTAGGAAAAAAAAAAAGAAATGTAGTCTCACCAGATTCAAGTGTATTTAGTGAAAAATCAGGATATAATTACATTACATGAATAAATTATTCTAAACCCATTTTAGGTCAGAAACTCCAGTGCTGGATAGTGACTAAATCCCAGAATTTTATCTTTCTCCTGTCTCCAGGCACTGCGGAAGCCAGAAACCATTACAACAGGACAAAAGATCACCATGAAAGAGTTATGAGAAGGGGCAGGAATATCAGGAACATGCTGGTGTTCTGTTTTTAAAAACAAATGACCCATTAATTCACAAAAACAACCCCATTACTGTAGTAACAAACTTAGTTTACGCAAATGTCCCTATCAACATTATTCAAGCCCAAATTTGATTTAATTTGGAAAAGGAATGAATAAAGCTTAGGGTAATGGCAACGTATTAGACCATGCAGACCTTAATAATACATTTGAGAAAGTGTGCTGAGAGAGTGACATGAACATCAAAAGAGAAACCAAGAGCATGAGCTACAGAATAAAGGAGAAATTGTATCTGAAATTATACCAGAGAAGGCAGAAGGAGAAACACAGGCAGAAGGAGCATGTGCCTAACTATAAGTCAGAGAGAATAATCACATTAATGACTGTTTCCCTACATAGTTTCAGTTTGTTTCTTTATTCTATTTTTACTGAATCTGATTTCTATTCAGGTTCAATTAATAATAATGAGCCTAAAATTAATTTGCATTATCATTTACAATGGATGCTTTGATCATGTATGTAGTTGGAACTATAACGCATACATTACCATATTATGCAAATTGCATTTTCAGCATCAGCTACATCTGTATATCATTTCTTCACGCCACAGTTCTGTGCGTTGTTTCTTTGTGTACAGTCCTGCAGGCTGGCAGAAGCTGGGAGAGTTTAGGGAGATACTACCAGGGGAAATGCTGCTACAGATGTGCCCTTTTCTTATGTTCTCTCTCTAGACACCCAGCGCTGGCATCAGACAGGGGAGAACTTTATTTTAACCCAGATGGCTTGTTCTGTGTCCTTTATGATTCTGTTATTACCTCAGCTAAATTACTCTGCTAAACTGCTCTCCTGCATTGACCCCATGCAATGAGCTTTTGTATAACACACTCCTTTTAGGCCTCAAAGCAAGCAACCAAACGTGTATGAAAAGCCCAAGTACTACTTTGGGTTTTTTTCATGCTTAACACAAGTGCCTCTCTTCTCCTCTAATTCCTGTAGAATTTCTAACTGCTTGCAGCATAAATCAGATGAGAATCTGACCTAAAAAAGAAAGCAGAGTTAGTACCACGATGTTCATAGAGATCTGATTTTTAGGTCAGACTTACGCATTCATGACACTAAAACGTGCTCGGAGAAATGTTGCACATCAATGGTTAATGGAACCACTCAACACTGTCTCAGCTGACTACTTTTTGCCAGTGGCCAAATTTCATATTGCAGTGAGTGGGGCCCAAAAGTATTAGGAGTTTACATTTTTATGGTGCCTTTCATCTTGTGAAATACTCCCTTGCTTTACAAGCTGATACAGAAACCATACAATGATTGTTTAATCAACTCCATTGCTGCAACTTTGTGGTGAAACACAGGGAGAACTTAGCCTAGAAAACCCTAGGTGCTTCAGAGAGGAAATGAAGACTACAGTGTCCATTTGAAACAAAGTCGGGAGAATGTAATTTTTAGACTTGGCATCTGGCCAGGTCATCAGAGTTAACACACTTTACAGATATAATTACTGCAGTGGGATATTTAATGTGCAAGGTGGTCAGAACTTTGCTTTAACACGCCACCCAAAAATGTACTTGGGTCACCCCTTGCACCTTCTCATCGTACTGACTCATGGTCCAACAAGCAGGTGAGATCCTCTCCTTTCATTTATTCATCTCTCTTTTAGTTAGAGGCCTAGGTAACTCTCAAAATTGAACCAAACAGCCAAAAACACCGCCAAAAGAAAATTTTAAGCAGTTCTGAATTTCATGAAAATTTTGCATGAAAACCTATCCCTCCAGCCAAGCTAAGGATCACAGAAGTTTAGATGCTTCCTCCCACAGATAAATTACTTCAGAGTGTCCCTACGGGCTTGATCCTGCCTTCCAAAGGGACGGTGGTGAAATTCCTCCAGTGAGGTCACTAGGCTCTCAGAAGATGATTCATTTGGCCATTTTACTGTGCTTAATCTGTTTGACAGGAGATAAGAGCAGTGCCTGAGGAAAGCGAAGGGGATAAGTGGGACTGCCCTTTTTTGTCGTCAGCAAGCTGTTTGGTTGGATCATCCTGTCTTTTGAAACCCTACCTATTTTCACTACCTCTCTCCTTTTCAGGGTACACTGGGATGTGAGGCATGCAGTATCTCTCAGGTGAAGGAATTTAACTAGGTGCTATCTGGTGAATGACAAACATTAGGTATTGTCAGAATGAGGTATTCGCTTGGAGTCTTCAGCAAAGCATTAATCTGATTAAACTCCTGAAAATTGATAGACATAAAACAGAAGAGCATATTAATATTGTCAACAAAATGCACTTCTTAGTCACTCAAACTCAAATGTCAGATATTTGTTGCTCAGTATGCAATTAAAGATGATCTGATCACCCTCCAAGCAGAGAACTGACAAAAAAATGGGGTGAGGAAACATTTTTTAGTTTATCCTTTGCATATATGCAGATGTTGATACTGATAAGAGGGAAGAATCACTTTAGTTCTGCATAGATAAAGGGATTGCTCTTGGCAGAATAGATTAATGTACCTGTCTATACAAGCATAGAGGAAGAATTAAGAAGGAAAATAGATTAGTATTCTGCTGCACATGGGACAATCAAATATGATCTTTGGATTGGCAACTGGACTAATAATAATCACTGTAATAAACCAGGGCCTTTATAGCTTTGATATGCAGTACTAACTAAAAGATAGCTGCTTCTTAGGAATAATGAGCTGGATTCTTCATCACTCATCACCTCGTGTAATTATTGTCATGAGTTCAAAATAAATCCATTATGCTACCAAATCAGATTTTTTTTCCCTTTCATGTTATGTTTTCCTTGCATGGGTGTAATAACTATTCCCAGTATAGACAATGAAAATCAGGCTTTGTATATTTATTTGCCATTTAATAATAAAGAAAATGTAAGAGATCTAATGGATGAGCACCTAACATTTAAATGTTAGGTACTTAAATGTTGCTGTAGCCAAGCCTGTGGTTAATAACCCCAAGGAAGGAGGAGGAATGGATAAAAAACCCAATCTGGCTTAATACCAAATAATAGTTTTTCTTCTTTCATAATGATTTATTAGCAGGTGTGTTAGTAAAAGCATGCACAGCAGTATTGAATGATATTAAGACAAGTAAGCTACAACCAGCTCAGTAATTTAAAACTCAAAACATCTGCTCAAGAAGTATCTCAAATCTGAGATTTTTATTGTGTTATTTTTCTAAAGGCTCTTCATAGCTGAAGTGAGGATAATCAAGGTAAATTATGAAAATAACCTACTTACATGGTAAAGGTCAATAGAAAGTCATGATAGGGTCTGGTTTTTAGGAAGATATCCTGTCTGTATTGTCAAAATAGATTAACATTATAATACAACATAGTTTGTCACTTGGAAGAAAAAGAGATGTTAACACAAAGATACTTGCCACAATTAAAATTAGGTTTTGGTTTAGACTGTGAAAGCAAGAAATATCAACACCATTAGCTTGCCTCTTCATTTATATTTTTTCTAGCACAGGTCACAAAAAGGTGAACAGATGCGTACTTTTTTTTTAGTCTTGAGAATAGCAAATGTTAGATATGTAACTCTATTTTTAAGGGTAATTTTCCTAATTCTTATCATATGAACGACACCGAGCTTTAGAGGTAATGTGGCTTCCAGCACCTTACGAATGGAAGGTAAAGGAGTTGCCTACACGTTTCTGTAGCCATCTGTTTTCCAGGATTACTGACTGTGTAAATTAAACAAGCTGCTCTGCAAACATGAACAGTCTTGGGCTCACTCATTTGTCTTCCAGCCCAAAAGTGGACAAAGGGAATCTCCTCTTTGGGAAGTGACAGTAAAGATTTAGTTATTTCCCACAATACTGTATATGCTGAGCATGCCAATATACAAAAAATGGATGAGTTAGAGCCTGAAAACTTCCAGGGATCTTCACAGTAAAGCCAGAGCAGAGACCTAGGTCTTAAAAATCCCTCTAGATATTCTTCTTATTTGGTGAAGTCCCACCAGCAGTTAGGCCAACAGTTACCAATGATGTTCCAAAGAAAATTGATCCAGGAATAAAAAAAATCTTGCTTCTCAACGCACTCACGGGCCTTAAACTGAACAAAATAGAAGCTGGGAAAGAATGCTAGCTCACCCTATGGCCATGCTGTGAAGGACTTCAGCGTCCTCATGTTTGTGAGGGATTTTACCTTCAGTGATTTGAATCCTTGAAAAGATATACCTGTGACTGAAGTGATCCAAGGCATAAATCTGGCAGTACAAAATATGTCATGCAGTATAGCCTTCAATACCCTCTACATAAATTAGAAACTAGAAGCTACCTGAGCCCACTGAGTTTAAAATACTGCCCAAGTGTTTTCAGCTGTTGCTACTCACCAGTGATTTGCTGTGTAAATAACAACTATGGTAGTTTTCTGTACTCAGTAGCTGCTTCTTCCTGAGTAACCAACTGAAATTGTAATAGCCTCAAAAGCATCCTAAATGCAACCTCATACTATGCCAGAAGGCTAACCAAAAAATCAGCTTTTCATCCTGTCTCAGCCTGGGAAGAAGCCAGTGCAAATGGGGATGATGCCCAAGCTACTGAGAAGGCTGATCAGTGCATTGAGCAGGGTTTAATGTTAAAAAGGGCTGTCAAAACACAAAATGTGGCCTCGCTTTTCTGATCGCTTAACCGAAAAAACTGCAAAAACTTTGAGGTGTGTGATTTGCAAGAGCTAGCACTTCTGTAATTTTCCAGTGGCATAAAACCAGTTACTACCAGCTGAAATACATTAGCAGCTTCAGTAATTAGTAGGCATAGCCATTTCTTGTCAGTTCTACGGGCCATATCCTCAGCTGGCGTAAATCAATAACACTCCGGGCACTGGATCAGTATTACTTTACTCACCTTGAAATAGTTATGCATACTAATTATTGCCTTACCCATTACTGCTCTTGTCAATTCAGACACCTGATTTACACCAGGTGAGTCTGTTCCATATATTTAGAGGTTTCTGCGCATTCCTTCAAGGACCTGTAGTGTTGAATAAACTTTCCGAATAAGCCAGGCACATGTCTTCCATTATCTATCAAATCAATGTTCAATGAAGTGACACCATTGCACATAAATCATGACTGCAATTATTAAATCAAGCAGAGTTTGTATTGCGTTTCTTTCACCTTTGGGTAGAATTAAACCCGTGAGCACAGGCACGCCAGGATTGCTGGGATGGAAAAAGGAGTTAAAAGCCCCACCCAGGCTCTCACAACCTAACCTTTGGAGCATGCAGCTGATAATGCGAAACAGAACATAATGCCCCGGAGGAGATACATCTGGAGGTCAGCTCAGTCAGATACCGTGGAACTGTTCCAACAAAGCAATCAAATATCTAGCAAAACCTATATAAAAAAAAAAAAAAAAAAATCACATCTTTGGTATATAGACATACAACCTGAGCTAGATAAAGGTAGAGAAACCTGATTTCATTTTCACAGCCCTGTCAGGCAACCTAAGAGCCGAGTTTTCCCTCCACAAACACAAAGTGAGGTTTTTAACTGCAGCTTATTAAGGCTTAGTTTGTCTAACCCAAGCATAATAAATTCATGTGTCAAGATCTCAGTTGATTGTTCATCAGAGAAAAATGAGACAAGATAATCCACTTTGTTGAAAACGTAATGCTTTAGGAATGTTACAAACTACTGCAAATGTTTAACTCCCCATGCCTCATGGGTGGTTATATAACAAAACACCCATTCAGGGGCTGATTCTTATCTCTGGCTTGCATAAGGCCATGTCTAGACAAGGATTTGAAGGTGTGTTGTTTGAAAGTGTTAGCAGAGTGGTCTAGTTGGCAGATCAGGAAACCTCCCCTCTTTGCCCTCAATCCCCCGCCCCAAACTTTTATGGATGTGGAATGGGTGAAGTGTGGGTCCTTCTCCTTCAGTTTTTGGCACAGTGGAGTCAGAATGTGACTTCAGAGGGTCGAGGGAGGGCAGGTTCATCTCTCTGCCCAGGTCTAGTCTAGGCTTTGCCCCTAGGCTTTGCCTATTGAGGGCTTTTCAGCATTACTTCCAGTATGTCACACACACGATACATGTAGGTATCACAAATAAGATCAGATGGTACTTTGCCTTTGTGAGGCCCGTACTAGAGATAAAGGATGACTTTCCTAGTGATGGTCAACCATTTGACAGCATCTCCTTTACAGGAAAATGGCTCCAGTGCTGATTTCCTGCTCCACTGTACCTACCTGGTTATAATATTTTTATCTCTTTATTGCCCTCATTTCCAACTAACTTCACCCAGACATCTGTTCCTACCACACATACACCTCTAGCTGTTGAGAGAAGTATTCAGTGGAAAAGCAGGAAAATTTACACAAAGGTCTGGATGCTAAGAAGCCATCCCACTCAATTTCTTTTAAAGCATTGCCTTGAATTTACAGTGCTTTGTTCCTCCATCTCTGATTTGCTCCCTCACAATTCAAGAACAGCAGCAGCATATGGCAATGATGAGAATCCTTACGGAGACACGTGCCCATCTGTGGCTTGGTCTGTGAAATATTGTTACTCTCACAAGCAAGTTCTAAGAGCAACAACATTTTTAACTCTCACTTGTTGCATATTTTCCCTTCTGTTTGTTTTTTGGTTTTGCTTTTTTTTCCTAAGGAGATCTAACTATTTAAAAAATTACTTCTGTATATCATTTAATTTTTACTTCAAGTTTCATGAGGATTCATGAAAAAGAACGATTTTGTTTTTAGCTTTTTGTTTTTAGTTTTTATTTCAGAATATTATTCTGATGTGGTTTTAAAACTTTTAAAGACACATTTCCAGTAGATGAAGGGGAAAAAAAATCATGCCTTGGTAAATGCACCACTTTTGTTTTTATAATCACAATTAATTGTGTTTTCACTTTTATAAAACAAGAAGTAGGGGGGAAAAAAGAACTGGGTAAAGTTTAAACCACATTCTGAGGGAAATCAGGTGACGAGAGACAGGAGAAATCCTACCCTACTGAAATACATGGAAAGGTGATTATTTTCCAACTGCCAGGAATTTGCCCCCTGTGTTTTATAAATTAAATATATACAGCTACGTAGATACACATGCATACTTATTTGCTGTTCTTCTGTAAGAGAGTGAAAGTTATCAGGCCAGTTGTGATAGCTCTCTCTCTGTATATACACACTTTAAATCTGCTATGATAACCAGTGGTTTACAGTGCCATTAGGAAGTCTGAGACTGTGAACTAACTATTAAGAAATGCAGTCTGCTGTCGTATCTGGAACATACTGGCTCTTGGGAGAAATATATGTTTAATAAAGAGAGGTGCTTTAAATGTTTCCCTCCTGATACAGGTCTAAGCTCAGCAAGTTAGGTTCAGTCACACAGCTGACTTCTAGCCTTATAGTATACAATAGGGTTTTAATGTTTAAAGTTTAGGTGCACGTTTGAGTATCTTACTGAATAGGAGCCAGAGTGAAAACAGCTTTCATTTAAGATGAAAATTCCTGCTTGAAGTTTTCTTCCTTGAACTCTGGCTCCAATTTGTGAATGCAGTGGGGATGTTCGTGTTTCTGTGTGGAGCCCAGCAGGAACGTCAGCAGTTCTGCTTCACTGCCGAGTATCAATAGTGCTCCTAGATCAGAGCTCAGAGTGAGCTCTTAGGAGGGGCAACCTTGTCAGTCAGCACTTGACTGCTTTGCTCTGTTCTTGACCAGCCCATGCAATTCGCATCGCCCTCAAGGTAAGATGAGTGGGTGGATCATGGAAGTGTACAAACAGCCTTCAGGATCATAATTCAACTCCTCTCCTTTTGCCTTGAAGCAGTATATTTCCACACACAATCAAGGTGCATAAGACAATATTCAATTTAAGGAGGTGTTCAGAATAAGACGGGTTGTATTTAAAAAGAAGAAAGCAGTGTGCTTATAAATAATGCAGTGGCTTGCAGTCATAAGACAAACTCTGGATTTAAAGACAAATGATGCAGAATTCCTGGCCTGTCTGCAGGTTACTGAGAGTAAAATCTTATGAAGTGACTGAGCAGATGGAGAGGTAGGCACAGCTGCTGAGCTTGTACTCTCCCTGAGTACAAGGGCTGTTTCTGGCCTTCCCAAAGTGGTGTTAGATTGGGAGTGGGCTGCAGCAGAGCCTCTCCTGTCCCTTGCATTAACCAGCGGAAAGAGCTGGGCTCTGGCATGCCAGAGTACCTGTGCTCCCGGGAAGCCAGGAGTGGACCCTGCCTCCCTGGTGAGGGGTCTGTCTTCAAGGCACGATACAGCCCTTCCTCGGAACTGGAATTTCAACCTTTCTGACCTTCAGCACGTCAGCAGACAACCAAAACATTTTGGGAGGCCTATACACTGAGGATTTGGCATCTCCCTTTTGAACTTAGGTAAATGCTTAAAGGAAAAGTATCACTGCTTGTCACAACTTTTGTGTTCCCCTTTCAACTGCAGCAGCTTACAAACATTTAAAAGTTATTCACTAAAAGTGAGTCCCTGCTTCAGTGTAGCCTAACGCTCTTTAGGAAGAGATCTCCTCAAATCTGATTCTGCCTGTCGCAGTTATCAGTTGTGCTGCACATCTCATGCTTGCCGTTTGTCTTCAGTGTCCGTACCCCTGCTCTGTCTATTCGTGTCGACAGGTAGGACAGATGGAAAATATGAAGGAGAAAAATCCTACTGCAAATAACAACTCGGTCCGTTATGTAACTGCTAAAATATTTATAAGTTTCATGTGCTTTTCAAAAATGATAACACAAAAGAACTCATGTGTAATTAAATGTGATATATAAATCATGCTGTTTGCTCGACCTATTGACTGCACTGTCCTCATTCTCCCAAACTTAGTATAAAATTATTCGTTAATTTTCAAGCCAGTAACTTTTTCACCAGTGCATATGCTGGCTGTTTAGGTCTGAATCAGTGAGATATTAACACCACAATATAGATTTCTTCTTATATTGCCATAAAGAGATTCTACTCAAAATGTGACTCCTTTTAAATAAAATTGCCTGTATTTTTGAGCTCCCGCATGGACAAAGTTGAATACTCAGAAGTTTTTTCAATATAAATTGTCATTTTTCATTATGCTTACTTTGAGCAAGCAGTGGGCCCAAATCCTCAGCAGGCACAACCGGAGCTCACACAGCTGCACAGCTTGGATCTGTGGTAGAGGTAGCCCCTGTCTGTAGATTTCCTCCTTGAATAAACTGTTGTGTATTGAGAATACTAAGCATAATCCAAGTTATTCTGGGGACTAGAACTCACACAAGGTTTATCTAGTATTAACAGTTATTTGACCTTCCTGGGCAGAGCAAGAAGAAAATGCTCTTTTACATACTCTTATGCAAACCTCTTAAATATTAAATGAGCTGCGCACAAAACTTTTCTTGTGTGGAGGACCGATAATACTTTGGACTTCACTTGAAATCCAGGTCACTTTGACCTTGTGTAAATGAAATCTTGCGTTTCACCAATTTTTCACATGCTTGTTCCGTCTTGAACAAAACCTCAGAATCAAATAAGCACCAGCTTCAATGTAGAGGATGATTAACTTAAGGAGTTCTTGGCTTCTTCTTCAAGAAGGTTAACATGACCTTGAATGGCAAGAGAATATTATGTATTTGTATTGTTGAATCTTACATGGAGTGTTGTTATAAGAAGTTCACATATAAACTATATTTTAAGCCCTAACAAAGAGACATTTCGCTTCCACTGCTTCTGAGGTTATTAGTCCATCTACAAACTGAAAAGAGTCAGTCTTTTCTACCATGCTGATACTCAGCCAAATTCATGCACGTACTTCCCATTTGCTTCAGTAAGAGTTTTGTCGATGGCAGTGCTATAAATTCTACCTCCACCTTCTCTCTAATTGGCACCAACATCAAATGCTAAAGGATGTCCTTGGAAAATCAAGAAGCCAGGAAGCAAAAATCCACAGCTAAAACCCAGTTCTCCATTGTACGTATAACTGTCTATTAATTTCTGTGAGCTTATTCCACATCAAGGCTTTGTTCTTTCCTTTTTAAAGTCAACAGTAAAAATCATGCTAGCATGAATGGGGTAAAATCAGGCATATAAGTGAAAATGAAGTCAAATCTTATCTGGAGAATTCCCACTTAGGACTTAGAGCCTGACACAGTGGTCACTGAAGCATTTCTAAAGGTCATTGTCTGATATGATCTTTTCATAATTGTTAGTGGAATGAAGGCATCTTTATTCTGCTCTGCTTACTAGCAATGCTTATATAAAAAGTGGATTATTCACAGCTCCTTTCCTTTTGAAAATGGGCTGCTTTTTTTTTTTTCTTTTAGGGAGAAATAAAGCACACCCAGTGTGAGTCAAACTGAAAACAATTGCTTGAGGTTTATGTGCCAGCCAAACAGTGACACTTGTACTTTCCAGTTGTTATTTGTATGGAAGGTCTCTCTATTCTGAAGAGCAATGCCATCAGTTTAGGAAAAAAAAAAAATCCAGAAGTTAAATTCTATCGATAATGGAAGAGCAGGAGTGATTCCAAATCATGGTGATGCCCTTAATTATCTGTCAATTGCCATTCTAGTCATACAGGGTATACTTGCAGCTCTTCCTTTAGGAAAACCATTCCGATTGTATTGCTGCAGGAGGCAAAGATGCTTCTTGATGTAGCTGCATTAAGTACAATGTCCTTTCAGCTGAAAAGTGAAAAAGCAGTCAGATTTTTTAATCCACACCTATTTTTCTAAGCTTCTGATGAGCACCTTCTTCACATTTTTTCTAACCTCATTTGTACACTGCTGAATTACTCATTAGAATGAAAATGGAAATACACTTTCTTAAGCTGACATTAATAAAACCTTCATTTTGACCTGGATGTAACAGTGTTTAACATAGTTAATAGCCTGACAACATTTTATGGATGTTATTGTTGAAGGTATTTATGTTGTAATAGTATTGATGAGCACTGGCTATAGGTGGGACTCCCATTCTGCACTAAAATCTAAGATAGTTAAAGTCCTCTATTAGAATCTGTTATGGTGTACAAAAGCTTTTCCCAAGAAGGCAAATACTTACATTAAGGAGAAAAAATAAGAGGTAGAAAAGAGAAAAATTAAATAAAGTGTTAGAAGGGAAAGAAGACAATGAATTCATTTGGTCTATATAGGGAAGCTGGGAAGAGAAATAAAACCTTGGCAGTTTGTTTATTCAGACTGGCTAAGTTTCAAGCCAGTGAGTAGTTTCAGTGAAGTCCATAACAGAACGCACATCCTCACAGCAATGCATTTACATAAATCCATTGCAGGACTGATTAATCTTGCATGTTTCAGGAGGTGCTCTAGTGCTCTCAAGACAGATCCTTTGAAAATAAAACAGATGGGCAGATAGATCAGAGGGAGAGAGCTGGATGCAGTCTTGTGTGTCTCATAATAATTTTCATGTAACCAAGCTGAATTTTCAAGTTAAAGTTATTCAAATGTTCATACATATATTCCATTCAAAGAATGCATTTACAGATTCTACGTAGGGTTACCTGACAAGAGGGTATTTGATTAAAATGGGCCTGTTGAGAGGGAAGATTCTGTTAGATACACTATCTGAAAGTTGATTGTTTATGTCTACTTGCAGATGTGATTTATCAGGCTGGTTCTCAGGACAAAAGTAACTGTTTTCAGAATAACTGTTTTCAGTAATTTATTTTTTTTTTAATCCTGAAGAGAATAAATATTTTGGCTCCAAAAGCATGTTAGCAGGACTGCAAGTTTGAACAGTTTTAGGAGATATTACCCATGTTAGCACTCTCATCTCACTACCACAAGCCCAGCTTTCTCTTGGCCAAAAATGAGAAATTTAGACTCTGTGATTTGAAATTTAGCACCTGTAACAGTATGTGTTGGAAGAGGCAGGTTATGATTTCTTCCATGGAATACGAAGGCCTAACTTTTCTGTAACCAGTATTCATTTCATGAAACAATATAAAGATGAATAATTTATGAACATTTCTACATTGAAGGAACTGCTAGCAGCATTCAGATTTGAAACCAGAAAGTTGTTTGGTTTTTGTTTGTTTTGTTGTTGTTTTTTTTTTTAAGGAAAGCATGTGTTTTGTTAAGGGTCTGGACCTGTAAAGATCTTCTGGATCCTTTAGGTGAGTAATTCACGTAGTTAAGCCAGTTAGGAGCTGCTTGCCTTTTTTTTTTTTTTTCCATAGCCAGTAGTTGAGGCAGCAAAACTGTCTCCATCTTTTTTTCTCCCACCAAATTGATGAAATAAGGCACTGTACATGCAACAGTCCCATGCAGCTGCCTGCTGGCTTTCATGGAATGAAATATCAAAGGAAGAATGGATGTGGGACTGGGGCCTAAAGGATTTTGGGAGCTCTCAATTGAATAAAAAATAATGTCTTGCACAACTCCTTTCTTTCCTCAGAGGTATCAAGTTTAGACCAGAACTGCATAAGAGTAAAATGAACTTTATGGACTACTACTGTAGTAGTACTACTGTTCAAGAGGAGTTTGGTCAATACTCTCAGGCACATGGCGTGATTCTTGAGGTGTCCTGCTCAGGACCAGGAGTTGGACTTAATAATCCTCATGGATCCCTTCCAGCTCAGCACATTCTATGATTCTACTACAGCTTTTGGTTATTGGGACGGCTCTAATCCAGAATTACACAGCTGAACACAGAACAACTTCTTCCAGAAGTAAGGGGGGACTTGTTTAAAGGGAACAGAAGAAGAAGAAGCAAAGAGAGGGTGCATTAATGAATGGCACAATGGACCACTGATACTGCCCTACAGAAACAAGGGGCTCTTCACAAGAATTCCCTCCTTTAGCATGTGATAGACCTTATGCCCTGGGATCACAATGGCTCACAGACCGAAACAAGAGAGGAAGCAAGAAATCTCATAATTTCTTTTCCCCATGGGATAAACAACATTTTATTCTACCTTTAACTCTGGCGGGAGACACTGCCACTTAGCAAACAAATCTATATTAAGTGCACTTGCTGGAATTATTTACAGCATCGTTTGTTCCAGAAAATGACACTAATAATATATCGCTGATTTCAGAAAATGGAATTTGACATGAATAAAGGCCTTCTGAGCAATAAAAAGCATCTTTCCTTAATCAGCATGCCTTATTAAGGAATTCCTTGTTTTCCTGTCCCAAAAAAGAAGGAAAATACCATTATTCTCCTACAACACCCTATTGCAAGTCACAGACAAGCTACTTTTGGCACTCTGGCTTTAACCACAGGTGACTCCACAGCGAGCGAGAACAATTGTCCTGCACGTTAACAAAATATTTCTGAGACAAGAAAAAGCTCCACCTCACTGTTCAGAGATCAATTTGTCTGCAGAAATAAGGATTTGTATGCACAACTTTCACTACTGTAGACAGCTGTATAGTTGTGTACTTCTCATACCAAATATTACTTGTTAACCAATGAAACTGGATAATGTCAAATCAAAAATTTAGCAAAACTGTGGGGTTTTTTCAGAGTATCCTCAGAATTAATGCCTTTGAGTTGGTGCTTCTTGCAGTTTCCAGATATGCCTCTCTACCTTCGCTTTCATGTAATCTGTCAGGAGTTTATTCAGGAAATAGAGATGTCCTGCTGGCCAAATCTGTTTTTGTAATGGTAACCCTGCAGGTTGTATGCTACCAGCATAGTTTTTATGCCAAGAAGTTCCTGCATTAAATGGAGGAGGTTAAAAGTCAGTCCTGCCTTGCAGCTGCTTTTAGTGAGCTTTGGCAAAGGTTCACCAGTCTGTCCATAAATGCACAGTGTCATTGCTATATAGGAACATTAATCAATGTTTTCTGCGGCAGAACTGTCTTGCATTGTGATTTTGATAGGAACTGCAGGCAGGATCACACGTTACCACTATTTCTCATATTTTTTAGTAAAGCAGCTCTAAACACTAAATTTATTTCAAAAGTTACCTTCAACAGCGAGCATTCTTTCAGCAGTGGATAAGAAAATTACCCTGATAATGCTTCCTCTCCAGAAACTCCTTTTATAAATAGTACAACGTGATACCAATTATTTCTCTCTGTTTTGAAACAGTCAGATTTTTTTGTTATTTCAATAATGTCCAGCTGTCATAAGGGTTCCTTAAAATGTACAATTACAAGGAGATAAATATACGACAGTGTATGCTTTTTGTGTATGGTAGACTTTGTGCTTTCCCACTGCAAAATGCAGATAGCACAAAATAATTTTATTTTTTTTCTACAAAGAAATAAAGAAAAAGTCATTGGTGATTTTCAGATCTACTCTTTTAACCCATGAGGAATATTCTTACTATCTATTGTCTAACTTAGATGCTTGCATGTACTTCAGGGAAACTCCAGCTATCTCCATGGATATATAGGAACCCAGGGGTCTTGATACAGATATCTTGAGCAGCACCTCACTGACACGTAAAGCAGCCATGTGAAAGTGAGAGGAAGAGGAAAAGTTTCATAAGGAGTTATCTTATATTCACCTCAAGTTTCTAAGAAAGCTGTAGTAGAATGTCATATTCAACAGGTGGTACTGATACAGTCTAAATGGACAAGTTTTCAGAATACATGGAGCTGAAATCCTGTGTCCATTGAAGGACATATGATTGTTGAGACACAGGAATGAGAAAGGACATAGTAATATGTAGATGGAGAAATTAGAGAATCTGTTTATGACTTTGAAGCAGAGACATACTTTTGTGCCATGATCCAAACTCCCAGGTTCCACAAAAGCCACTTTTCTCCTTTTATGGTCTGAGCTGATCAAATACAATATTATTTTGAAACCCAGTGCACTTGTGTGCTTGACATATATGTAGACTTTATGTGCTTCTTTCCAACCATTAAAAACCCCCAGCACTTTCATCACATATTCTATTCTATTCTATTCTATTCTATTCTATTCTATTCTATTCTATTCTATTCTATTCTATTCTATTCTATTCTATTCTTATTATTATTGTTATTAATATTAATTTAATCTTGACGTCTCATAAACCAGTTCTTTAGTAACTTCAGTCATGTACAAACTGATAGTCCCCAGCACTAGTGACTTACACTCTAATGGGATGGCTCCTGTCCTGTGGAAAAAGAAAAAAAGTATTTATCTCCCAACCTCACCATCTAACTTTTAGCTCACCGCTAATATCCTACTAAGGAGACTCCAAGATGATTTTCAGATAGTACTGGATTAGCCATTCCTCTTAAACAGCCATTCTTGCAGCAGAACACAACCTGCATGATGCCAGCAGCCTGTCCTCCTTCCCCCAGTATTTGAAAGTTTCCCAGTTTACCCTAAGCTCTGTCTCCTCTTTACACAAGGGGAAAACAAACAAAACCATGTTCAACATCAAAGTGAGAGCAGAGAAATCCAAGCAAGCAGGAGTTAAGAGAGGGGAGACCTGACTGCAGATGGTGCTTACTGAGTGAAACTTCTGCTTGAAGAGGGAAAAATTATGTGTTAGGTTCAGCTTGTACCTTAGTTCAGTGAAAACAGTATTTAGCCTGTATGAATGCAGAAAGGAGAGGTTCTTTTGTTCTGAAAATCTTTCATAAAGAAACTTATGCCCTTGAAAATAGTCTGTGTCCTTCAATATCGACCTCTTTCCATTGTGGATGACTGCGAGCCCTACTTGTTTTGTGTTCTGTAACAGAACTCAATTATGTGTAAGGAAAATAGGTCTGTTTTCAAAATTAAATATATTACTTGTAATAAGAAGCTTTCTGTCCTTTGAGTAGAGAAAGATAATAGATTCTTCTAATGTCCTGTCCCTTGTTGAGGCTACAGTTTAGTAGTGCTGTCAGATTGGGGCTGAACAAAAGGTTAAGCCTCCCTCAGTGTCACGATGTTCTTGTGTAGAGACCAAGAACCAGTGCTACTTTTGGAAGAGAAGGTTGCAAATAAGGTTTTGCCGTAGAACAGGTCTTAACATAAGCCTAAACTCTAAAATGGAGGATCTTCCTGCCCTGTTCTGCTTCCTCACAACCTGTTTTACAATCTTCTTCTAACAAGATCTCAATTTTGAAAGGCTTTTCTGACTGCATCATCATACTGTTTGTTCCTAATTTTTTGTACTGTTTATTTCTAATTAGCTTCATCAACCTTACCACAAATCAGGAATTACTGTTACATCAATCTGTGTGGGCCTAATCATACAGACAGGACTGTGATTAGGTGCTTGTCCCTGCAAGATGTATAATGGTGTATTATGCATCTCAGAGAAATATATCAATCTCAGCTAATTGAAATGATGGTTCACCCACCTTGTCTATCAGTGCAACTTTGATACATTTTTAAATAAAAAAGACAGCTGCTCTTAGCCTTGTTTTTGTTACCCATACGATCTTGGTGCTAATCTAAAGCTGGTTAAAAACTTTTATTGCCTTAGCAGAAGCTGAACTTTGCTGACCAAAAGGGTGTGGTTCTACCCATAGGGCTTAACTGGTCAAGAAAAGAAATAGATGGAGAGATGGATATAGTGCAAACATCTATTATGTCCTCAGATGACACCTCAACTTTTCCTATACTAGAAGTTTCCTAACCTTCATATATACCAGTGTTTAGCAAATTAAATATTTAATCTTTCAACTGTGGATGAACGTGGGCATAGCAAGTACAACTCATTCTACTCATACTTGCTGAAAGTTATCCGCTGCAAAGGATTAGCTGCTGTACTCAACAATAACGAAGCTCTTGTTTTCAAATAAAGAGGTTAATTGGCTTTGTACAAAATATGCTTATATAGCACGTATGACTAATATTGGTTTTGTGAAGGCTCATTGCAAAGCAATATAAAATTGTCTTTTATTACCATTTTTACAATAATCTGTCCTTGACCGATAATTATACTTACAGAGCCCATGTTAACATGTCATTACAGCTGCTTAACAAGTCATTGGCACCTTCAGTGATTCTGTTATTACACAACAATTGTGTTACCAGGTGTAAACCTTTGAGTTGCTTCTTTTTTTTCCGATTTTTATTTTTTTTGCGTCATTAGTTTCATGGAAGCACTGATGGACCTTCCACTTGCTTAGACTGTGAGCCCAAATGTCTATGAACCAGGTTTTAATCTTAATTAATATATAAATTTTGGGCATCAGTTTAAGAAAGGGTTTATGTGTGTTTCATTACGTATCAATGTAAAACCTAAATAAAGACACACATTATGTTTCTGATTGACAACTGAGAAACATGCACTTGCAACTTCCATTTAATATTTCATGGGTATACGTAATGGGATACAATCCTTTCGGCAAAGATTTTAACAGTTTTGACACTGAGATGGTGGTCTCTGCTTATATGTATTATCTTTTTGCCATAGCTCCGCAGGCACGGAAAAGCTAACCAGAGTTAGCTGGCACTTTTTTATATTTGTCTGGAAAATCTTCCTGGAATTTGTCCACAGCAATAAAATCAACTGTGTTTGCAAAAACACATCTCTCCCATGAAAATTTTATCTGTGATCATGGATCTTTCTGATTCTAAATACTCTGTTCCCACTGTTGGTATCTCAACAGTTTTGAGAAATGCTGGTGTAAAGAAATTTTTCTGTCTCATATTGCTCTATTTTTTTTGTTCCTAATTTTCATCCTAATTGTGATGGGGTTTAAATTTAGTTAATTAATGTTATGTCTCAACCAACTATGTTGCTAGATTGTGTCTTGGACTAATGCTTAGTGAGTAGTGTAGTGATACTTTTTGTTAATTATTTATTTTGTTGTTTTAATCTCATTTCAAATAATGTTAGTTTGCTGATGGTAAATAATGTATATTTTCTCAAGTTTGTCCCCAGTGCCATATGACGAATAGTAAAGGGGTGTTGATTTTATTTTCTCTGTACATAACAGTATTACTGGAAAAATCACAAAAAAAAGTGGAACCTCATTTAGACAGTTGAAGAATGAGCAACATCAGAGCTCTCCAAGCATAAGGTTTGTCACTGGTGATAACTATTCCTTTCTTCCATAGTCTATGAAACTTTCAGAGGAATCTCCATGCATACCCCATGAAAGCCACAGGTATTTGTGAGATTTTATCATCAGCAAACAGTGGCCAGACCCTCAGCAGATCTAGATTTGTCACAGCTCCGTTTATGGTAATGAAGCTTTACAGCTCACAGCAGCCACAGGTCTGGCCCATTGCTTTCCAGGATGACAACATTTCACAGCTATTCGATTTTATAGAATTAGCTAACCTAATTTTAACTTGCTGTGTACCTAGGTTCATCCCTCCAACAAATAAAAGAGAAAGAAAAGATGTTTAAAATTTAAGTAGTGAATGCCACAGGGCAGGCAATAATGTTTAGTAGTAAATATGTCCTGCTGGTACCATCCTATGTTATTAGTGAAGTGTGGATATACATGTTGTTGGAAACATCTGTGTGACCAGCTCACTCTCTGACTTACTGGGTGGTTGTATTTAAAGGACGACTCAGACTGTACAGAGAGAGAGGGTAGCTAAAAACCTGTTCTTCAGTCAGGTATTAGGTAGATCTCTATCCTCTATTTACCTACAGTCAGGATCTGCACTGTCTGGTCGAAGTCCAAGATTTCTCTCCCATGTAAGGCCAGAATTATTTTCATAGCATGAATTTCCTTTTAAAACCATCTTGGAAAAGAGTAAGAGCTAGATCCAAGGTTTTCATCTAAGTATATCCTCTCTACAAAGACCCTGGAGTTCAGCTGTGCCAGGACTGAATGACACTAGGTCACTAAAAGATATATTAGGAAGAAACTTAACAAGTTTAGTCTATCCTTTTAAAAAAAAAAAGTTCTTTGCACTCTAGTAAGAAGCACATTATTTCTAAATAAATTAGAACCAGAACACAAAAGGATATTTACTGCTACATAAAAGGAGGAAATGAACTGAAAGGGCAATACGCTGTACTAAGACTATTTGAATATTTGCAATTTTAATGACAGTTCTCAACCAGCAACTGCTCAATTAAATACAATCTGTCATGGTGGGGGGAGAAGGAGACAATCATGCTAAAGAAAGACATTTCATGATGAATGGTAACTTATCACTGACTTAGAGCGTGTGTGTGTGTGGTGTTTAAATAACATTAGACAATTACAGAAATTTAAAAATTATGAGCTTGTAAGTGGATTTCCTTTCTATTATTCATTCCTTTTTAGGCTGTTTCGGCAGTGCAGAACACACATTTTCCTTTATTTGCCCTTTCAATTCCTGGAGAATATTTGTCTTTGTGGAAGTTAAACAATAAATTTATATTTGCTTACAGTTCCCCAATAATTCTCGAGAAAACAGCTGAAAGCAACTCCTAAGCTGTCCCAACTCAGTGCTATTCAGATATTTAGGGCTTAATGGTTTTTTACCTATTCAAAATTCCAGCTGCTCTGCACACTTGTGCAGTATTATGCTGTATAGTGCAGCACATTTTCTTCACATTTTGTGGTCAGTTAGTGCTCACTGTATAAACTGTTTCTCATATGCAGGAGAAGTCATTAGCATCTCTTAAAGGCATCTCAATCTAAAAATCAACAAGCAAAGTTTAAAAAAGAAAAGGTAGCAAGGAATGTAAGGGTAAAAATAAAAGCTCATGATGTTCCTGAGAGCTAAGGGCATCATGTGTCTCAAGGAGGACTGTATTATAGGTGCCAAAAGTTATAAATGATTGGCATTCAATGGAAAATGGAAGCAGGGAATAGAAACCTTTTTTGGGGCATAATCTTGTAAGTACACAACAGTATAACCCCATTATCATTTTTCTGCAATTTGGAATGTGTGTGTCATTAGCAAAACCAGCCAGCTTAATCACATTAGACCAAAGCTTTGGGGGGACATTTAAGTCTTCATATCCCTCAAGTGTCCTGATTTAATTGGGACATCCTGAACTTTCACAGTAAGTCGGAGTTCCAGCTGTCCCTGAACCAGCAGGCAAATTCTGACTTTACCTTATTGTCCCCTTATGCTGGCACTTTCCAGAGGGTAAAGAGAGGTCTGATAACACATGGACACAGAAATGTCAGATGTCACTCTGTTTAGATACAAAGGCATTTTAAGGTTGGTTACTTGGGCAGAACTTTTTGTGCATATAAATTGCCATTTCCACTAGATTAAAAGCAAGAAAAATACTGTTTGGATTAATATACATGCAATTCAATTACACTTTCACTTTAAAACCACTCTAGGAGCTTCTGTTTTCCATGCTTTGTGCTTGGAAACAATGCTGATTTAACATGCCAAGTCCATTTACTTCTTGTCTAATTTCGATGATTATTTGTATGAAACTTACCGAGAATTTTTGACTGACTTTTTTTCATTAGAAAGTGCCTAGTCATAGAAATTTGTGCCAAGAAGTATCTGTTTCAATGACAGTTTGTTCAGGAAACATTTCTCAGTTTATACGGTGGGGAAGAACATTTGGTCAAGAGTAGAAATAGAGCTTAGAGTAACCAAAAGCACACCAGAACATGAGGCCTTAACGCTCCAAGGGTTCAGTTCTAAGGTTTCTTATATTTTAAAAGAGGGCCTTCAAGCTTCTGCCAGTTTGGAGGTGTTACTGTCCTTTTTCTATGAAATATCATTGGAGTACAGAGTCAAAATACACACACACACACACAAATTAACTTCTTAGGATTAGAAATTCACTTTACATGCAACTTCTGAAGATTTTTATCTGTGAGATTGGTTTGTGTGTTCAGTAGAAGGCCCTGGGGTCACGTACTGTCACCTTTTAACTACATGCCTCTTGGCAAAAGGCACTTACAGACCTGGAGAATGGAAATACAACTTCAATATAAGATGAGCAGTAAAAGATGTGAAGAACAAAGTGGAATAGCAACAAATAGCCAAAAATGTGGATATTTAGTATGGAAATATAGCCAAGGTGTTTCATCCACTGTCAATGCAATGAAAGATATTCATCCTCTATGAATATCTTGTGACTGCTCATATTTCTTTCCCTTTCTGTTAAGTTCCACCACGTGTGGTCCTTTTCAACTGCACCAAGAATCACAGCAGCTTTACTGTTTGCTCCCTGAGTGGTGACTCGCATCACGGATATTTGGGAAGTGCCCACCCAGCTCAGTTTTGCTGCAGCATTTGTGCAGCAGTTCACAGGCTGGTGTCGTTTCCAGCCTGCAGAGCTCAGTTACCCAGTAGCAGCTCCTTCTTTCCCTCCAGCTGCAGCATTGAAAACGTGCACACGTTCAGGAGAGGTGAAGTTGCTGCCTAGAGGGGATCATGCCTCTTTGTAGCCACCTGCAGAGCAGGATGAGGGGACTGCACAGTCACTATCCTTGGAGGAGGGAACCTGCCCTGTCACAATTTCCAGCTGTGAGGTCCGGGGCACTCAAAGGATGGGACAGGTGAAACAGAGCAGGGAGGAGAGGCCGCACAGTTTTGCAGTCAAATCCATTAACACAGTTGTTTTAGATGTACTACTGAAATCTTGAAAGCAGCTTTTTGACAGTATCAACTGGATATTTACTGCATATCTAGGGGTGATTCTACTGATGGGAACAGTAATTGCACAGTGAAAGCAATGGTTGGGACCTTAAATTCCACCCCAAACATGTTGATCCTGCATGTAAGGGGCCAGAACTCTTTTTCTTAGTTTAAAATATACAGTTTCTGTCAGGAAATGATTCTTCAATGGATAAATTATTAAAGCGGCTCAGTTTAGGTGGGGATTTAGGAAGCCTTCTCTAGGCAATGAAAATTTTCCTCTTGATCTGTGGAAATGCATTCTCCTGGTTTTTTAAATCTACTCTTCTGCTACTTTTACTCTTTTGCTAAATGCTTGTACTTGGCCATTTAACTTCCCTCATAAAGCATTTTAAATGTTTCAGTTCAGGATGTAAGGTTATGTACTTCCTTATGATGTTTTTACCTTCACTGATCACAAGTGTAATATTTGTTGTAGATTATATTGCATATTCTGTTGCTTTTCCTTCTTTCTGTAGTGAGTAGTCAATGTAATGACGCACTCTACTAATTAGATTAAATAGGCACTATCTATATGGTATCTATTATTTATGTTTCATTGCACGATATAAAAGTAGAAAGCTGCATCTTTCCTGATGTCTTTCTTCTGCTTTTTGCATTGTTGCAAAGTTTGACCCCAAATCAGTCATGCATTTGTTAACCTAAGTAATGGTTAATAAAATCAATAAATAAAATTTGTTTATCTTGTGTATTTCAATCTAGCTAACTTGATTCTTCCTGCCCTGTGCCCTTTTAGATTTCTCACTTTATTTTTAGAGTTTTTAAGAGAAGTAATACAAGAAATCCTAGTAGCTAAAGTGATAACTGATATATTTATCTTATTCTTCTTAACTTCAGGAAACCGCTGAATATAGGAAAAACCAGAAGCACCACTACATAAAAAGCCTAGTTTTTCATTAAATCACATTTTCTTAGATTGCAGTAGCTGGACATGAATATTTCTGAACTGTTCAAGACAATGTGGCACATCCCTGACCATCTAGGTCATATTCTGTGTCTCCACTTACAAAGATAAGACTGTTCTACCTGGCTCTCAGCTACAAACTATGGTCTATATTTATACTAAAAATCAGTAGAATAAAAGTTCAGGATGTCTAGTTCATGCACAAACATTGAACTTACATTGAATTGAGATGTTTGGATTCACAGAGGGTCATTAGAGACAGTGACATCATCACCCATTGAATCCTACTAAGAAAGCTGAACCAGGTCCTAATGATCTCCTTCAGATCAATGGCCCTCCTTCAAATGCAGTGAATATTAATAGGCATTTGTTTGTCTTTAAAGAAATCACCTTTGGTAAAGCCCCTGGCTGGATTTCTGGGGAAGTCTTAAACAAAATATTTCTGTAATCCTGGTAGTTTTTCACTCTCTGACCATGATGGTACCAACTCTGTGTGCAGTGAATCCTGCCTTTCCTCATAGAGGGATACTCTTACACCTTTCAGCAACTTAAATAGCTTCACTTGATCTCAGTAAACGAAATGTCTTGCAGGATGCAGTAACATGAGTCCTCTTAGTGACAAGTGCAGGGTAGGGAGTAGAGCGTTTCAGCAAGAAATCCATGATGTTGATAGAGGAGTTCTCAGTCTTCATTGGACTTGAATTGTATCTCCAAACCATAGCTGGAATGGATTATTCCTGACCTTTCTTAAAAGCTTGATTGATTTTCTTTATATCAGGAATATGCGCATAGCAAGAAATGGTTATTGCTACAATCTAGTCCCAAAATTGCGGTTTGGGATCAATTAGTAGGTCATGAAGAGTTTCTGGAAGGATATGGCTCAGCACAGCTTCATAGTAAAGCATATTGTCTGTATTCCAAAGGTGTGACTGCCCTTCTGCTCCCTGGCAATAAAATATCCACTTCACATGGCCTACGTTGGATAGCTGTTTATGGCAGTAGCACTTTCCTCTACTAAACCTGACAAAAATCAAGCTTTTTTGGATACAACCCCCATTTTTTTTCTTTTCTTTCTTTTTTTTTTCTTTTTCATTTTCATTAGTGCCAATCTACCCAGAGGAAAAATGGAATTTTTCTTGCAGTTCAATCTTTTATGATGTTCACAGTGTAAAAAAAAATGAACATCAAGTATTCTGCAACTTCTTAGTGCAGTTCACTTGAGAACACAGGACTTGTCCCTGGTCAGTACAGTAAGACCAGACTTCCAAATTATTACATTCCAAATTTTCTCTTGCCCTTGAAAGAAAAAAAAAAAACACAAAAAACCCCCAAAGAATACGTGGGTGTTTTTTCCCTTCCATACCAAGATCATTTGCACAACTATGCTGAAAGATATAATTCAGGCAAGTCACATTATTCACAAGACAGAAGTGACACTTTTCCTGAGTACTGTAGGAAGAGCAGGCTTTCATCTGCAGCCTGCTATTTATTTCTATAATCCACACAAGAAGCACCCATCACCCAGCTCTGTGAAGGGTGCCTTAGCATTGCAGACAAGACACATCGAGGAAGAAGCAATTGCTACTGCCTTCCCAAGGAATATGCCACTCTTTACAGGACAAAATCATGTGATATGATAATGATGCAGATTACCTGAGACAGTCAGTTTGATGTATTCTATTCATCTCTTTGAGGTGTCAGTCTTTAAATCTAATGGTGACAGTCAAGTTTAGGCATGTTCTACAGCAAGACTTTATTCAGATTTCCCCTACCTGAACAAATATAAGAGAGAAAGATGCACTATGGACTTGGTGTAACACCTTCTCAACACCTCTGTCCTTTCCCCAGCTTGATTCTACCCTTTTACCACAAAACCCTCCACAAGAAAGAATGTTTTATGGCCAGAGAGTAAAATTGCAATCAGGAAACACAGTCCCTGTGAAAGGATTTTAAGAAACTGGAATTTGTTGCCAAATCCACTTTAACACATGCATACATTGAAAGGCAGAGTGATGATCCAAATCATGGACACGGGTGCAGACGGCTACCAGTGAACACCAACCAGACAGCAGTAAAGATACTTTTTTGTTTTGTTCTTCTCTCCTTGATATTCTTTGAGCCATAGCTGCTGGCAGTGTAATTTCATGCAACATCATCAATGCAAATATTATCTGTATTGAGTTGCACTGAGAACTATGTTTTATTTCAATAGTTTCAGGAGACAAAAAAGAGGTTGTCTTGATCTTTTGGAAAAAAAGTCTTAGGAACCTGCAACAAATATCCTTTTAGTAAATGTTATTTGTCTCTAGGATACAGTGCTTCCATGTCTCACAATGCTTCCATGTTAAATTAATCTGGATAGCTGCAGTTTTAATTGCTTCTGATAAGTTACCATAACTATAATTCAAGCTTATTTTTCCTGATTTGTTTGTGTAGAGCAGTTTGTTATTCCAAGAATACCTGAAGTGATTTGAAGGAACATACTGATCATTCTGTATCACATTTAGAAAGCCATGCTGCTGAACCTCCTTGACCTTTTAAAAAAGCCATCGGAAAACAAACAGATGAACAAAAACATCACATGTATACCACATTTGGGTCTTGCTTCCTTTCTGCATTTTGTAAAGAGAAGTGAAGTGATTGGGTAAACTGGGTGCAAAATGAATGAATTATATTTTTGCTTTGGTCTCACCTTAATTGCCTTGTCTGTGTGCAACATGACAGAGATTTGAGTCATTCAGAATTGCGTCTTCTATAATTAAAAAGAAGGGTTACCAAAAGAATAGATTCATTGTTCAGTCTGGGATTGAATTGCAGAGAGTGTTTAATTATCAGCTCTTCTTTCTAGTTATTTTAACATATTATTAATTCAGTTTCTCAAAATATCCTTTTCATTTAGAGCCACTGATGGAATAAAATGTGACACAATTTGTTTTCTTTTCTGCTAAGTAGATGATGTACTCTAACAAGAGCAGGTCGACATGACCTCAGCTGCGGTTATATCACATGATAACTACAATAGGACCTTATCAGAATCTGCTACTCTTTTATGTGCTTGAAAATTCCAAAAAAGAAATTAATGTTTGAGTGGGCCTTATCCACTTATAACAAAACAATAAAAATACAAATGGAGTTATGAATTGCTAGATAATATCAGCCTGAAATTCTTCCTAGGTGAAGTTGGACATAGGAGAGAAAAAGAAGTTATTAAAAGGAAGATGAGAAATAAATGCAAGAAATTGTTTGAGTAATCATGTGACTTTCAAACTACGTAGAAGATAGTATTTGATTATATTGTTGCCATTCAATCTTTTTTTGTTTGTTTTGTTTTTCTTTTTTTCCTTTTTTTTTTTTTCTGTGATAATGTGCTTTACGCAGTCTTTTGAACTGTGATCAATTTCCAGTCCTTGCTGGTTTTTTGAACTTTAGTGTGTAGTACTCTCACATGCATTCTTAGCCTATAACTTTACTGAAATCTCATTTGGTATAAATTGGTAGGACCACCTTACCATGAAACCCCTATTTTTTACCCCATCCAACGAGTCTCAAGGTAGAGTTGGATATGCCTGATTTGGCAATGGCTTCCTGGCACCAGACACACAGATAAAATTGCTGTCTTTAGGTCCAGACTACTTTTTATTCGAGCTGATGCAATGGAAAGCTGCACCTTATGGAGATGTCAATGATCAGAGTAATACCGTCTCTGAGTGCAGCATTTTGGGAATTACTCATTGTCAGTTAAGCTCTGACAATCTTTTCTGTGCCACTGATAAAGACACAGCAAAATAGTCTACATCCCAAAGATTTTGCACTCCAATGGCTGGATAATTCAAATGTCCCTGAAGAATGATCTCAGCTAAGGAGCTAAGTCCCTGCCCCACTCCCCTGACACTGAGATGAACCATCTCACTGAAAAAGAGTAATAAACTCCCAATGCACCTTTTGCCTTCCTGCCTGCCTTTCTGCCTTCCTGCCTGCCTTTCTGCCTTCCTTCCTTTTATGTTGTTGCAGTATTTGAACATCTACATATCTAATCACTCGGCATTGCTTGCTCACTGGGCTAGTAGAGTGTTTGGCTGATTTAGAAATGGGAAAAATAGGGTCCAGATTTTTAAAGATACAGTCAGCTCTGCAGTAGCCACAAAAATAAACACCTTGGCAGATCAGAGGAAAGCCTGTAAATCTCAAGTAAAAGATGCTGGTGTTAGAAACCCTAGTGCGCATTGGTTCATAGTATTTACCAATACTTTGGAAACACACATGACAGAAGGTGTATCTTTCCAAGTATCTGCCATTTGCAAGTATCCAAGCAACAAATCTGCTGCAGTATGAACTGCCTTATTTTGTCATTATCCTTCATGCGGACCAGCACATACTCAGGGAGACCTGAATGAGATCTATTCAGCATCAGACTCTGAAACCTACCCTAAAATGAGTATGCCACTCTTGTAGACCAATGTACTAGTTGTTCCTAACCAAGGATTAAACATAAGCTTGAAGTGCCATTTGAGATACCCACGGATATCCAAGATTTCCTTTTCAGGACTGGAAGAAATGAGAGAGGATGTACAGGAGACTTGCTTCTTTCTGGAGTCATAGTTGGAAGGCAAAAAGGATAACACCAGACAACCCTAGGAAATTCTAGAGAGCAGTGGATTCTAATTTTCTTTTGAGATTGCAGTTTATTTTTAATCTTCTCTTTGACTCTAAACATCTGGGAAAGACCAAGGATTTGAGGTGACTGACTTTGCTTTCTTGGCTCTGAAGAAAATACTGCAATAAGTTGTGTTGTAAAGCTGCTACTAGACTCCTTTCCAAATACAGAGCTTAAGAATATTTGTTTTAATATGCCAAGCTCAGTCTTGAAGAACTTTAAGTATGGTGCTCATGACAAAGAAAAGAATGAGCTAAAAGACCAACGTGTTATTATGACAATTAGTGAGGATTTGCTTGTTTCTTCTACTGTCTAGAGAACATACTCACAAGAGTGCCCTATTCCACCTGGTGACCTGAAACACAGGCTTTCATATTTATGGAGGTACAATGGAACATGGGAAAGAATGAGGGAGAATTGCTTAGGTATAAGGTATCAGTCACAACTTGCCAGTGAATACCAAAGCCTGCAGTGGTTGTCCAGCGAAGCCACACAATTTCAGGAGTCTCATGGCCAGAAAGATCACTTCTAGTTTTCTGGCACTGACACCAGCGAGCAAAGATTGTGCCTGTCTGTGTTATTATCCTCTCAGTGGTTTTCAGAAGAGGATGGCTGCATTTACACTGGTCAGAGAGATACGTCAGTCTGTAATACAAATGGTCCCACACCAACCCTCAGAATCTGTTTGGGAATTCCCTGGGACAGCGTAAGGTGGCCCAGGAAAAAATCAAGCCACGTTCAAACTGTTCAACTATACAAGCAGTTGAGTTTCAGTGACTGGGCACTACTTAAATTACTATTCTCGATACTGTCATAAATTATATGTAGGGTGGGGGGTTTTTTGCCTGTGTTTTTAAAAATATTCAACCACTTTACATCCACAGTACTAGTATAACTTCTCAATAGAATACAAACCAAATTGATCACGCTTTGTGGTTTTCACACACAGAAATCCAGTACGTTCTTTTTTCGCTACAGCAATATAAAGGAAGACCAAAAAAATCTCAGTAAAACTGGCTCTATTGAAGCAACTGCATACGCTTCACATATAAATCTATAAAGAAAAGCTGTCATTTCCTAATGTAAAATCTCTTTATTTTTTCATTATGCATCACTTGAGCCCTCATTTATTGTAGGGCAAGTAAAAGATCACCCTCAAGCCTAGGACGGGAAAGTGTTTAAGAACTGACACATCTTACAGATGGTCTTGAAGACTCAGATACTTCCTTTTTATCTATTAGAATTGAGATATACTCTGCATTGCAAGGTTATTGTTGAGTTGAGCTGATGTTAGTGATTTACACTGTTCCTGACACCATGTCAGTTATTAAACTATTCAGACAACAACAACAAAAAGGAGCAATACCTTAATGCTTAATTTTTTATTTCATAACCTCTGAATTAGGAAGTGCTGAGAGAGAATGAGGACAAAAATAACTCTTGTAAAGATTTGAATTAGAAATTCTCTTTTTGAATAAAATCTGATATTATTATTTAAATGTTAAGTGCTGTGTCCTTTTAAACACCCAGTTTTGCTTCTGGTCTCAGTCAACTGATGTAATCAGAGATACCACTATATCCATTGAGTTCATCCAGGCAGTAATTCTTGCTTCCTTCCTGTGTGTCTGACTGTGCCTGTTGTTCTCATGCTGCCATTTGACTGTTTTTTCTTCATCTACCCTAGTTAATTGAAGACTGTTGATATTTTAAATAAACATTTTCCATAATTGTTACTTTATATTAAGCCCAAACACCAGACACATATTCCCCCTCCACCTCCCAGCTCTGCTATGTGCCAGCTTATTTTCTCCATTTGCTATGTCAAAAGAATGTCGAAGGAAGTAGACAATCTTCTCTGCTTTGCAAATAGAGAACTTCAGAAAATACGTAGCCAAAAGCTCGCTTAGCCAGTTTAGTTTGTTTCCTAGCTATCCATTTCTTTGTGTACATCAAAACTATCATGCAACACTGGCAAAGGGATGGCTGATTTTCCAAGCTGGCTGAGATGAAGGCACGGTAGAACTTTCACTTACATCACAATAAAAAAAAGTGACGTATCTGCACTTACAGTGCCTTGGCTGTTGAAAAGATACGGAAGCTGTGAGTGTGCTTGTGTCACTGAGACCCCAGGGTCGTGGACCCACTACAATATGAAGCTTGGGGGAAAGTGCAGGAGGGCTGTTTGGAGATGCTGATGAATGTTATGGAGTGGAAATTCAGTCATAAGAACTAATGATTGTCTCACTGACGGTAAAATTCTCGAATTTAAGAGCATTATTTCAAGTTTATTACAGAAGATCCAAACAATAAATTATTACCCCTAGTTTTTTGGAATGAGCATATCTCTTCCTGATAAATGAATGGCTCTTTGAGGTTTATGCACCTTTTCATACTTATCATTATAATAGGGGCTATAAAAAGGGATAGTGGTGGCAGTGTGCTTTAGATATTAAATATTTATTAAAAAATGCACTGTACAATTCTGTGTGCACTCATCTTTTGGGGGAAAAAATATCATCCTTAAATGCAGCTTCACTGCCTATGTAAACTATGGATCACCTACTCTTCCAGTTCATGTGAGCCTAGTTGCCCTGACATGATGATAAAAGAAAGAATTCTATCCTATGACTGCTGAGCATCCGTCCTGGTCCATTTGATCCATGAAGTAATGAACTTCTTATTGTTCAGGGGCTTTATTTGTTTCTGGTTTTGCATCACAGTCTTCGGAACCCTTCATGTTTACCGCTGGCCTCTCTTTTGTCTTCCCTTTAGTCTCAGGCCTTTCAATTCTGCTTCCTGTACTAATACAAGTCTTTATGTCATTGAAAATTAACAATACCAAAGCGGTGCCCTGCCAGAGCAGAGCAGATCAATGACCCAGGAGCAGCATGTTCCAGCTCAGTGGTGCACAAGTCATTTTAACTTCCACTCTCCAGTGCTCAGCTTCCAAAGGAGCAAGCCTTTTGCCCAGTATATTAACTTCTGGAAACTCCTTGTTAATCACTCTATCTGCAGTTCCTGCTCTGAATTTTCTGCTAAGACCTGAGTGCAGCTTTTGATCATGCTAAATCACTTTTATTTTGCCTTTCTTTCCATCTCATCATGTGCTGTCAGTCAGATTGGCAGCACTGCTGTGGTGTTCTGTACAGCCCTGCTGTGATATAGTGCTGACAGTTATGTTTACCTTATGAAAACCAAACTAACTGTCGGAAAATAAGAAGTCTAATAGTGTAAAGTGACATCCCTTAACTAACAGGACAAATCTTACAGGAAAAAAATCTTAGAGAAAAAAAAAGAGGCCTATATACAATGTTCTCCAAAACATGGAGAAAAATACTATCATCAGAGATAATAGTATTGTCAAACATTTTCTTTGTTGGCCTTTTTAGAAAGAATACAGTATTCAAATATAATATTACAAGGATGGAATATCCAAAAGCAATAATTAACATTTTGCATGTAGACTTTGACTAGAGTTTATTGATGGGGTTAAGCTCAGAGTGATCCCTGAACTTAGAGAGTGCAGGATCTTCCCTTGACTTTGGAATTACCACATAGCAGTTTGGCACATGGGTTTGACACTTGGTTTGGAGCTATGCCTTTGCAGTTATCCCTGAAGTCTGCCTCCCTTCATCAGAGAATTCACTGAGATCCGGGGTGTGAATGCAGAAGCCGTTTAACCACTGAGGCAGGAAGTTTTCAGCTCAAATATTTCAAGCCGTATTTTTTTTCCTACAAAAAAGAGAGTTAAGGATTTGGTCTAGTGAGATGTTTCAACCTTTTTCTCAACAAAAAAAAATTTTCTTTTTATGATACTAGTGGGATTTATCATTTCAGGAAGTAACAACTGGGACTCTAGAGAAAGATGTAATGCTGTTTCATGGAGGATTTGGATATTTTGAAATTTGATCTTGCTCCAAGTCAGAAGGAAACCAAAAGTATTTAAGTTTTCATGAAAGAAAAGTGAAACCTGATGCCAGGAGAGTCTGTTAGAGCTCTGACATCCTCCTTCTGAAGCTGACCTGCAAGAAATTGGATGGCTTTCCACCACATCTTTGCTGAGATGGAATATTCGTCTCAAGCATTAACAAAATAACAAGATAGAAGAATTCCAAGGGGGAAAAGTTGTCTATAGGAATTTATTGACCACAGTGCGAACACAGCTTTTCACTGAAATCACAAGATACTAACTGTTTTCCTCAAGGGAAATTAGTGCTTTTCACACATTCTTCACTGGGGTGCTGAAAGAGGCAGGAGAAACAGAGGTCTATCACATTTATAAATAGCTGAATTGAAAAAAAAAACCCAACACACAAAACTTAGTTTAGAGACATGTTATCCTTCTTCCACTTTCATGGCCTCATTTCCAGTCATGGATGCTTGGTGGGAATGTCCAGGCAGTGCAGGTGTTTCACAGTGTGTGGCACCAGGCCTGCAGTCGCCATCCTGATCCTTGCAAGCCTCCCTTCCCCAGGAAAATTCATATTTGGTGTCATAGTATAAAGGAGCTCTATTGTTTTACCAGGATGTGGATCTTTTACAGTGTATTTCTGTCAGGATTTCTGTCTGTTTGATTAGAGCAAAAGTCTGGTGTGGAGCTGTGAGGTCACAGGGCATTGTGGTACCCTCCCCACCATACCAGCACTGTCCTGGAGCTCCCAGTGAGGGGAGCTGGGCTGGGCCAGGGACCCTGACCAGGGGATGGCACCAGCCTGGCCATCCCTAGGAAACCTCTGTCCTGCTGCTCCCTCATAGCTGCTGGGGCGATGGCTGAGACTGCACCCACACTGCCTTCCTGGCGCTGTCCGTGAGGGACCTGGACAAAGAGTGTCCTGGCACTGTCTCCTCAGCTGCCAGACCAGCTCTAAAGGGCTCTTAAATCCCTTCAAGGATGGAGTGGGGATGTGTCCTTTCACCAAGGCTGTATCACTGACAGAGCCAGGGGGTAGCCCTCCAATGCCTCTGGAAGCACCACAGCCCTTGGTGGTTGGTTCCTGTGGAGAAACCACAGACTCAACCGAGGACAAAAAAATCCATCATTAGCTTCAGACCAAGAATAAATAATACTAATAATATGTAAAGAGCATCAGCTGGATGTGGAAACGAACTGTCACTTCACTATGAAGGATGCTCTTGGATATACAAGAACATAATTCACAACAATAATACTTAAAAAGATAACAAGAATTTAAATGCATGTGTATGCTTTGGTATTTAATGCACCATGCAGGCATCATATTTCTTTCATACTTTAAACACAAATCATATCATCTTCTTTAATGAGCAGAGACCCACGGCAATGATGAATTTTTATGGCAAATAGCACTACTGTGCCATGCTTCTTCATTAAAGCCCTGATTCAGCACAGCAATTAAACATATGCTTAAATTTAAGTACCTGAGTAATCCCCAAACTTTCTGGTGCCATGCATATTCTTAATATCCCCTAGACTTATAAGGGATTTGCTTTTAGTGGGTCATACACACCAAATACAGCTACCTGATATATACAGGATATCTTGCCTAAAACAACTGGTTAAAATGTTAGACGCTTCATTAGCTCTCATTGGTAATTTTAATTTTCACTGCCTCTTTGATTTGTGAAAAATGAATGTGTGTGCACACATGAACTCAAGACCTGAAAAAATGATGAAGGTAAAAAAAAATAAAGGGACATTGTGGGTTCAGGACATCTATAATAAACTCGAGCTTCATCAGCATTTCTGAGTTTTTTAACCAAGAAATATTGATTCATGTTTATTATATTTTATGGCACTTTACAACAATTTATAACACTTACATTAAGGAATAGATGGGCCGGGATAAAAGCCAATATGAGTATGAAAAAGATGAAGTGCTGTCAGCAATAGCAACTTTCAAGTATCAGGTACAGCCCTTGTTTTTACACTGTATCTCACTTATTTAACATGTGGTGGAAAGGTTTCATGATTAATTTTAAAATGCAAATTCTAGAAAAAGACTTGAAAATTCTAGAAAAATGACCACCTGAAGATCATCTTAGCAATGGTATCGTTTCAATAAAAAGCCAAATGCAAAATATCCTCAAGGCATCTGTAACTAAAGAATGTAGCTGTAATAAATACTGTGTTGAACCAGTCTTCAAAATGCTCAAGAAATTATGAGCTTAGGTTTCAATGACAAACTAACCACTCACTTTTTTTTTCCCTCCAGAGCTTATCATGTTAGAAATCAAGAGAAATTAGTTGAAAACCTGGTTTTGTACACAAAATCCCTTGTTGCTATGTTACCATAGATATTTATACAAGAGAGAGTCTCCCAGTGTGAGTCAAAATCTGTTCACTGAAATTTTCATAAGCCAGGTAAAACAAGGAAGGATATAGGATTATATGGAGTCTTCACTAGCTGTTTCCTTTACTCTGTACAATTACCTAGTCCAGCTGCTCTAGAACAAACAGTCAAACACAGTAATTTATGAGCTAAATGCTGGGAATCCCTTCTGCCATCCCAGTTCATGGGCATGGTCCAGGTTCCCAGCAGTTCTGGAATTGCTGAAGTATCACATGAAATTGAAATACAGATTGAAGCTGCTTTATAAATTTGCCCATGGCACAACAAATTGAAGAAATTGCAAGGCATAGGCAATGTTTTAAAAATGGATGCAGCACATCACTGTCTAATTTTGTGTGCTTTTGCTGTCCCCACTATTCAATGGAGAATTGAGAGAGGCACTGTGATAATCCCAAGATAATTAGACAAGAAAGAAAGGCGTCTACTGTTACAGTTTGGAAAAGTAGATTAGTTACTGCAGGTGTTAAAAAAAGCTTGTAAACGGTGAGACCCCCAATCCGTTGTATATGTTGTCTCTCATTTCTCCAGACTGCTAAATTAATTCTTTAACATTCCTTGATTTGCTTTCTCTAAGGACACTGGATTTTTCCCTTGAGATTTATCCATCTATTTGTTCCTTTCCCTGTGGCCATCTTGTGCTCTTTCTTCACCCTTGCACACCTTTCTGGAGTCTCATAGGGAAAAAGATATGAATTTTGGGCATTTTTCAATGTGGAAAATGCTAAACGAACTGAAGCCTTCTAGGCTTGTTGCCCTATACAAAGAAAGTGTATGCTTTACATATGCAAACATACAACAAAACAGTAAAGAAATGGTGTACATTTGGCTCATCCGATTCATCCCTTTGGGGGCATATATTCTGGGACAGTGCTATAATTTCAGCATCATCAGGCATGAAACAACAATGAACTAATGTGTTATGTTGCTACAGTGATAGAAAATTACCTGAACACAATAAATGTAAAAAAAGAGAAGACATGAGATTCACTAGCAGCCCTCTGACTCATGGAGCCTTATGGATTGGCCTTTAAACAGTGTCTTTTGTGTTGCTAAAATGTCCAGATCTCCATTTCTTCACCTTTCTGTCATCCCTCTACTCATCACTCCAATAAGTTTGTCTAGGGAGGGTATTTCATATCTTCTTCTTAGTTGTGATGACAGCTGGCACCTACTCTTTAGCAGGGTGTGTGAGCAAGCATCTATCACACAATCTATAACAGCACAAAGTGTATCTTAAGCAAAGACATCTCACACACTTGACATGATCAATCAGCAGCATATAAATTATAGCTTATATGCTGGAATGTATTGCCAAAAGCTGTCTTTAAAAATCATTATTGCACTGCAAGTTTGGGTCCTGGTCCTACAGGCTGATCATCACACCCAAGAGTCTTGCATCTGTTCACGGTTGTATTATTTTTTCTCAATCACAGCAGTTCAGTGGTCCACCTACACGGAGCAGAATGTAAGACCGGGGCCCAAATTTATGTACCATCTGCCCTTGGTCATGCATGCCAGCTTTTATAAAAATCAATCACTTTATCTCTTTGAAGAGCTCCCACATGCAAAATTCGCCCATGTAAGTTTGGAATTTACAATGCAACTTTTTTTAATATATACACTTTTAATGATCTGTTTTTACTGGGATTTTTTTTTCTCGTGCTAATATTCAACATGACATTATTTTGGGTGGAAGATGATAACTCAGCCTGAAGCATGACAAAATAGCCAGAAACACACCACCTGCTGTGCTCCATGGCTTTAATATTGTACTGTTTAATAAGAAAATGACCCCAAGCGCTGGGATGACAACTCCAAAATGGACCATAAATATTCTGTACATAAGGAGAAGCTGAAAGCTAAAGTACACTGCATAATATTGCTATGGTGCAAAAGGGAATAGGAATACATTCAATTTGCCAAAGTATCTAGTAGTGACAGCCACTAACATTTGTTTAGGAGAAACACCAAGTGGATGTCTGTTTGTTAATAAATGAAGCAGAAGAAATATGGGTTACTGTGCAAATGGACATTAGAGGAGCACAGGTTTTGGTTTGATGTATAAGACACTTAAAGAACCCAATTCTGGGCACTGCTAAGTGATTCTTGCAAAATGCTGAGCCCCTGCTAATTTCAGTAGGAGTTGAGCAAACTCAGCACCTGGCAAGGATGGGTCTATCTATATTTAAATATGGAATGAACACTCATCCAAGTGGATTCACTTATGATAAACGGATGCAGCCTAGAAATTATATGTTTGGTTAAATTGGGGTAATCACAAAGAGGGAGACACTCAAATAGGCAGTGATAATTGGTACAACAATGTCTGTTTCCTCCTTCTGATCTTGTGTCCTCCCTGAGGGTTCTCTCCTAGCCTGCATTAATTAAGAGAAAGCATGTGACATTTCTTACAGCCTTTGACACCAAGATGACCTTTCCCTAGGTTGCTCATGAACCCCTGCTGACATCAAACATGCTTTTTACTGTACAGGACCCTTATCCAGCAGACATTCATAAAAAATATTGAATAATGTTCCTGAACAATTATTAAAATGCACAGAAAAAAGTTATGCTGTTATGACAAATGGCTCAGTAGTTCATAGGGAATAATTTGTTTGACAAACAGGAGCTTTCATTTTACTGATCCAAGCACTTTAAAAAAAAATTTATTCCTCACTTGAAATCATGCATTTGGTTCCTGCAAATAAGTATTGGTCATTTGATTGTTCTCCAGACGTCTGTCACGAGGCAGCTCGGCATATTCTGTGATTCTGTGAGTGTGTGGCATTTAAATCTGCTGGACACAAGGCCCAGGGACCTGAGTTTTGCTTCCTGAGTGGTTATGTGCAACTCTTTTGAATCTAGCTAGTAGGTTCACTTTACTGCTCATTCATACCTTATAACATTTTTGCAAAAACATTAAAAATAGCAATTTCAGGTCTTGCTAAGCTGTTTCCTAGAACATTCAGGGAAATTAAAAACAGATAAAGCACATATGTAGTCAAGACAGATGGAACATTTATCTTTTTGCCTGAATACCTATAGAGCAGTTTCTGACGTATTCATCTTGGTTTAATCAGTCACGTTCTCAACATTTTATTACCTTGAGAGTTTGAAACAGCATGGCGTTGCACACTGGGAGATATCCCCAAAAACTCTGAACTCTCACCAAGATTACAAGGGGAAGTTCCATTCCTTCACACACATGCACACGAAAATCCCACAAAAAAACCCAGCAGCTGAGCAAAAGCAGATATGTCTGTGACTGCATACCTAAGTACTCCCTCGGAGTATCTGTGCAGCCAGCAAACACAAGGCACTGGCATCTGCTGTGGGAACATGAGGCCTTAGCGTGGGCAAACTGGGATGGGCCATGTGAGGCCGAAGCTCATGTTGCCTGTGCTGGTGACTCTTGGTGAGACACCTTGACTCCAGGTTACCTCTGAACGGTACACACGCTGCTTGGCACATGTTCCCAGTATGCCAAAGATTAAAAAATAAAGTGTGGTGAGAGAGGCATGAGGGAGGCAGTGCCAAGCTACCCTGAAGTATGTTCTCGTTGCAAATACATGTCTTCTGGCTCCAAATGTCGTGCCTGGTAATGGGTGGCAGCACAGAGAGAAGAAACACTAAATACCTGTTGATAAAACAGCAGTAAAAGCAAACAGTTAAGACACTGCTGCTTCTGCTTGAATTTCCTTCTAATTCTGTACATGCTGGCCCCTGCAACAAGCAGCTTTCCATAAATTGTAGTTTGTTACCCCGAAGAAACTCCTCCCTGAAGTGATCTGTGGGGCATTTTTACAGTGCAATTATCCTTCCCTGTCATTCCTGTTTGTGCTTGCTGAGGGTCAAGCCAGCTTTATGCAAAGCCAGAGAGGAACACGGGTAAGGCTGGGGTCAGCTCCAGTTCCCAGAGATCCTTCCCATAACTTCTGAGCCTTGGAGCCACACTCACTGTAGTTCCTGCAGTGCTGTGGCACACACTCTCGTTGAAAGAGAACTCCACGCCATGCTGTTGGAGGGAGGAGTAGGTACATTGCACAAACAGACAAGTATAGGAATGTCCCCTTGCCAAAGGACAGAGGTCTCCACCGAAACACGAGGTAGCCTTGGGTCACAGTCTGGACTCTTGCCCTCACAGGCAGTGGGGAGGCACATGAGTCCATGCAGCTGTAAGGCTCCAGTTAGAGCAACAGCATGCAAAACACACACAGAAAATCCCTGTGACTGTTTCTGTGTGCTTGTTTGCTTTGTTTGTTTGGTTTTCCATGCCAGTGTCTTTTCCAAAATAATTTCCCTATTATATTGCTGATACTGCGAACACTTTCCTGCACAACATTTAGGCTGTTTAGGTGAGTCACTGTAAAAAAGTGACTGTGTCCCAGGGCACTGATACCCCTCTTGCAGTGTGCTGATGTTGCAGTGAATGAACCAGCAGAGAAATTTGCGTGGGTGGGATTTGCATTGCCCTTTTACCTCTGTTTTCTCCTCTGTGGGCTCCGCTCCTGATCCACTGCATTCCAGCTGTGGGCATCATTCTTCCTCATTGCACGGCTGTTTGCTTGAATGTGGTGCTTTATTTTAGCACCATTTGTATGTATTCTCACTTGCTCCTTATTCTGCTTGCCTTTAACAGCTCCAGTACATGCATGCTCTTCTGTATCAGCCCCTTTTATCCCAAACCATTCCACCTTTTCAGTTGCTAGTTTGTTTTCTTTTTTGCTTTTTGTTTTGTTTTGTTTTCCTCTTAGTAGGACAAGGGAGATCACCTGCATTAGAAGAGAACTCCCCTACTTCTATTAGCACAGGGCATAAAGCCTGCGCAACAAGACCTTTCTAGATTTGAGCACAGGCAGCTGGTATCTTCATCTTCGCTGGAAATCAACTGACACAAACAAATTTTCAAAGGAAGTTCTTAATGAGATCTGAGCTGAAAGACACTTCTTTGGACCTATTTTGCTAGTACATATTGTCACAAAAGCTGTATGGTCACAAAGAGCCCTTTATGAATCTTGTTACAGCCACTTGATCACTTATTTTACTATTATCTTCATTCTCAGGGAGTGAAAAAAAACCCAAACAAACCATTGGCTTAGCTATTTTAAAATTATACAAATACAATAAAGTATATGCTGAGTGGTTTAAAAGCATTCTTTTTAAATCATATATAAATTAAAAGCTGCTTAATTTAAGAATGTATCTTTGGCTGAGGTACTTAATGTTGAAAAGAGGTTACTCAGCATGTAAAGTACCATAAGTACTTTTCATAAGAGTTTTCATGACAGAACAAATTTTGAAAAATGGTTATTTACACAATAATTCCTGATGGCTTGCCATTATAGTTTATCAGATCAATAGTCAATGTTCTTAAAAGTCACCTAATTCAAATTTATGTATTCCAAGCTATAGAAAAGATCAGGTAATGTATATTTGCATCAGAAAGCTTCACAACTCCCCTAAAACTGTAAAGATGCTCTACTCCCAGTCTTGTACAATTTTATGAAGGACTTTTGCATCATTTAAATCCCTTAAAACTCGAAGAAATTCGTGCCACCGAACTTCACAGAGCTGGTGACAAGCCATCTCTGATGATAAGCACTTTTGACAAGTTCTAGAATGGTGAGGGGGGCAGGGTGTGACACAGATTTAACTTTAAGGATTTTTCAGACTGAAAGCTGTGGCTTTATAGCTTTTTTGATTTCCTCTAATTCCACTGTACTGGAGTGCTGGGTCACAACTGCTGGGTTTTCAGTTGCATGGTTTCATGGACTGTGCTTTGTTCATCAACTGTATTTTAATTAATGGCAAGAATGCCTACTGCCCAGCTAGGTATTCTTTGAAGTTTTAAATTAAAATACCTTAGATATTTGGCTTAATAACAGTTCAGTGCCTTAAAATTACAGACTTCATGTTTATACTACAAGCTCTGTCATGCTACAATTGAATATGCCTATTAGCATGAGTGGCCCAGGATGTTACTTCAAGAAAGATTTTTTTTTTTCCCACCAAGGACTTGATCCTAAAATCTGCAGCCATGAGAGAGCATTTTGATTCCATTTGATTTCAGTGGGTTTGGGTAGGTGACTAGTGATATTTGTGAGGACACTGCAGGGTCAAGTCTTGTTTTGGTTGCTGTTTAAACGTCAGCACTCGTTATGACAGCAGTATTAGGGGCCTGTACTTCTTTTCCCTTACAATAAGGATACTTCTGCTCTAGTCTGTCCTTTGAAATGTTTATTGAGGACTAAGGCTGTAGGCACCTAACAGTTTCTTTTAGATGTGCAGCAGTCATAGGTGTGTGAATTTGATGTTTGCCAGCATTGTGCTGTTGAATAATTTCCAAATGTACAAAAATGAAGAAGGAAAACCAGAAAGAAAAAAAAGTTTTGGATTGGCTTGTGGGTTGTGGGGTTTTATGTGTTTTTGTTTGTTGGTTTGGTTTGGTTTTGGGGTGTTGTTTTTGTTTGTTTGTTTTGTTTTTATTTTGTTTTGTTTTTTCCCAATAGCAACTGTAATTGCTACTGTGGATAAGTCTATGGCAAAGATGTGCAGGCATACAGTGGAAAGCAGAATCTTACACGACCTTGGTGTGGTTTTCTGTTCAGTTTAAGCTGAAGCCAGCCATGCAGAAAGAGGAAGAGTTCCCCTAGTTCAGCCCAGGCCCCATGTCCCCACAGTTCACGTGGCTCTAGGAATGCCTTGGCCACAAAATGAGCTTGATCAGCTGATCGGACTGCAAACTGATTAGGGGAAGTGTGTGCAAACGGGAAGAGAAGACAAAAGTGGGAAATGGTTCTGTAAGAGATGTCCTTTCTGGGGACTGATGAGAAAATAAAAGCAAGTTGTAAATGCAGGTATTGTAAAAGAGAAAGCCAAGGCAACAGACACTGTTTTACACAGAGGGGAAGCCATGTGTAAGAGAAAGACCTTGCTGCTGGTGCAGATTCAGGGATTACTTCAGAAGGATTAGGAAATTTAAATCAATAATGTGTGCAGGTGACATATTTTTGTATGTTTATGTGTTTCTTGGGGCAAGCTGATGTAAGACACAATTGGAGTTTAGAACCCTTCAAAGGTCATATTTCTGTTTGTTTCTGTTGCTACGTGTCCCAGAAGAATGGACTGTAATCCCGGTTTATCCTGGATAAATGGGATTTTGGAGCATAAAAATATCTAAACCCTGTAGTTCAGTTCTTCTGTAGGTGTTACAGGTCCATACTAAGAATCCCATCAATGAAGTGAGGATGAAAGAGAGTGAGGATGTAAAGAGAGGGTAAAAGAGAGTGATGACACCAAATCAGGTCCAGACTAGAGAGTACCTGAATTACTTGCTCTGGAAGTACAGGCAGGGTGTACCCCTGGAGTGGAAATCTCCCTGGGGAAGTGACTGGAGCTTTAAGAGACAAAAAGAGATTTAAAAAAAAAAAAAAAAAAAAAAAAAAAAAGGGAAAAAATTAATGGATTAAGGAAAGCTGCCTCCAAATAGTGTTTGACACTGCTTGGATCCCACACTCTATACAGAGCAACTGTTTCCCCCATAGTCATTTATATAATTATAACCTTGCTTCATCCTTTCACCTCAGAGTGGGAGGTTTTGTAACTCTTGCTAATTTCAGACAGATCTCCCACTGTTTCATGAGGAACACTTTATATAACACAAGTATTTCTGTGGGGCTAATGTTTTTAACTCCGTGTTTGAATATTTCATGGATGGCAGGTTATTTTGTTTCCTTCAGCAGTTGAAAGTAAACCAAAGATTTTATAGTGTTCACAGTGTAAAAATTTGGGCATTTCAAGCGGCAGATGTGACAGGGACTGGGCCTGTCGGTGATTAAGTGGGAGCTTCACTGGTGGCTTTGTTTACGTTGGTGTTGGCTGGGTGGTCAGTGCTGGAACCAGTGAATTATTAAACAGAGCTCAATCGCAACAAAGATAGTGGGACCTGATAGACAGTCACAGCATGTGCAGTGCTGTGCAGCAGCTTAGCAGAGAGATACCTGGGCTGGTTCAGATACCAGGCAAGGACAAGCACATCCAAAGGCTCTCCCGGCACTCCTGGGAAAACATTCCTCTAAGATGCATGAGGTGTCCACGGTTACTCAAGTATCTCTCCACATTGTGTAACATAAACTTACCCTCATATTCAAACATGACATACTCACCAAAGTCACACGTGTGTATATATTTTTTCACTGTGAAAACACGGCATAAGTGCTCATAGTTGTCCAGATTTACTTCTTCGTTACAACCAGCCTGTGGTTTCTTGTCTAGTTTTTTTCCTTCTCCAGCAATGCATTAAATCTTTTGTTTGCCTTCCCTGCTTTGGCTGCACTTTATCAGTGTTTGAACGAAGATGACATTCAGGAAATCCTTCTCTTTGCTACCAGTTTGCCAGGAGCTGAAACCAGCTTTCTGGTATGATATCAATAAAGCCTGTAATTGGAGAAAAGGTACCAAAAATGACATTTTTTCACTTTGTGAACAAAAAAAAAAAAAAAAAAGTGAAGAGGTAGGCAGAAAACAGTCAAGTACACTATGAACCACTGCAGGGGTGCAAACAAAATTCCTTAATGACAGAGTTCTCCCTGACAAATTCTGTTTGTTTTTGCCTCTAGAGCTGTTTGAGCTAATGACAAGCGACTCTGCTTGGAACTTATTTGCATGAAGGAGTTTACAGTGCACACTGTGCATGAGTGGATGAGAGAAAGGAAGCAAGGCCACCCCAGGACTGTATCCCCATGACAACCCCATTTAATGAATTACTAAGGACCAAGAGAATATTGAACAAAAAGTCCCTTCCAGTACAGCTAGAGGAGCACCAGTGCGGACACGGTCACAGGGCACTACTGTGGTCAGCCGGGAAGAAAGGTCTGAAAAAAGGCCCATGGATGGGATTAGTCTGATGAAGTGTAGATCTCTGCCTCTGAGTTAATCAACTTTGGCTCCGTTTAGTAGTAGGGGAAAACATGAGTTTTGATTTGGCCAGATAAATTTCCCATTAAAGAAAATTATAAGGGGAGACTTTACAGATCAGTTCAGATTTAAACATCCAAACTAAAGATACCTAAAATGTAATAAATACTTAGTCCCTACTGCTATGTTAGAATATAACTACCTAAAAATTCAGAGACAAACAAGCTGTGTTGAACAAAAACAGACACAAAACAAGTGTCATATCACATCAGTGGGACTGCTACACTAACTCAGATCCTTCTTTCCTTCAGACTGCTCAGAAACTGAGAAAAGTGCCTCAACTGTAAAACAATGCACATGAAGGCCCAGAAAATCAAATGTCCATTTCTTTTTGAATAATTGGTGAGTCAGTGATTCACAACTGACTGTGAATTGAGATGTATATATTTAATGGCTTAATCATTTTAATGATAAATTTTACTTTAGATTAAAAATCTAATGTCCACATTACCCTTCAGACTCAGAAGTAACTGATTGAAAGGTTTTGCTCTCGCATCTGAGAGGTCAGATTCCCCAAGATGTTTGTACAAGTAGCTCTGTTGAGAAAGGTGGGATTGCTGAAAATATGAGAAGCTGGGCTTTATATATAGTTAATTAAATTACACTCAGTTGCTTAATGGGTTGATAGGTTATGTCTAAACTGTGGGATGTGGAGCTGGTGTCTGTGTCTGGACTTCACATCAGGATGAAATGCAGGTGTGTAACTTCCTGCCTCAGTCTTAACAGCACCCTGGTGCCTGTTGGAAGAGAGAAGCTGGAAGCTGGGATGCTTTCTGACCGGTCCCTGGTGTGAAGCACTCAGGATATGGGTAGAAAGATGCATCATCTTGCAGGTTTCATAGAACTGTAGATTGAACTGTTGTGTTCAGTCTCCATCCATGGTCTTGTGACATTTATGAAGTTGCTTTCACTTAATATCTGAATGTGTAAAAGTGGTTAGATTTAAAGTTTATTTTCTCTCGGATGGGCTAATATCTGTAGCACATACACCCACGAACAAATCACTGCAACAGCAGTGACCGAGAAAAAATTCAAGTATTTCATGAGTCATGAGTATTAACTTTTCCCATAGACATGCCCTGTTTGGTCTGGAGAAGGCTTGGAGTGCAGGAGGGGAGAAACTAAAGAAAAGTTTGTGTTGCTTGTGGGTTGCATGGTTAAAGGAAGCATCTCAGTATTCAGGACTCTTGGGCTTTCAGGTTCCTTAAATGCTAAGTGAAAACCGAAAGGATTTGGCTTTTCTTTTCTTTTTTTTTTTTTTAGGAGAAATATAAGCCAGTAAATTGCAGGGCAAGGATTGGTCCATAGTCAGCAGGATTTTTCAGTTGTACTATATCTCTAACAGCATTAATCAAAACAAGTAATCTTAAGTGTAATGTGAAGATTCCCCAACCTGGAGTTCATCCATCACCTATAAATGAGTTGTGCATTTCGAGGCTCCCTCTTCCTTCAGTCCATCCAGTATCTCATCTTACAGAAGAGCTTCTTCCCTAAGCACCCATGTTGAAACAGAGGAAAATGAAGCTGGTATTAAACCCTCATATTCAGGGGGTTGGGCAGTTTATTCCTGACCAGTCTGGAAGCTTTCATGCTAAAATACTGTTTATGAACTCTAAAGGAACTTATTTCAGTTGGATAATGGTTAATTTACAGCCAGAGCTTAAAAGGGCAGAAAAAGATAGCAGCACAATTGGGTTCAGTGCATGATGGGGAAAAATAAATATCTCACAGAAAGAGATATCTAAAATTCAGATCACATTGAGATGCAAAGAAAGCTGTGAAAATCAGTAGGAGGGTGATTGTATTCCAATTAGATTTCTTCTGCTCATATAAAACAGGATTGGACTGAAAGTTAATCATCTGATTTATGGATCTTGGGAGGAGTGAAACCCTAGGAGCTCCTGAACAATGAGAGGCAAATGAGACAGAGGGGAAGAAAAATAGAATAATTCTGAGACTGTGCTTCTGAGGAAAAACAAAGACAACAAAGTCTAAACATGGTCTAAACATTTACTGTAGTGTTATCTCTTAAACTCCTATTTGTGCAATATAAAAATGTTGGCTTTCTTGGCAAAACAGCCAACAACAATGCGTGATTTCCCATGTCACAAGTTTGGGCACTTGATAAACATACTTCTACAAGATTTCTGCAAGACCTTCCAAAGTTATGTTGCCATGGTGGGTTAGTTCATAAGCAATCTGATGTCTGATCTGGGCGTGGGTCACACATAAAAGCATGTCCGTTCCTTAGTTGAATCCTTTAAAAGCATTCCATGTGAGAGGTATTTGAAAATTACTGTCAGCCAAAGGGGAACAGCAAGATTCATGTACCAGCCCCGCTTGGTGACAGGGTTTGGAGCACTGTCAGGTCAGTGACAGGAGGACTGCCTGGCACCAGCTATGATCCCATTATATGTTCTTATTTTTCCTTCAATTAATCCTTCAGTAGCTGGCCCTCAGAAATGTAATACCAGGGGCATTCATGAAATGACCAGCAGAATAGATGTGATGATGTATCACAGATGCCATTTCTTTCTGCCATTCTTGAGTTTCAGCCTTCTGCCCAGACCTGCTGCTGGGATCGATGCAGCAACACTGAGTCCAAGCAGGACAAAGATGGTATTGGTGGACAGAGGACAGTGCTCCCCAAAATTTTCAGCTGCGCTTCCTTTGGATGAAGATGTGTCTATGGGCAGTAAATCATATCCATGGTTAGGTCCTTTATGTAGCATTTTCTACCAGAATAAATAAAATGCTCTTTTTCATCAAGTTACACTAACACTTCAAGTTCACCCAAATCCAGTCTATCATCTCTAATCTAAACCTAGAGTCCCTTTCCCACCACACTGCATTGTCTAAGTGTCAGCCTGATATTTTAATGGGTAATTTAGCAGGATTATAGTTCAGAATGAATGTTTGGCCCAGATGTGCAGGTCGAATCTCAAGCTGATGTCTGGGCATCAGTTATTAGTACCTTTTGTACCTTTAGTGGACATGTTCCAACATGAAGTTCTTCACAACCTGTGGGTTGCGAGGTTCCCCTGGTGAGGAATGCTCTCTCTTTACCCATAAAGGCTGTTACCAGGACCTTTCCACCAGTTTCTGCGTTAGTTTGCACAGAGTGCTGAGACAAGGTCAAAGTCTTGATCCTGATTTTCAGTACATTTCCTGGTCTGCATACCAAATGCCTAAAACCTTTTCCAAACAGCTGTTGATAATTTTCTGTCTTATCCTACAGACCCAGTGCAGCTTCCCACCTTTCAGTGGGAAAGGGCCTGTTCCCTCTTCCCCTGTCAGCAACACACACTGACATATACGTTTACATTTTTTTGCTCCTGTGCAACAGGAAGCAAAGCTTAGTCTCTAATTTATTATTTCTATATTCTTAATAGGGACTATTTATAACCAGAAATTGTTTTTAGCAGCCATCTGTTCTTTATGCTGCTCCATACATGCCCTCATCCCTAACCTGAAGTAACCATCTTTTCTTCAAGGAAAGGGGGTTTAAATATTCATGCTGACTAGGTCTGGAATAAACTCTTAATTGGTATCACAGTCTCCCAAACAGAAGTGGTTTATTCCTCCCTTAGACTTTCAGCATGTGAAATATCTACTATAGTCACGTCTAACCTCACAGGGGATAAAATCTACTTCTTGGAAAAAAATTCAGGTGTTCAGGCTTGTATTTCTGAAGAGCACTGAAACTTCTACCATTTGAAATGCAAAAAGCAACATAACCCAAGAAAGAACTGTTAGCCTGTTAGACTAATATTGTGTTTTCCTGTAACTGTGACCGTGTTGCCATGGTGGTCACAACTGGGAAGGTGTAGGCATCTTGGTGATAGGAAAGCTACATTCACTCCTGTTTTGCATTCCTAAGGTTACTCAGTCATCCATTCATTCTGATGCCTGAGAACTGAGGACTTGAGCCAGTACCTCGTGCACTGGTATTCTGTGCCATTTGAGATGCCCTAAGGCAGGTGTCCAGCCTGGCACTCAAGTGCCCCTCCATAAGACCCCGAGTCTTTGGCCGGGTCTGCCAGCCTTCCAGGATGCTCCCGACACCCACACTGAACTGAACTGCAAACCCTGAACCCTCTTCCCCCAGCTGCACCACCTCACCTCCTGCTCCTCAAATGGAGCAACAGACACAAAGAGCTAAAATGTTGGTGCAATTCATGAGCTTCCTTCTTCAAAAGAAATTGTACACCCCACCACCTAGTCATAGCAATCTGCTGAACAAGCACCTAGTGTAGACCAATAAACGAAAGGAAACTGAGAGGTCAGTACAGGTCATTATTTTCACATACCTTTGAATAATGAGGGCATCACATGTCAGCCAGAGGAGAACAAAATGTCACATTCTCCAGCTAAAGGTCATCAGCGGTCATAGGTCATGGAAGGGAGGCCAGGAAATAACCTATGAGGTTAGGATGAGTGCACAAAGAAAGGGCAACAAATGTCAATGAAAGCATGCAGCTGTTGTGAGATGAAACAACTGAGGCACCCTTTTGTGCTGACACAGACTTAAAAAATGTCTTTGCTGACATTTTTTTTTTTAAGCTGGCACTTTTATAGGACATTGACATTAATGTACCCAACCCTGAATTAGCCTTTTCTGAAAGCAACAGTTTGGAAGTTAAGTGCAGCATTTTCCAAAGAATCATAAGCATGACATTTTTATTTCAAGTGATTGATGTTACAGTGGACTTCTAGCACCAAATTCGAGTTTCATTCTCAATCATTGCATCTGTGCAGTGTGATAGCAATCAGAAACAAATGGAGGTGGCAGCCTGCATTGCAGTAAGGTCTTCCGGAAATTCTTTTTGCCTTTACCAACAGTCAGATGTGTCATTTCATGTTTAATACATTACATTGCATTTATCTCATTGTTTGCTTTAATCCATAGATTTCAGAAAAGGTTGATTTCAGGGTTGCCCCTGCAGTGATGACAAGCACTTGCAGGGCAATCATACAGGAAAATGATAATGAACAGTTTAGGAATGTGTGGAAATATGTCCAAACTGAGAGACAATTTCTGATGAGTGAGCTGCATACTTGACCCATCTGTCTTTTGCTTTTTCTTTTGCTGAACAGCAGCACAATACCATTTTCTCCTGTCACTGTGGGTATAAATGTGACAGTCTTCATGAAATAACATGATGCCAGGAATGCACATTAGATGAAGGACTGCTGCATCTCCCATGCCCATCTTACTGGGCAACACATGCAAAGAAAATGTCAAAAAACCCCACCAAACCAGAAAAGCTTTGCATTGATGTCTTCAGTGTGGCTGGGCAACTTTTGCAGGATTAAGGCTATCAGAAATGGCTTAAGTCATGAGGAAATGCTCATTGTGAAAGTGTTGTATATTTACATTACAGGAGGGAGAGAAGAGAATGGCAAACTGGGATACAGGGTTGCTGCCTCTTATTTCAAACTCTTCCACTTCATTGTTATATGACATAAGACTGAGATTAAGACCCTCTCTGTGCTTTGGTTTTGCTTCCTGATCAAAGAACACTGACATCTGCTATGGTCTGTTTGGAAATTCTCAGGTAATACTAACTTCTAAATTATTACTGTTGCTGACTTGGCAGTTAAGTTTTTTTTCAGAGGTGATACCTGAACAGTTGGTTTCCTGGTTCAATTTATGTTTAAAAAATTGGTTAAAAGTAAAACAAGGAAGCATTCAAACTCAAGGGTTCCAAGACAAAACAAATTTTCTTCTTTTTACTCATCATTGATTTCATGTTTCTAACCTGAATTCCAACCCTCACACTCCTTTTTTCTGATAAATTTCCAAAACCTGGGAATCTTTTTTGTTTGTTTGTAGGTTGTTGAGGTTTTTTTAATGAGGTTGGCTTTAGTTTTGCAAGGATGCAAACATCTGCTCAGATCCGCACGCCACTAATGGTCCTAGAGAAGCCACAAATATAACTTTGTGCACTCCCTCCAAAATCCTGACGCCAATGCTTTTGTCTCGGTCTGTAACAGCAAATGTACAGGGATTTTTCCCTGTAAATTTCAGCAGAAGTAGAGCTCATAGGAATTAGACATCTATGCAAATTGTAACATGGGGCACAGACTGCATAACCATTTCACCAGGCTGCATTCAGACTGGGCTTATTTACAAGCTGTATTTATTTTAATTATGTTTTCTACCTGTTCACTCTTCCTTATTTTGGGTGTGTAGCTAGCCACCTAAGAAACATGGCATCCTTTCAGCTGCCAGGTTGACTGAATTATAAGCAGAGAAAACACTTCTCAGGCAGGTTTGAATGAAGAGTATTAGAGTTTAGAATACACTTTCTCCAACATTCTTTTGAACAAAAGCCCCTCTGATTAACCTTAGAGGAGAAGAGGCTGAAACATATTCGAATGTGGCTGAATTGGAGTTTCAGAGTTTGCAAACATTCCCACAAAGCATTTACCCATTACTCCTTGCCTCTATGTGTAATTCTACTCTCAGTAAGCTCAGACGTTCTAGGGCTTTTTTATTCTGAGTATATGCAAAGCAATATTCAACAAATCTCCTTTCCCATCACAGTTTTGTGTTTTGCCTACTCTGTTTAAACAGATCAGTTAAATTACAGGCCAAATGAACTGGCTTTAGGGTGTCTGAAGTTAATAGCCCATTCATCAGAGATTTAAATTTCTTTTATTACTTAAGACCAAAATGTGTTAATTTTGGTTAGAAATGTTTTAGAAAAAATACTCTCCAAATCCCAGTTCTTATTTCTCTCTCTCTCTCTCTTTTTCTTTTTTTTTTTTTTTTTTATTTTTAATAGGCTTTGCCAAGCCTGAATTCTGATTCAGCACAATCAATAAATAAATAAGACTGTCTTTAAGTTGCAGAAAACTTCAATCAGTGTGCTGCTGTGACCCATCGAGCAACCAAAGGGCACTGGCCAATTCAGTCCCATTTCATTGTCATTACCGGTATTATGGTGACTCTGGGCAACACCCAAGGAAGGTGAGTCAGAACTCTACAATAAATATTGTAGATTGAATGCTGAAGAGTCTTTGCCCTTACAAGTACATTGAATAATACTAAATATATATACGCAAGTGCTGAGTTAAAAAGAAGTCAGTGACTTTAACGTGTCATATCTATATGGAGGTCATCGAACCTTCTTTGAAGAGTCATTTTTTTCTAATGCCATCTGCTTTTCTCAAGATTTTTTGCCCCCCTCAACCCATATAAAATGGATGTGTATTCAATCTTGAAGCAAGCATGCTTGCAATGATTGAGAAATGTCTAAGGTCAGAGCTTACAAAAAATTCATAAGGGAAGCAGCAGGCAAAAAAGAGAGTTTTTTTTTAAAGAGAGTTCAGGAGCCTCTGTATGAATTGGGCATGACATATTCATGTTACTGACTTCATTTATTTAATGTGGCTCCAAATAATTGATACCAGTACAGTGATAAAAGTACAGAGACTTCACTGCCAGAATTGTGATAATGAAGAGCCTCCCTGCTGATTTCATTCATGGGGCTGTTAGTCTGCTGGGAAGGATTTCTGATGAAAACTGGGCTACAGCAAATGCCATAAAATAATCAAAGGCACAGAGCCCTTTACCTGAGGGGAGCTTGGTGAGGGAGTGATCTAGGGCAGCAGGGGGAAAAGAGGGAAAATTGCATTAGCTGACAAACCAGGCACACCTTTTAAGAAAATCTGATCCAGAGTGAGAGGACTACATTATATACAGAAATCTGCCACATCTTTGGAATAGGTCCCAATTATGTGGCCCCAACAGCTACCTAGTTAACTGGTATATCAACAGTGCTTCTTACCTTGCTGAATGCAGTTCAAACTTAGTTTAGCCTCATTTACCAGCCATTTGTTCTCTCTGCCTTAGACTGTGAGCTCTCAAAAGCAGCGACTGTCTCTTTATTTTATGCTTAGCACAATGAGCTCCCTGTTTGGGCTATAGAAAGCAATCCTGTAGGCTCAAGGCAGCCATACAAGTGTTAAAACACAGTTGATGTCAAGAATCCTAGAGAGAAACTGAATATTAATATTAATCTAAAATCCTTTCTAAGGAAAAACCTCATTTGTGAACTCTGCTCATTTGTTTCACTTCAAGTAAGTGTGTCAGTGGTTGATTAAAATTCATGCATGTGCAGCACAGTTACTGGATAAATGTTGAGTTATTGTTTACATATCAGAGCGCAGTAAAGGCAGGAGCCTGGATGTGGAAAACTGTGTCAGGAGGAAAGGACCATGGTATGAGTCACTGCCAGGACAGACTCACCAAACAATCCACAGTGTCCCTGTGTAAACTCTACTAGTGATTAATGCTCTGTTACAATACAATAAAATGAATAAAATAAAATGCCTCTTACTTACAGCCCATGTTTACCAAGCTTCAGCTTCCAGTGACTGCATGCCTTGATGTTTCTTTTTTTCCTACTAGATAAAAGAGTTTTGCTATCAGAAATCTAGTCCTTGTGTGGGTGATCGTGAATTATGATCAAATTGCCTAAATTCTCCTTGCAGTGCCTTCTCTTCATTACATCTGTGTTACTTAGCTGTCTTTTCATCTTCAAATGCAAAATCTGGGTCACAGAACTTCGTGTCCTTCTTCCAGTATTGAAGTTACTATGCAGCGTTTAAGGATAACTCCATCCCATGTCTTCAGCTACTCTTCCAAAACTGCTACATCAGCAGCTCCAGTAAAAACTTGTCATGAATAACGCCTTATTAATCTTAAAAGAAAACGCACTTCAGGTGAGTTCACAACTCCTTCTGCAAATAGGTTGTTAGGGTTTGCCTGTAGAGGCAAAGTCACAGCTGTAGTGTACAGTTGTGGGTCACACATACTGAAGTGGATGCAGAATTAGAAAAGGCATTCTGCTCCAGGAGTTCAACTTGATTATCAGGTGCTTTGGTATGCAGCATTCCTTCAATTGGACAGACATATAATTGCTGAATAGCACTATATCTGTTCTTGCAACAGAGTCTGAAAATGGTGTGAACAGGAGTAGCCCCTGGGATGAAAAAGATGGAGCTGTTGCAAATGTGGCTCAGAAATGCCATTTGCAAGTGTTCTTCAGGAACAGGATGCAGAGAGAGCTGTTTACAGCGCTGAATACGGCAAAATGACAGTATGGGACATCAGTGCAGCAAACATGGAGACACCTTCCCACGGCTGAGTGAGAACAAAAACATCAACACAAACAGGCAACAGTGAACATCGTATGCCAAACAAATACTGCCACCAACACTGTGCTGGCAGCTTTTCTGTAGACATGGTTTTCTAAACAGAGGGACAAAATCTGGGCAATAAAGGCACAGTGTGATGTGCAGTTGCCCCCATCTATGTTCTTTAAAAGGAAGACATGTAGACACTTCTTCCCACTAATTAAGTTGTCACATTTCCTAAAACCTGGGCCTTGCCCAGAGTACAAGATTTATATTGCTGAGTAAAAGCGGGCCAGGGAGCAGCTAAGCACAGGCCTCAGACTGGTGCCCGAGGGACAGTTTTGATTCTCTTTGGGAGGTAGTTCACCTCAGTGACCTCGGCTAACAAATGGCAAGGACCATACTGCACCGAGTCAGAGTTCTTCCACCCTATGCAGGCTTCTGCTGCACCTTTACACACTCACGTACAACCACCCTGTGGCACTCAAAGCGCCCTCCCAGCCCCAGGATAAAGACAGCAGTTGGGTAGTCCGTGGCACTGCTTTGCATGCTTTGAATTAGTGTCCCCGGTCGCAATCAGCACTAGGCACGAGAGGCACCCACAGGGCACGAGACAGAGGACCATGCATCGTGAAGTGATGGAACAGCCAGTCTGCTGTGGCGGGCCAACAGCCCTAATGAGTTCAGGAGCGAGCCAGTCAGTGCTGCTCAACCTTTTGTGCCAGGTATTGTCCCCTGGCTCTCCTTTCCCTGGGTGTGCAGAAGCATTCAAAGTGTTCGAAGGCCAAGCTCAGAAGTCCATGGCTATTCAGCAGGAAGGTCTGTGTTAAACGAGTACATCTGGGGTTAGGCACTCACCTGATAGCAACAGTATTTTTAAAGAGAACTTAATGATCACGTTATGATAGCCATACATATTCCTAATCCAGCCAGGAGAACTGTAATGGTTAATTTACAATGACGTAGTCTGAAAGTTTTCATTAAAGATATTTTTCCTTGGCAAATCCAATTATGACAAATTATTTGAATAGACAATAAAAACTAGTGTCATTTGAATAAATAATATTAATAATAATATTAGTAATAATATAATGGTAGCAGTAACAATTGAAAAGCAAAAGAACACCACAGCAAAACAATGTTTTGTTTTTGAAATATTATGCACAAAATATTTTGCTTTATTTAAAAAAAAAAAAAATCTGGCATTTGAAATAGAAAACAAAAGGGTCTAAGGAAGGACATATTTGGATTTAAACATTTTGGGGAAAGCAAATGTTTTCAGAACTTGATTCTGCACACTGTTTGGATTATATTCTTAGGGTTGTCCCCACTTAATTTAATGTGAATATTTAATATGATCTTTTATATGTCAAAATTTTTCAATCCTGACATTTTTAATGGAATGGAAAATCCATTTGACAATCGACTTTAATTTGTACGCTTTTGAATTGTTGTATCAGCTTTTGGCTTCTTGTTCATAATGTCACTTAGTGGTGGCACTCTTCGTTCTTGAAAGAACAACTATTACAAATACACAATACTTTTAAAATACCAAAGGGTAGGTGAGCACTGTCTGTGTTCCTTTGCAGAAGCCATCTGCAGAAATAGGACAGAGGGAAGAAACAAAACACCAACTAGAAGGCAGGCTCCTGTCCATTTGCACTTGCTCTGCTCACTCGTTGAGCAGCATCAGTCGACAGAAGTCAGCCTCGAGGAAATTGCTCTCGGTATCAGGCTGGCGAACATCTAACGAGCACCACAGAGATTAAGAGCCTGCTGCAATTTCATCTTGAAAATGACTAAGTCAGGACTTGGAGTGATTGCTCTGGAAAGCAGAGGTTCAGCTAAAACTAGCGCCAGTTGCCAGTAATGTATTGATTTAGTATGCCAGCTATCGCATCGATTATCTCCTGTCTGATTCAGCCCTCTGATTTCTATCTACTGGAAGTGCAGAAAAGCTTTTCTCGTGAAAAATATTTCTGCATCCTCCCACCAAATAAGCCCCCTACAAATTTAAGGAATGTTTCACCATAGTCAGAGCCACTTCAAACAACCAGAGCTTAATGTTTCTGAAATAAGGTTTCCAGCAAGGGTTGCACATATTAATAGGGTCAATTGAGGGCACACCTGCAAATGCAAGGGTATTGACTACAGGCAAGTTAACCTCTTTGGGCATGATCTAACCCGTCTAATCCACTGGCCTTTTCCCCCTTAGTAATAAGGCAGCTGGACTCCTAAAGGAATTTGTTTTAATTTCTTTTACATTATGGACATTTACCTCCTGATGTTACTATATGTTAGATTTGCTAAACATGAGTGTAGTAGTTAGATCATTTTTAAAAGCTAATTGTATTTCTTATGCTAATGAATTATTCATAGTATAATCATATAAATCCACTCTCCACACTGATGTTTTATTTTGCATACTAATCTGAACATTTTGCATTTTCCAGGTTTTGATCTACAGATGATCTTTGATATTGACCTATTCACGAGTATAGGGTTTATGTTGCCCTCAGTGTTTTGATTTTTTTTTTAAATGCAGCCAAATAGTGAATGTATTTCATTAATATATGAGACAGGCTTTGTCTTGTGACTTCTTGTCTAGCAAACCCTCTGGCTGTTATTTATCAAGGGCCTTCAAGAGATTTACTAAGGACCAGAGTAGGTATCTCTGCAGATGATACACGATATCTATGTACCTGGACTTCACACCCTAAGTTTTACTCTTCAGGTTTTTTTACTAATTTAATGCATCCAGAAGTCCCAAGAAAGTATCAAGAAGGGAAGGAAGATACACTGATGTAAAGATATCAAGAAGGGAAGGAAGATACGCTGATGTAAAGAACAGTTGTATGATGATAGGGGCAGACTGAACATCATCATACAATTTGAGGCAATGCATATAATCATTATGTCCAATATCTAGTCCTTCCTGAACTAGAAATGCTTTATGTTTTCAAGGTTATCATCAGCTTCAATAAATACAATGGCTAAAAATTCAAATGGTAAACATTCTCAATTTTTTCATTAAATTTTTTAGGATTCAGTATTGTATGAGAGTAAGTTAAAACTGTGTTGAAGGAGGCAGTTCTGTAGAAATTTGACAAGTAAGCCTGTTTTTGCAACAGTTTTGGTACTTGCAAACCTTAGTCACAACAAGTTTTGTCCATGAGGATTCCTACTGGAATTACTTAATATTATCAAACTGATGGTTAAAAGAGACTCTGGAAATTACTCTGTAGATTATGCACTTGCATCATGATCTCAAACCTTGTTGAAAGAAGAGTATTTTTCATTAATATAGGGATAAGGGTTTTTTAATAAGAAAAATTAATCTTAAAGAATAGCGAGGCCATAATCCAACAAGGCCTGACTGAAACAAGGAGCTTCCCTAACAGGAAATTTGCTGTCAGCCTGAGGAGCTGAGATCTATATTGTCAATGCCGTGGAGAAATAGAAGGTAAGCTTTCCCTTAAGCAACCTGTGAAATCCTGGCCTGGTATTGTTGATAGGAGGCTGTTCCTGACTTCTGAAAATTAAAACCTGACTCTGTATAGGATGAGAGCTTTGCTTCTTATGAAAGCATAATTGGCCCAGAAGGGACAAATTTTTAGGGGAATTGAACAATTTGACAGGCTTTCAGCCTGGTCATTTGAGATCTGGCCATTCTCATTCTCAGCAACGAAGTCTCTTAGCCTGCAGAAACATCAGTAAAGATTGTGCAGAGGTAGAAAATCACAGCTACAGAGCTGGCTAGGTGAACAGTATCTGATGCAACTCCTGCTAACATGCACAGATTTTATGATCATGCCTATAACCAGGGGGCTGAGGGGAAATGTTAATTAATCTGAAGGAAAAAAATATTGCCAGAGGCCAGCTGCTGTCTGAATTGATAGAGTAGCTCCAGCACTGTAATTTGCAAACTGTAGAGCCGGCAAGACTACTCTTCGCAATTTTATCTCCCAGACGCCTCAGGAGTGCTTTGACTGCAATCAGGGAAAAGTTCAATTCCAATAATAACTTTCCTGGTTAAGAGGCTGGTCAGAGTAAGGGTCTGCTTGCAATGTGGTTGCAAACTGGATTGGAACATAGGCTTTGTCTCAGCAACGCTATGAACTGTGCTCTATTGTTAGCAAATATCCTATGAACTCATATCAGGGTTTGTAATTCAGTCCCAAACCCTTCCCCTTATTCCCCATGCCCAGAAATAACAGGCATTAAGGAGAAGAGAGGGGCTGCAGTGATGATGACAAGGTTGCACCTCGCCTTTTGTCATGCAAAGGCCGGTTTTGCTTAAAGAACTTCCTCTGCAGAAGGTGATGTCTGAGAAGAGAAGAGCCTAGCTTGGCTGTCAGGTCCAGGAGCACTGCTGAAGAGATATATCTTGTCAGTGAAGTTTGTCATCATCCACGCTGTAAACATAGATGTTTGATTACAGAGGGCCGAGTATTTTCTTTCAGCAAAGGCTTACTTTTTAATTCCTAAACTTTTTATCCTTAATTCTGCCCTTTGAGCAGTTGTGTCGTGCACAGCACTAAACAATTCACTCACTATTTTAATAAAATGGTTTCTCTAATCACTGAAACAAATGAACCGAAGTAACTTTTGATTTAACTTTGATCCTTATCTTTCAGCTTGCTTAAACTTCCTAATCCTGTGCCTTTCCAGCATCTAGAGCCCTATGCCTAAAGGAACTACAATTCATAGACCTATCTGGATCAGAGAAGCTTATCTCTTAACATAATACCTGCCATATTGGTAAGCCTAAAGTTATATATATTTAGATAAGTGCACATCTTATAAACAAATTTTAAAACATTTGAAAATTAACCAGATAATGTATTTTTCTGATAATGTATCACCTAATCTTATATGCTGAACTTTTAGAAAGAGCTAAATATTTGATAATTAGTCTAATAACTAATCTAATATTGCATCGTTATTTTAATATGTGACAAGAGTTGAGTGTTACATTTTCTTCCAGCATCTCAAAGGGGCTTGTTTATAGGATGTACAGAAGAAGAATGAAGGGCCATGCAATCAATGGCTTTGTAGCCTAGAGAGAGTCACCATGAGGTCACTGTTCGACAGATAAATGATGAATTTTTAAGGGTGACGCTTTATTCTGTAACCTTTTGACTTTTAGAACTGCCCTTGTAACAGACAACCATGAGCTTCAGCAAATAAGTGAAATGTGAAAAACAGAAAACAAGGCTTATTATTTAACCTGCTCATTAGGAAAAGCTTTTTGTGTGTGGACCGAGCCTAAGTAAATCCTTGGATTGGGATTGTTGTTTTCTAACTAGCATTAGAAAATAAAACTTGTATCATGTCAAACTCATCCTGATGACTAGGATTCTTCATGTTTGTGTAAAAGCTGCACAGTTTGACCAGGACCATGAGGTAATGCACAGTAAATAGAGGATGATGTTAGAGAAGAGATCTTGCTGACAGGAATAATGTGATTCAGCCGCTAATGACTCAGGGTTTTAAGAAGTGTTTTGGAGTAGACTTCAGTTTACAATTCTCCTTTGAATTGTACTTGCTTATCATTAAAGCCTCCCAGCTGAAAGCCTCTCTCCTACACCTCAGAAAAGGATAACATCTTGCCAGGAAGAAATGCGGATAGTGTTTCACTCAGAGTGATAAATATTCCCACACATATAATAAAGCTCCAGTTGCCATAGATGGACTCTCCCCTAGGCCACCCAAGGTAATGGCCAAGCCTTCCTCCTACAGTCCTGCCAGGCACCTCATCCCTGGAACTGGGGTCCATCTGGCTATTTCTTTTGGCATTTGTAAGCTTTGGTCATTTTCAAAAATAGCCCCTGGTGTGTGTCCATTTCTTCCTGCCCAAATCTGAGGATTAATCCGCCTTGAGTGTCTCTTCTGGAAACAGGGAAGGCTGCTGGCTGCTACCTGCTCTTGCCTTCTGTTCTCCAAGTCCCAACACTTATATTTCCAGTGCAGCCTTGGGTCGTCTCTGGCATCTCAGACTTGTCTCTCATACTGATCTCATGCACATCTCTAGAGGTGAAACAGGCACTCCTAGTGATTTGGGTTGGTATTTTTTGTCTCCAGCATTTTCAGTGTCCTTTGTCTTCCAGAGTTGGACATTACACAGAGAAAAAAAATAGGGAACCCAGATGTCCGTAAAGGCTGAGCAGGAACAGGGAAGAGAAGACTGGAATGGAATATTTCTGTCCTGCAGAGCAATTTTTGTATTTCAAATTTTTTTGTCCATCAGTGGTAAAAAAAACTAAACATATTGAAGTCCCCTGCAGAAAATGTATTTCCAAACCCTACAAATCATAAAGAAAACTAAAATATGTACTTCCTGACTATCTAAACAAACATTTCCTAACACTTGTTTTTATTGTGTCTTACAGAGCTGTTCCTAGAAGACCAAAGTTTAAGCTGAGCCTTTTCGTTCTTCTTGATTTTAGTGAACCTCTCTCAGGTTATGGAAAAAATGAAGAACTGAGATACTGAAAAACTTCTGCTACAGCCTGGGTTTCTCGGCTCTCAGCCATGCTGCAAAACCCTTGAAACATTGTGGTCTCCTAAGTCTGTGGTAGTCCATATAGAGGGACCATTCTGGAAATCTTGACCCTAGAAATCTGGATTGCTTAGGAGCCTATAGGCAGGAAGCAAAGTGGTTTCCAGTAGCCACCATTTCTAGCAGAGGTTCATCTAAATTCATATATTTCTGAAAAACATTCTGCTATTCACAATTCTACGCCTTTAATAGAAAAAGAATTTTTGTCTGGAAACTCCCAGACATCTTTATACCTTGCCTGGCTCACAATGGAAAACAACTACCGATGTCTGCAAAATCAGAGATCAACTTTTGAAATCTTGCTCATTATAATAATGCCTCAATTTCCCTATCTATAAATTGTGAACAATTTAGATGAACATCACACGTCTCGACCTCATTAACATCTGAAGAGCACTTGAGAGTCACTAGATGAGCAAAGAATGTCTCTTCTCATGCCTGCAATGGGAGATGCGTTGTTTGTGATCCTCTGTGAATGTCCAGACCTCACTTGTCTGACTTAAGGCTGTAGTTGGGTGGCTTTGATGTCTTAGGGTGATAGCTTAAACTCCCCAAAGTAGAAAATCAAGTTGAAACTCATTTCTTTCATGTGGTGTCTTATGAATAGGTGCTGTGGGTGTTACATTTAAGTATACGAGGCTTGTTCTTTTGGAAAAATACCTTTAACACAGTCTGTGTGGGTGACAATGATTTCCCTGCAATCTTTGATTCTCTTATTTTCCTCAACCAATTATGATCTTCTAAGACAAGACTGTGTCAATGGGCGTTTGTGAAAGTTGGGAAATTTTTTGTTCTGTGCTCAAGAGAGATGTGATTCCTTCCCTTCTGTCCTTCAGGTTTAAGCAGTCACTTGGATAACCCAGATTCTGCAGGAAAAGTCCTTGATTACAATCAATTTTCTCTCCATCAAAATCTAAAATTTGTGACTTTGTCATCTGCGTTGATTCACAGATCATATGTGATTCACTCCTAAGCAGTGTGAAGACAAAGGAAAAAAACAACATTCTTGTAATACTTATAGATACCAAATTCCCTGCAAATTCTCCAACTCTCTAATTTCTTTAAATGTGATAGGAAAAAGCTCTTCCTCCCTGCCTGTCTGTATCTTCAGGTTAAAAAGGCACGAGAAGGATTGCACCTCTTTCTTTTCTGCAAACTCAGCTCCCTCTCAGTCCCTTCTGATGGAGGTCTTTGGGCAATAACAATATATAAATATTTATTGCTCTGCCATAGAAAAGAGTTTATTTCTGTTCCCAGGGGCATTGGCCCCATGAAACATTATGAGTTCCGAATATTTTACTGCACAGTTACTCCACTATGAGTTCCACCTCTCTTCATTATACAGCAGCTGAACATTGCATTCCTCCTCAGGGTGATGAAGTTTTTTTGTGCTTTCCTAGGGCATATTTTTTGGAGTCACACAAAGTTGTTGTTTTACTCACTAGAGGATATAAACATCAGTGTGCCAACAGACTAGAGGCCAAGTGTCTAAATTTGACCAAAGTGAGCAAACCATCTTCAAAATCTATTGCAATGATGTTTGTAGTTTTATAGAGGTCTGTTTCACTGTACAGACAACCAAGTCAAGCAGTCTTACAGAAAGACTTTTGCTTCAGAAACCAAGGGCTCCCTACTCACTAAAGAAGCACATTCAAATCATAGTTGGAGCCTTTAAAGGGTCTAAATGGCTCCAGGTTCTTCTGGGTAGGAGTCAGTGGTGTTACACTCACCTTCGAAAGCCTGAGACAGTTTTACTGCAAGAAGGACAACGAATGCTCCAGTCCTTGCTGCAGACTTGCTCAGAATCTACGGCTTTAAATAAACTCAGCAGGCCACTGTTTTCTGGCACGCCTCATAAATCTGCCTATATAAGTCTCAGCACATTCTGCCATCTATTACTCATGTCCATATTAGAGATAAAGTAATTCTCTTTGAAATTCCACTACTGCCAAAAAACAGCACATCATAATGCAGAATAAATATTTCTTCATGTTATATCCCCTTTATTTTTGTGTTTGACCCTTGCATTATGTGGTGGGAACAGGTTGACAGCTTCTTCTCTTGTTTTTGGGATCACTTCTGCAAACTTTGTAAGCCTACAGGGAAAGAGAAGAAACTCATTTTGCAACACTTTGTGAAGTGAGTAATACCTTTAGCATAATATTTTGGAATAATTCTTGGTTTTTTGCTATATACCCTTGAGTAAAGGTGTGCCAAATTAAAATCAATTAGCTGCATTTGTGGGTGAATTATAAAAAAATCAGTTGCTTACACAAGCTTTAAATAAAGCTTTGGAACTTCGATACAAAACCTGAACTTCTCCAGAGACTTTGGAATAACCTTTGCATGAAAGTTCTTGTCTGGAAAATTACTTAATTTCAGGTTTCTTTTATTCCTCGTAATTTGAGGACATCTCTCCTTTTCTCCAAGCCCAGTATCCTCCAGACGAAGGCTGTGGATGGGCATAAGAAAAGCAGGCAGTGCTGTTCAGGTACTGAAAATTTAATCTATCCACTTTTGGGATCCATTTTAGATATCTAGGCAAAGCTTCAGCCATTTCCCTTGCTCGGGCCAGTGTGCTTTCTCTAATTAGAGAGGTAGGTTAAGTTATCTTCTCATTGCAGCAATTAACACTTGCAGTGACTGCCAGACAATTTTGTAATGACTCAGGAAGAGCATCCAACTTCAGAGAGTGTTCCAGTACTCCTTTGTCAGAAATGAAAGTTCACATTTCAGGGAGGAACAAGCCACTCCAGAGTGCCATTACACCATCCTTACTCATAGTGCAGAGCCTGTTGTATATTAATGTTCTTGCTATAAATAAAACATTTTGTTTATCCCATACATCTGATTTTCCCATCTAAGTATTCCCTATACAGCCTTGGGTTACAGTTGGGCATGTAGACAAAAAGCATCACAGCAAAGGCAGACAATGGACTACTCCACTTAATTCTGTGCAAATTAATCTTTCCTGTAGCAGTTTGCTGCAGTGAAATTCACCCGTTTGGCTGCCCTATAAACACTGAGACTGCATGTAGCAATGCTAATGAATAGTTTCAGGCACTTATTTACAGAACCTAACTGAAAAAAAAATAAAAAATGTCTGTACCACCGTCAGTTTTGTTGGTTTCGAGTGCTAGACACCTCTCTGTCTCCTGCAGTCTCAGAAGTGATTCTTTGTGCCAAGTCTTAGAAGCAGAGGTGCGTTGCTTGGACACCATGGCATGCACACGGTTGATAATCCACTTGGAGTTCCATGTTACTATTCCTTTCAAGAGATTTTAAGGGAGATCATCTCAGATACATATAACTGTTGTCCTGCCTCTCCAGGGATTATGTATTGTAGCTTTTATCTTTACTCACTGTGTGTCAGAGCATACTTCACCTCCCGTGCTCCACCTTTTAGAAGAGGTATGAACCATAATTAGGTGTATGTGGCAGCAGCCTGATGTTAAGCTCTGTTTACACATTAAAATTTTTAAAATACAAATACATAGTATGATTTGTATCCCAGGAAAATAGGCTGAATCACTCCTTATTTTGGTTTGTTTCAGTGTGACTTAAGACTCCTGTCATTTAGCCTTAACTAAATAAACAAATTTTAAACTTAGACAAGTGTTTACATGAGTACTTGTATTGGTTTATCTGGATTGCTTAAAAGTCTTACAACTCTCCATCATGGTCAAGGCTTCTGTTAATCCCATACAATCCCAATGAACTCTGTGGACATAAGTGAAAGCAGAATGCGGCCTATGACCCTGCATTGGCAAAAATATCTGTTTGAGAAAAGGATTGTTGCAAATAAGTTCTACTGGAACTGAAACAAGTCATTGTTTAGTAGGCACTGGTCTGGAAAACTTTAGCCCCCAAGGCGACGAGCAAGTAAAGATGAGATTGTGATGGAATCATAACCAATGCTGCTGCAACTTGCCAAATAGATAACTTTTAATAACATGAAGTGACAGCAATCTTGAAATTCTAATCTTTTAAAGCCATCCACATTCAGAAACAGGTTGAAAAATAACAGCACAAACTGATATGATTCATGTAAAATTCTCCTGATCTGTCTGGAAAGAGTATCTTGTTAAATGAAATATCATTAAAAGCCCACTGCTAAGAAGCAGCCAAGTGATACCTGGGATCCAGGCACATTTTAAAAATGCATCCTCTGCTTAGAATGGAATTCAATGAACATGGTTAATTCACTGTATATTCCTAAATAACTAGATGGTGTCCCTCATGCAAACAGTGGAGGGCATATGGAAGAGCTGCAGTAGCCAAGTCAGACAAAAAAAGTATGGATTAAAGTTTTAGCAAGTGGGCTAGAAAGAGTATAGGTCTCAGCCCAGCTAGATTCCAAAGACAGTAGTAAGACACTTTAATTGCATGATTGATGTGGGCTTCAAAAGCAGGCACCAAATCCACAATGACCCCAAGGTCACAAGCATTATCTGAAGGATAAAAGAACTACTACAAATGGAAACTACCACAGATGACACCTGAGACCTCTGCGCCAGTGAACTAATCAATAGCAACTCAGTTTTGTCTGTGTTAAGTTTAACAAAATTTGAAGTTACCCATGATTAAATATCACAGAGGCAATTACACAAAACATCAAACTTCTTTGTAGGCTCTGAAGGGACTGAGAGGATATCCGAATATCGTCTGCATACAAATGACACAGCAAACAGGGCGGCTGAATAATGTTAACTAAGGGAAGCGTATAAATAGAAATCAAAATTGAAACCATAGGAGAATCACAGCCTTCCTGAAGAATGGATTCCCTCCAGCAGAAGTGAATTTTGTCAATACGTATAAAACAGCAAAGACAAACTAGTCCAAGTTCCCAAATGGAATTAAAGAAAGGCCTGACAAATAATCACTGGAAAGTCAACATCTAGTAAAATATATGAGCTGTTAAGTAGTTTAAATATTTTATTCACCTTCATTAACACTTCTGGAAACAGGAACTCCCAGTGAAATTGGTGACTGTGTTACATTTAAAAGGAATAGCTTAATCTATGTAGATGTATTAGTGATGTGCTCTCTCTGTAGACATCAGTAGTATTGTTGAATTGCAATAATGCACTAATATGGGAAGACAATTGCCAATCAATCTTGAAAGGCAGGGCAGCAATGACTTCCAACATCTCATCTACCTTTGGAATTGTAAGAAGGTCAGGCACAGGCAGGTGGAGTTAGGTCATGGTTAAAGAAGTGAAAGTAACTTTGTGCATACATTCAGGCCAGATGGAAGCTCAACTTGACAGTGCAAACATCAGGACGGGAGTAAGAAGAACAAGCAAAGGTCTGCGAGTGGGAAAGGTTCCAGACAAACTGCAGCAATGGCCAAAAAAATCTAGGCCATTTCCAAAAATTAACGTGGGAATTAATAATGATTTATGATTGTAAAACTGACGTTAATTAAAGCAATTTTAGCAGTATCCTTATCGCTTAGACTTGATGCTATTACAGCTAGCTGGGAAGAGCATACAAATTACCCAGAGAAGGACTTTTAGCTCACCTACTGGGGGTTTTTTCCTATCATGTTTGCATTTCTTGACCAGGTTAGTGCAGGATCTGAGCCAAAAGCAATCACAATGGAATATGGATAGAGGATGAAAACTTACTAAATTGTAGAGGGATTGCAAGGAAGGACAGTAACAGAGTTCAACAGAAGGCAATGTCACAGACTACAGCTTAAAATGATCTCTGAAGTAAAAAAACTCAGAATATCTGCTACCTCAATAGAAACCTGTGCATAAAGGTTTGCTGAGGGTTTTATGTGTGATTTTGATTGGGTTTGTGTTTTGGAGTTTTTTTGAAGAGATCTAACTGACCCCAAATACCAAATACAGAGAAAATAGATGCAAAGGCAGTTGTTCCCAAAAATCAATCCTTGGTTTCTAATAAATCGGGGCAGGGAGGAGGGATGAACCATGGACCATATGTTTCCTCTGCCTCCTTGATTTAGTGGCAAAAATTGACCTTTGCTCTGGGGTTCAAAAGCCCAGGCCTTCTGTGAGCTTACATAATTAGCTGTCAGCTGTAAGGCAATAACGTAATGAAACTCAGGTGTGGATTTAGCAGGACAGCCAAGAGGGATGTGACCTCCCCCTCTCCCCTGCTCCACCTTATGCATGCTGCCTGCCCACCCCCATGCTACCACTGGGGAGGGGGTCACCTGCCTCTGGGTCCTTCTGGGATCCCACTAAGGAGACAAGAGTGACCTGGACTCTGCAGGAGAAGATCCAGAGCTCAGTTCTCCTGTGTAGATCAGGTAGTGCCTACCCTTGCAATAGTGCCATCAGCTCCTCCTATCTATTGGGTCCAGGTCTGAGATTAGGTGCAGAATTGGGATCTAAGAGCCTGGTGGGACTCAGAAATACTTCCCAGCTCCAGGAACGAATCACAGACATGTTCCAAGTATTGGGTGCGGAATGTTTCATTTTGCTTTCCATCTCTGCAACCATGGCCTGATGCCATTAGGAAAGAAGTTCCAGAAGGTGCATGGAAAGGCTACAAGGGGGCTCAGGTGAAGTCCCAGGTCTGGACAATCGGTGCTTGTGGAGATTTAGTCACAGTGGGCTAAAACTTCAGTGTGTGATCCCATTTGAATGTAAAAACCAAGATAAAGAATGAGTAACTCGATCAAAACTTACCTATATTTTGCATGTAAAATGGAATAGTTTGGACTTTGAAGACTGAGAGAAACCCATTCTATGTCCTTTTAGTGAGAAGCTCCTGCACAGATTAAGATCTTAGTTCTACTACCTGCTTGCAAAGAGACATAAACCTGCATCACCTCTAGACCAGGGAATAGCCTAACTGCATGTGTACGTGGCTAGAAATATATCCTTATTTTAACTGTTTAAAAAGTTACACAGATCGCCACTGGTCCCTCTAGTTTTTTATAGAATTCTCACTTTGTTTTCATTTTTATGTTTGGTTGTTTGGGGGGGTGGGGGTTGTTTGGGGATTTTTTTTTGTGACAACACCAGAAATACAGTTATAATATTTGCGTTGAAGTTTTTAAAAATGGTATAACTGACTGGAAATAAATAATTCTAGATCTACAAAAAAAATTGAGAGGAAAATGACCATGAAGCAAACAAAACCTGTCAACAATCCAGACAGCTCTGAGCACAGGCAACAAAAAAGAAATTTACCTGTCCACCTTGGCAGGGATTTTCTTAACTCCTTTGATTTTCATAATTCTTGAGAAAAATAAGTCACTTCTTTAAGTCCCCTCCTAGCTATGTGGCATATGAAAACAACTCTTAACCCTTTCCTAAAAGCTTTGCCAGGTCACTAACTCTTTCATAACATTCTGGGCTTCTTATAAGGCATAATATGTAAAGCAGAGGTGAGCATTTCACGTTGTCTCCTCATCACTAGCATTATCTGGACAAAATCCATGGCCCCAGAATGACCTTCTTAGTCCTCCTACTTGATTTATCATTAAACATTATTGAGATCAGAAATAAGACATACAAACACTGGTATTCATATAACACTTCTAATTGCTGTATTCATACAGCAATTCTAAACTTTTTGCACACCACTTTCACATCTGTAATTTTGGAATTTCCAGACACTTAGGCTTCAGAAAGTTGAGAATGAAAGCTGCCCTGTTTCATAAATCTGGGAGAAATAGTCTCTGCTTGTTTTCAGCAACATCTATATACTTATACTGCCATTAATAATTCATATGTGTATCTTTGATCCTATGGTCAGGACTGGTGAGCTGATTACTCTTTTGTGGGAACAGCTGATTCGGAGTTCTTATTTCTCTTTTTTCTAGGTTTTCATATTTCTGGGAACAAATCCACATAAGAGATTCCTTAAAAAGCTGTGTTGCTGTGACACGCCACCCTTAAGAGCAAGATTTGTTCTTGAGCAGAACTCATGCAGGTAACATCCACCAGGTCTAGCTGCAGTAATCGGAGACACTGCAGCCCAGTTGTACCCCCAGCCTGCAGACAACTTATCGCTTATAGCAAAGGATGCAACAGCAAATATTTGCAAGGCCTCCTTTGGCAGCAGTTCACAGCCTAACATGCAGGAGGAAAGGGACGTTGAGCATTGACAGGCTTCCCTAAGCCATAAATTCAGGTTTAGGTTTTCTACAGCTATATCAAAAATACCACAAAAGAAAGGACCTTCCTAGTGCAAATCCATCCTGGCAGGACTGGTGTCCTGGAAAGACACATGCTACCTTTCCCTATCATTATGGCCACAACAAGGTTGCAAGCTTTTTTACCCCTCCATCCTAACCTATTTTTTGCCCAAAGCTCTTGCCTACCTTGCAGTGCAGGCTCCAGAGCCCTGTAGCACCTCTCTCTTTTTGGACACTGGCATCAGACCTTGGCCATTACATCTACGTGCAGCAGTTACAGCAGATGCCACCTCAGTCTAGCCAGAACCAAGCTCCAGGCCAAAACCTACTGTATGGTGCTGCATGGTGCTATACACATCAGCTCCGCTGGGAAAAGCTGAACGTTTCCTTTCCTTGACTTGGAGAAGTTCTTGTAGAACAGACCTGTGCGTGCTGGTCCCCGCTTGCCCTCTCTGCGTGGCCCACAGTGAACACAGGGAGCTGATGACGAGCCTCAGTGCAGCCACATCACTCTCCCGGCACTGCCGGGCACGGACACACGCTGCTGCTGCTGCTATTTCAGTTGCTCAAGAGGGAGGCAAAAATAGCACATGGCACTTGTAATGCCAAGATTCCCGGGGCATTTTGGCCTGCCGGTGGCATGGCACTTTTTTACGAAGCTATTTCCTGGGTCACCAGTTGACCTTGGAAAAGGAAAGCTGGCCCTGTCTAACTGAACTGCCCCAAAATATTCCTGCTGTGAGGCAGGGCTGGTGGCCTGGTATGCGCAGGGCAGACAAGCAGGGAGCTGTCTAGAATACCAGTGACACGTGCTGGCAGAAAATCACCACTGCATGCTTTTGCTAATTTGGCTGTGTCTCCTTGTACTGATTTCTAAACTGGCTTAAATCTGCCTTGCCTGGCGATCCAGCAGGTTATGGCTCTGGTACCTGTATCATGGTAATGGCTGTGGCAAGAGCTTCCAGCGGCTTCTGCTCCCAGCAGAACTGGCAGCCTGACTTTTTGAAGCTGTCATTATATTTTCATTACTGTAATACGTGTACCAGGCTGCCGTTCTTTGTTCTAGTAACACAGGCAAGTTTCACAGGACTGTTACAGAGAAAGTGATATCCTCCCTAGTAGTCAGGTTAGTTAATATGCTCCATGGTAAAGAAGTCTTATGATTTTTTTCATTACAAATCTCTCACAGCTTTTCTGTTTGTTGTAAGCCTTTGATATCCAGCAAAAAGAAACACCCTCAAGCATCATAAGTGTCTTTTTTTTTCTCTAAAGCTCGCTTCTGCTACAGCTGAGCTAAAAGTATTAAAGAAGTTAACCCATTTTCTTTCCTTGAACATGCACATCACATATACAAATTATAATTAATTTTAACCTTACCTTAAAGTATTCCTAAGAAATAACACTTCCAAATTACAGAATTTCACTATTGTGTTGGTTTTGGCTGGGGTAGAGTTAACTTTCTTCACAGTGGCTGGTGTGGGACTGTGTTCCGGATTTGTGCTGAACACAGTGCTGATAATAGAGAGATGTTTTTGTTATTGCTGAGCAGGGCTTGCACAGAGCCAGAGCCTTTTCTGGTTCTCACACTGCCACAATGGCAAGGAGACAGGGGGTGCATGGGAAGCTGGAAGGAGACACAGCTGGGACAGGTGGCCCCAGCTGACCAAGGGATGTCTCAGACCATATGACATCATGCTCAGTATGTACAGTGGGAGAAAGAAAGAAGAAATTGAGGACATTTGGAGTGACAGCATTTGTCTTCCCTGACATGTGATGGGGGCCTGTTCTCCTGGAGATGGCTGAACACCTGCCTGCCCATGGGAAGCTGTGAATTAATTCCTTGTTTTGTTTTCCCTGTGTGTGTGGCTTTTGCTTTCCCTATTAAATGTCACCTCAACCCAAGAGTCTTCTCGTTTTTACCATTCCAATTCTCTCCCTGATCCTGCTGGTGGTGGAGTGAGAAAGTGGCTGTTTGGTGCTTGGGTACTGGCTGGGACCAAACCATGACGACTATAATTAAAATGAAGCTGAAAAATAAAGTACTCAACAGTTGGAAAATGACACAGTCAAAGTTGACTGTGCAATCACAGGTTGCCTCCAGTCAGTATGGATCCTGGTACTATTTGAAAAAATCTGTTTGGAATTGCTGATCTTTGTTCTGACAGAGTCATCCCTTGCACCACATAACTCACAGATCAAAACAGAATTTGCTTGGGAAATTGGGATTCCATCATCCCCTAATTTTCAAGTCTAGCTCTGTAGGATTGTGGGGGGTCAGATTAAGAGAAGTAGGCTTTGAATTTTTGTTTGCTTGTTTTATATGTAATTATTACTCTGCTGGAGGACAGAATAATATTGGTTTCAAACAAGTCAGTGCTATGGACTAACAGGTTCCAATCTCAGCCATACTGACTTGTCTGCCCACAGACTGTAAGCTGTCTTGACTATTGCATACCTACCTTTAGGAAAAATTTTAAACAAAACAAAACAAACAAAAAAACCACCAAAATTCTAACACCTAGGCCTGTTTTCCACTGATCTTAGAAACCACATAATATTTCATTAGAAATTTTCCTGTGATCATTGGCCAAAGCATATCACCTTTATTCAATACCTTTCTACCACTGACTACAACTATTGGTTATTTTCATTTAAAATATTTGTATGCACCTACCATCATGGTATTTGGATGCATGACAGTACTATTGTCAGCAAGAAAAGAATCCAAATAGGACCAAAGGGAATGTGATGGAGCAGCCAAGAGAAATTTCCACATCTTAAACTTGTTACATTTGTAGATTTTTTTTTGTTAGGGTGGCGATCTTTTAAGCCAGGCTTGCTGGCAAAGGACAGAACAGCCATACGAATTGTAAAGCTTGGCAAAAGTGCTTCCAAATTAAAGAGTTTGAAATCAAGCAAAAGTAAATGTAGATCACATCCAGATCCTTAAAACAGTTGCAGGTGCAGAAGCTAACCTGGCCATACCTGAAATCACAAGTTTTTAATTTCTCATTAAGAATTAAGGACTGTAGTCGACTATTAGAGAATAATGGTGTACTGACTGCATTCTGAATAGCTTGGATAAACTGCACCGAGCCAATGTGAGACGCAAACATGGACCTTGTCATGTTTTCATAATACAAAAACCAGGTACCTTTTTGTTGACAGTTTCAGGTGTATGAAAATTACCCCACAAATGACAGTTCTTCAAAAACCATAATAATAGTAATAGTAATAATAACAATAAGGAATGACTGCGGCAGCTACCTTGGGACCCGACAGCAACATGTGCTTGTTTCTCAACATGAAACATCTGTACTTTCTGCACTCAACTGGATATGCTTGTGCCACAAAGCTGAGACACCCAAGGGCTCTGATTCCCATGACCTACTAACAGTGATGCAAAGCAAAGAACTTGTAAGGCACAACAAATTCCTGCCTTTGTACTTCCCCCCTGACAGGCAGGGCCAGGGAGTTACAGCTCTTGTGCTGCTTACAGGACTTTTCATGCAGGAGTTATTCTCAAGAGACTGTTTCCATAAGGTTTAGGATCCTTTTAGATAGAAGGGTGGTTGGGGAAAAAAAAAACCAGCCTTAGCATAACTGAGAAATGGCTTTGTTGTGTACCTTGCAAAACAGTAAGATAACAAAATATTTAAGAATTAAACGTGGGAACAAATTTGTGTATTAAATTTAGAGCATGGCTGTGTTCCAACAATGAAAAATAAGTATTGTCAGAGAGAAAATAAAGTGATGACCAATGACTAAGAAGGATCAGGATGTCTCAGGAATTGCTGGCCAAATGCAATGTAATAAGGATGTCTTCATTTTGAAAGATGACATGCAGAATGGTGAGGAAATCTGTTCGTTGGTACAAATAAGAAAATCTTTAATGTTCTACAATTGATATCAATGTTACTTAGCACTTGAACCTCTTCCCTTGAGTTTTCAACAGACACCAAGACAGTTCAATACTAACCATACCAATTGGTTTCAGCCACTGCTTTATAACCAAAAACCACAACTGGTGCTGATGATTTAACTGATGTTGCTATTTCTATGGGTAGGAAAAAGGATTCTCCTAGGTTTATATGCCAAAAAACAGAAAAGAATTTAATCTATGATGCAAACAGTTTATGGCAAGTTTCTGACAACAGACAATTTATAGAGGCAAGAGAGAATAAGCAAATAATATGAAGCAATGGTCATAGCATATAAATAATATAATTACTATCAAGGTAACACAGATGACAAGAGAGCTTAGATATGGACATGGGGTACAACAGCAGATATTAAATAGAGAAGTATTATTGAAGTTGTATGGTTGGATTTAGCAATGTATTGGCTGTAGTACTTATAAATTTTACAAAATATCTCACGCTGGCATGAAGTGTGATCATATGGAGACAAATCTGGCAGAGGAAACATTAAGTGGTGCATAATTATAATCATAAAGATTCTCAGAGAAGGAGTTGCCAGTTTTGATCAGGTAGATCAACTTGACCTACTGGTAATGAAGAAAAAGTCAGAAGCACAACCCTCTAACTCATGCAAGACCACTCTTGAGGTTAAAGAGTTTGGCTTTCCATCCTGTACACAGGCACATCTGAGAGGTTCTTACATCAGCTGGAACGTTGGAAATGCTCATCTATAAAGTATCAGCAGGAAAACAGATCTTTTTGGTTGGACATTCTTGGAAAGCAACCTACTGAGAGACAATTGGAAAGAATGAGAGGGGACAAAGGTTTTTTCAGTATGTTTTCAACAGGCTTAAAGGTTTAAATAGTTGTTAATTAGAAACCTAATAAAAATGCTTAATGAGCCCATAGCAAGTTCTAGTTTTGAGTACTCTTACATATGGCTCTCCATCAGCCTCTGGAATCTGCTCTCACCTGGGAAATCAAGTTGTTATTATTTCTGCTTCGGCTCTCTAGAATGGTTACTTAGACTTTTTTTTATGGCTGCCATCCCCTTTTTTGTATTGGTAGGTTGACTCCTGATCAGTTTTTCCTCCCTGGAAACTAATCCACAGACTAGTAGTAAACTCCCCTAAGTTATTTTTATGGGTCAACACTTCTTTATGGTAGTATTTCATACAAAATGGGCATATTTGGGGAAGTAAATAGAGGAGAAAGAGACGAAAGAGCATGAGAATAGAGATGAAATAGGGAGAACCTGGTGAGAAGTCATAAAAGAGCAGGAAGAAGGGAAAGAAACTACAGAAAATAAATGCTGCTTTCCACTTATTGCATTGCATTTATTTACAGTTTTTGTTCTTACATTGGTATTTCGGAGGTGAATGGACCTATGTTTTATGACTAAGAGCACATTGAGCTGAAGAATCAGCAGCATCCCCACTAAGCAGTTCCCTGTTGTGAGAGCACAAACATGATGGTGACACCACACTGTACCCTGCCACAGCCTGAGGCTCCTTGGTAGCTCCTGGGGCCAGGAGGGGTTCTGTGTCAGAGTGCACTGGGCCACCAGCGGCAGGCTGGGACACGTTTGTCGTGAGAGGATTGACACACGGTCAGTGTGAATTACTTTTTGTGGCAGAATGGGCATGGTTCTGACCAGACAGTGAAGATGTGGAGTCAGAGAAGTGCTTGTGGAAAGAGGGCAGAGGAGAATCAGAAAGGAGACTGCATTAATCAGTATTTCTGTTTGCAGTGAGGGGGATCTAGGCTGGAAAAGCCTCTGCGCTGCCTTCTTTGAGGCTGCATGTTCCTATTAACTACTAATTACACTAATGAAGAGAAGGAAGATGTGCTTCCAAGTATGATTAGAAAATCAGTGCTTGGGTGCTAACTCAATGGACCTGCAATGACTTCTCTGACTTCTTAGCAGGAAATTGGATACCTCTTGTCACATTTTTATGGTGTGCTTCTGAAGAATTTATGGAATAAAATATTAACCTTATGGAGAAAAAAATATTAAGCTTAAACAATCATATGAAAGATATGTATGAACTGTCTGGTTTTATGTGGAAGCTAATTTCTAGAACATGTATTTATTTAGGGGCTTTACCACAATGCTTTCATTTGATATATGAACCCTAAATAGCATTTACTTGTTTCTCCTCTAAATGCAAGGAAGTAACAGAAGAAACAAGGGAAATAAACAGAAAACTCATGACTTCAGGAAAGGGAGCTGCAACTTATACCGTGTTTACTGTTTTTACCATATCCAAGTATTACAGACATTTTCCTTTGCCCTTAAGAGATGCACCCATGTTAGGGATTAACTTCTTCCCCAGTGCTTCTTCTGTAGTCAACATTTCCTATGTAGGGATTCCAAAGAAGAACTGAGAAGCTGGATGCACTGGGTTTTCGGGGCAAGGTTTTGGTAGCAGTGGGGCTACAGGGGTAGCTTCTGTGAGAAGCTGCCAGAAGCTTCCCCATGTCTGACAAAGCCATTGCCAGGCGGCTCCAGAACAGACCTGCCACTGGCCAAAGCCGAGCACATCAGCAATCGAGTGGTAGCACCTCTGGGATAACATTACTTAAGAAGGAAAAAAAGTATTGTGCAGAATTGAATTGTGGCCAGAGAAGAGAGGAGTGAGAGCACGTGAGAGAAACAGCCCTGCAGACACCAAGGTCAGTGGAGAAGGAAGTGGAAGAGGTGTTCCAGGCACCAGAGCAGGGATTCTTCTGCAGCCCCTGGTGCAGACCATGATGAGGCAGGCTGTCCCCCTGCAGCCCATGGAATTCCATGGTGGAGCGGAGATCCACTTGCAGCCCATGATGGACCCCATGCCAGAGCAGGGGCACGTGCCTGAAAGAAGGCTGTGACCCCAAGGGAAACCATCGCAGGCTCCTGACAGGACCTGTGGAACTGTGGAGAGAGAAGCCCACTCTGGAGCAAGTTTGCTGGCAGGACTTGTGACCCCATGGAAGAGATCCACGATGGAGCAGCCTGTTCCTTGGGAGGAACCCCATACTGGAGTGTGAGGAGTCCTCCCCCTGAGGAGAAAGGAACAGCAGAGACAACCTGTGATGAACTGACTGCAGCCCCCATTCCCTCACGTTAGTGGAGGGGAGAAGGTAGAGAATCAGGAATAAATTTAGGCCCAGGAAGGACAGATAGCTGCTTAGAAGATGTTTTTAAGATTTGGGTTTATTTCTCATCACCCTACTCAGATTTGATTGATAATAAATTCACATAATTTCCCCAAGTTGAGTCTGCTTTATCCATGACCACAACTGGTGAGTGATTTCTCCCCATCCTCATCTCAACCTATGAGCCTTTTGTTGTGTTTTCTCTCCCCTGTGCAGCTGAGGAGGGGAGTGACAGAGCAGCTTTGGTGGCACCTGGATTCCAGTCGGGGCCAACCCACCACACTGCACTAGCTGCATTTCCAAACTAATTTAAAAAAAAAAAAGGCATACACACTGTGTTTAGTTTCTAAATTTCTTTTGTGATGTTTGGAATATTAAGTGAAAGATTTTGATGTTTGGTCTTTGAAAGCAACTGTAACAGAAGTTATGGAAATTAAGAAAAAAACACTCTACAATGAAGTTTGCTGGTCTGCACATACCAAACACTCTCAGCTTTCAGCCAGGAGTGTTTCACACAAGCAGCTGAGTGCTCAGGCTGGTACTGCCTGGTGCAATTCTGGCCAAGAGACAGGGAGCAGAGTGATTTCTTACTCATCACATCGCTTGATCTGGTGCCCATGAAAAGAGGACAACACCAGAAGTGGTGAGACACTTGCTTTTAATGCTTGGCTATGAACCGCACCTTAGTTGCTGAGATATTTTTGTCACCCTTTTCTCTCTTCTGCTACTTTTTCATTCTTTTAGGGCTCTTAGATCATAGCTCTGAGACACAAACAATCAGTTACAGTATATCTCCACAACATCTAATACAATGATATTCTGAATATAGCCTAATGTTTCATTTACTGCAGCATAAATTACACTACTGTAACAAATTTTGGGACTATAAAAGAACATCCATTATTTCCATGTTATCTCAGCTAAAATTTTTGTGATGCCTTATACCACGTTTCTCATCCCTGTTATTTAAAGTAATTTACAACAAATGTGATGTGAAACTCCAGAGAAATCCCAAGGAATGCATTTTATGTTGTCTGACAGTGAAAAAAACTGTATTAATTTTAACATCCAAATAACATAATCTGCTCCTAGTGCACATAAAGCTCAAATAAATGCCCCTCTTCATACAATAAAAAAAAGAAAAAAGTGATTAGATGTTCTTTAACATGAAGGAGGGCCTACTGACCTAAAAACCTTCAGCGTCAGCATGTCCATGCTGACTACTTGCCTTACCTGTAGAAGCAGTTGAGCTGAGTCTCCAGCAGCAGGAAAAGAGAAGCTATCAGTGTCTCAGTTCCCTGCATCATGGACATGCCCTTGGCACGGCTTCCAGCATGGACTAGAGGGTTTGACAAATGTGACCAGCTTGGTATTCAATGGGAACATTCTCAAACTTCACCAGAGGTCTTGGAGAGCTGGACTGCCTTTTTATCTGTCTACTAGATGTGTAGACCATAAGGATATCATGTGAAGAATTCAAGCTCACCCTCTGCCCATTCAATTACTAAGGGAAATGAGAAAATGCTGTGTGTGGATCAGGTTTTTCATTTTTATAGTACCTACAAATAGATAGAGTGGGGTAAACCTGTCAAAGCCAGGTATCACCAGTGCAGGGAGAACAAACAACGAGAGTTACAGAAGAGTTAAGAGTGTTTGTTCCTGCGCTCCGCTGCGGCAGATGAAGTGTGGGTATCTCATAAAATATGCTCATGTACTCTGATTTGTTCATCCTGCACTCACTCTTCTGCAATCTGCTTACCATGACAGAAGTCACCAGAGACGCAAAGTGCTGTGATAATGAGAGAACTGTAGGTAACTTCCAATCAGTCTCCTGGGGCATATTTGGAGTTTACTAGCCATAGGATATAATGGTTTCTCCATGCAATTGCCGCTGACTCCACATTTCTCCTTCAGTAAATATATGCAACCATTGAAAAATAAAATTCGAGCTTACCTTAAGAGAGTGCTGAGCACACCTCTCTTTGTGTGCCTCATGTTTATCCATCTACAATCTTGCAGTCCTGGAAAATCAGAGTATTGGCTTTGGTTATAGTAATCTGACTGTTGGAAGAAACCATCGTTTGGCTATTGGAAGTTTTATGTAATTAGTAATTTATGGCCCCTAATTTTCTCAGAAACTTTTTGCAGCTGAAGCTGCAAATAACATTATGCCAAATGTTAAACCTCTAGATGCAGCATATGTAGCCTTTCACAGACCAAAATTATACCTCTTTGGGAGGTTTACTCCCCAAACAAATATTTCTTAGAATGATTTCTCTGTATGTAAAGTGCTGGCATAAATTACAATATAATAAATTTAATAATTAATGATATTTTTTCATTATATGGTTTTACATCATTATATTTTCATCCATTAATGAATGTATTACTGTAGTAATAGCTTTATTATTCCTAAGATATGCATCTGAAATGACTTCATAGGATAAAGTTTTAAAATCTATATTACATACTCCTTTTTTTTCAGCTGTTGTTTGCAAGTTGCCCAGGTTACCTCTGGTAACACTCTATTTAAGATATAGAGACATGAAACCTTTTCAGCCATCTCGTGACATTACCATTAAATTATCGTTCCCATTTTCAAGAGGAAGAGGAATGTGTTTAACATTTCCTTTCATTTTGTTCTGCTTTTAAATATCTCTAACACTGTGCCAGAATTAAAGTCAAAAGTTAACACCATACTAATGGGGTTAATGTGTGGTCAAAGCCTGCATTTTTTTCTGCCAAAAGAGCATTTGACATTATTCTTGTTGAATAAAGACAGTGAGTGGTGATACATTACAAGCCTGCAGCTCTGAAAAGGAAAACCAGGCTGTTTGCACACACTGGATCGCTGTATTTCTTTGTTCCAGGCAGGGCAGGCTCTGCCAAGAGGTGGTTTTATTGGTACTTCCAAGTGAGATGCTGCTGCTTTGCAGTGCAAGGAGCACTTCTGATGTGCAAGGGCCTCAGGTATAAATATAATGATGTGACTGTTTATTCTCTGTGTTGATCCACTGTAGCTCTATTCCAGCTTCATCCCAGCTGATCTCCATGGTGTTATATTGCCCTTGGCCTGGCAGCAATGTGGTGATGAATCAGACATTCTTTTCTCCAGTTTCCAGCGAACAAAGTGAATTTTCCAGGTAGACTGTTCAGAGACCTCTGTGTTGCCTTATACTGTAAGACAGATGAGGATGAAACAGGAGCCAAAAAGAAAGGCAAAACCTAGAGAGAAGCCATCTGCCCTCTTTTCACCTCCTCACGGAAGTCTCCTGATGGTGATACTGTGAGCTCCGGACCTGGCTGAAAAGGTCAGCTGAGTTTAAGAAGGAAGCATTTTGCAATGCATGGTTCCCCATTAGGAACGCAGTGGAAAAGGGAGCCATCAGTCATGCTGCTCCTCTAGTTTGCTTTCTGTCCTGGCTTCTGCCCAGAGGGAGAATTGGGATAGATGAAGGTGCAGCCATGGCACTGGGAATCAAGGAGAGGATCGATGTCCATGGCCTCAAGGACGTGAGGACGGGGAGTCAAAGTATCCATACAGCTGCTAGGAAGTTCCCATGACTCCAGGAAGTCCTGCAGCCAAATGCTTTGATTTTTGTTGCCTTTCAAGGACTGGCAAGTGTCACCCACAGAACTGACACCTGCTCACTCCTTTCAGTGTGACATTCCATCACAGGTCCTGAAGTCAGACTCTTTCAGCTCTGTGCCTGATTTTTTTTACAGAAAACATCATTCACAGGCAATATTAGCTGTACATAGAAGGGGGTTTGAGAAGCTGTGTGCTTCTGAGAGCTTCAACTTGTCCTTAAAGCAAAATTGATTAGTTACTTTATCAACATAAGAGGGGTCTTTCCATGGAGGGCTTTGCTGTGGGGGTATCGGTCTGGACCAGGAGGCAGCACCAGGACACCTCCCTGACCAGCACCATCCTGCAGACCCCAGCAAGGTGGGCCAGGCCTTGGGCTGGGGATGGTGAACAGGATTGGTCACAGCCCCACAATCCGTGGGCACCACGGAGCTCAGACAGGAAGGCATCCCTTGGGAATGGGATGGGGATGGGATAAGGGTAGTGCCTGGCTCATCAGGGCCGTGGGCAAGGCAGGGACAGGGCTGCAGCACCCAGACTCCGTATCGAAGAACTTCTCATTACTAAATGAAAGAGAGTGTTTCGTTTAATCCAGTGGAGAAGGGGTACTTAATTAATTTCTACCGAGGTCTGCTGGGAAATTCTTTTAAGGTCTGTTAATTCTTACTGAGATTTGATCAGCAGGAAGTAATGTACTGGTTTTGCTCTGCCTTCATGATCTGCAGCCACTTTCTGAGAGAGCAGGGTATTGGTAACAAGTCCGGGATTGCTGCTGATAAGGTGAGGTCTGGGTAAAATGTGCTCATGAGCTAGATGAGAGGCTGCTATTTGAGTACCAGCACAGGATAGTATCTCTGGAGATGTAAATTAAAGTTACAGGTCAGAGCACAAGTTTGTTGAATGGTTTGTTCCACATTATAATTTTTTCCATCAGAAAAGCCTGCTTAGCAGGTTCCTGATCTCTCTCTTGTCTCACCTCCTCTATGGCAATGACCACCCCAATTTACCAGCCAAGTTGTGGCAGCTCTTTGTGAAGACTCTCTCTGAACCCAATCAGTGAAATCATCCAATTTTTTTAGAATAAATTAGGGGGGAAAACGAACTCTCTCAAGTGTAGCCACATATGGAACACACTAAGCAGTTAAAAAATTGTGGTTCTTGTGAAGCACGAGAGAGAAAACAGCTGTAAAACTCTTCTGTGAGCCTCACTCTTTGAGCAATCTGGCTTTAAGAAAAAAAGAAACATCCCAATGACCACAACTCCCAACAGAAATTCCTTCAGATCATTGTATCACCACAGACGCCACACACTTTCCATTATAAAACCCAATGTCATGATGCTTTTCAAAATCACCAGGCTTCCACCACGCAGACCAGAACTGCAGATGCTGGGAGGATGTCTCTGCTGAAAATGACTCACCTACAATAAATCAGGCATCTCCAAACACAAGGGCATGAGGGATGCTTTGTTTTAATCCTGTGAAACTGTCCTAGCAACCCTTTATTTGGGGAAGGTTTTAAACTCAAAATTCTCCTGTCTTACAGAACCCCGATTCACACCTCACACAGGTACCAGAGGCCAAGGACCTGAGGCATATATAGACAACCATATTAAGGTTACTGGGGCAACATTAATCCTGGTATTTCCCAGCTTTTCATGTTTGCCTGAACAAGCATGATCTGCTCTCCTGAGGGCTGGTGGAGGAAACCAGATCTTTGTGACTTAGCCTTTTAGTCTTCACAAAACTTAACTAGCTCTGTTATAGAAATCTCTAACCCAAAGTTGTTCATGTGAAGAGAAAGCAATTGCTTTAACTGAAAGTGAACTTTCTCTGATAACATACAAGGTTATCTACCTGTAAGTTAAGCCAAGAACTGCAGTTATCAATACAGTTAGTGACAACTGATTACACTGCCCATTTGGTTTGGTTGCTTTGTTACAGGAGTCAGCAAGGAGCTAAATTAATCCAGCTACCATTTTAATCTAATGCAAAAGCTGAATTTCAGACTTTTAAAAGAGAAAGGCTAGCATCTATCTATCAGTGATACTACCTAACTGCTCATACTGGGTAACTGTGGAAATAACAGCACACAGTAAATTTAATTTCTAGGGCTGAACAATCGGGAACCATTACAGGAATATGGAAGACATGAGTAAAGCAATTAAGATAAGTGGAATGTCTTTCATTACTTGTATCAAGCAAGTGAACTATTCAGAAAGATGGGCCAAGTTGGTGAACTTGCTCAAAATAAATGTCTGGTGCAACTTTACATGTGAGCTGACTGTAACTCAGACACTGTGTTAGTTGGGTTGGCTCTCTGTCAGCATCCTCCTGGGGAACACTCTCAGCTCCTGTTTAAATAAGAACATTACTTGTTTTGAGTGAAATGAGAGATAAACTGACAGCCACAAATGAAAAGTACCTAAGTTTTGTTTGTAGACAAAGTCGAGTAATTATATGCCCCAGAGTTTGCAAACATATAAGGAAGAAGTGACTTCTTTTCAGTGGGACTGCTCCACTGTGGGTAGTTACTCATTTGCTGAAGTGTTCACAAGATCAGAATACAACATCCAGAAACTCAGCTGCTACACCCAAACATTTTTCCCACAGCACCCAGTTCTTAGTCACTGCTCTCCAGGGAGAGCAGACAGTGTAGAACAGACAGCATAGGGCAGAAGTCATTGTGGTCAGTGTGTGGCCTCTTTAGTTAAAGAACTTATCTTGCTCATTTTCCATGATTCATATTTCAAGACTGCATTATTAATTTCTGTCAGACATAGGCACTAGATTTATAGTAAATGAAGAGCTGTAGAAAGGCTTGTCATTTGTCCTACAGCCTAGTGTGAGAACACCAACCTCACTTATACACAGGCTAACACTTATTTTGTGATCAACAGTTTTAAGTTTATTAACGGTTAGTATCTTCAAGTTACAAATTATTTGGGGTAGCTCCATCACAGAGATTCCTTCAGGCAGGGTGATATTCAAAAGCAGGTCCTCCATCCTTCAGAAAAGCCCGTGGCTCCCTGAGACCTCTCAGGGGGGTTTCCTGAGACCCTGTGCCACTTTGGAGCATCTTTGCCAATGATTTTAGTTACCCTGCAAAGAAAAGGACCTGCCTGTCCTGCTGCTGTTTGCTACCTCCTCTACGGAGCCTGCAGTGCCATATCCTTTTGGAGATGTGTAAATAATTATATTATTCACTGTCATAATATTTATTTATTGGTAGTGGGTATACTTAAGATCTATGTTCAGTGAATTCATGAGCCTGAAGGAGAAGTAAAAGGTAGCTCGGAAACCCCTGTGTACCCATTCCCAGCAGATGACTGCAGATTGAGAGTGGCCTTTCTGCCTGCTCACCACTGGCCGGAGAACCTTCCTGACCTCCCGGGCTCACAGTAAGAACTGAGGGGAGAAGCAGTGCCAGCAGCCTATAGGAGCCACTGGCTTTGCCGAAAGTGATGAGATAACTTCATTAAACAATGCAAAATCTACACCACAAAACACAGCAGGAGAGCTGTGGAAAAAAATGCAGTAACGTTTTTTAAATACCTCGGTCTATTCATTCAAAAAATATACATTGGCAGGAGGAGGGGAAGTAGTTTAATAATTTTAATGGCCAACACTTAAGAAAAGATTAAAGGTCTAATACATTAAAAAGGGAACTCTGCTGATGGTAATCAGTTTTGCTGCTTTTATGCATCATTTTGTTCTGTGTTTGTGTATGAAATGAGGTGGGGAGGGGAGGTGGGGGAAATCTGAAGATTTAGGGAGATTACTGCCTTCATGAGAGTGTTTTATTGCACTTCGGCAGTTCTGGGTTTAACTAGAAAATCCAATTGTGGAAAAAGGGTGAAACAATCTGTTTTTCCTCTAATCAATCACAAGGTTGCAGGACACATTAAAATAAATTTGCGACTGCCATTTTTCTTGCTTCCCACTGCTGTCGAAGCAAATGATGATCCAAAAGCTGACTGACACTTCACGTATCATCTCTGATGCCTGTTGCCCTCCTCCTTTTACCAATTCTTATGATTACAAACAAATAACTTCAGAACTGTTATGAGAACACGGAGAGCAGCCTTGTGGCAGATGAAGCATTTTAATAGGGGCTAACCCTAAAATATCAGCAAAATTACAATCAGTCACATGAAGTAGTATGAATAGAGTAACAAATAATGTAAAGTATTCTTCCTCACTTTTGCCTACAGATGCCTGATATTCCTAAGCTAGTTGTTACCTCAGATATAGCAACTAGCAATGAAAATCAAAAGCAGCGTGTTCAAATCAATGCAGAATGCAGAATCAGTCCCTGTGGTTTAAACCACAATACTTCAGTGCAAAGTTTCAAATCCAAGGTAAATAGAAGTCTACACCTCTAAACATTCAAATTCAGGACACTAGAAATGCACATCACTCGTAGACCGCTGGCAGACTGCTCATGGTACCCACAGAAGCTGGTTTCTGTGACTGCCATGTAAAGACCAACGCTGAGGTACATCTCTCCTTATCATGTTAAACAGAGCTTACAAGCATCCAGGCTGTAAGAGAATGCTACAGAAACCATGGCAAATCATTGCTGAGGAAACCTTCCTTTCTGTTAAGCCTCGGTATAAAATAGACAGTTGATTTTTAGGCAGTTAAATTTAGATTAATTCCATCCAACATTGACTTTTAAGAGAAGCAGTTATTTAGTTACTACTGCGTCAGTGATCCAAGATGATTGCAGGTATGGAAGATTACAGACTCAGTTTTAGTTGACTGAGGTAATTAACATCATCTTTGGACAGTAATTTTTCTTATCTTCCTAATTCCTATGAATAGTTTCCCCCATCCACCACAGGCAGATCCCTGAACCTGTTCACAAGAGGAAGGTCCTCCCACACATGTTTTTTGCTTGAACTGTTTGCTGCTTCTGTCAAAGTTTTTTCCAGTAACAAGGAAACCCATCTAGGCACATAAACACTACCTACAGACAAAGGCTCCATTCTACGGCCTTTTACTGTGCAAGATGTTATACGTGAGGACTAGTATCCATGCCTGTGAGCATGGACTTCAGATGGTACTGAGCAATTATATTTTTGCTAATTTTGTCCAGATAACAGTTAATTGAGACAGTTGTGAGTGAAGTGAAACCATTACTAGGTATGGAAAAAAGGCATGTGTTAGGTTTGTTTTGTGCCGTATCTTCTAGAGGTGTTTCTCATTTCTCTTTTCTCTAGTGTCTTTTGTGAGCACAATGTGAAATTGGTGTACAAAGGTTAAATATTAATATAGATTCTCTCATGCTTCATTGAAAACCTTCAGATGTAATACTGAAAAAAAAAGTGGTTGAAGTAAATCTTTGCTTTCCAGCATGAAAATAAAATGCTGAAGTATAGGAAGATACTGTGGCCTGCCACTCCTCAAAACAAAAGCAGCAATGGTCAGGAAGGTTTTGCTGACTAACACTGTAGTGAAACTGAAAGAGAAGCAGCAGAAAATACAGAGAGAGCTTGAAGAAGCACTGGGAACGTGGCCCTGTGAAAAGTCTTCAGACAGAATTCTGGGCTGAGAGCTGAGCAGCAGAGGGCTTAGGACATAAAGAAGTATCACCTGTTTGCACCTGTGCAAATGTATGACTCTGTGCATGTTTTGTGCAAAATGCACAAATAATAAATTATCATAAAGATATCAACTCTGCTGATCATTTTTAGTTCTAATTAAATAAAGTCACGGCCTTGAAAATTAACGTAACTTTCAAAAAGAAGGGGTAAGAGCATACAGTTAGCTTCTCATAAACATAACTTTATATGGGACAAAATTCTTCTGTTGTTCATTCGCAACAATCTTATGTTTGTTTGCACCCTGCATAAAAATAATAAAGATATCCCAAGTTTCAGTCATATCAATATATGGTTAATATATGTTACTTCTAAAGTGCTGACCACATAAATATTTATCATACATATTTTTTTTTCTGTGCAAGAACTGCATTTAACTTCATCAATTCAATTTCATTTAAAAAAGACTAAGCCAGCATATTGAACTGACTTCTGGCACAATGGTAAGATTATTTTTTTTTCTTTACTGTCATTTTAATTCATTATATTACTGTGCTATTTTTAAAAGGTCCCATTTATATTGTACATTGCAGTTCCATAGATTAACAGTTGGAAAGTAAAGATTAATTTACAGGAAATGCAAGGAAGGTAGCAAAGCATAGTGATAGGAGTTATCCTGAGTTATTTTGGATAATATACCACAAGATTTTCACCATGGCATATTCTACACAGTTCATATTTTAAACTTTTAAAGTTAGGGGTTAACTATTTTTGTTGCTTCTGTGAAATAATGTAAGTATACTGTGTCTTATGCTAAATTACATCTTCATTTCATTTTATTTAATATGTAGCATGGTAAATTCTGCCTACAATTTAAAAGGGGGAAATGAATTGCTATAAAGTACCAATAATACAGCTCAGAGTAGAACATTACAGTATTTCAGTTGCAATTACAAAAGTGAACCCAGTGCAGGTGAACAGCAGCTGAAATTTATCACCACCTGATGGCTGTTCAGTGGACCATGGGAAAGGAATTAACTTGTCTGTCCAGTTTGGAGCTGAAAACTCTCGGTGTTTTAGAAACTGCCACCAAACCTGGCACCTTCATTGGCAGAGATCAAGGGTTAGGTGGGAGTTGGAGAAACAAGTATTGCTGTGCTTTTAACTGCTGACAGACTAAGTGCAGAACTTCATTTGTCAGAGATGATGGCAAAAGCATTCAGAAGTTTTAAAAAGCCCAAAAAGAAAAAAGAAAATCCTCCAGTAGACAATTACAGCCTTAGCACAAATTTGCCAAGTTCTTCTTTACTCGCAGTCATGGATTGGGCACTGAAAAAAGGTCTGTCTATAAAAGAAGTATATTCACGCAAGCAGGAGTTATGGTTTTGGGGCAGAAATTAATGGGTGAGGTTCTCTGGCCTGTGTGATACAAAATGTCAGACAAACTTATCATGATGGTCCCTCTGGCCTTTTAAATCTATGATTCTGTGATCAGTAGATGGAAATCAAACAGCAAAATCAGGCAATGTCTCTTTTAGTCTACACAGTGACATTTGCTTTGGACATTTTATGCTGTGAAATATACAGAGGTGAATATGATATTCTGCACATGTGTGGGCATTATCCATTCCCACAGAAGGCTCTTTGCATCACAGGCTGGATCACATAAGCCATTTTAGGTCCCCTTCTGCTGTCAGTATGGCAGACAGCACTTCATCACTTGAGTAATCCAAGTGCTAGAGGAAGCAAAATAGATCCGTCAGTGCTCTGTGGATTTTAGGCTTGCACTTGATGAGTACATGAGCAAAGGCAAAGTTATTCTCTGTCTCTCTCTCTGCTTATTCTCTCTCACTCTGATGTATAATCAGGCTCCTTGCACCACCAAAAGAAATGAAAAGCAATTTCACCATCAGGACCAGGGAAGGTTGGATGGAGCTCTGAGCAACCTGGTTTGGTGGGAAGTGTTCCTGCCTGTGGCTGGGGGGGATTTGAACTAGAAGATCTTTAAGGTTTTTTCCAACCCAAAACATTCCATGGTTCTATGACTATACATGTGTACAGAACTAAGAAGTTTCCAACCATCATCAACAAAGTTAAGTTTACCAGCCCTCCTGACTGTTCTGCTGGTCCTGATGGAGTGGCATCAAAAACTGACAGATTTAGTTTGGGAAGGCTAGATTTTCTTTTACCAAGGCTTTAATTTTTTCAAATAAGAAAATTTCATTAAAAAAAAAAGAAAGAGAAGCCATAATACTGTCAGTTGGATAGAAGATGGCACTACAAATACAAAGTGATAGACTGGCTATCCAAGTGAAGTGTACAATTAGTTCTGAATACCTTTCTTTCAAAATTATACTGATAATTGGCAATCTTATTCACCTGAGTTTGCATTTGGCTAAATGACAGAGAATTGTATTAACTGATGCATTTTTTTGAAGTTCATTTGCAAATAGCAGGATTTACTATTTGTGAGAGGCCAATTTTCTTTCTATTAAAAAAAGAGAAAATTATTAAAGCAGTTTTAAAGGCATGATTCCCATTCTTAGTACACGGTGTTTATCATCAGATTTAGGATTGTGGAATAGGCTTAACAGCAATACCTCCCTGTATTCCCCTTACCACCATTTTTTTCTCTTGATTCCTGCTTATTTCTTTTTCTCCCCACCCCGTGCTCGCACCGCTGTGCATCTGGTCACGTTGTGAAACAGACACAGAAACAAGAACTGACTGAGCATTAAAAAACCAGCCCAAAATGAACAAACAATCAAACCCTAACAGTATTAAAAAAGAGAAAAGGAGGGGGGGAAGAGTTCTTTTCAAGACTTGTTTCCCAGAACCAGGGTGCTTGTGGGGCAATGGATGGAGCTACGCTGGCAGAGCAGAGGAAGGTGGCACATGGGACAGGGTGAGCAGGACTCCTGTGATCTGCTCTGAGCATCACCTCTGCCTGGAAACAGGGTGTCTGGACTGTCTTCAGGCTTAAGGACTGGCATATGTAAGGAGATATTTCCAGCCTCTCTAGTTTTGCATGACAAGTATTCACCCTTTCCACACCTCAGTAGCTGTGCCATTTTCCATTCACCCTTGCTATCCCATGACAGTTTGCCACAAGTTCAGAAATTGACAATCCATTTGTTATTTGTAATGTACTTTATTACCACAAATGAAGACTTCATTGACTTTGCTCCAAAACAGGAGGAAAGATCTGCACCTTGTGCTAGATTCTACCTGCAGTGAAGCAGAGAATAAACCCCCTAGTACAGGGAAGATCTGACTATTATCTCTCCAAGCTCTGTTCAGTGTCTTCTGTTAGTCTGGAAAGAAAGAGGATAATGGAAAGTTTTGGTTTCAGTAAAATAACATCTCTGAAGAACAGTTTCTCGTGTCAAAGCTTGGCTTCTTTTTCCCCTCTGAGAACACATTGCCACATGATGACCTATGCCAGGTACTTTCTGGGAACGTGTGGGGGGGAAAGTTTTAAAGCCTATTTTAATCCTTCCACTCGTTGACACCTCATTGTTTTAGACTTGTAATGATAAATGTGATAATGAGTAATGACATCTATTCATGGAACGTGTGAAAGCAGGTCTGAAATGTCAGGATTTAGCGTGTGGAAAATGTGTCTCCAGCAAGGTCAGCTGCATTGACTTACTTTAGCCCATCCCTCATTAAAACACAGGCTGGATTTCTCATAAGTCTGGGCAGAGCACATTCTCCGTCTCTCTGTCTCCGTCCCCCTGCGCCTGCAGTTTTTTTAGATGGTGCTCAAAGGCCAAATTATGGGAATTTTCAAACTCATTGTTCCCCATTAAAATGCTAATTCTGCCTGTGATTCCTATTGTTTAATCCCTTGAGTGCTCTAGGACACGCAAGACAGAGTACACATTCTGTGAAAGAGCTCTCACCCTGCATGTTTCTCCGTTCCACTGCCAACAGCCGGCCAGGACAAATGGTGCAGCTTGGCGAGGGGACAAGAGGCTTCAGCAAGGTGCAGCAAAAGAGCTGTACCCAGTTGTCACAGCGATGGTGCTTCTGATGCTACCTGCGATGCAACTCTTCTCTGCTTTTTCACGCAGACTTAAACTGCTCATCACCAATAGTGCCTGAGTGCTTTCTAACAGCACAGCAACCAGAGCAGCCCACATCTTTCTCCTCTCCCCCTGCCCCGAAGGAGAGTGCTTGTGTAGAGAAAAACCTTTTTTTTTTAAATGAGAGCAGGATAGGGAAGGAGGATTGCTTTTAAAGTGTTTCTAAGTGTGTATGTTGTTTGAAATTTATATGGGGCAGGGGGAGTGGTCAAAAAATGTACTTGGAGCAGATGATGAAGGGATATGATGGTTTACAGACTCTGGGGAATTTGACTTGACAGGGTTGATCTGCTCTTCTGGAAAGCTTTACTCTGATCACCACTGTGTCAGAGACTTCAAGTTGCCAACCACAGTCCTGGTACATTGGATCATTATTTATACATCATAAACCCAGGCCTGGGATGGCTACCAGTGGGAAAGACCAAGATTCTGAATTTGACACCCAAAATTCTACCAGTGGTCGGCACTAATGGCACAAAGCTGACCCTGTGTGGGTTACTACTGTTAGATGACATAACTTTGCTTTTCCATTGTTTTTGGTTTAACTTTTGTAGACTTTTAGGCAGGTGAGACTAGACCTGATCTTTGTTTCCAAAGGAAAAAGAATTATTTGACATTTTCACCTAGAAAATGGGACCTTTCCACTTACCATAACCAGGAAAGGACCTCATTTGACACCTATGCATGTGCCTGGCAGAAAAAAGGGTGCCTTCATTGCAAGAAGAGGGAAGGAGTCACAGATAATGAACTAAAATCTCCACGACTGAAATATTTTCTGCAGTACTGCATATTGTCATTTTCATTCCGATACCTATCACTGTAGGAGACATCTTTGTTCTACTTTGTAATATTTTGCCAAAGTGTTCTTTGCAACCTCAATCTAAGGATACAAGTGAGGAAAGGAGAGAATGTAACATATTAAGTCAGCTAATATGCTAGGAAAAACATTATGCTTTTGGATTTGCCATTAAGCGATAAGTTTTATCCAACTTTATCAGTCTATCTAAGAAAATATCTTTCTTCCAAAATACTGCCATTAAGCTCTACTTATATTTTTTGTGACTATATCTAGTTTTTGAGGTTTCTGTTAAACCACTGATATTTCCTCCTGCTTTTCTAACTCTAGTAATTTGTTTACACTTGCTGAACCATTTGGTTTCTCTTCCATAATAAAGTTATCATCTATTCTCAGGCAGACATCACCTGAGAAGACTCTAAAATGCTGACTATATGCTTACTAGTTAGTTTCAAACTGTATTTCGACAATACTGAATGTCTCTTTGTGTCTTTATAGTTTGCTTTATACTAATTCACTCTGATTATTGCTGCCTTAAACTAACACTCAGAAATTTTGTCTATAACCACCAGTAGAGTCCAGCTGAAATTAAGACCAGAATTGTTTCGGTTGGTTTTCAGGGTTTTTTTCTGAACTTTTCATCATGGATGAAATAGATATTACCTAAGATTACCAAGGCCAGGTATCAAAGCTAGGTAAAGGGCAGTAGGTAAAAAATTATTAATTAAACTGTGCCTTGAGTAGCAAGGGTTGATTCAGACACAGTCCTCTGGGGGGCCGTTATAGCAGTACACCACAGTGCCTTCTCTCCTTGTATTAGCCGTGCCTGCCCGCAAATGGAATTTTACAGCACAGACTTCCCCATCTCATTTTCTTCCTCATCCAGTACAGTGCAGCAGACAAACAGGCAAACAAGCCAGATGAAAGTTCACGAGAGCCATTCCAAGTACAAATAAAAGAGTTTCCACTTCCTTGCACAGGAGCATGGCCTGTGTCATTCTCTAAGTCCTGGAGACATCAGTCTGGAAAAGAAATGGAGAAAGTTACATTTAGATAACACAACTACCTGTTCATATGTAAGTAGGTAGACAACAGAATTGTAGTTTTTAGGTTTGAACCTAACTCCAAGAGTCTTGCAATTGCATTGTTTTCTGGAAGTGTGACTTCGTTCAATTTACCCATAGGAGCATTCCTTTCTAAGCTGTGCCTATTGTACAAACCATCCATGTCATCCAGCATCAAGTAATTAACACTAAGGTGATGAGCCTGCCTTTTTACAACGAAAGATACCCTCTTCTTAAGTTCATCTAGAAGAAAGTCAAGATACTTGATTAGTTTTATGTGGTCTGTGTACTAGTTTGCTTTCTCTAGACTTAGGTCTACCTTCTGAAAGCCTGTTTGCTTTTTATCAGTATTTTCAATACAAAATCATTTTTAGCAGTAAATATTTTATACATTTTATTATGCTACTGAAGGCAAAAACATCTGTAAAGTTGCTGTATACTAATATAAAATATCACCCTTGAGAGAAAAAAATATACAGAATGTTAAACCTTTTTTTTTGCTGTTGTTATTTCATATGTTTTATTTTAATAATGATCATTCATTTCTTATTCATTCCAGCTAGGGCATGGTAACAAATCTGTTAGACACAGGAAAAAAATCAAATCATCACACTGTGTTTGTGAATTTAACCCATATTCGTAGTGAGAGAGGATCTGGCTTTTAAAATAAATACACCAGAGGTGCATGTAAGAATGTTCTATAACTTGAATTCATACAGTAGATATTATTCAAGCAAGTCTCTATTCCATGCAGAAAGTGCTTAGAGACTACTTTCACAAACCTATGGATTCACAATATACTGTCTTCGTAATTTTCAGTGATTGCATCCCTTGTGTACCATAGTTTGTGGTGTCACAGGAAACAGCCATGTGACTATAAATGCTCATGAGGAGGAATAAAAAAAAACAAACCAGCAAACACAAGTTTACTGACACATCTTTTATTGGTCTAATTCTCTCAGGCCACTTGTTCCATAGCCGCGTAAAACCAAACAGCTGCAAACCCAGTGAACTCCAGGAAAGTGCATGAATCCAGCATTACAGGAGACCAGGAGCCTGGATGTGACCTAACTTCAGTTTCAGAAAAATAAAAAACAAACCCAGATGAAAACCAGAGTGGTGTTTGCACGACATCTTTAGAGGCCTGAAAATCTGCCGTATCACGTTGCACCGAATCTGGCGCAACTGCAAACTGCTGCTGACAGCACGTCCTGCTCCTGCCCTTCCCTCCCCACCTGCCCCCTGCCAGCGCTGTGGTACCTCCAGCTCCCTGGCAGAGAACCCAGTGCTCTGCCTCCCTCTGCCTACCTGGCTGTTTGGGTGGGTTTGGCTCGGGCGAGCCAGGTGATTAATCCAGCTCACCTTGCAGCCGCACAGTCATTAGGTCTGCTAGAGAGGAAAGGCAGAGGGAGCACACAAGCAGATTGATGGGGGACATTAGCCCTTTCATTAGCATTTCCCCATTAAATGGGGCAGGTTTAACATGAAAATGGATGCTAAGGAAAAGCAACACTCCATTTGCCCGGTGCTTCAATAGTCTATATAAAGCATTAACAAATTCCCACACTCACGAAAGTCAAAATAAAACAATGCTATCGCGGGTGAGAATCATGTTTGGTGAATTTTTGAGTGTGAATGTGTCAAAACTAGGACAGAACGATAGAAAAAGGTGAAGATATTTTTGAGAGTGCAACAGTATATACAAAATATTATGCATGTGTCAAAACAGAGTGATATTTTCCATGCTCTTTGGTTCAATCTCACAGCTTGGTTAATTGATTTGGATGCCGCTTTAAAAATCTTTTTTCCATTTTAAGTTAAGATGGAACATTTGAGACTTCACACGAGCCCCTCAGCACTGACCTCGTTCACACATTTTATAAACTATCCCCTCCGATACCGAGGACCGAAGGACGTGGTCCCGTAGCCCTTATGTGAGAGCTGAGCTTGTCATTTAAAAGAAGAGAGAGTCCTCTAGCGGAGAACTCCGAGTTCTACTCTCCATGTAGCATTTGAGGGATTTGACTTTTAACTGGTTTTATTATGCAAAAACCACCTCAGCTTACAAGCCCGTATTAAAAGTACAGTCAACATTTTAAATTCTCCAATTTCAACCTCACTGTCAGCTTCTTTGACAAAGTTTCTGGCTCTTTTCATTCTCTCTTTTTTTTTTTTTTCTCTTTTTTTTTTGTTTGTTTGGTTTGGTTTAAAGGAGATTTCAGCTATTCAGGAAGCAACAAATATATACATACTTCGGTAATCTTATTTTACTGCTTTTAGGAAAAAAAAAAAGAAGTGTCATCTGATCAAGAAGGGGAAGGAAGGAAGGAATCACTTCTTTTACGTGACTCTCCCAACAACATGAACGATCAAATGGACAAATTGCTGAAACACTCTTGCAAATAACAAATGTGCTTCCAGGAACAAGAATTGGTTCACAAGTAATGTACCAGTAGCAGAAAGTTAAATTAGCAATGAATATCAATCACAATGAAGCACTCGACCAGCTCTTGATGTGACACAACTTGAAGGGACACAATGTACTTTGAAAGGGCACTGATGTAATAGGATGAGACACGGTGACCTTTGTATGGTTGCCTTATTTGCTACACAGGCAGCAATCAAGCAACTATAAACAGCTCTGAGATTTCTTTCCTGACCTCTGCTGAACATTTTTCATTTAATAACGTGTCAGTGGCTTTTACATTGTCCCTTCCTGTTTGGACTGCACAGAGATGGGGAAAAGAGAGACCAAGATAGATGGCAAAAGCCTGATCCGGTGGAGGAAGGCTTGCCCTCTGTGAAAGTCCTCTGTGAGTTACAGGGTTCAGGAGACAGAACTTGTGCTCCTGTCAATAAAAGGAGCTGAACCAGTTCAGTTCATCCACTCTCTTATTTTTCTCTGACATATATCATCTTGATATGATATTCCTGTTACCAGTCTTCTATCTATCTTTCACCTGATAGGGAATTTCTTGTGCAGGAAGCTGCCTTTTTTGTGCTAGATGTATTGACAACTCTTGCAACTTTATTCCAAGTCTTGCAATTTCTGAAAGTATCCACAGAGACCAGCTGCTAAAATTTCAAAAGAATGCCAGCTTTTATTTGAGGAAAAATAAGAAAGAAAAAAAAATCAGAAAGGAAAAACAAGTAGTCTCCAAATCTAGAGCACAAATGCAAAAATACAGAATGTATTACTCTGAGTATATTTCCTACTTTTTAAAGCCCTATGGCACTGCTTTGAGGCTTGAGCTGTGATTTCTGAATGTCTAGGGCTGGCAGTTTTGTGCCAGTGATAATTTCTCATGTGGAGACTTTATTCTCCACCACACAGCTCTGGCCACTTCTGAGTTACAGGGCACAAAGTGAATTTGGCAGACAGCAAGATCTGTCTGTGTGCGTCAATCACACTTACTAAAATGTCTCTCCTTATTCATTACATTCAAATGCTTTGTGAGTAAACTAAGAGTGAATTGCAGCGTGGAGGATGTTCTAGTGGTTGGAGGGCACAGTTTTGTTTGAAAAATGGAGTAGGAACACATCATCTTCACAGCACTCTTTTCCTCCTTGCCTCGAATGCTGAAGTACTAACAACCATAAATCTTCAACAGTATTCCCACACATTTGCTTTCTAGTATTGTATCTGTGCTATCTCCCCTTCCATTTCCTTCCAGGGTAGCTATTTGTAATTGCTCATCTGTGCAGAAATATCAGAAAAACTGAAAACACAAAGGCAAAATAAGCGTAAAACAGTATTTTTCTTCTAAAGATGAAGATCATTCAATAATGTTAAAAATAAAACATTATAAACACAGTCTTCACATGATTTTCCTTCAACTGTATTCCTAATGTATTCATCCTTTTTTTAAAAATTACATTCTAGCAGATGGCATCTCTGGGTGTATGTGCAGGGACACAGGACTCTGCCAGTAACCTGTGTTCAGTCTCACGAAAATTCTCATTAGGGTAAAACTCATCCAGTAAGAAAATTGAAACCTACCTTAATTTACATGAGACTTCTCAAGTAAATTTTAGCTGGCAACAAAGAACACTGCCATCCTTGTGGTTTCTCACTTTCAACTCATTTTTCTGTCTCTCAAGCATTTCCAGAAATACTATCTTTACTTTAGCAGGTCTTATCTCCCCATTCAAAGGAGGAATAACAGAAATTCTTCACTGCCTGATCATTAGCTTAACATACTAAGCTTATGCCCAGCTTAATACTTCATTAGGAATGGAAGGCACACCTAACCTATGTGGGCAGAGAAGAAAAAAAAGAACCTCAAATGCTTTGAATAAACTGTAGAAAATGTACCTCAAATCTTTTGAAGCCTAATGAAGAATAATTGTGCTGTGCTTCTAACTGACTTTGAGGGCTTTTCCCATGGATCCTCTGAAGACCTGATCACTAAAAAGAAGCTAAATTAGATTACAGTGTAAAGTGAAGCCTGCACTTGGTGCTTCAGGACTGCTGGTTACAAAGTGCCAGAGGTTTCAACAAGAGTGAATCCAGCATGATCACAGAAAGCCATAGGAGCACAGCAGACAGAGTCATTCAGAGCCACCAAAGCTGGCTGCAAGGTCTCTTTTTCAGTTTCTTAATAAGGTTTCCTCCAGGTGAAAGATAACCACTGTCCCAGCTTTGACAGCTGGTGCCCTAGAAACACAGAGGTAACCAAGCCAGAAACCACTCCCTTGTACTCTGTTTTAAACTATTGGATTGCTCTCACCATCATGTCCTGGAATGATGATTTTCCTGCAAGCACTCCTATACTGAGGCCTAGAAACGGAAAAATCAATTTTCAGTATGAGGGATAAGTGGCTGCAGGACTAATCTTCAGTGGTAGACTGCTAAAGATGACACCTGTGTGACTCATTCCTATTGCAGCCCACCTTCTCAAAAAACAGGACAGGCTGGTGTCGATAGGATCTTCTCCACTTCAACTTTTGCAGATCCTTTAGGTATTTGTTCTAGTATGGAAGAGTGAAAAAAATTTCTTATCCCAATAGACCCATAAATTCAGAAAAAAATTACGTAAAGAACACAAAACTTCACACATACTAATGTATTTGTTAAAACTATGTGGTGCTTTATATCACCACATTGGCAAAAATTACATAGTGATACAGGTTAGCTTATTAGCAATGCAGAATCCCTGATGAACACGTATCACCTTTTTATTCAGATTGCCTCTCTGACCACCTTAAATATTGTCTTTCCTTGATACTTGCAGCCTGTAATTACATCCGTTCACAAGTCATTTTTTGGTCAGTCATGTATTATTTAGTTGCTTTTAATCTTTCTTCATAAGACAGTTCTAGGTCAGTTGCTTGGAGTAAATGCAGAAAATATTGAATGGTTTGAACTCCTGCTTCCATACTTTGTGCCAGGAGGACTTGCTTCCTGGGGTGCCCCATCCAGTATTTCATGTGCTTCTAAAACAGAGCCGGATTATTCCAAGCTATTATAGGTAGAATTGGGAGAAATATGGAAGCTTCTCCCATGTTAGGTCTTATGCTCTTGATTTGACGCCCCTGCTGGGAGGACCTACCAAGGTTATGCTTACAGGAAATTTTCCTCTAGTTTTTAAGAGGAAGAAGTGTGAGTTTTGTGCAGTGTAGACAGTCAAATCTGTTTGGGCTGAATCATCAGATTCCTTGCAATCATGCTGACCAGTTTCATGTTCACTCTTTGCTTTTGTTAGTCTGACAGTCCATAAACATTCATCTTTTTTAAATACTTTTTTTTTTAACTGAGACTAGGGAAAGAAATTATCTTTTTTTGGTTAGTTTTGGGGTGGGATTTTTTTTTTATTAAATTGCATTCCAGTCTTCATATACAACAGACTCTTGAACAGTACAGTAGTATTATTAAAAAATAATGCAGTTTGTCCAAGATGAAGCACATACAGTGAGAAAAAATTTAATGCATCAGACAATTCTGACAGATTATCAATTCATAATGTACATTAAGCGCTTGCAAAATGTGAAGAAAATGAGTGCCTTATGAATGTATCTCTGAAGATGCATCATCAACAGTTTGATCACTCAAATATTTTATACAGAAACCATAATCACAGTGTTCTACGATCATTTGCTGACAAATGAAGCAAATCCAAAGTTCAGACTCTGGCAACAAATAAAGAAATATGTCCTGTCCCATCCATCCATCCATCCATCCACCCATTCCCTTCCCTACCCCACCCAGCTGACGAAAATCAAACTCCTGCAGCAGACAAGGTGAATTTAATCACCTTCCTTTCTGTCTTCCTTTTCCCTTAGTTACAGTGGATGTGGAAAACTTCTATGGTATGAGTGCTTTGGGCAAAATATAACTGCTTCATATTTAAAAACACTTGAAGAAACACATAGGTAAGGAATATGGGCTGGAAAAGTGGCACTGCAAAATGTCATTGCTTTTAAAGGTTATAAAACAGAAACTACAGGAGGTGAGTTCACACAAGAAATAATCTCAGTTGATCCCTTATGCAGACAGTGTACAGGGGGACTTTTAATCAGTTCAAAGGTGGCTCGGTATTTTTACACAACTTGTTTTCATTTCCAGCTGGCTGAGTGCTCCTGCTGCTGGGCACTGAGGGAAGCTCAGCAAGGGCACAGATCTTGAGAACTGTTGTAAGGTAACTTCAAATGATTTAATGTCTGTACTGTAAGAGAAGTTAATTTATCATATGAGAATGAATTCAGAAGAGAACTTCTTATTTCTGATAATAAAATATCTTCTTGCTAGAAACCTAGTTTAGGTTTTTCATGCAGGCAGCAATTTTTATTAATCTCTACCATTTGACTGACACATATTTCAATTTTCAGATGATTTTTCTACAGTGCTGGAACAGTGTATTAGCTGAAAAATACACTCTGGAATGTGAGTGTAAAGTATGCATCCATTATGCAGCAGCATCAAGGCAGAATTAGACTGCACTTTGAGACAAGATATAGTATCTGTCGCTCCTGTGAATGAGCCTTGATTAAATTAAATTCCCTACAGGGACAAAGGTTCAAAAGTTCCTGGTTTAATAAAACATACGGCAGAAAATGTGGGAAATAGTCAAGTATGTGAAGCGTTAGCACTGCAAATGGATCTGCTTCCCAAGTATGTGTATTTTCTCTGTGCACAGCTATTCCTTGTCAAAATACTTTGTTCTTAAATAACTCAGTGTTTGCACTGCTCGCAGAATGTGTGTGAAATATCCCACAGTGGGCATAGGTACATCTTTGTGTACACTTTGAACAAGAAAACATACTGCAAACTAGAAACTCTTGGGTCTTTTATTTAATTAAAATATATAACAAAATATAAAACCTATATATTATTCATTTTGCTATTCAGTTCAACGTGCTATAAATGTACCCGCATTTTCAGCTTTTAGAGAGCCTTTCTATTCTCTCCTAAATCATTCATAGAAAATGTCTGGAAGAAAAGCTGAACTATTTGTAGCTTGGGAAGATGATGGAAGGCAATTATCAGAGTTCAGCCTACGGTTTTCACATGAGCATTTAATAGGGTTGAGCAAATATAAAACAGTCAGTTCTGGAATATATGGAAAACATGGAGGATGACCTACTGCTCAGAGACAGTACTGACAATTCTTATGCTAGAATAGCTGGATGCATAAACTGATGGGGATGACAGAGGTCTGCGTTTTTAGCCATCTTACCTGAAACTGAAGCCAATTGTCGTGCATGTTGTTGCACTTTTCCTGATTTTTCCCATAATAAGGATTCAGATTGGTTGGTAATGCCTTCTGAAAAAAACCTATTTGTTTTGATAAAAGAAATAACACTGCAAACTATTCACAGTTCTCACTGACTGCTTTTTGAACTTGTTCCTATATCTGAATTTTGAGTAGAGTGGTTAAAGAAAAAAAAAAAGAGTTTATTTCTTATCCTTGCCAAGAGACAAAAAAATCCCACCCAGAACAACAACTACCACAAAAAAAAAAATCCTTCCACAGGCTTGTATTACAATATACCACCACCTAACACATCCACTGTGTGGATGACTTTATAGTCCTTTTTAAGGTACATTTTCACAATTCTTTTTCTTTTCAATGAGTATAAGGGTGCAGCTTCAAAGGGAAGGACAAAACCAGCAGATGCAGCTTCCACAGAAGAGCATAGCCGATTAACACATCCACTGTGAATACTTTCAGGACACTGTCAGCACTAACAGGTCTGAGTTGCCCTGTCCTCCCAGGTGCATCTCAGGTTCATGTTGTCACCTTATCTCCAATCATGTCTTCAGCCTCGGCCCCTGTCCCGTTTCTGCTGCCCCTGGATAGCCTTGGCTCATCCCCTCTCCTGTGTCTGGGGCTGCTGACAGATGCTATAACAAGCCCCTGGCTCTGCTGACTGTGGCTGGTGAGGGCATTGCCTGTTCTGGAGTTATCCTTGGCCCCTGCTTACCCTCCCATGGGAGCAGCCCCACTGTCACTGCTCCCTGACAAACAGGACAAAAGTTTATTGAACTTGCAGCAAGATAAGTTTTGGACAACCATTTAGAAAACTTCCCAACCATGACCTGTTTTTAAGGTCCCCTCCAGTCCGAATTTCCATGACTGTGAGATGGTTGCAGCTGCCAACAATTGAAATCAAATTCACTGGTTATAAAGCTAAGGGTTTTTCTAAATTTTTCCTCCTGAGTGGCTCCATGGTGTATTTGCATGGTTCTTCCAAATTACAGTTGACACCTCCTTTCCAAAATTCTGTGGAATTGCTGCTCTGTGACATACCTGTAACTGATCTTACAGTAGCATTTCAGTTAGATGTCAACCTTGGCACCCGTGGTGGTTCCACTAACCCAGCAGTGTTCCTTTAGCTTCCCTCATGCAGAAGGACAAGTGGATCTGCAGACAATAGGCTTTTGAAGCCAGTCAGTGCATGTTGAGACTCTTCTATCTGCCACTAAGGTATATTATGACCATCTTCAGAAAAAAAATACTAGATAAGCCCATATGGGATTCTTAAAATATCTGTAATGTTCCAGAGTAACAGATTTTGCTATTTTGCAAAATATCACTGCAAGCTTTCCTGTACAATACATTTTGTATGAGGCATGAATAAATTCTCCTGATACCGAGATGCCCAGCTGGGGTGTCTCAGGCCAAGGCTTCTGTGACACAGCACCATGGCATCAACATGACGGCTGCCTCCGGACAAACATGTTAAATTAAAATAATCATGAGCACAAACTGGCAAATAAATGAGTGAGCGTTGTATTTGCAATGGAAATCAACCAGGGTACACGAGAGCTTTCACTTTGATGTTCTCACAGATTTGTATAATAGCTGTTTTGATATTTGCCTGAGACGTGCCTCCAGATTCTTCCAGTCATGTATCAGGAAGGAGAATACAAAGTGTAACAGCTGACTTTTTCTCTCTCCTCCTTCACTTGACTGCTAAGTCTTTCATCATGTATTAACACAAGGAAAGTGACCCAAAAGATATATTACTTCAATTAAAGAAGTCATGTACAGGCAATATGAGGGAGTAGGAGATAAGCACTACAGGTATGGTCAGAGGAACTGTTCTGGCTAGAGCCGAGCTGAATCGATACTTTATTGACACCACCCTCCCACACATACCCCCTCACCTCCCCAGAGCTGCTGGTTCTCACCTTCAACTGCTGCCTCAGCCAGAGACCCCAGCCCTTGGGTTTGGGTTCTGTTTGTTTGTTTCATTTTGAATAGGCTGAGGTATGCAGGCTCTAAATCAGTTCTGAGAAATGACCCAGCTGAAAAACCCTCTTCATAGGAAAATTATTGTTTCAAGCTGGCTCAGTCTACAGGTTAGAGATCAACCAGGCAAACGCTGAAATGAATAGTGCTGAGAGACCTTGTGGTGTGGGTGGAGGAGGAGGAGGTCTGGGAGATAAAACATTGCCCTGAATCTGCTGCTTGCAGCACAGCTCATGTCACTACTCTGTATGGTAAAAAGCATTAGTTAATATACAGAAATGAGAAAGAGATAATATTTATGGCACAAGCATTAGGTGTCTTGTTCTCAAATGACTGAAAGGACTGATTAAATCAGTCCTGGGGCAGCATAAAAACAAGTCAGCTTTAGTAGTGGATCAGCTCTATCAGTGTGGGGTTTTTCTGCAATGAAGAAGTTGATTCCCGTTGTTGCTAAATGAAGATTTTTATGAAGTTGGTTTAGACTATGTTTACATCTCCCATTTTAGCCTCTCCACTGCATAGTGAAATGCTTTTATACTTGTCAAGAAAAATCTTTCTCATTTAAAAAAAAACCTGTAAAGAACTAACCCATCTGTAATTATTAGAGTTCTATGCTCTTCATCCTCATGACTGCTTTCCATTTCTTGTTTGATGGGGTTTTCTGTAGCATTCATAAATAATTGAAACTGTTGATGATTTTTCTTAAAGTATGACATCTATCAAAGACCTTAAGAGAATGGCAAAGATAAAATAGCACGGCACAGTTTTTTATCCAGAGGAGAAATAAAAAATTCCAATTCCTGAAGATGTATGCCCACTAGGACAGATTTGTCATTATTATTACCTCCCTCTTTTGTCTGTTTTCCTTTCTGTAGGTTTTTGTTTCGTTGTTTTGGTTTGGGTTTTGTTTGTTTGTTTGTTTTGTTTTTATTTTGTTTTCATTTTTTAAACAGTACTCAGGCTTGATCATTCCTGCCTATAAGCAAGGCAACACTTGGATCCTCCAACACATTTTGAGTTTTGGCATTTGTAGAAATATGAAGTAAATTTTTCTCAGGAAGAATTTCTTTTGGAAAAGGGTTCTTAAACACTAGAACTGATTGCCCAGTGGTGGAGTCACCATCCCTGGCAGTGTTCAAGAAATGACTGGATGTGGCACTCTGGGCTACATAAAAATGGACCTGACTGTTTTACCAAGGTGGACACTTTCTTCCCACTGGCCTGGTACACACAGGTCCATAGGGTCACTTTCCACTGCATTATGTGAATATCACCTGATATTGCGCACCAGCTTGGGTACGAAGGTTTTTTCAGAACAATGTATAAATATTTCTAGCTGGGCCTTTGAAGACAGTTTAGGTACTAAGCTGTGTTGCTTCTTTCCTTCACTATGACTATACTGAACTAGATCCTTTTCTGTGACTGTTCCTATGGCTGAAAATGAGGAGCTGACCTGTGTTAGTCCCAAGAAGAGTTACACTGGCTGGAAAGTTTCATTACACAATTCCAAGCAAAACAATATGTAATTTGAGAAAATCACCGGCTTGGTTGGAAAAGGAAATGCTCATAAAATGGTCCATTGCAAGGTGTTCATCTCAGACCTACACTTGGCTTTAACTTTCAAAAAATAGCATTGAATGAGGGTAGCCTCTGGTAGTTGCTCCCACCTCAGGGGAGGAAAGAATTAAGAAGATACTGAAGAAGGCTGGGCATGCCTGCAAGCTGTCTGTAATACTGCAAATCAAGGATTAAAACCTGAATTCAGGTGGAGAAGAAGACTGGACATGTCTGCAAGCTGTCTGTAATACTGTAAGTCAGGGGTAAAAACCTGAATTCAAGTGGAAAGCAGTATTTGTAGGTCAATGTCAGAGAAAGGACCCAGACTTTGTATGCCAAGACTCTGAGTAAAGTTTTAGAAGAAAGGGCCCTCTTCTGGAGCTAGACAGGTCTAGCATTATGAAAGGCAATCTCTTTTTTTTCTGGTCAGAAAGTGCTACATTAACAGACAGAATAATTGTCCCATGATTAGGCAGACAGCCTTACTCCACTGCCCTAAGAATGAGAGATTACTCAGGAGGCAAGTAGGGTTTTCATTTGGTTGGTTTCTTTTGTTTTCTCTGCACCATTGGTGAGATCACTGTCGAATTCTGTGTCCAATTCTGACATTAGTGCCTCAGAAAAGATGTTGAAAAATCTGGAATGGCCTTAGAGGAGAGCCCTGAGAATGATGGTGGATCTGGAAATGTTCAAGAAAGAAGAAAAAACTGTGTGCACTTGTAAGCGTATGCTGAGCCTACACTGAGAAAACTTTGCTCTCTTGCATACAGATAAATGAAACCAAAGGTTTGTTTTGCTTGTCCTTACAGGAAAAGAAGCAACTTACTCAAGATTTCTCACACCAAGCAAAAATTCAATCTTTTTCAGTCCCTGATGTTACCTCAAATGTCAAATGTGGTTTTGTGAAGAAACAACTGGGGTGAGACCCAGAGGATCAAAGGCCAGGGCTACACAGTGTAAATGAGAGGCTCGGGGCACATCATGCAGGTCACTGACCGGGTATGGCACGACACCCCGGGCCTGCCCGTGTGCTGCAGCCATCCCGAACACGGGATAGCCCGTCCTACACGTGGTGCAGGGACACACCTGGCCACCAGTGTGGTGGGTGACTGCGCCAGCCACGAGAAAAGGGTTCAGCTCTGTCTCTGTAGCTTTGTTCCTCGCCCTTCCTTGCTCAGCTGCTGCCAGGGCCAGTCCCCAGCCGCTGAGCCAGGAAGAAGTGGTGGCACCATGGAAGGCTGTTTGTCACTGCAGCCCCATGTCGGGGTGGCAGGGCACAGGCTGGACCATGGCTCTCTTCTTCCCTTCTCATTCAGGCTGCTGTCACCCAAAACAAGCTGATCAATGGTCGTTTTCACCCTTACGACCTGCAAGGCTGGCTGGAAACCTGCATATGAAAAAGCCTTAAATCTGCAAAGGAAAAGTATTTCCTTCACCCCTAGAACAGGTGGATTGACTCCATGGAATTAGCTACAGGCAGATCTGCGTCTCGAGAGCCTCAGTGATTTCCTGAAAAACACTGCAGCAGGTGACGGGAGGGTGGATGCTTCCCAAAACCTCCCTCGGTGGAATGACCAGCGACCTCCGCAGGGGCGAGTCCCAAGCTGCGCCGGCCCGAGAGCATCAAGGTGCCAGGCGCGGGACGCGGCTGCCTCCCTGCCCCGCAGCACACGCCGTCACGTCCCTGCCCTGGATTTTCCCTCAGCGTGCTTTCCCGAGGCCGGCGGAGGCTCCACCACGAGGTGGCGGCGTGGGCCGGGGCCGCCCTTCCCCTCCCGGTGATGGAGCCGCATCCGTATCCGTATCCATGTCCGTGCCCGCCCTGAGCGCCGGGCTGGAGCCGTATCCGTGTCCATGTCCGCGGCCGCCCCGCGGGGAGATGCTGAGCGGGACGCGCCGTGTCGGCTCCGCAGCCGGGCGGGGCGTGCATTTCAAACCACAGAATCACGGAATAGTCCGGGTTGGAAGGGACCTCTGGAGGTCATCCTGTCCGACCCGGGGCCGCCCGGGGCAGGTGACACAGGAATCGTCCAGGTGGGCTTGAAGCGTCTCCAGAGAGGTAGAATGTACGACCCCCTTGGGAAGCCTGTTCCGGTGCTCTGCCACCCTCAGTGTAATGAAGTTCTTCCTCGTGTTGAGGAAGAACTTCTTGTGTTTTAGTTTATGGATTTTACTCCTTGTTCTGTCAGTCAGGATGTTCTGTGATTCTGTGACACCACTCAGGGTGAGGCACCTCTCTGGCTGGGCACCCCTGTGGCCCTGCCTGGGAAAAGCAGAGTTACCAGGGTTAGGTTGTTCATGGCATCATTCAGGTTGGAAAAGAGCTTCAAGATCATCAAGTCCAACCTTCAACTGAATACTACCATGCCCACTAAACCATAAAACCATTTGTATCCCTAGGGAAAGGCTGGGATCAGGGACACTTTTATACTCTGCAGAAAGAGAAAGCAGGCTTCTGATCTGCTGGTGAAGGGATTTGGATGGAAACTTGACTGTAAGAAATAACAAGAAAAATGGACCTTCTGGCCTCTCGGTAGTCAGAGATGATGGAGCATTGTTCTGGACAGATCATTATCTATTTAGTTTTTGTTTTATGTATCTAAGCTATAGAAATAAAAGCCACAAAAATGCAGATGGCAATTGTTGTTCCAAGTTAAGCTTTAGTTAGGTGGTTACTGACCTATAATTACTTTTTTTAAACTATTCAAAGGATTGAAGTTGTCAGATTTGTGAGGCAGTAATACTCTTACACTATGGTGCCATTAGAATACTGCCTCGGGGAGATGCAAATGTAGAAAGCTAGCTTGTGTAAATTCCTCATGTTAGTGATTTAGCTGGATTAGTTCCTTTAAACAAATCTCCTCAGGCTTAAGTTTTAAACTGAGATACTGAGCAGTTACCCTGAAGTTGTGAAAATTGAAATTTTGGTATGGAAATTTATTGAACCATGATTAGCCTATATATTCGGCCTCTGTGGAGCATTTGCTCTTTGAAATATAGGTGGAAAACACCTATACCTGTTTTATGTTTGAGTTTTCCCAGTGTGCCTGTAACCACAGCATGACTGGTCAGCCTGCCAAAATGCGTGAAGAAAATAGTGAAGCTGCTGCCATGAGACACAGTTCTCGTTCAATGTGACCTTAGACATCTGTTGGCTTTAGCAAAGTTCTGCTCAATATAAATGAAGGGTTGAAAAGGACAGAGATTGTAATAATCTATTTTAAATCTCTTATTGATTGCAAGAAAAGCAAAGTCTCTAAAAATGAAGGCAAGCCATGGTGCTTGTCTCAAGGATTTTATTACTCAAGCTGAGATAGAAACAAAGCACTTTGAAGGTTAATTATGGACCATATGGCAGCAACAGGTGAGATGTAGTAATTGTGTCATCACCATAGATGCTTTACAGACTTACATTTTCTAAAGTCTAGATTTAAAAGATGGAGGGAAATAATGCAAAACCTATAAAGTGGTGAGAGAGAAAACACGAAGAAAAACTCACCTAGTGAGCAGTTAGAAGTGACTCTTGAGTCAGTGAAATACCATTCCGCTTGTATAGCGTGGGACATTTCATAATATAAAGGAATTCAGGTGTCAGAACCAGATTACAGAAAACAGATTAAACAACTACATTCATACTTTGTATTAAATAAAATATACTCTGATTTGTAGTGATCATTAAAATTATCATACAATTTTGATGGTTTATGTATGATTCTAGCCCTTTATTGCTGACCACAAATGTGAGTCTGGAAGATAGTTTTGAAGTCAGTTCCCTATGATAACAAAGATGTGAAAAAGTCTTGTCAGATGTTAGGTGGAGCCTAATTAAGAAAGGGCTTTCAAGCTCTGCTAGAAGATCAGACATTGTTCTTGATTTGCATCTTAATAAGAAATCACTGACGGTGTAAAGAGTTCCTTTGGTTGTTCAAATATGACATGAATATTGAAACCTTTTACAGGTAAGGACATGTTAATATGAAAGTAGCTCAGAGAGGAAAAAGTCGTTACAGTTTTCTATTTCTCAGTGTTTCCAGTTCATACGGTCTCTGCAAATCAAATCAAAACAAGAGGCTTCAGCATTCTTATTAGATTTACTGGTCAGGAGCTGAGGAACATTATTAAGTGCTTACATTTGCTGCTTGAAATATGGCAAGAAGCAAAGATGTGTAACACACAAGTGAAGAGGAATTTTAAGCCTGATGCTTTCAAGCTCACCTCTTTAGAGACTATTACATGTCATTCCTAGTCCCTCTTCGTGTTCTTCTTGTCACCTGCAGAAGACGAGACAGATACGGCACAGGCGAAGGGGAATAAATAATAAAAGGGATGAAACTCAAATGTGGGAGGAGGCAGAAAAATAATGCGATTTTATATGATGCTCTTTATCCTGAGTACTTCTTAAGGCTGCTAACAGTAACTGTAAACTAGCAGCTGTTTCCTTCCCTAGCTTAGAAATCACTAAGTGTAGCACTTAGTTGACAGTCAGGCTGCGGCATGAACCCCACAATCTGTCACTGAGGCCCTATGCGTGCATTACGTACTGCGGGTAATGTTACTAAGAGGTTACTCATACCCTTCTCTCACATGATGTAATTAATACAGAGTAAGTGACTCCAAAATTTAACAGCAGCCAGCGCGTAGTAATTGTGGAATTGTCCCAAATCTCAAAGAATGTATGAGTGGATGGTGTTAATAGCCTGGTTATGTAGCAGCAGGGGTTTAAACATAGATTATGAGGTATATAACTTTATTCCTTAAGGGGCAACTAATTTGACAGTGATCACTTTGTAGGCAAAGCTGGCTTCCTGGAAGGGCTGTGGGGCTGGCCAGCTCTTATTTCAGGGAGCACGAGTCCTGTTGGATGCTGCAAGTGTTCATGTCTGATCCGTAGTACTCTGAAAGCGTTTCCAGGGCTCCTGATTCACCAGGATATCTCCTGCTCTTGCCTTTTTTTTAGGGTTTAGTGTTTTAGGAAGGATTTCTACCTTGTTTATACCACTTCTGCATCTGTAGCCTATAGTAAGATTTGTATCAGATGTCCCAGGCTCACTTCTTAGAAATCTCACACATCAGAAGTTTGTTTCAGAGGAATGGCACTTGCAAAAATCCAACTCCAAAAACGTCAGTGACCTTACATGAATTATGTTAAATGACCTGTATTAGAGCAGAAAAACAGCCAGCAGTAGGAGTGTGCTCAGTTTTAGCTGCACGAGATAAACTGCAATCATACTGATACATGGAATCAGAGAAGACTATTTCTAGAAAGTTTTGTGTTTCTTAAAACTTTCTTTTCCAGTTATCGACGATGTCTGCTTTGGAAGGTTGTAATTTTTTTCTAACATAATTTGTGTTCAATAGCACTGCTTCAATTCTCTCACAGCCAGAGATACTTAAAGCACAGTTGGGCTTAATGCTGTAGAAGCACAACTATGTGACAACTACACATTCAGAGAAAGTTCAGATTTATTGGGGCTGGACAGCTGGAAAAAAATTTTAGATACTCCCTGATTTGCAAGTGGTTCTGAGTTCCCTAGAGGGTTTTTTTAAAAAAAACTTAATCTGATAACTGCACAATAAACTAAATTATTATAACACCAGGAATCAATCAGAAATAATTTTAACATATAAGGAGACTGTATATATGCAAATATCATACAAGACATTTCATAACAATCCCTTCAAAAATGTAATTTGCAACTTGAAAGACTGAATAATCTGATTTTCTTAGAAGTGTATTTCAAATGCTTCTTGATTTGGAGCAACTGATACCTCCTAATTTGAGGGACCTTTTCAAGTGTGGACTAATCCCCATTTCCTTTTTAAAAATAGAGAGAGAATGTGTAGGAGTTGTCGCTGTGAAGATGCATTACCATCTCAAAAGCTACTGTTGAAAATTATTTAGAAATAATAAACTGGAGTTATCAATACTTGAACTAGCTTTAATTTAGCCATTGAAGTACAAGAAGTGGCAATACAAGAGTTTGATAGGAGTAATTGGCTCTCAGCAGGTAGACTGGCTAGCACTCCATTCCTTGCTGCCGTGAGGACCTTCTAATACAAACTTCTCATAGTTGGCCAGGCAGCTTAAAATTACTTTGGCTAACTCTACAGGGCTGCAATAGCTATGCTGTCTTTGTGTGATAACTGCTGTGAGTTGCTGGCCTAAAATGTATTCTGAATCCCCTTTTAACCTTTCTCCCTCATTCCAAAGTAATAGTAATACGTGCTCATTCATAGAACAAGACATATTTTTCTTTTAGGAGCATAGAATTTTAATTTCTGTAGTCCAAGCCTGTCTTGTGTAAAAGTTCAATTCCCATAAATAAAAGCCCCACCTTCCTTTCAGCTGACTGGAAAAAAGATTCAGATGTTTCATCCTTGAGATCACCACTTTGAGCCTCAACACTGGTGATATCTAAAAACAGCAGAAGGATTTCTCACTGTACCAGGTGAAGCAGATTGAGTTAAGTCTAGTGCCAAGGTAGGTAACCTGTTTTAAGACATTTCTTTTATGTCAAATGACCCTAACTTAAGTAACAGTCATTCCTCAATTACTGCCATTAAGAGTGTTTACCACATTGCAGTATGCAGTGGTTTCTATTCCATATGCTTAAACAATAGGTCCAAAGACAGACATTCACATGAAAAATGTCCAGATTTTTATTGCTGTGCTGTCCATGCTGAATAGGTCTCTAGTTTTTGGTTTACATCAATGGCATCATCAAAACTGATGACAAAGAAGGGGGAAATAATAACAGTTTATTCAAAATTATTCCTGCAATAGCTGAAATCTGTAGATTTGTCAGATAATAGGCATTTAAACATTTGGCTCAAGGAAAGCTAACATTTTGAGCAATGGCAGGTAAGGAAGGGCAGGCTACGGATGTGTCTGAGAAGTGAGTCGACCCATCTTTACTGTGCCATTCAGGTACTATGTTACCTATTATATTCCCTCAGGGCTTGTCTCCGCTATTTTCAAGTTTTTCAAACATCATTTTCCTTTTATTTTTCTGCGTGAGTGAGGAAAAAACCTGTATATATGTATATTGTATGTGTGTCTAGAACAGCTTAGTAGAAACCTAAATCAAAGAACTGAGAGTTTGGTGAGAAATGTCTACTGTCTTTTGTATGGGATGAGATTTATAGGCATCCACTTTTGCAGAAAAGGCTTCCAAAGTACGAATCCAGTTCTTGAAAAAGTTTTTTCCTGTCATGATCCTTCCTGTAAGAAGGATGCCATAATATATTTGTAGTTTTCTCTGAATTCAGGGAAAAGTTTACAGATACAGAATTGCAGTTATTTATAAAGAGCTGAAATAATGTTGCATGGATTTGGGAAGGGATGAGTAGATCTCAAACAGTTTTGTATATACCATCATTACTTTTAGTTTAAGCAAGGTGGAAATAAGGAGCTGTGTAAGCCTTAATTATACCTATTAATTTAATTTCTCAAAGTAAGTAAATTACTGTTTGAGAAATTCCCGTGGAAGTTTGAAATGTTTGGCATAGTCTCTGCAATGTTTTTTCTGTAGGTCAAATAGTGGAGAAATTTCTTCTAAAAAATAAGATTTACTGGGAAATTCGTATTGTATTCCTTCAGCATGTTCATTAAAGTGCATAGATCTGTATTCTGTTTGTTGAGGGTGTTAGTTTAGGTCTCTGGCCTGCTCCCCAGTCTTTGACGTGGAAGGTGCTGCCTGCACTGACTGTAAACCTGTGATCTATAAACCCAGTTGTGATCCTGGTGAGCAGCATCCATCGGCACAACTCCTTGGAAATACGCTGCTAACCCTCTTCCTAGGGATGTGTGCCAGGTGGGCTCTAGCAGGAGCCACACTTGCTGTCCCTCCAAATACTGGAGGTGTAGATGTGTACTGGATCACTGCTGTGTAACCAACGGTGGTGCAGAGGAGATTCTCCCAGAAGGGCTACCTGATGTTGTTTAACAACCTGGATAATAATATCTTGCTGCCTGTAGGTCTTCTGAACTCAGAGCTGGGAATCTGGATTTCTAGGCTGTTAATAATTATGCTAATTATACAAAGAAGATACTTAACGGTTAGAATTATAGGTTTCAGAGGGTTTTGATTTTTTCTTTTTTTTTTTTTCCCCAGAAATTCTGAATGGCTATGGTGTTATGGTGAGTAAAGGTACACTGATTACCCTCCCAGGTGAAAGCAAAACGATCTGGCTCTGCCTCCTGCAAGGGAACAAACACCCATTCTTACCTTCTGGCATCTGTTCAGGCCCACCCCTTTCACAGATCCAACCCCAGGATGTTAGGTGGTAGTGGTCCCACAATCATGACAGCTTCTGTGGCTGTCTCATCTCCAGGTAACCAGCATTTCACCCAAGCTGTGTACTGGGGTTAGGATTTGCCAAAAGCATCAGTTATCCATATCCTTTTTTTGTCTGGCTTAATTCCACAGTGAGCAGCAGCTTTAGTTTGGAGTGCTGAAACCTGTGCACCAGTATCTACCAGAACGTAACCAAAGGTTTAAAAGGGCCTAGGGGAAAAGTGATTACCATAACTCCTTGGCTGTTTTCTGTGAGCCTTTTCATGTAAACCCACTGACCGCTCCCCAGCTCACTTACTGAGAGTCCAGTTTCCTGACTCAGGAATGGTTAAACTCGTTCCTGGAGAGGCAGAGGGGACCACGGTGTTGGACTCCTGAGGGGGGTTGCCCCTAGGAGGTGGCTCATGCTCTTTGATCTTATCTCTGTGCTTTATCAAGCTTTCCAGATCAGTGGTGGGTAATTTGTCCATCACTTCTGGAGGAATTCCTTTTGCAATACCCTCCACCCACAAACTGTACCTTGTTTGCACACTAGGTGTCACGTTTTGTTGACGATTACCTGGCAGGGGAGGTTTTTGGATCTCTCCTACCCTTCTGATGACTGTCTTTTGCTTAAAACCACTTGTATCAGAGACCCCCAATTGTCGACCAGTAGTTACTAATTCCTGGGCTACCTCCAACCAGATTATTCCTGGTGGGGCACCCCTTCTTCCGGGCCTGGGGGTTGCCATTATGCGCTCTTGTAATTGTTCAGCATGAACCTTCAATGCATCAGGCAGTCCTAGGATCAAGACAGGAAATCTCTGTGGATCCACCTTGCATTCCATAGGGGAATGCCACTGCGAGTCCAATAATTTTGTATGGATTAATTGGAGGCATGCAGTCTTTTGTACATTTTTGTACAGGAGGGAGGGGACAGGGGCAATAATAAGGAAAGAGAGAAGATGTGTCTGCAATGCCTGGCTGTTGGGAAATAAATATATCCCATTCATTTCTCTATATGCCATATTTCAGCAAGGTGACTACTTTTTTGCTGTGTCAGTGCTAATTAAAAAGTTGTTATATAGGCAGGGAAGGCCCAGGCTTGCCATTGCCATTCGATCCCAAGGGGTTTATACAGAGGGCAGGATTAGACGTGGATGATCTCACGTCTTGTCCTGCCATGGCTTTGAGTTATAACGGGACCACCAGCTTCAGAGGACAATGTGTAGGACCAGTGAGTGCCACTGGCTGACTTTGAGGAACCTGAAGATATCAGCGTGTCCAGTCCCCTTCTGCCTTGTTTCATTTGTGTTGGCTTTCTCCATAGTCTTCTGTGATAACCTTGAATCTCGCCATAGTATTTCAGAAAGCTGTTTGATATGAAAATGGCTCAGCTTCTTCTAATTACAATAGCTCCTTGTTCTGCTGCCAAGAAAATTGCATCATCAGCTACTTGGATTATACAGAATATTACGGAATAAAGACAACAACAGAAATACACTGTTATTTTTCCTTCCTTATATCCTGCCTTGTGACAGGAGTCCCTCCCCCAACTAAGTTCATTGGTTAACATAAACAAAGGTGCTTTTAACAGCTGCCTCACTATAGCCTCTGTCCTCTGTGGAGGGTAATACACTAAAGCAATGGTAGTGTTTAAAAACTGACTTACCGTGATAGTTTTGATTTTTTAGTAAACTTTATTTGACATATAACCTCTCCTAAACAGAGATGATACCCTTTTCTTCCATCCACGTAGAACGGGGCATTTGCAATCCAAATATTAAAGAATAATATAAATAATTTTCTTTAACTAAGTGTTTTATTAACATCAGCAGAGATAAATGTTCACTGCAAGAGATACAGTGCCACCACAAAGACTCCAGAAGTGACCAGAAGTTGTAATTTAGCTTGGGGATTCTGGCTTGCTTGTGTCTTTCATTCCTATTAATAGATTTTGTTGCTCAGTGTTTTTGGAAATTATATAAAGGCATTTCTCTGAATTTCAAACACTGATTTATCAGAAACATTTTTTAAAAAACCTTAAAAATGTCTCTACTTTGCCCAAGGGAAATGCCTTGAGGAAAGGATAAGGACTTCACTTTTTCTAGCTTTAGCTCACTATTTTTGGTCAACAAAATTAAGAATTTAATTTCCAAGGACTCCCTGTTTAGTCAACAGAGCAAAAGAGGATCTTACAGGGAATTCCTGACCTGAAGTCTAACTCAGATATTCTGTGCTACCTTTCAGGGGAGGCTTGTGAGAGGGAAGACTGTCTCAGGTACCCTTTGCTGTATGTGAGGGGCAGATGTGCATTGGTGGTCCCAGTTTTTCAGTGTTGGAGGCTGGTTCCCAGGTCTGGGGCTCTCCTGGCAGGCTGCCACGCACAGATGCACAGGAAGGTGCCAGTTTTCTCTGGCTGTTCTACCCTGTCTCCTCCAGAGTTACTGCAGAAAAGATGGTGAGTTAGAACATCTTGCCTGCCTGGTACCTGAATTGTGGGCCATCAGTTCAGCCATCCTTTCTTAGCAATATCAGTCCATCCTTTCTCTTCCGTTACAGTTTCTCTGTTATACCTGGCTTTTCTTTTTCAAGAATATTGTAGATGGTGTGTCTGACATTTTGGGGCAAGGTCTCATTGCTCATGCTTATGCCAGGCAAATTATATGACACTACATTCTGACTAATGCTTTGTTCCATTTGAGCTTGTCAGCTGCGGGTGGTAAGGTCTGTATTCGGGAAGCACAGACTGTGCCTTTGCATGTGAAGAGTGGTCTCAGGAATACGCCCCAGTAGCCCTGACCCTCTGAGCTGCCACGTGGTGTCCCCATAGCTGTCTCAGCCTGCCCAGGAGGAGCCTGGTCAGCCGGATCTGTGAGGCTGCAGCTGCTCAGGTGTAGGAAGTAGTGTCTGCATCTTCACCCGTATCTGGGATTCAGATATTCCAAACTTCACAGTTTTGCATCTACCCAAACCTGAACTTGAGAAAGGTCAACAACAGACTTAAAGGTAACATATGCACTGAGTGAATCAGACAATTCTCTAGGTGGGCACTGACCTTCTGCATCCTTGTGTTGGACAGTCTGTGTTAAGGCCTGTAACTTGCTGTCCTCTTTTGCACTGAACCACTATATCCTCTTACTAGTATTAAACTTTTGCTCAAACAGAGTGCTTTAAGTATCTCAGTCTTGAAATTAATCGCCATATTCTTTAGTATTTCATCCTTCACATCCGATAAAATTTCTCAGCTCTTCCACAGTAATTAAGACAGAAGAAATTTCCAGGAATCTGAAACTTTGGTGGGTACAGAAGTCTGAAGGTTATTGGCTTTTCTGACTGTGATGGCTGTGCTGTTGTGTTTGTTGTTAATCAGTGGGGTTTTCTTATTAATAGAAACTATGAGGGGTTTTTTTCTCATTTAGCCTGGCAGCCTGATGTTTAAAGTAGCTGAGAATCGGATTTTACTTATGGAACATTTCATTTATTGAAGGCTATTTCAAATGACTTGTTTAATGAATGTATTGCCACTTAGCCAATAACCTCATCCTCTTTCCGTGCAATTCCAGTTCTGCATAACAAAGAACGGGCCATATGTATCCAGGGGAAACTGAATCACTTAAGCAGAAAATAAAGGCTGTCAAAACACTACATAAATGCTGTACGTGCATCTTTTTTAACTGAGCCTGGTAAACTGAGAGATTTCCAGTATATTCTGAATGTTTAATCTCTGGACCAAGTAAAAAATTGATTTGCTACTCCTCGAGGTAAAATACAAGTCAAAAAGTCACAAGTCAAAAAAAACAATCCTTTTAAGGAACAGGGACTATATCTAGACTGTGATCATTTTAGAGCTCCTTGGTTCAAGTCATCTCATGAATTTAGCTTATCATTTAAGAAATTTGCTCCATCAAGAACTTCAGTGCCACCCTCCTCACAGAGATAGGTGAGGATGGATGTGCTAAAGTACAGGCTGACATAAAAAGGATTTAAAGTTTACAGAGCTAATCAGAGTATCCAAGAGTGGCTCTTACAGAACATTTGGCTTAGCACATGCAAAAGACCATCAATATTTCTATTTTGTAATGAAGGCTTTAAAAACCTCCACTCATAAAGAAGACTTGATGGAGGGGAAGAAGCTTCTTACTTAGTGATATTCCTTTCAGTGGGTCACTGCTCTGCAGTGGCTCTCTAAGCTGCTATGCATTTTAACATTTTCTCAGGCACAGCTGGGATTTCTTTTTTCCCTGGCATTTTTCATTCAGATATAAATAGCTACTAGAGCAATATTACCAAGAATATCTTTAAAGAAATAACTGCTGAAGCCATAAAAAAGCCTTGAACTAAGGCCTTCGAGAATGACTGTTATCATTTTTATGCTTCTGTTCCGAGTTCACACGAGGCTGTCTAGGAACTGTAAATTTAGGAAAAGAAATAGGTGTATGATGAATGCAGTATTTGCGATATTTAGTGTAGCTTTTTCAGAAGTTTTTTTTGTTAATGAAGCATTATTTCTGTCAAAATTGAAATGCTTTAAAAAATGCACTAAGCTGATGAAAATCTATTCCAAGGAAAACTGATAAAGCATTAAAAAAAAAAGTCTGGGAAAGAATGTTTTGACCATTTTTATGAATTTTTAAAATGTGACTTATTTACAATAGTTCAAAGACATTTGAACCCTGTATCAGATGTACTGCAACAACAGAACAATAGAATATGTTGGGTTGAAAAGGGGAAAAAATTGAAATGGGGAAAAATTTTTCTGTGCAACAGAAAATTCAGTTCTTGGCCAGGTCTGTTTCGTGATAATTCCTTAAATCCGTAAATACTTTTGATTCATAGAATCATGAGTCATGATTCTGTAAATACTTTTGATTGATGGTTTTAAAGAGAGAAAAAATTCTTGAATGTCAGCTCACAAATGCAAGTGGATTTAAATCTCCTGAGCCACCTGCTCGCTTTAGTGGTGATGGCTTGAACATTGTTGAACCCCATTCCACATGTTCCTCAGGAAGGTGCCTTGGTACTGAGCCTAGTACAGCACCTGAAAGCTGGCTGAAGATATTTTCCCAACCTCTAGATATTAATGGTCTCAGAATAATTATGCTTTTGCAAAGGATAAGGCCCTCAATTACCTGAAGTGCAGGTTGCTGTTATGTAGGAGGAAGGGAGGGGATGTTTGGAGTGATGGTGTTTGTCTTCCCAAGTCAGCCTTACCTGTGATGGAGCCGGGCTTTCCTGGGGATGGCTGAACACCTTCTTGCCCATGGGAAGTGGTGAATGAACACCTTGTTTTGCTTTGCTTGTGTGTGCTGCGTTTGCTTTGCCCATTAAACCGTCTTTATCTCAACCCACGGGTTTTCTCACTTTTATCCTTCTGACTCTCTCCCCATCCCCCTGAGGTGGAGTGAACGGCTGCGCAGGACATAGTGTCTGGATGGGGATATAAACCACAACACCTCTGTATACTTTAAATTTGATAGAACCTTTAAAACCTAAACATCATGTCAGATGAGCTGTTACCACATCTCGTACATCACCATGATGTGCCCTGAGATAGATCTCACTGGGAGCTGGCCAGTGCTGGCAGAAGAAATCTGGGAAATTGTTATAAAGAACAACTTCATAAGTGGAAAAAGTGTTGGCAGAGACAGGAGCTTTTCGTGTGAAGAAGCAGAGCCCATTCATTAGCTCTTCTAGCTATGTGGGAAATTAAAACACAAAATAAAAAGGACTATTTGTACTGTGCAACTAATCTCTGTGCACTGAGCGTTGCACCATGTTTTAACTATAACTACCAAATGTAACAACCATCTATCTAGTGGCCAGATTAAATTTTTTTCTGAGCATTTTGACCTAGTTCCTGCAGAAGCAGATTTTTTTTTTTTTGTGCATCCATGCATTTCCCATCACTTTGTAAGCTGAAGAAGAAATATAGTCTGACAAATTAATTAGCTAGAATTCTCCTATGTAGGAGACCACGTAGGAGTGTGTAGACCTTAGAGGAGTATTTGTCACCAAATGAACGTGTCTGTGCTAGTTCAAAATGCCCTTCAAGCTATGTCTGAAATATTTCTCTGTTCAAATGAGTTACTCCTCGTCGTGGGTGGAATCAAGAATCTTGTCCTTCATCTTAATCTGTATACACTAGATTTATGGCAGAGTAACTTAGTTATATGGAGGAATGCAGATAACACCTCCCCTCTACACCATGCAAAGCTGTTGTAAGCCAAGGAGTTGTGTGCTAACAAACAAGTAAAACCAGGCCTGGGATGTCTACCAAAACAATCAGGTTGCAAACTCTGCATAGTCAAGTTAAAAATCTAATTTAGCTATTTGTATGGGTTCTTAATCATACATGTAATGTGTACAAGTTCACATTAAAGTTATAATTAATTACGTCTCTCAACTCATCCATCTAAATGAACAATGCTTTGCTGAATGCAGCTTTGTTTTTATAAATACCCTCCCATTATGAAGCACCTGAATATTCCTGTTTTACCTTGGCTTTTGTGTGTGGGAGAGGCACTCTGAAAACTAAATATATCCAGTACTAATTAAACTGTGCATCTAGGAAGGACAGCAGGATAATTCTTCTTTATAGTTTTGTGATGAGATTTGTCTGTACGTGAAAAAAACTCAGCCATTCAACATTTTTACTTCAATTTTAGATCTATCTTTACATCTGTGAAAGTGAGCAAAAATTGGCTCCTGTATTTTACAACCTGGTACTTAAGAAAAATGAGCTTTTGTGAAACGGAGTTTTATGAATACTCAGAAAATGAGAAGAAACAATGAACAGGGAAAAGGGGAACAAAACACGTACAGAATGATAAAGACTTATGGCTTCTAAAGAAATGGAAGGGAGAAAAATGCCTATGAAATATAAATCTGAACACAAAAGCCTTGCTGAATCCTAAGAATGACTTGCAGTAAGTATGTGAGATCATAATTTTCCTTCTCTCTTATGTCTCTTACCCTATTAATCCCCCTGCATATACCACATTTGATGTGTTCTTTGTGCTTAGCTTCCTTCCTCATGCCCTATATGAACTAACAAACTTACCGTGGCTCTCCTTGAAGCCCACAAAGCTGGGATATCCGTGTTTCCAGCCATGGGCAGTTTGCAGAGAGCTTCCATCACTCCAGCTATAGCAGTGGGGTACAGCCACGTGGTACAGGTTTCCATTCTACCTTGGATTCAACAGAAGGCCACCAAACCTGGAGCTGTTGCGAACGAAATGCTCTGAACTGAACAAACTAGAATTTTGCCACTGAATTATTCTGCTTGGAAATGGGAGAAGTCCCCAGTTTACTTCACTCATCACACAAGTACCCTGTTATTCATAACACTTGTGTTTATTCCTTGAACAAAGCATTTTGCCCACTCTTTCCACCCAGGGACAAGGGCAGGGACAGCTTTGCAAATTGCACTGGGGTTGTTCGAGGCAGAGCCCTTCCAGCTGTCCAGTCTGTTCTGTTCCTGCCACAGCTGGCCTGGAGGGGTGGAGAACCTGCATGTGTCTCAGTGCTGTCTTAGCACAAACCAGCTTTTGTCAGCGCTTTAAAGAAAATTGCTGGACTTTGCATCTGAGTCATGTACACACGGCCCCAAGCCTTTTCTTCAGGGATGTTTTTCCCTGGCAAACAAGTGGTGGCAAATTGTGCGGGGCCTAGAAAGAGAAGAAGGAAATAATTCATGAGGATGCAAAGACTTCCAGACTTTTTTCCATGGTATTGCGGAAATCAATCCTTAGCCCCATAAAAGTAACTACAAAAGAGGGCTATTATAAACATTCTAACCAAATGAAAAAAAAAAGTGGTATGCAGGCACCAAAGATTACAAATACATATTTTGCAAAACTGCCTGTAATTATGCAAAATAAATTTTATGCAAAGAGCGGCGCCACCTAAATGGCAAAACATAACATATGCACATGTTCAAAAAAGACAGTCTTCTCAAACAAACTATTGCCACAACTATGGAATAGCTTGAGTCCTCAATTACAAGTTAATCTATCCTAGTAAAATTAATTCTTTAATGTTGGGATCAGTTTTCTTGTTTATCACTAGAAAGAGTTTCTGTTCTCCAATGTTGAAACAGTCAAGTGACATTATAGGAGAAAGTAGAGGTACTGCCATGTGTGGCAGCATGACAGTGGTTCTGCTGCAGCTTTCCACGTGGCAAGGTAAGAAGTCCAGTGTTAGATGGCTCAGATGTTACCAAAGCAGGTTTATAGCTGGAATTTGTTAATTTCTCACCTTAAACTCAGACACAAACAGCAACTTTGTGTACTAGCAACAGTCCTGGTACTAATAGTTTTCTCCGTATTACCCTCTTTTCTGTGTTTTCTGGTAAGTAGAACTGGTTCTTGTGGCATTGGGCTGCAGGGCTTTGCTGCATAGCCCGAGAAAACAGGACTGTTCCAACTGTGGCAATTTCTATCTGCTGCCTGCTCTTGTGCCATGATGCATGGTCTTCTCACAGCCTCCCAGAGAGCTGAAGTTACAGCGCTGTGGTTGAGAGTGAAACTGCCTTGAAGAAGAGGAGAATACAAGTTTAAGTTGCAAACACAAAGGTCCATTATGTAGTTGGTGCAGTGAGCTGGCTTTGTACTGCTTGTGTTTTAAAAGGTTCCAGAAAACTCCATGAGAGGGGTTTCAGATGTTTTGGTGCTGCTGCAGTGACAGCTGTGTCAGAACTAGAAGGTGTTGCAACTTCCTAAGCAGTAATAATAGATGGGTTGATACCATCTACTTCCTTAGTTTGTCTTTTCCTGCCTTGTCATACGGATGTCTGTCTGGCAGGGCTTGAAAATCGAAGACACTTCAGTTTTGGAAGATTTGCAATTGTAAGCAGCTGAGAAGGAAACGAGTACCAGCTCTTGACAGAGGCAGACTACTACTCTGCAGTCTGAGTGACAAGCTGGGGGTCCAAGCTCCACTGCAGAGGTGGGGGAGTAGTGAGTTTGAAAGGTAAGGGTTGCGGTTGGCCTTTAGTAGTTCTCCTGGTCATCTGTGAAAGTCTTAGGGATGTGCATGTCAGTAGAGCCATATCGTTCATGAACCTACATTTAGATCACTTTAAAAAGAACAGCAGGCTTGAAGAAGAAAATCTGAGTGGGTCAGAAGAAGCAAAATTGATTCTGAGAAAACAGATGCCTTCATCTAGGGCCTTTCTGGATGAGTCCTCAAATCCATGGCTGCTTGTGCCAAATTTGACCCTACTGCCCACACAACCTGGTCTGTAAGTATGAACCCCAGAGCCAAAGTTTTCCTTCCACTGAATTTCCCTAGTGAAGATCCAAACTCATGTAATTGTGTGAATTATTATATGCACCCTTTGAATCACAGAACCTTACGCATAATCATGTGAGAGAGTGGCTGAGGGAGCTGGAGTTGTTTAGCCTGGAGAAAAGAAGATTCAAGGGAAACCTTATCGCTCTCTACAGCTACCTGAAAGGAGGCTGTAGCCAGGTTGGGGGTCGGCCTCCTCTCTCAGACTAGTGACAGGACACGAGGACATAGTCTCAAGCTGCACCACGGGAGATTCAGGTTGCACATCAGGAAAAATTTCTTCATGCAAAGGGTTGTCAAGCATTGGAATGGACTGCCCAGGGAGTGGTGGAGTCACCATCCCTGGAAATGTTCAAGAAATGACTGGATGCGGCACTCAGTTCTGTGGTTTATTTGACAAGGTGGTCATCACTCAAAGGTTGGACTCGATGATCTTGGAGGTCTTTTCCAACCTTATCGACTCCACGATTCTGTGAAAGGTATTTGTGTATTACTTTGATCAGTGTTTCTTTTCTGTGGTGACCAGAGTGCGCAGGAATAGAAAGCAGTTTGAATTCTTTTATCGTATATCCAAACGAAAGCAAACAAAAAACAACAAAAAACTCCCACACTGTATAAGATGTTTTTACCTGAACTCCTCACCTTACTACAGATACACAGTTGATGGGATGGGTAATTCTTTGTCCTTTGTCCTGTTTCTTTTGCTCTGTCACTATGTGCGTGGAACTCGCATTTCCAGCACAGCATTTTCACTTCTTTTTGACAGGCCGTGAAGGTGTGTGTTTGCAAACGCTCGGAGAGCAGTGGGGACACTGTGACATGGCCACCTCCCAGGCTGCATAATGCAGAGCTTCCATGCCACTCACCTAACCTGGTGTAGAGGGCTGCTTGGCTCATACTGTGGGTTTTTTTCCCCCATGGTCCCTCCTTGCCATTGAGGACGTCCTTCTACAGCTGACCTTTTGCCACCCCTTAGCCCTGTTTAGCCATGTCATCTCCCAGCCTTGGTTAGCAAAAATAGAGCAAGCTCTCAGAATTAATAGCTTTGCCCCCGTTTTCTACATGGACAACCAAACTAAGTGTATGTGACTCCTCCTCCCTGTAATGCTGTTAATAAACCTCTGTCTCTGCCTTCACGCTTAGATAATCAGTCCCCATCCTGTTCACGTGATGAATTATTTTATTTTCTCAATTTTGTCCATTTTTATAGCAAATGCTTCCCTAGGTTTTTTCCTTTGGAGCTTTTCTTGTTTCATTGATTATCTGGAATATTATGTTGATCTCACTCTAAATTGCAAAGTATATGCACGTTTATTTTGCCTCAGTGAAACTCATGGTCTGCTTTTCAGTGCAGCTCTCATAAATCAGTACTCAGTTTCTGAGGAGGCTGCTGCACCCAAGTTCCCCAAAAGCACTGCCTAATGTCACCACCTCAGTCCTGTCTCCATTTTAAGTCATGGACTCTCCCTCCCAAAAGTTAACCCTTGTTTTAACTGTGCAGCTCAGAGTCCCGGCTCGTGTAGAACTTCCCCCTTCCTGCATGTTAAGTTCCATGCCAACCCTGAAGATGGTTTTCCTTGAAAATGTGTGACAAATGTGCAATAGTGTAAGAAGCTGAATAGACTTTTACCAGTGAACGCTAAAGACCATCAATGAAAGTCCACACTGAGAAGCAAGTGCCACTGGAGATCATTTCTCAAGCAGTGTGACTAATGCAATTTATGACCCTGTCTCATCTCCTCAGGCTCCTGTTTAGCTAGTGTGTCACCCTTTAAATCTTATGTTTCACCCCAGCTGTCCATGTTTTTGCATTTAAAGGCTTTGCACGTGCTGTGACTGATACTGTAGTAGTAAAGGTCACTAAGCTGACTTTACTATTAGGTGGGTTTCATTTTTATATACCAAACGTGATGAGGAAGAGTCACAGTGAAGTCTGTTGACAAGATCAGCTTTAAATGCTGAACATATTAAATGACTTCACTTTCAGTTGGTCTTCTCAGCACAAGCTGGACTGGAAATCTCATTAGAATATTTAAAGTGACAGATTTTGCAGTGCCAGCTGTACTGTTGAAGCCAAATATTGTCCTTCATGTGAATACACAGAGAGATAGTCGCATATTTATTTGGAGGTTGTCCTACAGCTGTGTCTAGAGCAGCCACTGACAACAGCCACAACCACCTCAGAACTTCTCTAAGTGGGTTGATAGCAATAAAAGGTTCTTAAAGTGCCATTATATATTGATTAAAAACTTGCTTTTTCTTTCTTTCTCATAGGTAACCTCCCCATTAGTAAATTATTGAAAGGATAAGTTTTTAATTGCCCAAATGAACACTGTGCTCAGATAAAACAAGTCAAATATGGCAGGTGAAATGGTCTGCAACTGTCAGCACTCTTCTGTACCATTTAGGTGAAGCAGGCTTGTTGCTTAAAACAATGACAAGAAAACAAAACAAATACTTTTTTGTTTTCTCAGATGCCTTTTGACTTACAAAGCTGCTATTATTGCAGTCACTAAATGTGTTCTTACACCATGGGTCATTGAAATAACACGGAGAATGCATTCTTTTCTGCTAAAAATATACTGTTGGAAGCATTTGTTTTCTACATACAGGTAAAAAATACAGTATGGCATGAGCCTGAGCATGCACATACATCAGTAATGTTTTGAACATACTCAATTTTTTACATATAATATCTTACAGTCAGCAATAAGATACAAACCAAATTGACAGCTATTTGAGAAAATAAAGGACATGTTGTCCCATAACTGGATATAAAAGAGAGAAAACCACTCAGAGAATATAAAAAAAGTAAGCACGCGATTCCTTATGAGGAAATTTCTATACCTTCTACTCAGTGGTTTTGTGTGATCCAGACTGAGAACTATTAAGTTTAAAAAACATATTTAAATAGGCTGAGGACATGAAAACTTTATGCTATAAAAATCCTACAAGACCCTATTAAAATACTTTCTTGGAAGGAAAAAAAAAAAGCTGTCATCAAGTCCTGCCATGGAGGCCACAGTCATTTGAGAGGGACTGACCGATCTTCCCTTAATGTTTTAAAGGGGTGAATACAAAGAAACCTGTGCTAATGCCCACCATGTTCTACAGAAACTTGCCTGTCTTCAGCTGGTTTGAGTGAAAATACAGATCTAAAAGAAAAGAAAAAAAGAAAAGCAAACTCCCGCCTAAATTTTTAGACAAACAAATTGTCATCAGTAAAGTTCCCTAGGTGCTGAGGAAGCGCTTTCTGTGTGTGTGTGTGTGTGTGTGTGTGTGCGCTTCAGCCCTGCCAGGGTTGAATGCCTGGGAACATTCCCTAAAAGGGAAACGGTGGTATTCCCCAGTTCATCTTCCCTGAGACCACTTGATAGCTATGCTCTGAGCATGCTGACGGGGATGAATCAACATGGCATGCAGCAGCCCTGGGTGCTTCCATTTAAAAATACAGCCCAGGAGGGAGGCAGTAATGATGTTTGTTCCCTATTTAAGCTCCTCGTATTTAGAGTACTCTCTCAGTACATGGAAGATTTGGGTGCAGTTCCCTCCTACACTGTCAGGGGCTGGGTGTCAAACATTCCCTTCATTCCATAGCAGTGGTCAGAGGAGGAGGCTGCAGACCAGGCTTCGATAAGGATATGGGGCGGTTGGACCTGAGCAAGAATCATTAAGCTTTAGTTGTGAAACATAAATCCTTATCTAAAGCATCTTCCCAGCCATTCAGAAATATCTTCCCTGTCCATAGCAGGGATAGGATATGAGGCCAGTGCCTCTCTCAGCAATTTAGCAGGTCATAGGTTGCTGGATGTTGTAGGTCCCAGCTCGCAGCATCCCAGTCCCTTCCATACCTAGGGCAGGGAGCTTAGTTAAGTAGCTGAGGGGGTTTGATATCACCCTAATAACTCAGTACCTGAAACCTACATGAAATTATGCACTGCAGCCTGGGTCCTTTAATTTCCTATCTTTGAGTGGCAGACGACCGATGACTAGAAAGAAAGGCCCAAAAAATGACACAAAAGGCATAAAAAAGAAAAAATAATTGAATTTTGTACTAGTCCCATCAGCTTTTATCCATAGATAAAAACTTACAGTTTTATCTGTGGATTACAGGATTTTGATGAAGAGCAACCTTGTTTGCCCACACAGATCATCAGACGTAAGGTCACTGGCTAACGAAGCAATTGTCTGTCATTATTTAATTAAGGAGGAGTGCAGCATGCACATGATTGTGTGTGTATGGGAAACTTGTCCAGGAGTTGTGATAGGCACTATCATCATGGCCAGTGAGCATTTGCTTGAACAAAAAGCAAGAAATGACTGAGAAGATGAATGAAAGACAAGAACAGGAAGTTCTGCCATTTGGAAAAAAAATACGCAAAGTAAAAATGGAAAAAAAATCTGAAGACTGGCTTAATTACTTTGTAATCCAAAATAACTTGTTTAGACCTTGGATATGAGTGTTGCACACTTAAGATGCTAAAAGTTATAAACGTTTGAGCTGAAATAGTTTCAAAATAAACATTAGAAGTAATCATTGGATGAAGTCTAAACCACAGGGAATGTGAATTATTATTTTACTTAAAAGTAAATTCAGTAGACATAGTGATTTGTTGTGAAACATGCCCATTTAAGTGGGCTATGACAGAAAGAAGTATTTTGGGAAAAATTCTGTAACTTTCTACTACTTGAAAAATGGTGGGTAGTGTCTGTTGGAAGGACTAGTAGTCATTGCTGAGCTCTAAATTACTTTCAGCCATGTAGGAAAAAACCTTATGGCCTCCCAGGAAAGCTGTGTGAAATAAAATGATCAATGTGCAAGTGTGGTCAAGAAAGTAAATAAAATGTGAAGATGGCTAAGGTAAAAACGGCACTTCAAGCAGGTTCTCATAAAACCCATAATTTCTGCGGAATTCAGCTGCAGCTACAGGATTTAGTAATCTAAATATCAGGATTTTTATTTTGAATGTAGCACCTGACTTTTAGAAGACATAATAATAGACATCTGCCATCAGGAAGCAACTGGAAGGTTAGGGACCTTCAGTTCAAGATCCGTAAACAAAGGAAAATGAAGTTGTGTGTTGTACACCAACAAAAACTACATTCACATCATGTTAGTTTTATTTTTTGATTTTCAGAAGGCTTTCAGATGATGATACCTCTTTTTCCTCAGTTACAACTTGGGTTAGTTTTTGTTTCGGTTCCCTTGGGGAATAACCAGCAGGAGATTTTGCAAGTGCTAAAGCAATGTTCGAATGGTTACCCGTGACACAGAGAGTAATTGCCAAATGATGATTTAAAAGGTGTGATGCTTTACAAGCTTCTTGAGTGGCCGTAGTTTTGTGTCAGGTGGCTGAACTATTTACTGCAGAGCCAAAAGGCCTAAGTGAAAGTGTTCCAAGATGGGTTTTATAAATGTGAATCCAAGGCAGCTCTTCTCTAGGGTTAACTATAGAAGCTGTGTGTTTGTAGCATTTATGGCCCTTTTTAAAGCAGTGCTTTCTCACCCCGAACATAGCAGGTTACACATTTGGGGAAAAAAAAACAACAAGAAGTCCTTCCCCAGCTGTAAAAAATGCAGCCAGAGTCTAATTAAAGCCCTAAATAAATGTTGTACTTAATTAAAGACAAAACCAAGCCTATTGTAAAGGGAGGGAAATAATGAGCTATTTTTTGTTGTACATGATCTTTGTATACAATAAAACATGTGCTAAAGTGTTTTGTGGTTGGCTGATGTTTTGGTCCTTCTTTAAAAAAATGGGAAGATGAGAAGCTCCGTGAGCAGGCACAGGGTTTGCCTCCAACAGGCAGGCTGCAGGTCAGGAAGGCATGATCACTTACTGATGTATGAAATAGGTGAAATGAAACTTGACTGCTACCATTACTGAGCCTGTGTCACCGTCTCTTTTGGGCCAGCACAGCTGTTCCTGCAGCCAGTCAGTGAACCATTTTGGGGAACTGATCTAGCAGAACAAAACAACCAGTTTAAGGGGGAGGGGAGGCTGTGCTTGCATTTCAGGTGAATCACATCTCCAGCACTGCTGGTGAGGAGAAAGTGCAAACCCTTGCAGTTGGACGCAGATGTTGTGCAACGTGTCACCAAATGTTTAACAACCAAACCCTCTAATATTGTTAAAAGGTGAGGAGGAACTAAGTGGAAATACCATAAATTTACGGGGAAAAATATATATACATATGTCTTATACTATTTAAGATATTAAAGGCACATTAAGGTACATTGCCCAAGCAATAATATAAGCAACAGGAATGAATAAAAAAAGAGAAATACATTTCAGCTCTTGAGACCCATAAGCAAATGTGACGCTGCAGCCTCTGATCACTTTGCTTTCTGCGCACTAGTACCATCAATAAAACTAGCAGGAAAATGGTTGCAGCTCTGCAAGCGTGACAGCTAAACGATCACTGCAGACTGGCAACAGGAGCTCAGAAATCCAAGACTATGGCCTTTTGTTAAGGTGGCGTGTCTCAGAAACAATACAGATACTGCTCTGTAGGAGCTTAATGCAATATTACGTAAGTGAAAGAAAACCCCAAGTTGCTTGTACGGTTCTTCCTGTGCTGTGCCAGTGCAGGTGTGACAGCTTTTGGACCTTGAGTTGCCATGCTGGGTTCTCCACTGGGTTCGCACAAAATTCACCTGGGTTCCACTTACCAGGATTTGAAAAGGAAGGGAGGGTGAAACCAAGCAATCTGCCTTTTAAATTTCTTCTGAAACAACAGTTCCTTAATTTGTTATAGACACTAAGGAACACAAATACCATCAAGTCAAGAGCTCTTTCTAGACTGTGGCCCTGACAAAACCATTAGTGTTTTCCAATGAGGTACAAATTCCAGTCTTGTGCTCAGCGTACTTCAACTAGAGCTTGTGCTGCAAATGGAACACGAAACTCTGCTCCGTCTGGTTTCCAGCAACACCATATGTATGACAGAACCCTAATTTCCATGGCTGTGGTTCAGATTATGTATTTCAATGGCAAATCCCTGTCTCAGGAATGGATTGCTCAGACTTTATTTTAAAGGAAGTGAGGAAGCGGAGAGCCCTTAAAAGGGATAACTTTGTTGGGGGAGGGAAATTAAATGTAAGATGAGCCTTTGCCATCCTATCCTGATTTGAAGAGAATTGAACAAAACATATAATTTCTTTCCAACACTTTCTTTTTGGACATATTTTATCTGTCAGGGAACCTATTAAACAGTGAAAACACTTGAAAAAATATTGCAAGACAAATGTATTTCATTTAAAAGCTTTATTGTTTATATTTTTTAAAGTAATATAAATAATAGTTTTGATGAAAATTATCTGCACACTCCACATGTCAAAAACACAGTGTAGAAGCAGTAAAACTGTATGAAAAAATGCAAGATTATATATTGGAAGAGGACGGGGGAATTGGACCATCACTCATCAACAACAGTGGTACAGAAAACTTTTTTAAATAAAAACCCCAAACTACTACTGCTGTCTTTCTTACACATAGCCGTCAGTCTGAGCAGAGAGAATTTCTGCTCTTATCTCCAAAAAAGTAATTTGCAAGCTATTTCTGATTTAATTACATTATCTGCATAGTTTCTTGTCTTTTGCACAAGAAATTATTTGGGAACATTAATTTAAAAAATCGCCTCTCATATTGCAGCATAAAAGGTAAAACCATTAAAACTGATACAATCTATGAGCAACAAACCTGAGAAGAGCAAATATTGATCAAATTGCAACATCTCCTGCACAGAAGCTACAGTGAAATAAGGCAGCAGCTGCAGGTTGTCACAAGCTGTGCTCGTGTTTTACTTAAAGTCCAAGATCCTGCAGCGATGTTATTACCTGATAGTCTCAGTTTTAAAAAGATTCATACTTTACTGTGGGGAGAGGAGGGAATTGAATTATAGAGTCGTAAACGCTGAGGCTCTCTGTGACAGAGGAGCAGTATCCACAACTCATTTTGTTGCACTAGGCTCCCAGCTTGTGTTTTTTAAGTACTTGGGGCTCTCAGAACCATGCTGCTCTCCTCAGCTTTTCCTACAGACCAACCTTCACCTGCCTTAGAAATGTAGCTGGGACACAGGTACCGTACACTGAGCAGGCACTCAAAACGTGGCGTGGGCTCCTCTGCTGCCCTTCACTTGCTTCTGGTCAAATGCATTTCAGCTGGCCCAGTACCTCGTGGGCTTTCACCTGCTTGTGCTGATGCCCAAAGCTGAGTCCTTTCTTGCCCTTTCCTTGATCCTCCAGGGCAGGGTGACAGAGGGACAATCTTTTAACCAATACCATTTATCTGTGGTGCCAAAATTCCTTGTGGGCTGCTGAAACCTGCTACTCTACCCATACCTTAATCAGCAATAAAACGGTTAAGGACGTTCCCGTTCAGCTTGAACGCTGAATACCATCCCCTCACTGCTCACTCAGCCAAACGCAGGTTTACGCAGTCAAACCCAGCCAAACTGCAGCAGTGAGAAGGAAAACCTTCAACTTTTTAAGTTGCAGCATTACTGTGTTCAGTCCTGGGCTCCTCAGTAAAAGAAAGACGAGGAGCTACTGGAAAGGGTCCAGTGGAGGCCACAAAGATGATGAGGGCTCTGGAGCATTTCTTTTATGAGCAGAGACTGCAGGAGCTGGGCCTATTTAGTCTTGAGAAGACTGAGAGGGGATCTCATTAACGCATACAAGTATCTCAAAGGTGGGTTCTAAGAGACTGGTTCCAGACTCTTCTCAGCAGTGCCCAGAGACAGGACGAGGAGCAATGGCCATAAACTAAAAGACAAGTTCCTCCTCCATGAGGATATCTAAAACACGAGGAAGAGCTTCTTTACACCGAGGGTGGCAGAGCCCCGGAACTGCCCAGGGAGGGCGTGGAGTCTCCCTGTCTGGAGACAATCCAAATCCACCTGGACGCGTTCCTGTGTCACCTGCTCCAGGTGACCCTGCGCCGGCAGAGGGGTCGGCCTGCGTGACCTCCAGAGGTCCCTTCCGACCCCAACAATCCTGTGATTCCGTGATTCATTTGGTGCTGCGGTTCGTCGTCGCTACGAGCGGCGACAGCGCCGGAACCGCTGAGAAATCCCCCGCCTATCCCACGGAAAGCGGCGGGTTCTCGCAGCCGCTCCGCGCTGCCCTCGGCTCCCCCGGAGCGGGGCAAACTTCGCCCTCGCCGGGGCCGGCCCCTGCGCCGGGCGGGGGGCGCGGAGCCCTCGCCGGGGGATGGAGCGGGGCGGCCGCGGGCGCTCCGGGCGGGAGCTCCCAAGCTGGAGGCGGGCGGTGCGGCGCGGCGGGGCGGGGCGGGGAAGGGCCGGGCGGGGGCTGCGCCCGGGGCAGGTGCGCGGGGCGGCGCCGCTGCCGGGCC